>OU618536.1:23124353-23791970 GCA_914829495.1 Eilema sororculum
TAATAGATGTGTAAAAACGCTTAATATCTTTCACATGAACATATGTAGTATAAATAACCACTTTGATGAACTTAATGTTCTGCTAGCCGACTTAGACACTAGGTGCGATATTATAGTCTTGACAGAGTGTTGGCTGAGTAAGGCGTCGGACATACCTGTTTTGAATAATTACGTGACATATAACTCGGGATTCGCCAATCAGAACGATGGAGTGGTGGCGTATGTGTCTGATAGTTTGGCCTCGTTAATTTGTGAGGAGCCTACGTTTATGGATGGTACATGTCTGATACTAAAGATGCAAAATATTGCAATAGTGGCAATCTACCGATCCCCGTCTCATAAACAAAATCAACAACTTTTTGATAAGCCTAAACTCGATTTTGACTAGTTTATCCTCAAACGAAACCATAGTCGTAACAGGAGACATAAACATCAACGTCGCACCTGAAGCGAAAGATTCTGACACTGACGAATATCTCAGTGTGACCGCTGCCCATGGCTTACTACCGGCTCATCAGTTTCCTACTCGTAAACACCGGTGCTTGGATCACGTAATGCTGAAAACGAAATGCCCAGCGACAGCATTAGTGATAAATTCGTCTATTACCGATCACCGCCCCACCCTGCTCTGTGTGGAATACGGGCTAAAACAGGTAAGGCCTAAACATAGCGCTCACGTACTCGATTTTCAGTCAGCAATTACAGACATAAAAAACCTTGACTATGGTTCTGTACTGCAGTCAGACGATGCCAGTGAGGCAGCGGAACATCTTGTGTCGCTAATCTCCTCTATAGTGAAAACACACACCAAAGTTAAAAAAGGAAATCATATTAATAGAAGTATAAAACCATGGATCACGCCGGGGCTCCTAAGATGTATCAGACAACGTGACAAACTGCACATGGAATCGAATAAAAATCCTGACAACATGGTGCTTAGACTCACCTACACGCGGTATCGTAATTTCTGTAACGACTTATTAAAAAAACTAAAAAAAGCTTATGAGAAGGAAGAGTTACAAAAAGCAAAGGGATGTCCAAAATCAACGTGGGAAGTAATTAAAAAAATAACTCATTTGCAGAAACCTAAATCGGACCCGGTTGAACTCTTAAGGGATGCTGGCGACGAATACTCATCCGTAAATGTAGTTAACGACTTTTTCGCAAACGTGGGAAAAACTCTGGCAGCTAAAATTAGTAGACCACAGAACCACAACAATGTTTCAACCACCCCAGGTCTTTCCTCTATTGCAAATGATTCCTGTAACCTCCGGGGTACCTCTATGGGACTAATAGGTGTGGATGAGGATGAGCTGGACTCAATAATCATGAACCTACGTAACGACTGTGCAGTTGGCTGGGATGGCATCCCAGCTAAACTTCTGAAGGAAACGCGCGCCTTTATAATACCTCCATTGATGCATGTTGTCAACCTGTGTTTCTCGCAAGGTGTATTCCCCAGTGTCTTCAAGAAGTCACTTATACATCCTATCTACAAAGCAGGGGACCGGGGCAGTGTTACGAACTACAGACCGATCTCGGTGCTAACCACTCTGTCTAAAGTACTAGAGAAAGCCTTAAATAAGCGACTAATACAGTACCTAGATTCAAATAATATTATTGCACAAAATCAGTTCGGTTTCAGACAGGGTAAATCGACAGAAGATGCTGTGATTGGTATGACAGATCACATTATAAAGACACTAGACTCCGGTAAGAAATGCCTAGGTATATTTCTGGATCTATCAAAGGCGTTCGATACGGTCTCGGTCCCCATACTTGTGAATAGACTAGAATCAGTAGGCATTAGGGGAATTGTACTTGACGTTTTCCGTGACTATCTTACTGAAAGACGTCAATATGTTAGGATAGGCAATTTCACTAGCGATGAACAACTTGTCACCTACGGGGTCCCGCAGGGCAGTGTGCTGGGACCAACATTGTTCCTAGTATACATAAATGCTCTATGCAAACTTAACCTACCACACACCAAAATCATAACATATGCTGATGACACAGCACTACTGGTCGATGGTTCAAACTGGGATCAGGCGCGAGCCTTTGCAGAGAATAGCCTAAAGATAGTGTCAGAATGGTTGTCCCACAACCTACTTACACTTAATATTAATAAGTCATCGTTTGTGACCTTTGCATGTTCATCTGTGGGACAACCGAGTAGCGAGGGGTACACTGTAAGGATTCATGACTGTGGAGTGGGGGCTGTCTCTTGCAGCTGCACTAGTCTAACTAGGAGGTCCGAAATTAAATACCTCGGAGTATACCTGGACAACACACTTAGTTGGCAGACGCATATAAGTGCTCTAGTTCCACGCATTAGAAAACTAATGTGTGTGTTCAAAAGGCTCAGGTCAGCAGCGGATCCAGCCACCTTAAAAATGGTGTACTGTGCTCTTGCACAGTCTCTCATGAACTACTGTATAGTGGTCTGGGGGGGCACCTATTCCTCAGTCATAATGCGACTGGAGAGGGCACAGAGAGCTGTCCTTAAAGTCATGTTTAGGAGACCCTACAGGTATGCTACTGATTTGCTTTACAAGGAGTGCCAGGTTCTCACTATTAGACAGCTATTTGTGCTCAAAACAGTAACACGCAAGCACACCGACGCACTGAGGTCTGCAAATCAAAGGATTGGTATGCGTAGGAGACTGAAAATCTTTAACACGGAAAGGCACAAAACCTCCGCTGCTGAAAGGCATTTCTGGATACTGGGTGCGAGAGTTTACAACAAAGCAAATGAACATTTAAACATAGTCACACTCACTAGATATGGCTGTAGGCGCGTAGTTAGGGACTGGCTCAAGACATTATCCTATGAGGAGACTGAAAACCTTCTCTGTTTAGTAACCTAGGTACGCACACATACACGCATAAGTACAAACACACACACACACACACACACACACACACACACACACACACACATACACACACACACACACACACACACACACACACACACACACACACACACACACACATACACACACACACACACACACACACACACACACACACACACACACACACACACACACACACACACACTTTTTTTTGTGTTTATGTAGCATGCCAACTTACTTATTATTTTAATTTTTTGGTTTTACTTATTTTTTTTTTTTAAATATTTTCATTATATTTTTAAACAATGTAATAATTAAATTCAACTAAATATTTATTCACTACTCACCAGACAGCAAGAAAGGAAATGGCACTCGTGACACAGGGTCACCTAGTACGAGTGCCACGGCACTCTCTGGACATGTACCTACTACCTACCATTGATGTTATTCCTTATTATTACACACAGTTGTCTTAAGAGAATTTTGTACTTTTTATAGTAATAAATGAATTATGAATTATGAAATGAATTATGAATTATGAATTATGAATTATATATATACTGGGTGTAAGGGGAACGCTCACGAAGCCGAAAACCCCTAGTAGTACTCCAGGTACCGAACAAATTGGCATAAAAATAAAATCGATATGGGCAAAAAAAAAGTTTTGATTTTTTTTTGGAATCGTTTTATTTTTTATTTTGCATTACTTACTCTCCATCTTGTTAGTAAAGCTAAATAAAACGGTAATTTTATAAAAAAACACCACTACAAAAGAGCACGCGCTTGGCGCTCTAGTTGTTTTTTCTTTGTAGTGATGTTCTTTTTATGAACTTACCGTTTCATTTAGCTTTACTAACACGATGGAGAGCGAATAATGCAAAATAAAAAAAAAACAAAAGTATTAAATAACCACTTAATTTTTTCTTTCAAATGTATAAATTTTTAGTCTGTGCCCTTTTTATATAGGTAAGTAGTTATCGACAGTTTACTGGATTCCCTACTAGGCCGCCATACTGCTTTCCATTCATTCATAAAATCCAAGTTTAGGTGGGCAGTTTTTTTTCGTAGGTATGGCAGCTCTTGATACTCTAAGTATAAAAATTATTATTTTTGCAAAGACAGCTATCAAAGTCACAGCGCTTGAAGTTCAAAGACAATAACACTTCCTTTACTTTTTCATTCCAAGACCGTGAAGCTTGTTTGAGGCCGTATATCGCTTTTCCTAGTAAGCAAACTTTTTCCTTCGAGTTTTCGTCTATGCAACCTTCCGGCTGTCGCATATAAACTCTTTCATGTAAATCACCGTTCAGAAAGGCGGTGCTCACATTGAAATGACTGATGAACAAATCCTGTTCAACGGCCAACGATAGCAGTAATCTAACTGTCGATCTTCTCACGACCGGTGAATAAGTCTCGAAGTAGTCGACCCCGTAGGACTGAGTGAAACCCTTCGACACAAGTCGAGCTTTATAGGTCTTGTTACCATCTACATCAAACTTGTACTTGAAGATCCACTTGTTTCCCACGATTTTATCTCCAGGTGGATTGTTGACGAGCTGCCAGACCTTGTTCTCGTACATCGAATCCATCTCTTTCTTCATGGCTTCCTTCCAAATATCCTTATCTTTCCGACTTAAGGCTTCCTTAACTGTCAAAGGCTCCTGCTCTTCTGTATAGCACGCAAGTCCATGAAGATTTCCCTCTCGAATTGTACTACGTAGAGGATAGCGACATTCACCTTCATTTGACTCTCCTCTATTAATACTCTCTTCTACTTCAACGTTTTCCACCACGAGATTTTCTGCTCCGCTATCACCCGTTTCTCCCACTATGATAATTATGAAGACGCGGAAGTGGACTTCCGCGTCTTCATATACTTCAGCCTCATCAGTGGAACTCGTCCCTTGAGAAGCTTGTGCACTACCAGGTGACGAACCTGACTGGCCTTCTACTTTCACAAGTTCCCAGATTACATCAGTACCTTTGTCACCGTTACCTACGAGATCTAAGAAAACTACATCCCTTGCTCTAACAATGACGCAAGGATTATTGGGATTTATGAAACGATATCCCTTGGTTTCTTCACATTAACCAACAAAGATATGTTCTACTGCTTTGGGGCTCCTGTTCTTCCGAGTTTCCTTGGGCACGTGCACAAACGCCTTCGTTGCAAAAACTCTGAAATTATCGAACGACTGATCCTTCCCTGTCCACAACTCCTCAGGAATCTTACCATTATTACCACTGTGAGGCAGCCTGTTCTTCGTATAAACAGCCGTATTACATGCCTCTCCCCACAGTCTCATACTCAGACCTTTTTCTGCTAACATAGTATGAGCCATCTCCACAATAGTGCGGTTTGCTCGCTCCACTACGCCACTCTATTCTGGAGTGTAGAGAACAGTTAACTGATGTTTTATAACCTTTTGACGTAGAAACCCATCAAACTTCTTGTTCACAAATTCTGTTCCATTGTCCGTGCGTATGCACTTTACTTTCAACCCGGTTTCAACCTCTACACTAGCTAGAAAAACTTTAAAATGATCGAGAACCTGATCTTTTGGTTTAAGGAAAAATACAAAAGATTTACGTGTAAAATCATCTAAAATAACTAGCATATACCGAGATGCACCGTACGTGGGTTCAGACATTGGGCCACAGATATCTGCGTGAACCAGTTGCAATCTCTCGACTGCCCTCTTAGCCTCACCAACTGGAAAAGGTAAACGATGTGCCTTCCCTTTAATACAGGCGACACAAGGCTCCATTACGCACTCTTTTTTCGTGCAGAAATCCCCTCTTATACCCCCTGCTGGAGCCGGAAGGGGAGGTTATGTCGGACTCGAACCGACTAAAACCGCACGCCGACTGTGGGTCATCGTGCTAGACTGGAGGTGAGGTTGTCATCGATATAACCCTGGTACCCCGGCTGACCCAGGGTCATCCCTTACGGTCTAACCCTCCTCAGGAGGGGGGACAACGGTGTCCTAAATCCCAATAATCCTCGCGTCATTGTTAGAGCAAGGGATGTAGTTTTCTTAGATCTCGTAGGTAACGGTGACAAAGGTACTGATGTAATCTGGGAACTTGTGAAAGTAGAAGGCCAGTCAGGTTCGTCACCTGGTAGTGCACAAGCTTCTCAAGGGACGAGTTCCACTGATGAGGCTGAAGTATATGAAGACGCGGAAGTCCACTTCCGCGTCTTCATAATTATCATAGTGGGAGAAACGGGTGATAGCGGAGCAGAAAATCTCGTGGTGGAAAACGTTGAAGTAGAAGAGAGTATTAATAGAGGAGAGTCAAATGAAGGTGAATGTCGCTATCCTCTACGTAGTACAATTCGAGAGGGAAATCTTCATGGACTTGCGTGCTATACAGAAGAGCAGGAGCCTTTGACAGTTAAGGAAGCCTTAAGTCGGAAAGATAAGGATATTTGGAAGGAAGCCATGAAGAAAGAGATGGATTCGATGTACGAGAACAAGGTCTGGCAGCTCGTCAACAATCCACCTGGAGATAAAATCGTGGGAAACAAGTGGATCTTCAAGTACAAGTTTGATGTAGATGGTAACAAGACCTATAAAGCTCGACTTGTGTCGAAGGGTTTCACTCAGTCCTACGGGGTCGACTACTTCGAGACTTATTCACCGGTCGTGAGAAGATCGACAGTTAGATTACTGCTATCGTTGGCCGTTGAACAGGATTTGTTCATCAGTCATTTCAATGTGAGCACCGCCTTTCTGAACGGTGATTTACATGAAAGAGTTTATATGCGACAGCCGGAAGGTTGCATAGACGAAAACTCGAAGGAAAAAGTTTGCTTACTAGGAAAAGCGATATACGGCCTCAAACAAGCTTCACGGTCTTGGAATGAAAAAGTAAAGGAAGTGTTATTGTCTTTGAACTTCAAGCGCTGTGACTTTGATAGCTGTCTTTGCAAAAATAATATTTTTTATACTTAGAGTATCAAGAGCTGCCATACCTACGAAAAAAAACTGCCCACCTAAACTTGGATTTTATGAATGAATGGAAAGCAGTATGGCGGCCTAGTAGGGAATCCAGTAAACTGTCGATAACTACTTACCTATATAAAAAGGGCACAGACTAAAAATTTATACATTTGAAAGAAAAAATTAAGTGGTTATTTAATACTTTTGTTTTTTTTTTATTTTGCATTATTCGCTCTCCATCGTGTTAGTAAAGCTAAATGAAACGGTAAGTTCATAAAAAGAACATCACTACAAAGAAAAAACAACTAGAGCGCCAAGCGCGTGCTCTTTTGTAGTGGTGTTTTTTTATAAAATTACCGTTTTATTTAGCTTTACTAACAAGATGGAGAGTAAGTAATGCAAAATAAAAAATAAAACGATTCCAAAAAAAAATCAAAACTTTTTTTTTGCCCATATCGATTTTATTTTTATGCCAATTTGTTCGGTACCTGGAGTACTACTAGGGGTTTTCGGCTTCGTGAGCGTTCCCCTTACACCCAGTATATATATAATTCATAATTCATAATTCATAATTCATTTCATAATTCATAATTCATTTATTACTATAAAAAGTACAAAATTCTCTTAAGACAACTGTGTGTAATAATAAGGAATAACATCAATGGTAGGTAGTAGGTACATGTCCAGAGAGTGCCGTGGCACTCGTACTAGGTGACCCTGTGTCACGAGTGCCATTTCCTTTCTTGCTGTCTGGTGAGTAGTGAATAAATATTTAGTTGAATTTAATTATTACATTGTTTAAAAATATAATTAAAATATTTAAAAAAAAAAAATAAGTAAAACCAAAAAATTAAAATAATAAGTAAGTTGGCATGCTACATAAACACAAAAAAAAGTGTGTGTGTGTGTGTGTGTGTGTGTGTGTGTGTGTGTGTGTGTGTGTGTGTATGTGTGTGTGTGTGTGTGTGTGTGTGTGTGTGTGTGTGTGTGTGTGTGTGTGTGTGTGTGTGTGTGTGTGTGTGTGTGTGTATGTGTGTGTGTGTGTGTGTGTGTGTGTGTGTGTGTGTGTGTGTGTGTTTGTACTTATGCGTGTATGTGTGCGTACCTAGGTTACTAAACAGAGAAGGTTTTCAGTCTCCTCATAGGATAATGTCTTGAGCCAGTCCCTAACTACGCGCCTACAGCCATATCTAGTGAGTGTGACTATGTTTAAATGTTCATTTGCTTTGTTGTAAACTCTCGCACCCAGTATCCAGAAATGCCTTTCAGCAGCGGAGGTTTTGTGCCTTTCCGTGTTAAAGATTTTCAGTCTCCTACGCATACCAATCCTTTGATTTGCAGACCTCAGTGCGTCGGTGTGCTTGCGTGTTACTGTTTTGAGCACAAATAGCTGTCTAATAGTGAGAACCTGGCACTCCTTGTAAAGCAAATCAGTAGCATACCTGTAGGGTCTCCTAAACATGACTTTAAGGACAGCTCTCTGTGCCCTCTCCAGTCGCATTATGACTGAGGAATAGGTGCCCCCCCAGACCACTATACAGTAGTTCATGAGAGACTGTGCAAGAGCACAGTACACCATTTTTAAGGTGGCTGGATCCGCTGCTGACCTGAGCCTTTTGAACACACACATTAGTTTTCTAATGCGTGGAACTAGAGCACTTATATGCGTCTGCCAACTAAGTGTGTTGTCCAGGTATACTCCGAGGTATTTAATTTCGGACCTCCTAGTTAGACTAGTGCAGCTGCAAGAGACAGCCCCCACTCCACAGTCATGAATCCTTACAGTGTACCCCTCGCTACTCGGTTGTCCCACAGATGAACATGCAAAGGTCACAAACGATGACTTATTAATATTAAGTGTAAGTAGGTTGTGGGACAACCATTCTGACACTATCTTTAGGCTATTCTCTGCAAAGGCTCGCGCCTGATCCCAGTTTGAACCATCGACCAGTAGTGCTGTGTCATCAGCATATGTTATGATTTTGGTGTGTGGTAGGTTAAGTTTGCATAGAGCATTTATGTATACTAGGAACAATGTTGGTCCCAGCACACTGCCCTGCGGGACCCCGTAGGTGACAAGTTGTTCATCGCTAGTGAAATTGCCTATCCTAACATATTGACGTCTTTCAGTAAGATAGTCACGGAAAACGTCAAGTACAATTCCCCTAATGCCTACTGATTCTAGTCTATTCACAAGTATGGGGACCGAGACCGTATCGAACGCCTTTGATAGATCCAGAAATATACCTAGGCATTTCTTACCGGAGTCTAGTGTCTTTATAATGTGATCTGTCATACCAATCACAGCATCTTCTGTCGATTTACCCTGTCTGAAACCGAACTGATTTTGTGCAATAATATTATTTGAATCTAGGTACTGTATTAGTCGCTTATTTAAGGCTTTCTCTAGTACTTTAGACAGAGTGGTTAGCACCGAGATCGGTCTGTAGTTCGTAACACTGCCCCGGTCCCCTGCTTTGTAGATAGGATGTATAAGTGACTTCTTGAAGACACTGGGGAATACACCTTGCGAGAAACACAGGTTGACAACATGCATCAATGGAGGTATTATAAAGGCGCGCGTTTCCTTCAGAAGTTTAGCTGGGATGCCATCCCAGCCAACTGCACAGTCGTTACGTAGGTTCATGATTATTGAGTCCAGCTCATCCTCATCCACACCTATTAGTCCCATAGAGGTACCCCGGAGGTTACAGGAATCATTTGCAATAGAGGAAAGACCTGGGGTGGTTGAAACATTGTTGTGGTTCTGTGGTCTACTAATTTTAGCTGCCAGAGTTTTTCCCACGTTTGCGAAAAAGTCGTTAACTACATTTACGGATGAGTATTCGTCGCCAGCATCCCTTAAGAGTTCAACCGGGTCCGATTTAGGTTTCTGCAAATGAGTTATTTTTTTAATTACTTCCCACGTTGATTTTGGACATCCCTTTGCTTTTTGTAACTCTTCCTTCTCATAAGCTTTTTTTAGTTTTTTTAATAAGTCGTTACAGAAATTACGATACCGCGTGTAGGTGAGTCTAAGCACCATGTTGTCAGGATTTTTATTCGATTCCATGTGCAGTTTGTCACGTTGTCTGATACATCTTAGGAGCCCCGGCGTGATCCATGGTTTTATACTTCTATTAATATGATTTCCTTTTTTAACTTTGGTGTGTGTTTTCACTATAGAGGAGATTAGCGACACAAGATGTTCCGCTGCCTCACTGGCATCGTCT
The DNA here is from genome assembly GCA_914829495.1 of Eilema sororculum. NCBI lineage: Eukaryota > Metazoa > Arthropoda > Insecta > Lepidoptera > Erebidae > Eilema > Eilema sororculum. The sequence goes on from OU618536.1 coordinate 23,134,395, forward strand.
GACTGCAGTACAGAACCATAGTCAAGGTTTTTTATGTCTGTAATTGCTGACTGAAAATCGAGTACGTGAGCGCTATGTTTAGGCCTTACCTGTTTTAGCCCGTATTCCACACAGAGCAGGGTGGGGCGGTGATCGGTAATAGACGAATTTATCACTAATGCTGTCGCTGGGCTTTTCGTTTTCAGCATTACGTGATCCAAGCACCGGTGTTTACGAGTAGGAAACTGATGAGCCGGTAGTAAGCCATGGGCAGCGGTCACACTGAGATATTCGTCAGTGTCAGAATCTTTCGCATCAGGTGCGACGTTGATGTTTATGTCTCCTGTTACGACTATGGTTTCGTTTGAGGATAAACTAGTCAAAATCGAGTTTAGGCTTATCAAAAAGTTGTTGATTTGTTTATGAGACGGGGATCGGTAGATTGCCACTATTGCAATATTTTGCATCTTTAGTATCAGACATGTACCATCCATAAACGTAGGCTCCTCACAAATTAACGAGGCCAAACTATCAGACACATACGCCACCACTCCATCGTTCTGATTGGCGAATCCCGAGTTATATGTCACGTAATTATTCAAAACAGGTATGTCCGACGCCTTACTCAGCCAACACTCTGTCAAGACTATAATATCGCACCTAGTGTCTAAGTCGGCTAGCAGAACATTAAGTTCATCAAAGTGGTTATTTATACTACATATGTTCATGTGAAAGATATTAAGCGTTTTTACACATCTATTATTGATATATCCGGAGCATTGTCTAGGCTCACAGGTGAAAGATTTCGCTATGGAAAAGTCGTCTATGTTATTATATATTGCATTTAAATTGGCCATTGGGTAATGAAATGTTTTGGTGTACCAATATGTGTGCACAATATTGTGTTTTTTTGATATTACGGTATAGAAGTGTATATTCGACAAAGAAATAGCCAACATACCTCGCCAAGAACGGGTAGTGGCTTATTATGCTAAGTTTGTGGGTACTTTGATTTTTTTGTACAAGACATTTGTTTACATCTTTCCCTGCATTCGCGAGGTAAACTATTTTGTGACCGTAGTTCTTAAAGTCCGATCGTTCTATGTTAGATATATACGTGAAGAGTTTTTGTATATAGGTACGAGCTTCTTGACAGTGTTCCTGATAAAACGTATTGTGAATATAAGTGCATACTAGTGAGTGTTTAGCGTTTATAATATAATAGTTTGTGTTTAGTGTATTTACGAATGGTATGTATTTTATAGTAGTATATATGGTAATCCAGTTGTTATGTATTATGCTAGTTATAAAAGCGTGATAGGTGTTTACATCAAGATAGTAAAACATGCAATTTAAAATGTGGATTTTAGTATTTTGCATATCTAGTCATTTACGGTTTTTGAGCTTCGACAAATCTTCTTCTGAATCGATACGATACTAGTACTCGACGGTCGGTGGGACTTCGTAGAGCACTTCCGAAGTCTGCGCTCCAAACTGTTGGTGACAGCTAACGCGTTGGTGCGGCTGCTGCCCAACTTGAGGGGCCCGGAGGACTCCTGCAGGAGACTCTACGTGGGTGTCGTGCGGTCCATGGCCCTATACTGGTGTCCTGTGTAGGCGGACACCCTGGAGACTAGATTCATGCTCCTGTTGCGTGCGCCGCAGCAGAGGATGGCCTCTAGGTTAATTAGGGGATACCGCACGATATCCTTTGAAGCGGTGAGTCTCCTAGCCGGATCGCCACCGTGGATCCTGGAAGCGAGATCCCTTGCGGCACTCTATCGGTTCCGTAAGGAGGCGCGGGAGCGGGGATAGGATCCCGAGCGCGAAGACATTCGGGCCGAGAGATTCCGGCTCCACAGGATCATGGTGGCGGAGTGGGAGCAACGACTTGAGCAACCACGCGCAGGGCATGCCGTCATAGAGGCGGTAAGGCCCATCATTGGGGAATGGCCACATGGCAGCCTCTCGTATCGACTGACGCAGATTATCACCGGGCACGGGTGCTTTGGGCGGTATCTGCGTTGGATCGAAAAGGAGCCAACGTCCGAGTGCCATCATTGCGACGCGAGCAAGGACACAGAGCTGCACACGCTCACCGAGTGTCCGGCATGGGCCGGACCGAGGCAGGAGCTAGTGGCGGCCCTGGGAGTGAGAGTTCTTACCCTCGCTGCTCTGCTCACAGCAATGGTCCGCTGTGCGGACGCGAGTGCAGCCGGCGTCTACTTCAGCGAGCAGGTAATGGTCGTGAAGAAGCTGCCTGTCACCCCAGCAGTAGCAGGCCACGGCGACGGCGCGCTAAGAAGCGCGCCTCCCTATTCCGGAGGCGAGTCGGGGACACCGTTGTCCCCCCTCCTGAGGAGGGTTAGACCGTAAGGGATGACCCTGGGTCAGCCGGGGTACCAGGGTTATATCGATGACAACCTCACCTCCAGTCTAGCACGACGACCCACAGTCGGCGTGCGGTTTTAGTCGGTTCGAGTCCGACATAACCTCCCCTTCCGGCTCCAGCAGGGGGTATAAGAGGGGATTTCTGCACGAAAAAAAAGTGCGTAATGGAGCCTTGTGTCGCCTGTATTAAAGGGAAGGCACATCGTTTACCTTTTCCAGTTGGTGAGGCTAAGAGGGCAGTCGAGAGATTGCAACTGGTTCACGCAGATATCTGTGGCCCAATGTCTGAACCCACGTACGGTGCATCTCGGTATATGCTAGTTATTTTAGATGATTTTACACGTAAATCTTTTGTATTTTTCCTTAAACCAAAAGATCAGGTTCTCGATCATTTTAAAGTTTTTCTAGCTAGTGTAGAGGTTGAAACCGGGTTGAAAGTAAAGTGCATACGCACGGACAATGGAACAGAATTTGTGAACAAGAAGTTTGATGGGTTTCTACGTCAAAAGGTTATAAAACATCAGTTAACTGTTCTCTACACTCCAGAATAGAGTGGCGTAGTGGAGCGAGCAAACCGCACTATTGTGGAGATGGCTCATACTATGTTAGCAGAAAAAGGTCTGAGTATGAGACTGTGGGGAGAGGCATGTAATACGGCTGTTTATACGAAGAACAGGCTGCCTCACAGTGGTAATAATGGTAAGATTCCTGAGGAGTTGTGGACAGGGAAGGATCAGTCGTTCGATAATTTCAGAGTTTTTGCAACGAAGGCGTTTGTGCACGTGCCCAAGGAAACTCGGAAGAACAGGAGCCCCAAAGCAGTAGAACATATCTTTGTTGGTTAATGTGAAGAAACCAAGGGATATCGTTTCATAAATCCCAATAATCCTCGCGTCATTGTTAGAGCAAGGGATGTAGTTTTCTTAGATCTCGTAGGTAACGGTGACAAAGGTACTGATGTAATCTGGGAACTTGTGAAAGTAGAAGGCCAGTCAGGTTCGTCACCTGGTAGTGCACAAGCTTCTCAAGGGACGAGTTCCACTGATGAGGCTGAAGTATATGAAGACGCGGAAGTCCACTTCCGCGTCTTCATAATTATCATAGTGGGAGAAACGGGTGATAGCGGAGCAGAAAATCTCGTGGTGGAAAACGTTGAAGTAGAAGAGAGTATTAATAGAGGAGAGTCAAATGAAGGTGAATGTCGCTATCCTCTACGTAGTACAATTCGAGAGGGAAATCTTCATGGACTTGCGTGCTATACAGAAGAGCAGGAGCCTTTGACAGTTAAGGAAGCCTTAAGTCGGAAAGATAAGGATATTTGGAAGGAAGCCATGAAGAAAGAGATGGATTCGATGTACGAGAACAAGGTCTGGCAGCTCGTCAACAATCCACCTGGAGATAAAATCGTGGGAAACAAGTGGATCTTCAAGTACAAGTTTGATGTAGATGGTAACAAGACCTATAAAGCTCGACTTGTGTCGAAGGGTTTCACTCAGTCCTACGGGGTCGACTACTTCGAGACTTATTCACCGGTCGTGAGAAGATCGACAGTTAGATTGCTGCTATCGTTGGCCGTTGAACAGGATTTGTTCATCAGTCATTTCAATGTGAGCACCGCCTTTCTGAACGGTGATTTACATGAAAGAGTTTATATGCGACAGCCGGAAGGTTGCATAGACGAAAACTCGAAGGAAAAAGTTTGCTTACTAGGAAAAGCGATATACGGCCTCAAACAAGCTTCACGGTCTTGGAATGAAAAAGTAAAGGAAGTGTTATTGTCTTTGAACTTCAAGCGCTGTGACTTTGATAGCTGTCTTTGCAAAAATAATAATTTTTATACTTAGAGTATCAAGAGCTGCCATACCTACGAAAAAAAACTGCCCACCTAAACTTGGATTTTATGAATGAATGGAAAGCAGTATGGCGGCCTAGTAGGGAATCCAGTAAACTGTCGATAACTACTTACCTATATAAAAAGGGCACAGACTAAAAATTTATACATTTGAAAGAAAAAATTAAGTGGTTATTTAATACTTTTGTTTTTTTTTTTATTTTGCATTATTCGCTCTCCATCGTGTTAGTAAAGCTAAATGAAACGGTAAGTTCATAAAAAGAACATCACTACAAAGAAAAAACAACTAGAGCGCCAAGCGCGTGCTCTTTTGTAGTGGTGTTTTTTTATAAAATTACCGTTTAATTCAGATGGAATCGAATTCCAGCCTAATCCGAATTTAATATTCCCACCCAGCACAAGATACACCGGAGTCATAACTTGGTAGCCGGAGTATTGTCAGGACGGCGTTTATGAACCAGGGTATTACATCAAACGACGTGGACCCACGTTGTACCTAACTTATTTCAACGAGCGTCCTTCTATTTGGCTAGCAAGGACTCTGGAGTGTTATTTAATTCTTTCTGTGACAAGACATTCAAGTAATGGTAATTCTCTTTTGATTAGTTTTAACAAACCTTTCCGTAAGGTATGTTCACAGTCGGTTAGTCCATGGATCAAAACCACCCTGGCAGAGAAAGGTAATGACGCGTTAGTTTTTAAAGCGCATAGCACGAGACATTCAGCGACTTTTGCAGCGAATAGGCTAGGTGTAAGTATAGACCCCATTAAGAAAACCGCTGGTTGGTCTGGAAAAACCCAAATTTTCCTGAAATTCTATAATCGAGATTTGGTGGGGCACTCTAATGTGACATTCGCCGCTCGTTTTACAGGGTAGCCTTGATTAATCGTTTAACAATAAAATTATTGTCCATTTTTGAATAATAAGCATTACATTCGTAATGCAGGTCTGTAATCTATTCGTTCTTTTTAGAATATAATCAAGTTATGGCCTGACGTCTTTTTATATCATTTTGCTTACTGCTATTTCGTGTACTCTAAACATCCTACAAGTAAATTATAATGTAATCTCGAAGGGCGAATCACAGAAGTTTAATAGAAAATCAAACGAACTTACCTGTGAGTGAAGTTCGATGATTATTAAACGATGTGATTCGCCCGAGAGATTACAACCCCCCCGACCCTATCTGGACCTTGTTCAGATAATTCCCTTTAGACCACGAAATAGCGCATAGCACAGATGGCCTGTACGGGGTAAACGTGTATGAGATACCCCCAAGTTAGCTTACATTTTTTTTATCTTTTTAAATGTTGCTATAAAATTGTGTACGATGGCAGCACTCACGCGTGCTACTACAAGTAAATTATAATGTAATCTCTCGGGCGAATCACATCGTTTAATAATCATCGAACTTCACTTACAGGTAAGTTCGTTTGATTTTCTATACTCTCTTAATACTATTTTATGATTTGAACTAAGAAAATTAATTATTTATTACTTGATTACACCATTAAGACCTGGAACTCCCTGCCAGCTCACGTGTTTCCTTCTTCCTACAGTCCCGGGTCCTTTGAGCGGGGCGTGAAAAGGCATCTGATGAGGCCGTCAAGCTGAGTATCACCATTGTTAACATGGTGTTTATAATGGTTACCCTCTTTCCGAGACTTTGCTTTTAGCAAACCATCAGGCGAGGTGAAGTCAAATTGAGGCGTACTTTTATAAAAAAAAAACTCCCACAAATAAATACAAGTCTTATTATTATGGTTATTATAATTTAAATTTCTTATTACGTTTATTAAATAGAATACATTATTTCGTGTATTCCTGTTACCTGTAGAAATGGAAAGTAGACTTTAAAAAGAAATCACTGCTTAAGTAAATACGGTAGTAAAATATTCTTACCAATTTTCATAATGAAGCGCGGGTAAACCCGTGGGTTAGCACTAGTTCATATTCAATTGAGTGTTCATTTATGAAGCATATTCTGGTCTATGTTTATGCAAAATTACAGAATTAAATCTCAAATATCTAAAAGTTACAGATTTTTGATCAGCAAATGACCCATATTTTTCATACTGCACCGGACCCGGGAGGGGAGGTTATGTCGGACTGAAACCGACATAACCGTACGCCGACTGATGGTTGTAGTGCTAGGCCGGAGGTGAGGTTATCTTCCACATATCCCTCGCACCCCAGCCGACCCAGGGCCGGGGTGCTGGTTGGGTAACCTCCACGTTGGCCTTCCCGTTTCTTCCCCCTTTGGACCGCGGTCCTGGGGAGCGGAAGCGGGAGGGCTGGTGCACCCTGGACAACGGCTAACAGACTCCCACTTTGGGAGTTCTGTTGGCCGTTGACAAATAACCCATCGGCGGACCACACTGAGGTGGGGGTCGTGGGATGACGGGCCTGCAAGGCCCGTGGTCGTCGGCGTCTCTCCCAGTATCCCTCTGTATTCAGAGGGGACAGGGGAGAGACGCTTAGACAATCAAGGTGGGAGTGGCCCTGTTGGGGGCCGCTCATGGGCCCTCCACATGTCCCTCTGTTTGCAGAGGGCGTAGTGGAGGGCGCGCTGCAGGGCGGACGGATTCTCCACCTTTGGCTTCGTCCAGAGGTGGGGGACAAGGTCTGGTGCAGACCACCGTGCGGCCAAGCCGTAAGCCTGACCTAGGTCAGGAACGGTGGCTCCTAGTGGGCTGCGAGGAAGACAACCTCTATAAAAAATTACTCCCAGGGGCGGACAGATTCGGTCTGGTGCAGACCCTGTTCGGCCCGGCCGTAATCCTGAACTGACAGGACCGGTGGATCTTCGGATCCGCGAGGAGTTAACCTCTATAAAAAATCCCCAATCCCAAGCTCTGACGCCTGGCGACGGGATGAGTGGCTGGAGGGAGTCCAGTCCCAAGGGCGTCAACGTCGGAGGACGTTAACCTCAAAAAACTTAATGATGGAACAACAAGATACCGAAATATCTACCCAGGAGGGTCCCAGCCTAGCTGGGGAGTCCCTCCCGTTGCCAGTCGGCAACGGCAGTCCCCAGTCGTATTCTGGGGGGGACAACCATCATTTGAGCCCGGCGCCGAGCTCTAGATCCGGCCCCAACTTAAAAAGTAGCACGGAGGTCGCGCTACCCCTGGACGATTCGTCGTCCTCATTGGCGGCGGTGGTGACGTCAGAGGAGTCTGGCATCACCACCGAGGTAGAGAGGCAGGCGCTGCCTGGGCTGCAGACAAGGTCTGCAGCCAAAAAGCGCAAGGGGAAGGGGAACAAACGGGTTCCCCTGCCACTGGTGGTCGAGCGGGATGAGGACTTCATCCCTCCCGGGCTCGGGTCGGCTGCCAGTGGCAGCAGCAGCAGCAGCGGTGGCGAGGAGGAGCGGGTTGCCAAGGTGCAGGCCACCGGCCGTGAAAAGGCTAGGAGGAGCGGTAGGGAGGCCGCCCCCCCTCGGGACTCCTCCCCGTGGGTGGGATCGAACCCGGAGATGGAAGGGCCAATTGGATCGGCCAATTACCGGAGGACCGTGCTCCTCACCCATCGGTTAGGCCGGATGTTGGCGAGGCGGGTGGAGTCTGGGACTCCCGAGCAGGCCGCAATGCTCGGGGTTTTAGAGCAGATTGCTGCCGCCAGCAAGGGTCTGGCCGAGAAAATGGTCGGGCAGATGAGAGGGGAGGCCGAGGCCCGAAAACGGGAGTCCGAGGCCAAGCTCCAGCTGGAGAAGGTCTCAGCGGAGCTGGAGGCCCTGAAAAGGAGGGTCGAGCACCTGACCGAGCTGCCGGGGGTGACAACTCGTTCGATGCGGAAGGCGCAGCTGGAGCGGTCGGCGCAGGCGGCACTGGCGGTGCGGCCAGTGCAGCCGGAGCGGCCAGCGCAGACTGCGCAGCCGCCGCGGCCAGCGCAAACTGCGCAGCCGCCGACTCGACCGGCAGAGCCGGCGTCGTTGGCCGAATTTATGGCGGCCATACGCGCCGAGATGGTCGCGCAGGAGGAGCGCACCAACCGGCGGCTCGAGACGATCCTCGATATCGCCCGCCGTCCCCCTCTCGCGACGCCGGCCGGGTACGCCGCCGCAGTAAGGGGGCCTGCCTTCCCGGCGGCGGCGGAGGCCCCATCGGTTCCAGCTCACCGCCCCCCTCCAGGTCCTCCGGGTCCCTCTCAGGGCGCCCAGGGCGCTCAGGGCAAGGGCAAGGGGAGGGGCAAGGGCAAGGGGAAGAAGTCCCCAGCCCTGGCCTCAGTCCCGCCCCTGGCCCGAGTCCTGGCTCCGGCAAAATCCTCGAGCCCCCCGTCAGGGGGCTGGGAGGTAGCCGGAGCCAATAAACAGAGACGGAGCGCCGCCAAAAAAGCAGCCAAATTGGCCAGAAGGGCCAAGGCTGCCACGATGGCAACAGCGCCGAGGAGGCTCCGCGTCCCTCGATCGACGGCCGTCGTCATCACACTGACGGCGGAAGCGTCGGAGAGAGGCGTGGAGTACGCCCAGGTAGTGAGGCAGGCAAGGGCCTGCATCGACCTGGGAGCCCTCGAGATCCCGGATTTGGTGTGCAAGCCCACGCGCACCGGAGCTCGGATCTTCGAGGTCCCCGGCGCTACCAGCGGCCCTAAAGCCGACGCCTTAGCGGCTAGGCTCAGGGAGACGCTGGACGTAGCTGACGTCCGGGTGTCCAGGCCCAACAAGTGCGCAGAAGTGCGCATATCGGGTCTGGACGACTCCATCACGGCCGAGGAGCTTAGGCTCGCCGTGGTGGAGGCCGGAGGCTGTCCTCAGGACACAGTGAGGGTCGGAGCAATACGCTTCGGCCGTCGTGGACTGGGGGCAGCAGTTGTCGGCTGCCCCATCGCGGCAGCCCAAAAGGTTGCCGATGGGCGGAGCCTCCTCATCGGAGGCTTCCAGAAGGTGCAGGTACGGCTCCTGCAGGCCCGACCGGCACGGTGCTTCCGGTGCCTGTCGGTGGGCCACGTGGGGATGCAGTGCACGGCGGAGGTAACAGTCGGTGACCATTGCTTCCGCTGTGGCCAACCCGGTCATAAGGCCGGTAATTGCGAAGCTCCGTTGCACTGCATCAGGTGTGCAGCGGAGGGCAAGCCGGCCGACCACAGGGTTGGTGCCAAGGCCTGCACCGCGGGGAGGCCGAAGCCTGGAGGCAGGCGCTCCGTCTCTGGTTCGCGGCAGGGCGTGGAGATGGGCGTTCCATAATGGATCCTCAGCTCCGCGTCCTGCAGGCAAATGCGAACCACTGTGTCGATGTTCAGGCACTTCTGCTCCAGAGCATGGCACAGTGGGGCATTAATGTCGCCGCTGTCGCCGAGCCGTACATTCACCGGTTTCTCGGGCCTGCCTGGGAAATCGACCTGGACGGATCGGTGGCACTGGTGCACAACGCCGCTGCCGGCAGCCCCCCCCTTGTGGTCGTGACAAAGGGGCATGGCTGCATGGCGGCACTTATGGGGGAGATAGCGGTCGTGGCAGTATACTTCTCGCCGAACCGAGACCTAGTTGAGTACCAGCAGTGGCTGGATCAGCTGGGCGTCGTCGTCAATACCTGTTACCCTCACCCGGTTCTGGTGCTCGGGGACTTTAACGCCTGGTCTCTGAACTGGGGTTCCCGACGCACTAAACCGAGGGGCAGGGCAGTGGAGAGCTGGGCTGATAGTTTCAGCCTAGTTCTTCTGAATCGCGGGGCCGTCGCCACGTGCGTGAAGAGACGGGGCGACTCAATTGTGGACCTTTCGTTCGCGAGCGCCCCGCTCTCAGGCCGTGTGCAGAGCTGGCGTGTCCTTGAGGAGGTGGAGACAGCGTCGGATCATCGATACATTCGGTTCGACGTCTCTCCCCCCGCGGGCGCCGCGCCGGTTACACCGGCTCCACGCGAGCCACGTTGGGTGCTTAAGCGACTGGATCGGGAGGTCCTCCTGGAGGCCACCATCGTACAGGCCTGGGCCTCTGCGCCGGACAGGCCTGTCGACATAGACGATGAGGCGGCGTGGTTCCGGGAGGCCATGACGCGTGTCTGCGACGCGGCTATGCCTAGGGCTCCGCCCTATAATCCGAGGCGTCAGGTCTACTGGTGGTCAGCGGACATCGCGAGGCTGCGACAGGCCTCCGTGATCGCTTTCCGCCGGTGGACCAGATTCCGAAGGAGACGTAGCCGCCCCGCAGATACGGAGCCCCGAGAGGCGGAGCTTCATGCGGGGTACAGGGAGGCCAGAAAGGCCCTCCGAGTGGCGATAAGGCAGTCGAAGGCTGCAGCTCATAAGGAGCTGCTGGAGACGCTGGAGCGGGACCCATGGGGGCGGCCTTACCTTATGGTAAGGGGCAAGCTGCGCCCCCGGGCCCCACCGTTAACCCGGTGTCTCCAGCCGGAGCTGCTCGGAGGAGTCGTTGGCTCCCTGTTCCCAGCGCGGGCGGTGGAACATATTCCACCGCAGATGACTCCGCCACCTAGGTCGCCTATGGCACCCAACGTGGATGACGACGACGTGCCCGAGGTCACTTGGGTAGAGCTAGAGCTGGCGGTGCTAAGGCTTAAGGCCAAGAACACCGCCCCGGGACCCGACGGCATTCCAGGCCGAGCGTGGGTCCTAGCTCTAGGCGAAGAAGACGCTCTCGAGCCCCGACTGAGAGGGTTTCTCAGCGCATGTTTGGAGCGAGGCCAGTTTCCGAAGATGTGGAAGACGGGGAAACTGGTCCTCATCCGAAAGGCGGGACGCCCGGCGGACTCACCGTCCGCCTACAGGCCGATAGTGTTGCTCGACGAGGTGTGCAAGCTCTTTGAAAGAGTGATTGCAAAGCGCCTCGTCGAGCACCTATCCAGAGTGGGGCCTGACCTGGCGGATGGCCAGTATGGCTTCCGCCGGAGGCGCTCCACCGTGGATGCCATCATGCGCGTGGGGACTCTGGGGAAGGACGCCGTCGCTCGGGGCGAGGTGGTGCTGGCGGTGTCACTGGACATCGCCAACGCGTTTAACACCCTGCCCTGGAGCTGCATTAGGGAGGCACTCGTGTATCACGAGGTGCCTATCTACCTTCGCCGCATAGTCGGGGCGTATCTGTCGGAGAGAGCAGTCGTCTACCCAAGTGCGACCGGGCTCGGTCGGCGAGAGATGTCGTGCGGTGTTCCGCAGGGATCGGTCCTGGGACCGCTACTGTGGAACATCGGTTACGACTGGGTGCTTCGCGGTGAGCTCGCGGACGGTGCCGCCGTCACGTGTTATGCGGACGACACGCTGGTGACGGCGTGCGGGGCTACATACCGCGAAGCGACCCTGAAGGCCACGACCGCGGTTGCTCAAGTCGTGGAGCGGATTCGGCGGCTGGGTCTCGAGGTGGCTCTGCATAAAACCGAGGCCATGTTCTTTCATGGGCCTCGGCGCGTGCCACCGGAGGATTCCAGCCTCATAGTGGGAGACATTTCTATCGGCATCAAGGCCCAGATGAAATATCTGGGGCTCGTGCTAGACGGCCGGTGGAACTTCGGGGAGCATCTCCGAAGACTGGCCCCCAAATTGAAGGACACAGCTGCCGCTTTGGGGCGGCTGCTGCCCAACATGAGGGGGCCGGATGACTCCTGCAGGAGACTCTACGCGGGAGTCGTGCGGTCCATGGCCCTATATGGGTGCCCAATATGGGCGGACACCCTGACGGTCCACAATGCGCGTCTGCTGCGTGGACCGCAGCGTGCAATGGCCAGCAGGGCCATTAGGGGGTACCGCACGATATCCTTCGAGGCGGCGAGTCTCCTTGCCGGATCCCTACCGTGGAACCTGGATGCGAGAGCCCTTTCGATGCTATATCGGTATCGTAAGGAGGCGCGGGAGCAGGGACGGGAACCCGAGCCCGAAGAAATTCGGGCCGTGAGGTCTCAGCTCCACAGGGGCATGGTAGCGGAATGGGAGCTACGACTTGGGCGACCAAGCGCAGGGCACGCCGTAATAGCGGCGGTAAGACCCATCATGGAGGAATGGCTAGAGAGGCCACACGGCAGCCTCTCGTACCGGCTGACGCAGGTGATTACCGGACACGGGTGTTTCAGGAGTTACCTGTGTCGGATCCAGAAGGAGCCAACGTCCGAGTGCCATCACTGTGATGCGAGCGAGGACACAGAGCTGCACACGCTGACCGAGTGCCCGGCGTGGGACACGCCGAGGCGGGTCCTAGTGGCGGCTCTAGGGGTGGGAGTCCTCACACTCGTCACATTGCTCACAGCGATGGTACGATGCGCAAACGCTTGGGGTGCGGCCGCCTCCTTCTGCGAGCAAGTAATGCTCGAGAAGGAGGCGGCCGGTCGGGTCCGGACCAGACTCCGGGCCCGGGAAGCCCGTGCAGAGCGAAGGCGAACCGGACGTCGGAGGTCGCAGAACGACCTCCGTCCTCCATGAGCGCTGGCCTGGGGGTGACCGGTGGAGCCGCCTGTCATCCTAGCAGAAGCAGGCCGCGGCGGCGGCGCAAAGTGCGCCTCCCCGTAACCGGGGCTAGATGGGGACATTTTGGTCCCCACAACCCGAAGGGGGCCATCTCGAAAGAGATGGTCCTGGGTCTGTCGGGGTGCGAGAGATATGCTTTTGGCAATCTCACCTCCGGCAACCAAGGACCCAAGATGGCGTGCGTTTTAGTCGGTTCGAGTCCGACATAACCACCTCCACCGGCTCTGTGGGGGTGGTATCCGTGGGGATTTATCGCACGATAAAAAAAAAAAAAAAAAAAAAAAAAAAGCCGACCCAGGGCCATCCCTTACGGTCTGGCCCCCCTCGGGAGGAGGGACAACGGTGTCCGCGACTCGCCCCCGAAAGGTTTTGAACTATTTTATGTCACTTAAGTGGTAAATAAGTCCATCAGATCAACCTTCGGTTTAATATAATATATTAACTCGCGGAAGAAGTAATGTCAGTTACTAGAACAAAACAAAAATTGCATAAACATTTATTGTGATGTAATGTTTCAAATAGTATAAATAGCATATTCTTCGACCACACGCAACTAGAATGAATTGATTGAGGTCACAAAGAATAGGCTAAGTTCAGATATGTAAATATATATACTATAGGTATGTGTTTAGTACGCATATCACTTACTTGCGACTAACACAAATGAGTCCGAAACCTATTGTTCTAGAAAATACCTTCTAAAGTTTTGGATTGTCCAATTGTTAAAATCGCAAGCTGTTTCGGGTCTTCAGCTCTTTACGGGGCCGCTCCTGCCCGGGCCTGGTGGCGGTAGCAGAGAGAGGCGCTGGCATCTCCGTTGCCCAAGGTTTAGTACATGGAGAGGAGCTCAAGCTCGCCCTGGCAAAGGCCGGAGGCTGTCCTCAGGACACAGTAAAGGTCGGAGCTATATGCTTCGGTTGTCGTGGACTGGGGGCAGCAGTTTTCGGCTGTCCCATCGTGGCAGCCCAAAAGTTCCCGATGGGCAGAGCCTCGTCATCGGGGGCTTCCAAATGGTGCAGGTACGGCTCCTGCAGGCCCGACTGTCACGGTGCTTCAGGTGCCTGTCAGTGGGCCACGTGCTGGTGCAGTGCATGGCGGAGGTAATAGTCGGCGACCTTTGCTTCCGCTGAGGCCAACTCGGTCATAAGGCCGGTAGTTGCGAAGACTTGCCGCTTCAGAGGGTATCGTGCAGTACCCCCTAATGGCCCTTGAGGCCATCCTCTGCTGCGGCGCACGCAAAAGGTGCATGAACCTGGCCTCCAAGGAGTCCGCCCACACGGGGCGACCCAGATGATTACCGGACACGGGTATTTCAGAGAGTACATGTCAGATTTAGAAGGATCTAACGTCCGAGTGCCATCACTGTGATACGAGGACACAGAGCTGCACACGCTGACCAAGTGCCCGGCAGAAGCAGACCGCGGCGGCGGGGCAAAGTGCGCTTCCCCGTACCCGGGGCTAGATGGAGACACTATAGTCCCCACAACCCGAAGGGGGCAATCTCGAAAGAGATGGTCCAAGGTCTGCCAGGGTGCGGGAGATATTCTTTCAGCAATCTCACCTCTGGCAACCAAAGATCCAAGACGGCGTGCGTTTTAGTCGGTTCGAGTCCGACATAACCACCTCCGCCGGCTCCGTGGGGATGGTATCCATGGGAATTTTTCACACAATAAAAAAAAGAGTGCACCACATGGAGGGTCCGGACCACGTATACTGATACCACGCACACCTTCTATTCAGCTAACCCTCCCGATTTTCACAGGTAACATACTTCGAACGCACCCCTTCTAGTAATGCCTGTAATTTAATCGTTTTCAAATAATGTATGAGATTATTTAATTGTTACATTATATATTTTATATATTTCGTAATATCTTTTCAATGGATCGCCCTATTTAATTAAATAAAGAACTAATCAACATGTATTCTCGTCTCATGTGTGTCATGTGTCTCGGTAGCCGAATTGGTCAGGCATTCCCCCTGTAAGGGAAAGACTGCGGGTTCGAGTCCCGCCCGAGAAGATTCTTTTTCCCTATGTATTCGATTTGTATAGTTAGCATACGTAATGCTGTAAAAAAAAATCCTTCAAATGTATTGAAAAGTTTTTGAATACAAAATAATTCACTTGAATATGAATTAACACAAAGGTAGCCTTAGGCAGAGGGCACAAACTCGGCCTTTAACCCGGCCCCTGGGAGAATAGAGCTACCTTCTCTACTCCCCACTTGGGTAATTCCTGCTTGGCGCGTCCACGTCGCGGAGGTGGGCACCACTCATGTTAGTAGGCCAGTATGTGTTGGTGGCAGAGTTCAGCAGGGACCCAGTACTGCGGGGTATAGCGCGGTACCCGTGCCCAGGGTTACGGGCGAAGACACCTCGGTCAGGCCACTCGGACATATTCTGACAACGGGTCGACGAAGGACAGCGGCATCAGGCAGGGTGTTGCGTAGAGGATGGCAGCGAACGAGCGACAGCCAACGGTGGCATCCCAAGCCCTTGTTAGCAAGAGGGGTTACTGTCTTGGCGTCAGGTGGCAACCGGCCGTAAAATTCTAAGCCAAATAAACTACTCCTCGATATGAAAAAGAAAGCCATTACAGTGAGTTAGAATACTAGGGCGTCCCCTGGAAGCGACGACAGATGCAAGGGTGATAAAAATAATAGGTCGTGCTCCCGAAGCGACGGCAAAGTTGGGGGCCCACACCAAATCAATCCAAAAATGCGTATAGCAACCTGGAATGTGGGTTCCATGACTGGACGCAGCGCAGAACTGAGCGAAGTGCTACTCAGACGCAGGGTCAATATATGCTGTATACAGGAAACAGTGCAGGGGGTCAAAAGCTCGTAATATCGGCAGTGGATATAAATTCATCTACCATAGCACGAACGCAAAACAAAATGGTGTGGGCATTGCAATCGATAGTGACATGCAGGAGCGCACTGTAGAAGTCAAACGAGTTAGCAACCGCATTATCGCTATTAAATTCTCGCTAGACGACCAACCATGTTTGAACGTAATATCAGCATACGCTCCACAAATAAGATGCAGCGACACCGAGAAACAGACTTTCTGGGACAACTTAATGGCCTAATGCAGTCTTACCCACTTGATGAAACTAAATACATCGCGGGAAACCTCAACGGCCACGTTAGGTCTACTTCCCCAACTAGAGACAGGGGGAGGTTATATGGCAGACAGGAACGTGATATCTATAAGGAAATTAGAATGCACAAATAATAATGATATACGCTAAGAAATCACGTCCTCTGCCATAACACAAAATATGCAAGTCAGCGAGAAGATACTACGTGACCACAAGCATCGCTCCCACTCCACCAATTGTGAATAAATCATAGTATATAAGCACATGTAAATAATAAATAAATCAATCAGTCCTAACGAGTAAACATCTTATACTTACTCCGCAACAATGGTGACCCCGACGTGATCTTCGAATATTCCCTAGTGCTGATGTAATTGCAGGCCGACTGCAGCCCTGAAAAGGTTTTCAGCAGCAAATCTAGGGAACAATCGAGGCAGCCGACGTGATCCTGAAGCGGTAGCAGTGCTGACGAGGCCTGATACTCTGATCAACACGACGTGATCTTATTTGAGCAATGGACCTAGTTTTTGCCTGCCGGACTCGAGCCATCACCGTGGAGCTAGGCACTGGGAAACTCACCCACCAGCCCACCGACAACCACCGAACCACGAGCACATCTCAGTTGGCCTCCCACAAGGGGGCTCACCAACTGAGATCTCAAGAAGTAACTAGCTCATGACAGCGACATGGCCCTATGGAATTAGCCAGAAGAACCAAGAAATTACGTGGTATCAACGAAACTAATTGCGGAACGGCTGCCACAGTCTGGACCGACTCACCGCGACACATTGCGCGACAAAAAAAATCACCGTCCCGACAATCATCGCTTCACAAAAACTCTCCAAAGATCGACATACGATTGAGAGACTGGTTACAAAAAAGGCAAATCAAACACTTTATACTTCAAGAAGAAGAATAAGAAAAATAGAAGAATATATGCTAACAAAAATACGGATCGTAGCCATTGATGCACGCATTCGTCAAGAAGCTATCAGTGGACGAGTCCCCTCGAAGAAGGAACATAATTGCAATAATCTCATATTATCTAAACTGAGGAGGTCCGGAACAAAAACCGATAAATCCACTTTTGGCTTAAGCATTTTTTATTTATTTTTCTGTTGGTCATAGTACTTATACATACCATACATCAAGCAGGTTGCAGCAAATACCGTTAAAACCGTACTAAAAATGACTCCAAACATGGACAGCCGTCCCAAAGGCCGATAAATACCACTACCCGACAAAATATTTTTATATTTTTTTAATTTTTGGAGCTAATACCGATAAATGCTATACAAATTCTTCGAAATATTTTCCTGTTCGGAGCATTTACCGACAAATGTTTTTTTTTTTAGTTTTGTGGTAATAATCGTTTATTAACAGTCATCCTGTCTTAAGACTGTCTGTTCTGCCAGCTGATCGTGTCTTTGGTAGGGTAGAAAAGGACATAAGAAAAAAACCAGTTATTATTCACAAAGAAGAGTACTACGACATATACAGACAGCACGGTGACATTAAAAAACTGGGTGACGACTGGAATACAATAAACAAACAATGTTTTAGTATTTGACTTCACCTCGCCTGATGTTAAGCTAAAGGCAAAGTCTTGGAAAGAGGGTCACCATCGGAAACAGTGGTGGCACTCAGCTTGACGGCCTCGTTAGATGCCTTTTCACGCCCCGCTTAAAAGACCCGGGACTGTAGGAAGAAGGAAACACGTCAGCTGGCAGGGAGTTCCAGGTCTTAATGGTGCGGCATAGGAATGAGTCGCTGAAACACTTGGTTCTTGCTGGTATACTCTGCACCGTATATGGATGGCATCTTAGCCCTGCACGTGTCGTCCTGTGTAGGAAAGGAGAGGGTGGGACTAATTGGAAGAGCTCGTCAGAACATTCACCATGGTAGAGACGGTAGAAAACTGCCAAAGACGCAACATCTCGACGCATCTGCAAAGGCTCGAGGGTGTTCGTAACCTCAGGATTCCCAACAATGCGGACCGCACGTCGCTGCAACCTGTCGAGAGCATCTAGTAATTGCTTTGCGGAGCCGTCCCAGAGATGTGAGCAGTATTCCACGCAGGAACGAATTTGGGTCTTGTATAGAAGACACCGCTGCTCCGGCGTGAAAAAACGTCTCACTCTGTTCAGGACTCCGAGTTTACGCGAAGCTGATTTGATGATACTCTCGAAGAAGTGTAAGAATTTGTAATTAGTTGTCATAAAAAATGATTCATTCAATAAAGCATGTAGGTATTTTATTGACTAAGTTATTACAAAATTCCGGGACAAAAGCCGATAATTACAACATAGCCGTTCAAATCCCGATAATTGCATTGTGGTTGGGACAAAAACCGATAATTCCAAATTTGAAACTAAAATTGTGGGTAAGCTATCAACATTAGATTTTTTTCATATTACCTATTTAAAAGCTCTCTCTGCAATCCAAATTGACACCATACTAGTTTATCAATTAATTTACTAATAATATTATAATTAGTTTTTTCTGTTTCCTGTAAAAATATGAAAAGTGGATTTATCGGTTTTTGTTCTGGACCTCCTCAACTATGGAAACAAAAACAAAAACAGACGATGACGCAACGCAACAACCTACTTAATAGCAAGTTAGCAAAAATGCAGACGGAACTATGTGCAACTTAGCGCAATCGCAGAAAATGTCGACACAGCACACGCCGTAATAGCAATCGTCAACAAGGTTAAAGACAAGAGCAAGTTACAATCGATATAGTTGGTCGGAAACTTATTGAGGGGTAGCAGAGCTGACAACGCCTGCAACCTGACCACATCGACACAAAACTCGACTCGCAGAAAAATCACCTCGACTCACTGAGGACTCACCCTGACGCATTGAACGTCAACGAAGCACCGCACGCGGCCCGTATCTTACGGACCAGCGGTTAGTCCCGAAATTACAGTGACTACTGAAGAAAAATTGTCCGCAACTAGCGGCATCCAGTTCCAGCGAAATGGAACTGTACAAGACTGGCACTGGCGCGCTTCAAAGAGAGTTAAGACTGCCGAATCTTCGAAAACCCATCGAAATCAAAGTGACCAGCTAGCACATACGGCCACAACAGGGATACTACTAACTGCAGCGACGGCGCAGCCTGGATCCTACGGCCACAGCAGCGTGTCGACACAGATAGCAACTGCACACACGGTTAACGAAAGAAGAGGACATCTCTCCCGTCAAGAAGCAGTTAGCAAAAAAGCCATACGCAGCAATATTTACAGTCGATATTATAAGAAGTACGCACATTCAACATAGAATGTATTAAAGGGGGGAGTTCTATGGCAGACAGGAACGTGATATCTATAAGGAAATTAGAATGCACAAATAATAATGATATGCGCTAAGAAATCACGTCCTCTGCCATAACACAAAATATGCAAGTCAGCGAGAAGATACTACGTGACTACAAGCATCGCTCCCACTCCACCAATTGTGAATAAATCATAGTATATAAGCACATGTAAATAATAAATAAATCAATCAGTCCTAACGAGTAAACATCTTATACTTACTCCGCAACAGGATACTTCAGGACTGGGTCACTACACGTGGCCTAGTCATCCTGAACCGGGGGAATGTCGCAACCTGGACGCGGCGGGGGCTCAGCTTGGTTATAGACGTTTCGTTTGCGACCCCTGAGCTCCCCCGCCGTGTCCAGGGATAATTCATAATTCATTTATTACTATAAAAAGTACAAAATTCTCTTAAGACAACTGTGTATAATAATAAGGAATAACATTAATGGTAGGTAGTAGGTACATGTCCAGAGAGTGCCGTGGCACTCGTACTAGGTGACCCTGTGTCACGAGTGCCATAAGGGATGGCGTGTGGTGGAGGAGGAGGAGACGTCGTCAGATCACCGATATATTCGGTTCAACGTCTCCCCTCCACCTAACCTGCCGCCAGCTATTGCGAATCCCCCGGAACCGCGTTGGGCACTCCATCGCCTGGATCCGGAGGCTCTGCTGGAGGCGGCTTGCTGCGCCTGGATCCCGATAGCGGACAGGCCCGCCGATATCGATGCCGAGGTGGAGTGGTTCGGGAGAGCCATGACGCATATCTGTGATGCGGCGATGCCCAGGGCTAGTGCCAGACCGGCGAGGAGGCAGGTGTACTGGTGGACGCCGGAAATCGCGCAGTTGCGCGCGGAGTGCGTCACTACGCGCCGCCGGTACACCAGGTTCCACCGGAGGCATCTCCGCCCAGACGATGCGGTAGCCCGAGAGACGGAGCTCTATGGTGGGTACAAGGAGGCCAAGAGGGCCCTCCAGACGGCCATCAAGCGGTCCAAAAAGTTGGGCCGCGAGGAGCTGATAGAGACTCTGGAGCGCAACCCGTGGGGGCGCCCGTACCTTATGATAAGGGGCAAATTACGCGCTAAGGCGCCCCCACTGACCCAGAGTCTCGAGCCGAAGCAGCTGGAGGTGAACCTGGACTCCTTGTTTCCATCAAGAGCGAAGGAAAACATTCCTCCGCGCATGGCTCCGTCTCTGGTGCCCAGCGCGGAAGGCAGTGAGAACAACGTGCCCGTAGTCACGGAGGGTGAGCTAGGGGCGGCTGTACTGCGGCTTAAATCCCGCAGAAACACCGCCCCTGGACCCGACGGCATTCTAGGCCGAGCGTGGGTCCTGGCTCTTGAGGAGCTTGGGCCTCGACTTATAGGGCTCTTTAGCGCATGCCTCGAAAAAGGCCAGTTTCCCAAGGTCTGGAAGACAGGAAAACTGGTCTTGATCCGAAAGGCGGGGCGGCCGGCAAATTCTCCATCAGGGTACCGGCCGATCGTGTTGCTTGACGAGGTGTGCAAGCTCTTTGAGCGCATTATTGCACATCGCCTCGTCAGGCATCTCACGCGCGTGGGGCCTGATCTGGCGGATAGCCAGTTTGGCTTCCGTCAGGGGCGCTCCACGGTGGATACGATCATGCGCATTAGAGGCCTGACGGAGGAAGCAGTCTCACAGGGTGAGGTGATGGTGGCGGTGTCTCTTGACATCGCCAACGCCTTCAACACCTTGCCCTGGAGATGCATTAAGGAGGCGCTTATCTACCATGGAGTGCCTCCCTACCTCCGTCGAATTGTCGGGGTCTATCTCTCCGAGAGGGCCATTACTTACCCGAGTTGGCTAGGGCCGGGTCGGCGGGATGTGTCGTGCGGTGTTCCACAGGGATCGGTATTAGGGCCACTCCTGTGGAACATCGGTTACGATTGGGTGCTGCGTGGTCCGTTGCTCAGGGGGTTGAATGTAACGTGTTACGCCGACGACACCCTCGTTACGGCGCGGGTAGCAACGCACCGAGACGCAGCACTAAAGGCCACGGCAGGGGTTGCTCAAGTCGTAGGTCGGATACGGCGGCTGGGTCTCGAGGTCGCCCTTCACAAGTCCGAGGCTCTGTGCTTCCTGCGAGATCCAGCCTACAGGTAGGGGGCGTCAGCATCGGCATCGAGCCCTCGATGAAGTATCTGGGGCTCGTACTCGATGGCCAGTGGAACTTCGGACATCACTTCCGAAGTTTGGTTCTAAAACTGAGGGGGGCGTCAGCTGCACTCGCACTGCAGGAGACTGTACCTGGGGATCGTGCGAAGTATGGCCCTATACGGGGCTCCCGTATGGGCGGAGACCCTGACGGCCAGTAATGTGGCTAGATTGCTGAGCCCACAGAGGGCGATGGCCGTCAGGGTGATAAGGGGATACCGCACGATCTCAGGTGAGGTGGCATGTCTCTTAGCCGGGACCCCTCCATAGGACCTGGAAGCGAGAGCCCTTGCGTCTCTATTTAAATGGCGCAAGGAGGCGCTGGAGCGGGGCCAATGGCCTGCGTCTCGAGAAATTGAGGCCCAGCGGTCCCAGCTCCACCAGGAAACCACTGTGGAGACATGGAAGGTGCGACTTGAGCAACCAAAGGGGGGATTCGCCACAATCGCGGCCGTCAGACCGGTCATGGACTAGTGGCTGGAGAGGAGACATGGTGCTCTCTCCTACCAGTTGTCACAGATGCTTACCGGGCACGGTAGCTTCGATAGGTATCTGTGGCGAAAACACCGGGAAACCACGGCCGTAGTGATGACACAGCGCTCCACACGCTGGTGGAGTGCACGGCGTGGGCGCAACAGCGCCAGGTCCTCGTGGTGGGTTTGGGCGTAGACACTCTCTCGCTCGAGACCATGGTGGCAGCCATGGTCTCCAGCGGGAGTAAGTGGGACTACGCCGCCTCTTTCTGCGAGCAGGTCATGCTCGTGAAAGAGGCAGCGGGGCGGGAGCGGGAGAGAACTCTCCCACCCGAGTTCCGCAGTCGGCAGCTTGGGCGCCGCCGACGTGTTTTCGCCGAAGATCATCGGCCTCCATGACCGGGGGCCTGAGGACGGTGAGTTGGCTGCTCATCGTCCTTATAGAAGCAGGCCCATGATGGCAGCGTGACGTGACGGACTCCCGCACGTCCCGTCCCCCCTCCTATGAAGCGGGATGATACCCGAATACCCCCCATAGACGCGGGATAGCACCCGAACCACCCCCTAGACGAGGCCGCATTGAAGCCGTTGGTCTGTTGGGAGCCCTGGGACATCCTTCCGAGGGCTTACCCGGGGCTCCCAACAATAGGCTGCTGGGCGATACCGTGGGGGTTTTAGTCGGTAGGAGTCCGGCATAACATCCATGAAGGATTTCCACAACGGTCAAAAAAGAAAAAAGGCCTACTTCCCCTAACCATGAAAGAGTACGCGGGGTTATGGAAGTCAGAACACACCAGGCGTCAGTATTCTGGATTTTGCGACCACACATGACATGGCCATCATTAACACATTCTTCACGAAGCCAGACAAACATAAGATCACATACAGGAGCGGCGGTTCGAACACACAAATGGATTACATCCTAACAAACCGCACCAAATTAAGAACTTTTAAAGATTGCAAGGTAATACCTGGAGAACCTATTACAATACAGCATCGAATACTGGTTGCAGACTTCCAAATACCGAACCCAATCAAGGTACATAAAGAACAGGTACTGAAGATTGTTGGCATAAACTCTCTGAGGGCGAAGGAGAATGTCTGATCGAGAGGATAAAACTCTATCTGCTTGAAGAAACAAGTCAGCCAATGCAATGTGGAACAATTTCCACGAAAACTGCATACAAGAGGCATCTGATTTGTTAGGAATCTCGAAGGGCCCACTGAAAAACACAAAAAGGGCGAAATGGTGGAAAGCGGAAGTCAAGGCAAAAGTTGAGACAAAAAAAGCACTCTTTAAGACTTGGCAACAAAGCGGAACCGATGAAGATCGCGAAAACTACCGTTTGGCAAAAAAGGCATCTAAAAGAGAAGTAGCCCGTGCTAAGGCGTTTGGTGACGACGACCTTTATTGAAGAGGCCACGAACAACAGGGAACTATTTAAAATCACTGCTTGGCAAAGGCATGCCAACCGTATTGATTTACGGGCTACTAGATACTTCAAAAATAAAGACCATCAGCTTTTAACAACAAAAAACGACATAAACGAAAGATGGCGAGAATATTACTCACAACTACTTAACGAAACTTATCCGCATGAAAGACTAGCCCCTATAGATGTCATGGCGGGACCTATCCTAGAGATCCACCCAGAGGAAGTGAAGCGCGCTGTAAAAAAGATGGCCAACAATAAAGCTACAGGCCCAGATGAGATCCCTGCCGAATTGTGGAAACGCCTTGGAGAAAACGGTATACTTTTCTTAACACAACTTTTCAATCGAATACTGTGCGATGGAATCCCGGACGGCTGGAGAAGAAGCTATCTGATCCCATTCATCAAAAATAAAGGTGACATCAGGCTCTACGAAAACTACCGCGCAATAAAACTCATATCACACACACTCAAAATATGGGAAAGGGTCATCAACAACCGACTCTTAGATCTGACAGCTGTTACCGAAAACCAATGTGGCTTCGTAGCTGGCAAATCAACAACTGACGCGCTGCACAGTCTTAGAGTTCTATTGGAGAAAAGAAAAGATATGAAAAAAGATGTACACCTGGCATAGACCTTGAAAAGGCGTTCGACCGAGTACCACGAGACCTAATATGGCACTGACTGCCAGTGCAAAACGTGCCAGAGTACTACTTCAAGGCAGTTGCTGATATGTACACAAACATCACTACCAGGGTACGGAGCCCAGCAGGCACTGGCAACGACTTCAAAGTAGCAGTAGGTGTATACCAAGGGACGGCGCTGAGCCCGTTATTGTTCAACCTTGTAATGGATTGCCTGACAACAAGTATTCAGAAAAAACCGCCATGGGACCTACTCTACGCAGACGATATTGTCCTCATAAGAGACAGCTGCTCAGAACTAGAAACCTCGCTTGAGCAGTGGAGGATAGCCATAGAAACCGCTGGACTGAAGATCAGCCGCACGAAAACAGAGTGCATGCAGTGCTCTTACTCAGCAACTAATCAATGCCAAGCTGTCACTTTACAAGGTCACCAGCTAAAAGAAGTTGACCAATTTAAATACCTGGGTTCTGTGGTTTCGTGCGATGGTACGATTGACGCCAACGTAACCCACCAAGTTAACACAGAATGGATGAAGTGGCGAGAGCTATCGGGTGTACTATGCGACAGCAGAATGCCGGTACGCGTAAAAGGCAAGATCTACAAAACGGCAGTCCGTCCTGCCCTCATGTACGGAGCCGAGTGCTGGCCAGTGAAGAAGGTCCATACCACAAAACTACAGACGACGGAGATGAAAATGCTGAGATGGGCAGGTGGTGTTACAGTAGTAGACAGAGTGAAAAAATACATATCCGTGGAAGGTTTAAGATCAGGCCAATCGCAGAAAATCTCTCCGAGTTTCATCTTAGGTGGTATGGGCATGTGATGAGAAGACCCGAAGACCACATGACCAGACAGGTCATGGATATCAACACTGGTCCGAGAAAACGAGGCAGACCCCCTCACACTTTGATGTCTGTGATCAGCAGTGACCTGAAGAAAGCCCAACTAGACGATTCGACGACTTAAAACCGACAAGTATGGCGAAGAATGACGAGGAGAGCCGACCCCAAATCGACTGTTTTCTGAGGCTCATGGTTCGTATAATGTTCCATCTCTAGGGGTACATTCTTTTGTTCCTGTAAGGCTTTTAGCTGTTGTTGTAATGCCTCTATTTGACTACTGAGGTCTTTAACTAACTGCTGCAGTTCTAGGCGTTCATTCTGTTCCTCTTTGTATCGGTTGTACAACTGATGTTCGAGTTCAGTTTTGAGGACAACTTTGGTTGGAGAGCCCATAATTGAAAACAAGTTATAATTATAAAACTATAACTTACCGCAAATTCGCACTATTATGCATGATTTACTTACGACTGTAAGTAGATCATCGCGACGCGCGACCGTCGAGAGGTCAAGACACTCAACATGCGCCGACGGCGGCGTAGGCTGCTGCGCCAGCACTTTTACACGAGCGCGGACTTGTGCAAGAGCGTACGTGACGCGACCGTTTTCGCTAGAAGTCAATAGACTACTGAGCAAATAAAATAATACTATTATTGTCCCTTACATAGTAGGGAAGGTCATTTATGTAAATTAGAAATAAAAATGGTCCGAGTATCGAACCCTGCGGAACGGCCAACGAAACCACAGATCCTGCTGAACATGTACCGTTAACATCGACCCTCTGAATTCTATTGTTCAAATATGGAATCAGAAGCTCGAGTACAAGGCACTCGTACTCGTAGGCACCGTAATGTTCTAATTTCAATTCTCAACTCAACTACTGGGTGGGGGGCCGCATGTGGACAGAGCACTGCTAGCGGTCAATGGGATTCCCAGGAAAAAATGCAACATATAAATTTTTTTGGAAATTCAAGCTGCATTTTTAGGTCTTAAAGTTTTTGCCCGTGATTTAAGGAACTGTCAAATTCTCCTCAGAATAGACAACACCACGGCTATCTCTTATATTAATAGGCTGGGAGGCGTACAATTTCCTCATCTCAATAGTGTTACCAAGGAACTATGGCAATGGTGTGAATGTAGAAAAATACATGTTATGGCGTCATACATAAGCTCTTCAGAGAACACGATAGCTGACGCAGAGACCAGGCGTGTCCACCCCGACATAGAGTGGGAACTGGCTGATTGGGCATATCTGGTGGGACGTGTAAATAGTCCTACCAACTGGTGTGTTTGCACACAGAGCGTATAAGAACCTGTGACCTGAAGTTTGGTTGTAATAGAAAGAAAATACACATGTGACCGCTTCTATGAATGAAAACGCAAGAGAACCGGCACTGACCTGAGTTCCACCTCGTGAGGATTCAGCTGCAGACAGGCGTGGTTCCTGGCACGTGCTGGTGGGTAGGTATATTTCGACCGGCCGGTGATTTTCTTGAATTTGTCGTTTTCTTCCGATACACTTCACTTATACTGACTTGAGAATGTGGCCAAAGGAACTTATAGAATTACACAGAAAAAGAAACGAGGAGTTGAATTACTCAACTTCCGTTTGGTGCGGCGGCGGAGTCATAGACACCGTTCGGTGCTGCGGCGAGTTAGCGACTGACTAAAAAATGCGAGCGGGCCGTGAAGCTTGAGAGTGTCGCTCGTAGGAACTTCGTCTCAAGTATAGTTCGAAAAATCCGTGCACAGCGCCATCTATTGGCCTTCTTCAACACTAAGTGGTCAACAAATGAGCGCCAATACTCAAACATTATTCCTTCACAGAAGCGGTTCTATAAATTACAAAAATTGAAATACAATTAAATTATGTGGGAAATAATTAAGAAAGTACATAAGCGCTCCACCATGCACCCGGCTTTGGAACGTCGCAAGACGTTACGAAACAAACAAGCGAACACTGGCTGATTAGAGACCATAGTGAATTTGTATAACATAATAATACACATAGCTAAAATAACAACTTAGACTAACAATATTCTATCTAAAGTATGTTTAAAGTTTGAGTTAAAAATTAAAGTTTAAGATTCTATTTAGCGTTGTAAGTTATTGCGTTGGGATAGGATACAACTTGGTTACAGCGCGTTTGTAAGTACCAGTACGCGTTTTATATATTATGATAGACATGAGGAGTCCAGGTCCAGTATGACAATTGACAACGTGAAAATGCTGAATTATTAGATCAACAACGTGATCGCGTTTAGGGAGAAGGACAGGATGTAATCCTGATACAGAATGAGGTTCGATCTTAAATTTAAATCGTGCGAATTTTAAAACGTATGTAATGATGCGTAGTAGTTTCTGCCAAGAAGAAACACGTTGTGCTAATGTACATAACAATGGCGACTCTGTGTGTTTTGTTGTCACACTTAACACATTTGCCTTATGCTCAGGTAAGTCAGAACAGTTGGCGGGAGAGAATGACTTAATAGGCCATTCATCAGGGGGGCCGCGGATCCATGCTGGACCGTTCCACCACAAATCATAAGTCAAAAGTTGCGAGGGGAGCATGCCGCGTGATAGACAATCACTCGGGTTAATGGCTCTGGCGACGTGATAAAAATGTTTAGCGTTCAAGTTTTCTTGACACTGAGCGACCCTGTTGCTAACAAAAATCGACCACCGATGTGGTGACGAGTGAACCCATGATAAGGCAATCGTGGAATCAGAAAAGGCGTAAATGTCAGTAACGGGAATGCGTAATGCATAAGAATCACGTACAGTTCTTATTAACTTTGACATAAGCAAAATATCACATAACTCTAATCGAGCAAGCGTAGTAATCTTTGTCGGAGTGACCTTTGATTTTTCACACAAAATGCGAGTTTGAATGCTAGATGGGTAGGTACAATGTGCATAAATAACACATCCCATGCCATTCAAGCTGGCATCACAAAATGCGACAAGACGTAATTCGCAATCAACTTCGACATCTGTATATCGCGGAATTTTTAATGTGTCAAGCAATTTTAATTCTTGAACGAGAGCGGAAAAGCGTGAGCGTATATGCTCTGGAGCAGGGTCATCCCAATCACTCTTACTAAGCCAAAGTTCCTTGAACCTGAATAAGATGCGCAGGTATTTACGATGGTCAACAGGTACGCCAATACGTAAATAATGTTGTTTTATGTCAGCGTTCATTGCGATAGGAAATAGCCTAAAATTTAATAATAATAAAAACAGGCCTGCCTGTAAATTGGGACCAATATGTAAAATATCATTGAGCGAAAGACCAGTGTGGGTTTTAGCGCTCGCGTCTAACATAATACGTGATATCGGTTTGTCATGTCGAACTACTGCGTGATGTGGTATGTAATAACCATCCATAGACAACTTAGAGTCATCAACGAGACTAAGATAACCGTTATCTAAATAATCCTGAATAACCTTATTGTAATTTTCACGTACGGTTGGTGATTGACGAAGTTTACGCTCGAGCGACAAAAACCGGCGGTGAGCGACGCCGCGCGAGTTCCCTAGTTCAGAGGGATCCTTGCAGAATGGCAGGGCAACAGTATAACGACCTACGTCATCGCGAGTCACAGTAGATGTGAAAATATTCTCGCACTCGGTTTCTTCTGGTGACAATAGGCGCTTCACAGGAACTTCCTCAAGTTCCCAAAAATTTTGCACTAAATCATTTAGTGCTAGCGCAGAAAAGGATGCGGTTGTAGGCACAACATCTTTACGTGGGTAATCACCCATAAGTACATACCCAAACGCGGTTGATAGTACACAAGGGGCACTGGGACCACACTCGACTCTATTTCCTAAGTAGATATACGGGAAGAGCTGTGCACCTAATACTATATCAATGTTTCCTGGAATGTTCCAGCTTAAGTCAGCAAGCGGTAAATCGCGAAGATTTAACTCGCGATCACACTTAATTAATTGCGAGGGCAATTGATCCGTAAGGCTATTCATAACTAACGCATGTATAGTATACTTATGATCTGCATAAATACGAGATTCAATGTCCAAATACACATAGCCTATTATCGTGTGCGAAGTGGAACCAACACCTTTGACAACAGAATTACTCATTGGTATTATTGGTAAATTCAATAAACGACAACAGGACAATGTGATTAAGTTATTCTGTGAGCCATTATCAATTAGACATCTGACTACAGATTTATTTCCAGTGCTACCTTTAGGGCGAGCATACACCTGAGCGGTTGCCAAGAGAATATCACCCTTATGGCTAGAGGCATACGAATGCACAGTGCTTGAAGCGAGCGGTGACTCAGGTGTGAGACCAACATGGTCGCACTGGGGCGGCGAGAGAGGGACAGCAGTCGTCGCATGCGAGTGCGAATTATTAACATTATTATAAAAATGCAATAATTTATGATGTTTTTTCTGACAGAAACAAACTGACGTACTTTTACATTGCGGGAGATTATGTAATGTGCTTAGAAAATTCACGCAACCACGCTTAGATTTAATAAACTCATATCTAGCCTTTGCATTTTGCATATTTTTAAACTGAGCGCAGTTATACAGGTGTCGGTGGTCGCTGCCGCCACATAAACAACAGGACGCGTTAACTGCGGCGGGCGCATTCGACTTATTATTAATCGGCACACTGACAACAAACGACTTAGAATTACGCTGTACACGCCTATCATTAGACTGTGGCGTCCCAGCAGTGGACGACTTCGCATATGACGAAGACCGCGGGTTTGACCGTTCAATCATCTTAGCATAATCTTGTACAAAGTCGATCAGCTGTTGCGTCGTAGGTATATCGACACCTCGAACAGAAAGTTCGAAGGCTTGGATGGTTAGAGTGTCCATTTTCCTCAAGGCACATTGTAGAAACATGAAGTCCGTTAAATCATTTATACCTAACTCTTTAAGCGCGGCGATAGAGGAGGAATATATACCTATAAATGAATCAAGTGAGTTCACACTAGGTGAACAATTCTTTAAGTCTAATATATTATTAAGATAATATGAACCTAATGAACGTTTATCTTGGTATTTCTTGACCAAGGCGTCCCAAACTATACTGTAGGTCTCACTTGACGGAACAATACCGGCAGTGAACTTTAATGCGTCATTGGTTAGTTTTGAGAATAGGTATTGCACACGTTGCGAATCAGACAATTGTTTGTTTGAATGAATATTGGCCTTAAAGGACTGATAAAATGTATTCCAGTTTTCAGGGCGTCCGTCAAAACTCGGAACAACAAGCATTTCCAATTTCACTACAGACGCGTTCGAATTACTCGACCCGTGTGAGGCGACCTCCTTGACCTTGGGCGTAGATAATTTATGTCTAATGCGTTTTATTCTCGAATACAATTCATCAAATGAGTCAAGGCAAGAATAGTCGGGTTCCACAGGGGATTCTAATGATAAATTTAAACTATTTATTTGATCTACAATCGACTCGAACTTATCGCGAACATCGTCGATGGTCTCGGTCTCAGCCAGAAATTCCTCATTAGCTCGCGTCGTTATGTCAAAACAAACAATGGATTTCGACGTTTTATACCAACGGGTAATGCGTGCAAACAATAATTCCTTTTTTTGATTCAACATAATAATCTGACCTGACGACATGTTTGCAAATTAACGATAGGTAGGACCTACCTATTGAAATATAACAAGAAGATTATCTGTAAGGTACCTACTATAATATAATAGTAATTCAACACAAACAGTTTAGATATACTTTTTATTGAAAATTGTACTACGGCTTATTATATAATAGCGCAAGTAGCACGGCGGAGCGGGAATGTAACTAGCTACGTACCTAGATAGGTACCTACAAAGTTACGCGTATGTGAATAGAATGATGAGTATTTACCAATTAATACGTAAATCACCAACTATTGTAAATATCTACCAATTATTACGTAGATTTAGCGTTTTAAATACAGAATTTACCAAATAATTTACGTAAATCTGTTAGCGAATGAAAATAATGAAACTAAGATGGCGGAAAGAATTCACCAAAATTACGTGAATCTTTTAATTAAATGAATAGGAAAGAAATATTATTCACCAATAATTACGTGAATATATTATTTACTGGCCTATCCGACTCGTAAGGACCATAAATTGTGGTGGGACGTGTAAATAGTCCTACCAACTGGTGTGTTTGCACACAGAGCGTATAAGAACCTGTGACCTGAAGTTTGGTTGTAATAGAAAGAAAATACACATGTGACCGCTTCTATGAATGAAAACGCAAGAGAACCGGCACTGACCTGAGTTCCACCTCGTGAGGATTCAGCTGCAGACAGGCGTGGTTCCTGGCACGTGCTGGTGGGTAGGTATATTTCGACCGGCCGGTGATTTTCTTGAATTTGTCGTTTTCTTCCGATACACTTCACTTATACTGACTTGAGAATGTGGCCAAAGGAACTTATAGAATTACACAGAAAAAGAAACGAGGAGTTGAATTACTCAACTTCCGTTTGGTGCGGCGGCGGAGTCATAGACACCGTTCGGTGCTGCGGCGAGTTAGCGACTGACTAAAAAATGCGAGCGGGCCGTGAAGCTTGAGAGTGTCGCTCGTAGGAACTTCGTCTCAAGTATAGTTCGAAAAATCCGTGCACAGCGCCATCTATTGGCCTTCTTCAACACTAAGTGGTCAACAAATGAGCGCCAATACTCAAACATTATTCCTTCACAGAAGCGGTTCTTTAAATTACAAAAATTGAAATACAATTAAATTATGTGGGAAATAATTAAGAAAGTACATAAGCGCTCCACCAATATCACAATCTATTTTCAAAATTCGGCTTACCACAAATTGATTTATTTGCTAGCAGAATTAATAAAAAATGCCAAGAATATATTTCCTGGCATAGAGATCCCGATGCAATGTCTATAGATGCATTTAAATGTACATGGACTGGTTATTATTTTTATGCATTCCCTCCTTTCTCAATCATTTTAAGAACTTTGAGAACAATAATAACAGATAGAGCAAGAGGGATCATGGTGGTTCACTGGTCTCAGCCATGGTACCCACTTTTCCAAAATCTTCTGTCGTCAGTAATTATTAAGGCGCATACAAACCCAATCATTTCATTCTATTCCAGCCATCGGAACATACACAACAGCATTACCCTGGTTGCAGGGATCTTATGCGGACGGCGTGGTTGAAGAGAAGTGTACCCCCATCTGCAATTAACGTGATGATGGCTTCCCTTTCTAATAACTCTATCAAACAATATGATGTTTATTTAAAACGCTGGTTCCATTTTTGTAATAGGAACAATCAAATTGATATGTTTAATGCGTCAGTCCCGCAAGTGATTTACTTCCTAAATATACTTTTTGAAGAAGGGGCCTGTTTGATCTCCGATGGCTCTGGTAATGAAAGACTAGTGGACTGTATAATAATTTATAATACTGTAACGAAGATGTACAATGAAGTTAGTCGCGTCTACGGAACTATTAAAAAGTATGATGCGCGTAACGTGCTGATGTCGTGGCTAGTGTCCGCTGACTGGTTGACCGTAGAAGGAGGCGCGCGCGGTGGCTGCCCGATGCGCCCCGCACCCCGCGGTCTTCGCGGCCGCCGTGGTGTGACTCGGTTGAGTACATGCCTCAACATACTCCCCCGGTTGAAGTATCTTCAACGACAGCTACTGGAAGAGGGCAAATGGTATTAAAGGCTCGCCGAATGACGCCCTTACGGGTGCGGATGTCAGCAACCCTCGCGATGCCATCCTTGCCCGGTAGAACGCAAATGATACGTCCTAGCAGCCATAGAAGAGGAGGCGAAGTCTTGTCCTTGATGACGACCAACATTCCTTTCTTGAGTTCACCTGATGAACGGCACCATTTGGTTCTCTCCTGTAGCCACAAAATGTATTCATGAGAGAAACGAGCCCAAAAATGTTGTTTCAGACACTCTATTCTTCGAAACCGTTGTAGACTGCTGATGTTGAGGTTCTGAATCTGTGGATGCGGCAGCATGACCAAAGAACGTCCAATGAGGAAATGGGCAGGGGTCAATGGAGTAAGGTCTGTAGGATCATTAGACAACGGCGTTAACGGTCTCGAATTTAATATGGCTTCAACCTGTGTTAAACATGTGGTCATCTCCTCATAGGTTAAATTTGTCAAACCCAAAATACGTCTGAGATGATGCTTAGTAGATTTTACGGCAGACTCCCATAATCCACCAAAGTGTGGGGTGTATGCAGGAATAAAAGAAAAATTGATACCTGGGTCGATGTCACTGAAATTCAACTCCTGTGAAAGAAGGTCAGCCAATTCATTGAAGGCGCCTACGAATGTGGTACCATTGTCTGAGAAAACATTGCGTGGCTTCCCCCTGCGAGCAATAAACCGGTTCATGCTAGCTAAAAAAGCCTGCTTTGTGAGATCCGACACCAGTTCGAGGTGGACAGCTCTCGTAGCTAAACACACAAACACACATCGCACCTCCGCTCAAATAACGACACAACTCTAAAAACCAAGTTTTTCAGTACAGACCATTGAAGTTTGGGCCACGTCAATTTTTCACTTTTTGGATCATAATTAAAAAAGCAATGACTTTAGAAGAAAACGTTCTTCAAGGAATTAGTATTATTTTTTAAGCTCTACAAATCCATATTTTTAATAACCTGAAAATCCTGAAAAAATGCAAAATAAAATCGGGGTTATGACACTATATGAACAAAAAAACAAAGGTTTTACTATAATTTGTTTAATATAATGACACAACTGTATTTAACTTCTTACAAAATACAATAATTTCTTAACCATACTATAGGTATGAGGTCGTCCTTCCACCTGGCCGTTGGGCGTCCCACACTACGTTTGCCCGTACGCGGTCGCCATTCCAGAACTTTTTTGCTCCATCGGCCATCTGTTCTGCGCGCTATGTGTCCCGCCCACTGCCACTTCAACGAGCTAATCCGCTGGGCTACGTCGGTTACTTTTGTTCTCCTACGGATATCATCATTTCTGACGCGATCACGTAGGGAAATACCGAGCATAGCCCTCTCCATAGCTCGTTGAGCGACTCTGAGCTTTTGTAGGAGACCTCTATTGAGGGACCACGTTTCAGATCCGTAAGTCATCACTGGTAGCACACATTGGTTAAAGACTTTCGTCTTTAGGCACTGAGGTATGTCGGACGAGAAGACATCTCGTAGCTTCCCGAACGCTGCCCAGCCGAGTCGGATTCGTCGATTTACCTCGTCTTCGAAGCTGGAATTGCCTACCTGGATCAGTTGACCCAAGTAGACGTACTCGTCAACAGCTTCTAAGACCGAGTTCCCAACATGCACCGGTAGAGGCGCTACATGGACATTTGACATAACCTTCGTCTTGTCCATGTTCATCTTAAGGCCAACCTGTTGGGATACTCTATTGAGGTCTTCGAGCATGGTGTTTAAATCTTCTAGCGATTCTGCCATGATGACAATATCATCAGCAAACCGAAGGTGAGTGATATACTCGCCGTTTATGTTGATGCCACGTCCTTTCCAGTTCAGTAGCTTGAAGACGTCTTCCAAGGCAGCGGTAAACAGCTTCGGAGAGATAACGTCTCCCTGTCTAACGCCCCTTTTCAGTGGGATTGGCTTCGTGCTCTGTTCCTGTACTCGGACCGACATAGTGGCGTTCTGGTATAAACACTTCAAAACTTCGATATACCGGTGATCTATCCGGCACCGCTGGAGAGACTGCAACACGGCCCATATTTCGATCGAATCGAAGGCTTTCTCATAGTCCACGAATCCTAAGCAGAGAGGCCGGTTATACGTTTAGTGTGGGACGCCCAACGGCCAGGTGGAAGGATGCAAGCGCTGGATGCGGGCTGCTTCAGATCGGTCATTCTGGAGGTCTATGGGAGAGGCCTATGTTCAGCAGTGGACTATGTGTGGCTGATATGATGACTATAGGTATGAGACTTAAAAATGTCTTATATTTACTGACAATAAAGTTTTCAACCGTATACTCGTAAGTAACTGAAGTAAATAACTGCATTCTATCAAAATAAAATCAAATAATCAACAGTCTAATAAAACGAGAGTAGAACATCTCTAAAACATCTAATAAATGAAAACAAATTAAGGAACTTATTATAATAATTTATAACTAAATTAAACAATGCTTTATCAAAATTAAATAATCTAGGTATTTCAATACTCACTTCAAGTTAATTTTTAAACGTAAGACTACAAATGTATTCGGACTAAGTCATTGAGGTGACGCGGGAACCTGCCTGTGCAGCGAAGACAACTCAGTGCGTGGTGGCCGTCCTCCTCCACCGTGGAGCCGCAGATGCATC
Source organism: Eilema sororculum (assembly GCA_914829495.1). NCBI lineage: Eukaryota > Metazoa > Arthropoda > Insecta > Lepidoptera > Erebidae > Eilema > Eilema sororculum. The sequence goes on from OU618536.1 coordinate 23,169,359, forward strand.
TGTGAGATTCACACACCTTAGAGCCCAGGCGGAGCGCCACTGCCACCCGCAGGGAGTCGTCAGCTAATAGGGTGTCCAGGTGCCGTGACGGCATTGCGTTTAACCATGCCCCCGATTCAGTCTGCGACACAGCCCTGAGCCTCGTCGAATTAGCGCCCGTCGCGCCATCCAGCATATCCCTCACCATCCCATCAACACCGATCTCGTCCCATGCTATTTGCATGCTCTTATTTAATGGACACGGTTTGCCCGGGCTGAGGACCGACCATGACGATAGCGCCTCGCGCACATGAGGTATTTCTACTCGATCGCCGTTTGAGGAGAGTATGATAGCAACCAAGGCTGCCAACCCGTGATCTGATGCTAGGAAGGCTGGCAGGCCAACGTCCGTCACGTGCCGTAGTCCGAGACCCCCACATCTTATAGGCAGGGAAGCCTGGAGCCAGTGACGTTCGTCGAGTAAGACATTGAGGATGGACTCCGCAGTATCTCTCAAAGCGCTGTCCAAGGAAGAGACTGCATCTGGACAGAGGCAGGTTGGTGTAGTCCTCAGCAGGTATGTGACTTTGGGAACCGCAAAACACATCCGCAACAGCAGCACGGCAACGTGGGCTGAAAGGTTCCTCAACTGTTCCCGTGCAGCAAGAAGAAGAAAAAGCTGGCGCAAAGTAATAACCTCTGGAACTGCCTCCAGGAAAATGGGAGAACCCAGTAGGTTGAAGGTGCCTGGAGTAAGTTCGCTGAGGCCAGGAACGAGTAAATATGCCAGTATTGGTGATCAACAAATATATTTGTATTGTATTGTTTCAATCATGTATACTGTCATAACTCTGTTTAGGTCAGTATTAGGGTACAGCCAATAATTTTATTATTCTGTTTTAATCATGTGTACTGACATTAGTCGACAAGAAATTTTACTTACCTCTCAAACAAAAACAGTCTTGAGTCAACACAATTCACTTTTACTGAACAACGTAGGTATGACCACCTCGCGCAAGTCGAGACATGACACTGTATATGTTTGCCGTGTAACAACTTTCGGTAAACAATATAACGACACAAGTGCTATCTAGGGACAAGTAATTGAACTACGTCCATGAAACTTTGTGAGCATAAAGAATGCGATATTCTGATATGAATGGTACAATAAAAGTCATTTCGCATTATATCGAGTTATGACGTTATTTGAGCGGATGTGCGACATATAAAACACTTAATCAACCTACAGCCCCTACCTTTGCGATCAGCTATCATGATAGGGCCCGCGTAATCCACCCCTGCATCCAGAAAAGGAAATTCCAAATGCAAACGTTGCTCTGGTAGGTTACCCATGACTGGTTGTATGGTGCTAGCCTTAATTCGACAACATGTAATGCATTGATGGACAATCTTTTTTGCTAGGTTTCTACCGCCTATAGGGTAGTAGTGGTGTCGAATAGTAGCAAGTAAGAGCTGAGGTCCAGCATGCATAAGACGAAGGTGATACATATTGAATATTAATGTACAAATAATATGAGAACTGGCTAAAATAATTGGGTGTTTTACATTGAAATCATAAAATGAATAACTTAATCTGCCTCCCACACGGATCAAATTAGAAGATTTATCTAAGAAGGGGGAGAGAGATAAAAGTTTATTTTTGATTGGCAGTTGTTTATTTAAAATTAGTAAATTATACTCTTCAGGAAACGACTCCTGTTGACTTAATTTAAGTAAAAAGTGTAATGATGTAGTCAACTCTATGTTTGTGAGTGGACCACACTCTAAACATAACTTCCTACATTTATTAATAAACCGCATTATAAATGCGATCACACGTTGTAGTTTACTAAAGCTAGAGTATTTTTTAAATAATAATGAAAATTAATTTTCAACAGAATCTGCAGTGTCAACATGATGAGATGTTACAGTTTCCAGTGAATATGATGTGTCTCCTAAATGAGGCTCAGGAAATTTAGGCCAAGAAGATGATTCCTTGTATAGAAATTGTGGACCTGACCACCACAAAAAAGAGGACAGTAATTTGTCAGCTGAAAGTCCTCGCGATACGAGGTCTGCGGGGTTTTCAGGTGAAGGTACATAGCGCCACAGACATCCTCCGACGGAGTCTTGAATTTCGGATACTCGATGGCGAACAAAGGCTTTCAGGTGTGTTGGCGGCGTAGACAGCCAACCTAGGACGATGGTAGAGTCACACCAAAATGTGGATTCATCTATATGCAACGTAAGTGATTGACAAACCTTAAGATAGAGGCGAGTACCAAGCAATGCAGCACAAAGTTCAAGACGGGGTATTGTTACCGGTTTGATGGGAGCTACCTTGCTCTTAGCAATGAGAAGGTGAACGCTAACCTTCCCACCAGCCGACACGCTGCGAACATAAACACAAGCACCATAAGCCTTTTCAGATGCGTCTGTAAAAACATGTAAATGCACAGAAGAAGGTGACTCACATGATACCCACCGTGGTATTTCTAAATCATTAAGAAGAGGAAGAGTGGTTTGAATTGCACGCCAAGTATGCTGAATCTCGTCAGGAATAGGTTCATCCCAAGAGCATTTTGTAAGCCAAAGCTGCTGCATGATTATTTTGGCCTCCACTATACAGGGTACAACTAGGCCTATAGGATCAAAAATCTGCGCTATAGCAGACAAGATTTGACGTTTTGTTGCCCTTTCAGTTGAATTTAAATTGATGGAAGAGGTAAAAGTATCAGTCGAACACCGCCAGTTAAGGCCCAGAGTTTTCGACATCTCACTATGATGACATAAGTCTATTAAATCTGAATGATTCAAGTCACTACAAAGACCCTGCAAAACTTCACGCGAGTTTGACTGCCATTTACGCAGATTCAGCTTTGCAGACTGTAGAACAGCGACAACTTGACGACACTTGTTTATAGTTTCTGTAACAGATGAATCTCCAGACAAATAGTCATCAACATAGAAGTCATGCGCTATTGTAAACTTAATGGCTGGGTCAGGACACTCTCTAGATAGTTGAATTAAACATCTAGTTGCCAAGAAGCATCCTGAGGCAGTGCCATAAGTCACTGTATTTAGGGTATAAGTTTTCAACTGATGTGTCTTATCCGCTCTCCAAGCGATCTGTTGTAACGGGCGATGTTTTTCATTAACAAGAGTTTGTCGGTACATCTTCTCGATGTCTGCACTTATGACAATTTTATGTTGACGGAAACGTAATAAAATTGACAATAAATCATCCTGTAAAGATGCACCGACCATTTGTATGTCATTAAATGACTTTCCTGATGTAGTGGTAGCCGAAGCATCAAATACCACTCGCAGTTTTGTGATGGAACTTGATTCCTTCAAAACGCCATGATGTGGCAAAAAATAAAAAGTAGAATCAAGTGCCACGAGATTACTTTGAGACATATGTCCCAACTGTATGTAATCAGACATGAAATCCACATACATCCTTTTCAATTTCATATCTCTGTCTAAGCGGCGTTCTAGACTTAAAAATCTGCGTTTAGCCATCATATATGAATCGCCTAGAACATCAGGTGAATCTTTAAGAGGAATATCAACCACAAATCGACCCCCAAAAACGAGATAGATCTGTATTTAAGTCATGAGTGTCAGCGTGCATACACAGATGAGAAGGTAAGCTTGGTTGATGAACTACGCCTGAGATAAGCCAACCTAACTTTGACTCAAACAGATATGGCATATTTTTACCTAATGCGATACGATTCGCGCCTATTATACTCCAGAAAACTTCCGCGCCGACTAAGATGTCGATCGAAGACGGAATGTAGTACTGAGGGTCAGCAAGACGAATGTTCGTTGGTATATGTATGCTGCTAGTATCAACAAGGGTATTAGGAATGGAAGAAGATACCTTTGGTAATACAAAACATTCAATATTGATTTGATAATCACTATTAAATGATTTTAAGGAAACCGAGCAACCTTGGGAGCAATTCGAAGCTTGATGATTAATGCCTATTACCCTTGACTTGGCATTGTAGGTAGAAATATGAAGCTTACGAACTAGGTCCTCTGTAACGAAATTAGCTGTGCTGCCGTTGTCCAGCAAGACCCGAGCAGAATGATGTCTACCCCTGCTGTCCACCAGCCGCACAACCGCTGTGGAAAGTAAAATTATTCGAGATGTAGCAGAGTGATTAGCTGACAATGCAATATTTTCAGTTTGCGTGTTGTCTGTCTCAGTCTCAATATGCAGTAATGTGTTGTGTTTTTCACTACAATATTTACAGTGCCTTAGCTTGCATTTGGCAATCTCATGACCCGGGCGAAGACAGTTAAGACAGACATTGAAGCTATGAGCCTTCTTAACACGACCCTGAACTGGAAGAGACCTAAACATCTCACATGAAAATAGGAAATGATTTTGTTGACACATGGGGCATGATAGATCTTTGGGGTTTTCGGTAGACGCCATAAATGTCTTATTTAATCTATTATTATTACCGCTAGTGTTTGAACTTTTTAATTTTAAAGAATTCGACTCCTCAAGTGTCTCTAGTAAGTCAGCTCTGTTGCTAAGAAAGGTAATAAAAATGCTTAATGAGGGTGGCTCAGATAAAGTATTCCTATGCTCCTCCCACTCACGATTCGTCACCTGATCCAACTTACTAGACATAATGTAAATGATTAGTGTATCCCAATGCTGTACAGGCTGACCAAGTGTGGATAAAGCCCTAAGATTTTTATTTGTAGTGTCAATTATGTGACGTAATGACTTACTAGACTCTTTACTGATTGAAATCACACTAAATAAAGCCTGTACGTGATTGTTAACAAGCAGTCTTTTATTGTCATACCTGTCACAGAGTAACCCCCAGGCAGCGTCGTAATTTTCCGATCTGAAGTCAAGATTATCTATGACAAGAGAAGCACTATCCTTCAAGGATGCGCGGAGATAGTGTAGCTTGTTGATCTTATCAATGTTGTTATTATTGTGAATGATAGAGGAAAATGTGTCCCTGAACTCTAACCAATCGTGATAGCTACCTGAAAACTTAGGCAGATCAATCTTAGGCAAACGAATAGAATTTTGTTTGTGTGTGTGATTAGAACAAGATTCCACCTCAGAAATTGTGTCTCCCCGGTCTCCCGCATGCTGCTTACGTGAGCTTCTAATTAGATGGCGCGCGGTAGCCACCAAGCTGCAGTACTGCTTTTCGAAAATCTCGCGCTCAGTATATTGCTCGCTGGGGTCGTCCGCCAATTCTTCTAGCGCATTCTGTAAAGCATCATATTTTTCATATAAGCTCTCGAAAATATTAAGTCGGTATTCAATTTCGATGATTTGAACATCGCTTAACTTTTCACAGGAATTGGAAACATTTAAATAAGTTGCAAATTGCGTAAGCTTTCCTATTATTGAAGCTCGTTTTTTGCTTAAAGTTTTCGCGTCCGCCATTGTAAGCACAGTAGCTAACAGTTAAAAAAGTAGGTAGATAAATTGGGGTGAAAAGAGAAAAAAAAAATAAGGGAAAAAGCAAGTAACGGTCAGGTAGGTACCGATTTAAAAGCTTATAAAGGCGAAGAAGCAAAGCTATTTGCTTGAAGAACCAAATCAGTTGCTGTAATTATGTACTAAAACTGAATTAAAAGTAATAAGAGTTACACAAATACACATGAACTGCAATAAGATATGATAGTGTAAGTGATTAACTAGGTATCTAATGAATGAGTGAATGAAGAGATGAACACAGTCGAAAAGCAAAATGGTAGACCAGTATGATGAAAATGACTTGCAATAATGAAATGACTTGCACTATTGATTACGTAATGAATTTAATGAGATGATTAAAATGATATTGCTTAGGTAAATGGAGTGATTTGAATGATAGGATGGAAATGAAAGAAAAAAAAATGAATAAGGAAATGGAACGATCTCACGGTTTTCCGGCGCAAATCACTGGTGATGACTGTGACGTGGAGATTCTTGAATGATCTCAAGGCACGTTGACACTCTAAAGGCCTGGGTTCGTTTCCGATGAAGATTGTTCCTGTCCCGTAGTCCTGATAATTCAATGTCTTCTGATCTATGGTTAGAATATTTTTCGTAAATACGATCCGTGAAGCACAGCGTTGACTTCCTCGACGTACAATCAACCACTATCTTCGATGTATTCAAGGCCAAAAATCAGGTGAAGACGACTTGAAATCACAGTACACCTCCTAGTATTTTTTTCTGTCTTCTGGTTAACTTTGACGGTAGAAGGACCAATGTTTGATCTCCGATGGCTCTGGTAATGAAAGACTAGTGGACTGTATAATAATTTATAATACTGTAACGAAGATGTACAATGAAGTTAGTCGCGTCTACGGAACTATTAAAAAGTATGATGCGCGTAACGTGCTGATGTCGTGGCTAGTGTCCGCTGACTGGTTGACCGTAGAAGGAGGCGCGCGCGGTGGCTGCCCGATGCGCCCCGCACCCCGCGGTCTTCGCGGCCGCCGTGGTGTGACTCGGTTGAGTACATGCCTCAACAGGGCCCAATACGGCACTTTGAATACTTGCAGATCAGCGCTGGCGCATCTAATCAGTAGTAATATAGGAAATGATGATAGGGTTAAAAGATTTTTTAAGGGTATATTTCGCCTACGACCCACAAGACCAAAGTATGCCGTGACATGGGATCCTTCAATTGTATTAAATCACTTGAGTGGCCTAAACCCTAATGAAACGCTTGTTCAAGTCAAAGTCTTGAACTACTATCTAAGAAATTGATAACTCTTTTAGCTTTATTAACTGCACACAGGGCTCAAACTTTATCAAAGATCAATATTAAAAATATCGAAATGCTTCCTTCAAAGGTAACCATAAAACCTGATTTCTTAAAAACATCTCGTCCAGGCTCTTTGCAGCCAACACTAGTGCTGCCATTTTTTGACGAAAAACCAGATATAAATATGTCTTGGCAGAATACTGTTAGTTTATTTGGAAAAAACAGCTAGTTTAAGAAATAATAGTGACTACCTCTTCATCAGTCACAGAAAACCTTACGGAGCCGTCAGCTCTCAAACCCTATCGCGAGGGATTAAAGATAATCTTCGTGACAGTGGGATTGATATGAATATATTCTCAGCTCATAGCACTAGGCACGCTGCCACATCTGCGGCATACCATCTAGGAATCAGCCTGGAACAGATAAAGAGAACCGCTGGTTGGTTTGGTTTCTCTAATACATTCTATCGGTTCTATAATAGAACTATAAGTAATGTTCCTGTTCACAGTGATGATTCTTTTGCCAGGGTTATAGTAAATAATAATAATGTAAACGATAAGAAGCAAGATCCACTGTTAAATACTTATAAATACAAATTTCAGCTAAATGATTGTAACTGTATTTGCTCTTTGATAAAAGGTGTTTATGTGATTATAGCAAAATATTTCAATAGAATCTCTAAAAGACTACGGTATTATCAACCTTATCCCGAGGACGAAGCGAGCATAATTAATGATTAAACGAACTTACCTGTACGTGAAGTTCTATCATAATTATGTGAAGCTTCGTCCGAAGGGATAAGCAACCCACCCTCCCTTCAAATATTAATAATTTGACCCGTCATTTTGAAACATTTTTCTAAACTAAATGAAGATGGAGGTAGATAGGAATATTTTTGTAAATTTATTTTCGAAAGTTTTTTATCTACCCTCAAATTATAGTGTGATTAAGCAGTCCCTCAGAACGGTACTACGGTATTATCAACCTTATCCCTTCGGACGAAGCTTCACATAATTATGATAGAACTTCACGTACAGGTAAGTTCGTTTATTCATTAATTTTATGTTACACCTACATGGTAAATAATATGTAAAGCCATTAATAATTTTATAGTTTAAATTGCCTGGGCATTTATGATCAAATCATGCAAATATTACCTATTTATATTTTATATGTCCTATTTAAAGTGGTAGCAGAGCGGGGTTGTAACTTGTGAGCTGAGAGTCTGAAGCATCGAGCATCTACTATGTCAACTGCTTATGCTGAATGAAGAATATAATAATTATTATGCCGCTACCCGAAGCTGTGAAAGAGCTCTTCATCTAAGGCTACTGCTGAAAGACATGACAGCAGTGTTTGATGAATGATTTTCAGTGATAACCAAGTGGCATTGAAGCTACCTATGTGAAAATGCTATCCTAAGTAGCAAATTAAAACACATCGACCTGAGAAAGCACTTCTTTATTATACAGCGTGGAATAATTAGTGTGCGATATAAAGAAACTTCAAATACCTACCAGGGCCTCAACATCTAAACCTAAGTAAACGCAGGAGTGTTGTTTTGAACCCTCTTTGTGACAAGCATGCAAACTTAAGAACAAAATACAATTCATTCATATTCAATGTGTTCTCTGACATAACAATCGTGAATTTTGTATTGTAGGTACCTATCGAATACATAGGGAAAAAGAATCTTCTCGGGCGGGCGTAAGAAAATCGGTAGATGACGCCACGTCGCCTTAAAGACGTATGAGATGGGAAATTTGAATCATATCGGGCGTGTCTCGGTAGCCGAATTGGTCAGGCATTCCCCCTGTAAGGGAAAGACTGCGGGTTCGAGTCCCGCCCGAGAAGATTCTTTTTCCCTATGTATTCGATTTGAATAGTTAGCATACTTAATGCTGTAAAAAAAAAAAAAAAACCTTCAATTGTAGGTACCTACTTATGTAAAATTTTATTTTCTACCGCAAATATAAAGCTGTAATAATTTTATATGTTTTTAATGGTCTGGGCATTCATGATCACATCATGCAATTATAACAGATGCAAGGGGTCCGAGGCACTGGGTCCCAGGGGCAAGTTTTATTTCAGCACATCGATAGCACCGACTAGAGTGCGATACGTATGACGTTGCGCGGAGTGGCACCCGAATTAGGAATACTGCTTTTGAACTTGATGACATTTAAGGCTCTCGAGTCCCGAGGTTAGATAGTCGGATTTTTTTTTATGGGAGTCCCATCTAGCAGAACTCCCCGTGGGTACCCGCGCTAGATTGAACTTGCGCGGTTCTTTTATGACTTTAGGAAATTTATTTACTATTGAAAATTAGCGTTAAAGAAGAATGAAGGAAGAAACTAAGGAGATTAGTACTAGATGATTTAGCGCAATTAGATTTAGACTAGATATGGCTGAAGGCGATTTTTGAAAACAAGTTATGAATTAAATTTTACTAGTTTAGATTTTAATTGATTAATTTACTTTTATTTGTAAGTGTAAGTTTGTGTGTAGTGTTCTTGTTTCTTGCGGTTTGTTTTGCGGCTTATTAAGTAATAAACCACAGAACGCCCGGTTATCTTTATCCTGATATTTATATATCTCAAATAAAATCAATAAATAAATCCATACTTCCATACTTTTATATATTATAAATGCGAAAGTAACTCTGTCTGTCTGTCTGTCGGTCTGTCTGTATGTTACGCTTTCACGCCTAAACCACTGAACCGATTTTGATGAAATTTGGTATAGGGATAGGTTAGACCTTGAGAAAGGACATAGGCTATGTTTGGTCGCGATAACCGACATTCACGCGGGCGGAGCCGCGGGCAAAAGCTAGTAAATAAATATTTGTGTGTCGTATGTTATGTTCGTGCTGCAATGTGATGGGGTTTTATATAACTGTTTAAGTTAATATAAAATGTGTATGAGTGTGTTTTGTGTTTATGACTATGCATTGTGTATGTACTATAATATTTTGTGTGACGCGTTGTTAATTTAAACTTAGGTTTGGTTTACGTCGGGCACAAGTCCTTTATTGCTATTTATTAATTATTCTATTTATTATCTGATAATATTGCTTATAAATTTTGTTTGCTATAAATGTTACAATACATATTTTTAAAATATTATTATAACATGTTTTTAATTAGTTTATTAGGCCTGAAAGTATTGTATTTTATATTTATTTATTTCCACAGACTTGTACCCCTACAAAGCCGGACGCGCTGGCTGGAGTCACCTCAGCAATAGGCCACGGTGGCCCGAGCCATCGCGTCCCACTTTCTCCTGATGGGGCATTCCTTTGAGAACGCTTTGTGTTGTTGGAGCGGCAGCTTCTGTCGTGAGCAGTTCACGCAGCGCGCGTGCTCGGGGGAGCTTGCTTTAGGGCAATTCTTTTGAAGGTGCTTATCCCCACATCCGTTGCATAGGTCATCGGGTTCCAGGCAGAACTTCCGCGTGTGATCATAACCCAGGCAGCGGGTGCACTGGACTAAGGGCGACTGGTCCTCCACAGTGACTTGCTGGAGGTCTACCTGGAGTTTCCTCGTGTCAGTCACCCTTCTCCAGATTACTGGGGACACGCTCAGAACGTAGTGGGTGGTGTGCGGGTTTCGACTTTTCTTTATATATTTCACTGACATCCGATCATCCTCGTCTCTGAGGTCGCCAAAGACCCCACGATTCTAATTTCGAAGGGCTACTAGAACCTCGTCGTCGCTATGTACCAGCGACACGCCCTTCAAGATCAGAAGCAGGTCCTTGTTCTTGACGGTCTCAGCGACGACGAGGTTATTTCCTATCTCCTCGATCCGCTTCTTTACTTTATCCCTGTCTTCCTGGGTTCTGCACCCCATAATAATTTTCCTATCTTTTCCTTTTCGATCCCGCTCCACCTTCACCCAACCCTCTTTTGCATTAATCACTTTTCTCACTGTTTCTAGCACTACATCCCCCGTATCGAAATCGTCTCTCGAGGAGACAACTACGGAGTGAAGGGCCACAGGTTCCGGAGATCTCTCTCCGGTTTTACCGGTGGCTGCTACACTCGCGTACGTTGCCCTCTCGAGAATTTCACTCTGCTTGTCTATAGCAACTTTCAACTCTGACAGCTTGGCTTCGCTGTCCTGCCGCCCCTCCATATATGTTTTTATTTCGAACAGGCTCCTAGCGTTCTCTTTAATGAGAGCCGACTGCTATAGAATAAAACATTTTTCTTTCTTTCTTTCTTTCTTTCTTTCTCTTGTAGTTTCGCCAGCAAGATGTTAATAACGGCGATCTCCTGTACCGTCGGCTCTACTGCCCCGCTTTTCCCCGGTTTTTCTATCTTTTTCCTCGCCTTAGACAGAGGCGGAAGAAAAGGAGGAGAGGTGGGTCCAGCTATCTCTGTCCCTTTGACCAGCTGGCAGAGGTCTTTAATAGCAGCAGTAACTGCTATTTTTATATCAGTTTTTAAGTTTCGAGCGCTGTTGAGTTAAGCCAGAGCCCTTTGCAAGCACCGCTTTGCTTCCCTGACCCTGCTAGTTGGTGTGGCGAGTGTTTCCTTGGGGACGGGCTCCGTGGCTTCCGCCGAAGACTGAGGTACACTACTACTTAGAGAGGACACAGGCTTCGGTATCTGCCTCGGAGCGTCCGCAAAGAAAGCCGCGGTGGGCGAGGTAGACGATGATGGCCGGGCCCTAAGCTCCCGCAACTCGTCCGGTCTGTATATCGACGCGGTTATAACGGGGTTCTGACTGGTCCACACTCGATCCTCTAGCTCGTCGTTGAAACTTAACCTCCGTACCGGGGTTAGAATAGTGTCTGCTTCAGACATCACGATTCACACTAGTTTTGCTGTATAGGGGCAATCCTAGAACTAAATGTATAAAATGTAAAATTGTAAAATAAAATTGTAAAGTAGCTGTACATTAAATGGTCAAATTACACAATATCTAAACTAATATCACAGTCGGTTGTCAACATTAATTAATTGTCAATATGCGATTCCCTGTCGCGATTACAGTTGTCACAATAGTCAAAAGAAAACAAAGTCACCTAATTTATATTAGTAGTAGAACTATATATGATTTGAGATTGACATGGTCATTAACATTAATAGTATAACACTCACCGGGATGTCACTGCCCCTCAGAATGTCAAAGTGTGGAAGAGGTATGTAGATGACATATTTTGTATACTGGAAGGTGACGAGAGTGTTGTGAAAGGATACCTGGCTCATTTAAACAGCATCCACAGGAAAATCCAGTTCACCTACGAGATGGAAAGGGAAAGAAGTATAGCGTTTTTTGACGTTAGGGTCATGGTCCGGGAGGATGGATCCCTTGGTCACACAGTTTACAGGAAGCCAACTCACACTGACCGATACCTGCACGCCGAATCGCATCATCATCCGCGTCAGCTGAACTCCGTAGTGACGTCACTTACTGACCGCGCATACAATCTATGCGACCAGGAACATTTGGAAGCTGAAATAGTGCACTTACGTGGCGTTCTACGGAGAAACGTTTATAAGGAGCGGTTCATGCCACCTAGACGTTCGCTGACACCTAAGCACCTGGACTATAAGGTCGAACGACAACCTGCGTACTTACCATACATGAAAGGAGTGACAGATAAGGTCGCCAACATTTTAAAGAAGTACTCAATAAAAACTATCTTCACTCCTTTCAAAAAGCTGTCACACACCTAAAGACAGTTTTCCTTTAGAGCGTCCAGGTGTCTATAGACACTAGAACTTTATAAAGTTGACTGCAGCTGTGGGAGCTCCTACATAGGCCAGACCAAACGCACTGTCTCATGCCGGATCAAGGAGCACATCAGGGCGGTCAAAAACAACGAGCCACAGAAATCGGCTATCGCTCAGCACCTGCTGGAGGAAGGGTCGAATCACTGGATTGAGCTACACAGCCCTCAGATTCTCTCGACAGAACGCCATTACATACCCAGAATGGTGAAAGAAGCAATTGAAATTAAAAAATACAAGAACTTCAACCAGGAAGATGGGTTTCAACTGTCGAGTGTCTGGCATCCAGTGATTCGAATGTTCATAAGACCTACAATTTCAAAACCCGTGCGAGTTGATTCAGTGAGTGTTGTATGTCAAAAACGCGATCGAGTACAGTGCGAGAACGCGGACAGTGGTAGGGACGACGCGCGTCATAAACGAGTGCGGAAGAGGGTAGACAGATACGGTCTGCCCAATAACAACTAGCTCGGCGGTCGTCAGTACACCGTGATCATGGCGCTTGAAACAGCGCCGAAATATCGGTTACCAAATACAAATTATAAACATGGTAAATATCCCGGTGAGTGTTATACTAGTAGTAGAACTACTACACTAGTCCCTAAGCTACTGAAAAACAGAACAATGTCCAGATTCCGAATTGGAATTTGTTAAAGAAATATCCGAAAATGGTAATTTTGGTGTCGAACAACTGTTTTTTCGTTTGTTTTTTTTTTTGTTTTTTATATGTTGTAAATATACACAAGTTATAAAATATATAATAACAGTCTGTACAGACTACTAAGTGAGACAGTCTATCACTTACACCGCGATCCGGTTTCGACCGGTGTCGCGCGACCTCGCGTGACCCTCCCAGCCGAGCCGATGTGCCTAGGGCAGAAAATCAGGGTGGGCGGACGGGGCTCGTGTTTATGGCAACGACGCGCAGGGCATGCCGTCATAGAGGCGGTAAGGCCCATCATGGGGCAATGGCTCGAGAGGCCACATGGCAGCCTCTCGTATCGACTGACGCAGATTATCACCGGGCACGGGTGCTTCGGGAGATATCTGTGTCGGATCGAAAAGGAGCCAACGTCCGAGTGCCATCACTGCGACGCGAGTGAGGACACGGGGCTGCACACGCTCACCGAGTGCCCGGCATGGGCTGAACCGAGGCGGGAGCTAGTGGCGGCCCTGGGAGTGAGAGTTCTCTCCCTCGCCACCCTGCTCACAGCAATGGTCCGCTGCGCGGACGCGTGGGCGGCCGGCGTCTCCTTCAGCGAGCAGGCAATGGTCGTGAAGGAGACGGCGGAGCGGGAGAGGCGGCGCGAGCGAGAAAGACTCGCGGATCGCGCCGCCCGCGCGCGCAGGCAACTCGGGCGTCGGAGGGCACTGACTGACCTCCGTCCCCCATGAGCGCGGGCCTGGGGGTGACGGGTGGAGCCGCCTGTCACCCCAGCAGAAGCAGGCCACGGCGGCGGCGCGCTGAACAGCGCGCCTCCCCATTCCGGGGGCGAGTTGGGGACACCGTTGTCCCCCCTCCTGAGGAGGGCCAGACCGTAAGGGATGGCCCTGGGTCAGCCGGGGTGCGAGGGATATGTCTTTGACAACCTCACCTCCGGCCTAGCACCAAGACCCAAAGTAGGCGTGCGGTTTTAGTCGGTTCGAGTCCGACATAACCTCCCCTTCCGGCTCCTGCAGGGGGGGTATCCGAGGGGATTTCCGCACGAAAAAAAAAAAAAAAAAAAGGGGCTCGTGTTTATGATAATCGCGTTTTTCACGAAAACTACGGACTCTAGGCGGTCGTGTGAGGTACTTACGGAAAGGCCTCGTCGGCGGCCACACGGTGGTGCAAAAAACAGTATAGGCTTTCCTGAAAGATTTTGAAAATAACGCCCAAAAACTGAAAATTGAATTAAAAATTTAGACTAAAAAGTTTATTATTGAGCGAACTGGACCACCTAGAAAATCGAAAACGGTACCAACGGACAGAGGGCGTTCCAATGGACACGTTCCAACCGCTAGATGCACAGGTTACAACTGATGGTAAGCCAAAAACGTGGAGTTAATTGTAATAGGTAGGTACCAAGTTGGCACTTCGCTCCCTCGGGAACACCTTGGAGTATAATCGCCTGAACGACTTGGCGGTGTAGTTGCTCTCTTTCTTGAGCGTCCGTAGGTGCTAGAACCCCCCTAGACCCCTTAAAAATTCAGAAACTAAAATTAAAATGAAAATTTAATAAACAGCTCATGGAATCGACCTAATGATACCAAATACAGATGATGATGTATCCGTGTGGTATGTCGGAAGACAGGTAATGTATCCGCGCACTTGATGGTATACGATTAACACCGAGTGTCCTTAGCAAATAGCTAATAAAAAAAAATTAAAGTTAAAAAGTGGCGAAAATCCCTACTCGGCTGGCGAAATATGGTGTTATGATGCACAGGACTCGCCTGAGCTTCTCGTGTGTAGTATGAGAACACGCGCAAAGTCGTCTTACACAATATTGTGTAATCAGAATTTCAGCGGTCGGTACAAAAAATTTGGCAACAAGCAAATTTGCTGTTACAAAACGTTCGAATATCGCTCAAAGTGACGTAAGTAAAGGATTTTCGTGAAAAATCTATGAAAATTGTGAAAATTTATGGTCGCGCTGAATAGCCGGCAGCGTCCCGAATCTAAATATGTATTGTATAGGTTTATTAATGCTAATTAGCTATATAAATTTTACAAAGTTTTAAATGCGATTCAGATAGTCGGATTAGGGCATTCCACAATGGAACAGATTTTCATTACCTACCTATTTATTTTGGTTATACCTATTCAGTAGGTAGGTATTCTTAGGACAAGGTTTGTGTGAAAGATTTGTATCTAAAGGTATAAATAGGTAATTCATAGCACCGGGGCGAAGCCAAGGAGTGCAGCTATATTGTTATTATAATAGATCGTTGCTATGGGAACCGAACCGATGTCACTTGATGACATTAAAATGGACATGCGCACTGATGCTCTGTCACAACAAAGTGCCCTCCCCGTACCCGGGGCTAGATGGTGACACTAGGGTCCCCACAACCCGAAGGGGGCCATCTCGAAAGAGATGGTCCTGTGTCTGCCGGAGTATGGGAAATATGCTTTAGGCAATCTCACCTCCGGCAACCAAGGACCCGAGACGGCGTGTGTTTTGGTCGTTTCGAGTCCGACATAACCGCCTCCACCGACTCCGTTGGGATTTTCCACACTATAAAAAAAGGCTTTGTCACTACAAAGTGTACATTTTTGTAAAATGCATACTGCACGTCACCCACCCGCCATGTGAGACCATGCTTGGGACTTTTGTCTTTTAGTTGGCTTCTATTATCTAGATCTCCGCGCCACCCGCTCTAATAGCTCGAATTCTATTTAAATAATGCTTGATACTCGTAGCTTGATAGATATTTACACTGAGCGGCAATCACCTCGTCGACATCATTACAATCGACTCTCGCTCCGGATCGTTCTTGGTGCTGAGGCTGGCCATAGCAATCCAGCTTGGAAACGCGGCAAGTGTGATGGTGGTAGCAAGCGTATAAAGATGGTTATTCGATTAATATAGACACCATATTATTTATTTATTAGGTATTACATGGAATAATTTATAAAAGCAATTATATTTGTAAAATAGTTATTATTATAACTGGATCTTAATGCGGCCTTTCGAGCAACCGTTGAACTCTTGAATAGCCATCATGCATGTTATTATTTGTGCGTGGTTGTTCACTCAGCTTATCCTATGGCTCTCGCATCAGTTGCCTATAAAATGGTAATGCAATGAACACCTAGAAAAAAACAACTATGTTAAGGACATGTTATATTTACGAAACTAATAGTGGTCAATCACAGATTGCAATACATTAGCGTGCACTTAATTCAATATAAATATGGGCTTACCTTAGTCTTTACAGAGAACTCTGTAGATTTTATAGGGATTTTCAACAGTATGGACTCTATTCATCACTCTGTGGGAGTCTCTTTCGATTAATGAACCAATTTCATATAATGGAAAGGGTCTCATTTTTATCGCGACTGCAATATTAGCATCATAGCTTTTAGACGCTGATAAACTCCTCGAATATTGTTTCTTCAATAGTTTTTTGCAACTATTGACTTTATAAAGGATGTCATATTTGACGCTGAACGAACAAAAAGAACGCAAACTATGGGTGACGTCCCAAAATTGCTAATTTAAACAACATTATTGTAACATTGCTTTAAGAGGTCGTGGTACCAAAACACGAAGTAAGATTGAAATAATACTGCTTTATGAAGCCCCCTGATTTCATCCTCCTGAGAAGTTTGAGCTTTGTTACTTACGGCAATTACATTTCCTGTCATCGATACGTTATTGACAGTGCCTTATAACCCTAACAATGGAATAGCAAGGGTCCCAGCACAGATCCCTACGGCACACCTCTGTTTACGGCTGATAGACTTGATAGATGACTAACTGATGAGAAAACTGCAAGATTCGTTTATTTTAGTTACTTTCATGATGCCCACAACTACATTCATCCCCACACATTGCACCGTAACGGTGCACACCGTAGGATATGAAAGGAACTTCATCCCAAGCACACTCAAACTGTGGAAAGAACTTATCATCGCAGATGGCTGTACAGTAATGGGATAAAAATTTAATGCAAGTGAAGCCGCAGGCATCGGCTATTGTGTTTAAAAATATAAAAGCCAAATTAAATTCTCCTATCTTCATTGTATGCGAATTTATATTAAACAATTGTATTCTACGTCAACTTTATGCTAAACAAATATATGCAGAATTATAATGCGAAAGCTGTATATACCGGGTGTAAGGGTACCGCTCCCGAAGCCGAAAACCCCTAGTAGTACCCCTAGTACCCACGGCATGGACGTGGTTTTCCCAAGCGATTAAAATATGGGGTTCTTCAAGAAGGGTATTAGAAGGATTCTTAAGGTTAGGCAGCAAGAGTGTAGGCCGCGGTAACCACTTTCCTACAGGTGGGCCGTGTGCTCGTCTGCCACCTCAGTGGTATAAAAATACCCCTTATCTTTCTTTCAGGTTATGATTGGCAATAGGGTTCTGCCTGTTATCAAACTTTTTCGATCTTAGACAGCAGTGTAGCTTTATATTCTTATAATAATTCGTAATCTACAAACACGGTTACCCCTTGTTTCACCGAAACTTTATTGTCATAATTTTCTTTCATATAGCAACGCCTGACATAAACTTCATTTCGCAGAAAACTTTGGCATTCACTCATAACGCATAAATTAATAAGCATAATATTCTAAGATTCTGTAGCTTCACCATGAGATTACAGATAGTTGGAGAGTCGAGTCCGTACGCGAATTTGATTGGACTTCTGATTGCCCCGTTTAACACGACAACGTGATTTGGCATGCATGCAGCTCAGTACCGTGTTTTGGCCGCCTGTCAAAATCAACAAGGCCAGACAGAATCCGAGTTTATATCGTGACAGTCAGTCAAGTATAATATTATTCAATAGTTCATGACCGTTCATGATCGAGCATGCGTCAGCAGCAAGCAGCAGGCAGCTGCAGCAGGCACGCAGCAAGCTGCATCTTTTCTGTTACAGCTCCGGCGCTGCGGGGCTCCGGCGGCACATTAGCTTATCGTCGCAGATGGTTTTACAGTAATGGGATTAAAATGTCATGCAGGCGAAGCCGCAGGCATCAGTTACTGTGTATAAAAATAAAAGCCAAATGAAATTCTCCTATCTTTATTGTATGCGAAAGTGTACTAAATAATTGTATTCTACGTAGACGTTATGGTAAATAAAAATATGCAGAATTATCATTCTGCGAAAACGATATATACCGGGTGTAAAAGGAACGCTCCCGAAGCCGAATACCCATAGTAGTACTCCAGGTAGATAACACATTGGCATAAAGAAAATCGATGCGGACATTTTTTTTTGCATTATTTACTCTACATCGTGTTAGTAAAGTTAAATGAAACGGTAATTTAATAAAAAAAACATCACTACAAAAAAACAACTAGCACCAAGCGCATGACTTTTTGTATGTGGTGTTTTTTTATTAAATTACAGCTCCATTTTACTTTAATGTGTGTTGTGTTATGTACATACCTGGAGTCCTACTAGGGGTTTTCGGTTTCGGGAGCGTTCTCCTTATACCCGGTATGCAAATATGCCTAATATAATTCTGCCATCTGAAGAGTATGCCATTGCTATTTCGGATATATTCATTAATCCAAATTCAAAATCAATAAATTGGAACTTACAAAACTTCAATGTAAACATAAATATTAAAGATTAGTTTATAAAATGGACCACCGGTTCGGAACGCGGCCCAAACCTGAGAAGAATCCTGCAAGAAACTCAGCGGGAATTTTTTTTTGTCTATTTACAACCATTCACTTATAATACTTATAGTTTGGATACAGTGATTTGTTTGAGTAGCATAGCGGAGCGCAAAGCTCATTCCCAAGGTTGTTTATCCTCATATTCTTGGATTTAACCTTTCTGACACAGTTTACTCTTATCGAATACATAGGGAAAAAGAAGAATCATCTCGGGCGGGACTCGTACCCGCAGTCTTTCCCTTACAGGGGGAATGCCTTGACCAATTCGGCTACCGAGACACGCCCGATGTGATTCCGATTTCCCATCTTATACGTCTTTAAGGCGACGGAGGAGTCATCTACCGATTTTCTTACGAACTATCGGAATCAATGAATAATGTTACAATTACATAGGGAAATACATATGGAAAAAGAAGAATCATCTCGGGCGGGACTCGAACCCGCAGTCTTTCCCTTACAGGGGGAATGCCTTGACCAATTGGAATCACATCGGGCGTGTCTCGGTAGCCGAATTGGTCAAGGCGCGACCCGCCCGAGAGCCAATACCCGGGAGATCAGTCTCTGAGTCTCATGGATGCAGGATGGCCTCGCTGAAGTCGGTATTGGTAAGAGCCATACAACAGAAGGTCCACCCACCGTCAAATATAGACGGAGGAGGACTCGCCGAAAGAAGACCTTAGCAGGGCTCTCGGGCCAAATCCAACTAGGTGCATCGACCAGCTTGGGAGCGACCACAACGGAGGATCCAGGTAAGAGGGCCACAAAGATCAAAAGGCAGGGCACCGAGGCCACAGCTGCAGTCATTAGAACAAGGTTGGCGGATCTGATAGAGATAGCGGCACTTAACGGAGTAAGCGGCCGGAGCCTGCACTTCGTCGCCTCGGGTCTAGAGGCGGAAGGATATTTCCTGGTAAGCCCTAAGAACGAGGAGGCGATGGCGTGGCTCCTGAGCTGCGCCTTCGAGAATCTCGCCGGTGTACCTCTCAGGCCCAAGAAATTAGATTTATACAATGCTCCCGGCAACGCAGGTGGTATCCGCATCGAGCCTCTGGAGCTCATCAAGGTCCAGACAGACGACTGGGAAGAAGATCTAAAGATTTCCAAGTGAAACCTCATCCGCAAGGAAGTAGTCCCTCTGGGCGTCTGACTTGTGGTGGGGGTCCTCCAGATTGCCTCAAAAGACACCTGGCTCAACTACCAGGCCACGGTCGTATACGCCAGACACAGCCAGCTCCGGACAGGTGCATCTACCCTGTCCACAACATCAAGACACCGGTTGTCGAGCCTAGCGGCAATGGCGATCAGTTTGTTGCCCCGAGGTGGGCACAACTGAAATAGGTACGCCGAACCTAAAGCACTCTAACCCAAACAGCACACATCAGATGCCGCACACACAGGCGGCGTTGACTGCCGGCGGGCGGAACGACTCCCGGCCGGGAGCCACACTCGGGATCGGGGCGCCCCGTCGACAACAACGTCCAGACGTCCCAGAACACCACGTTCCCGCAAAGCGCAGTGATCGGGCTCCTCCACCGAGTGTTGCAATACTGCAACCGCCTTGGAGAAGAGTCCACCTGCGTAATACAACCGAGGAAGGGAGCAGAATCGCACACTAACAGGCAAACGCAACACTCACACACACATGAACACAAACAGCAACACACCACAAACAAACACAAAAAAAAATAGTTCAAGTTAATCTCCACAACTGCCGCGATACTATGATTGAATTCTGCAGACACGTGGTTGATGAGAAAATAGACATTGCTCTGCTGCAAGAGCCATACGTTGTTAAAGGACATGTCTCCGGGTTGACCCCCCTGGGAGGTGAAATCATCTATCACGAAAGCGGTGGGTCTAGCCCGAGGGCATGCATATACGCTAGCAGCAGGGTAAGATCGATAGGGTTAATAAAAGCAGATTGTTACAGTGACCTAGCTAGCGCCACAGCAACAAAGCAGTTCAATACAGGTGAAAGAGTGAGGGTGCTAATAGTCTCCGCCTACCTACCAAGCGAAAGAGACTACAAACCACCATCGCCAGAAATGGAAGAAATAACAAAGAAATACTACGTTAAGATCATTCCCATTATTCTAGGTTGCGATGCAAACGCCCACCACGCGGTGTGAGGAAGCACTGACTGCAACGAAAAAGGTGACGTACTTTTGGATTTTATTAGTTCAGCAGGCTTTGAAGTAATAAACGAGGGCAACACCCCAACATTCGTCACAAAAGACCGGAATGAAGTGCTGGACATCATTTTTGCTATAACAGACAGGATAAGCCAAACACATCACAGAGTGGAAAGTGGACGAAAGACTAGTGGCAGTTAAAGATAAATCGCATCTACGGATAAAGTGCTCGGCTATTGAAGTTCAAAACATAGTAACTCCTCCCGACCAAAATGTTCAGGAGAGACAAATTTCCGAGGTTTTCGATTGATACTAAAATAAATTAAATCTAACGATTTATATTGTTGACATTTTTAGTTTGTATAACTCGCAATCGCTCGAATTCACACCAATTTCAGAAAATAAAATTATACCGCGATGCGTCATCTACGCTTACCTGCCAAAAACTCAGTTACTATGTTTTGAATTTTAATAGCCGATACGTCAAATTTGACTGTTGCGATCTATCTTTAACGGTAAGTAATGTTATTGGGAACGCCCGTTAAAGTCGGATCACAGGCGGATAACCTTCAGTCTGGGAGCCGAAATTGAGAAAACCATGATAAGGAATGCGAGGAAAACTGATTGGACCACATTTGAACATCAAATGAAAAAGTGGACTCCAGCAGATCACAACACGATAAAGGACATTGCAGATATAGAAAGAGAAGCCAACTGACTGTACGAGGCTCTCAGAGAGGCATATCACAAGGCATGCCCACTCAGTGAAATAAAGCCAGGAAAAGGTCACCCATCGTGGACAAAAGTTCTAGAGAAAGGGCGACGAGGAAAGCTGGCTCGCTTACAGAACAGAAAGGAACGCTTTTAAAAAAGAATGCAAAAGGGAGAACAGAAAAAGCTGGAGAGCCTTCTACGTGTAACGTTTGGGATATAGTTCATACTGTAGATACATATGTATATTTTATGTAATGTAGGGTATCTGTATTATGTCTATAATAAACTAGTCTACCGCACACCTCCGTGTTTTACTGACGTACCACTGGCGACGAGGCGGTTTCGTTCGAACAAATTATAGTGAAATACGCGTGTGAACGTTGAAATTTGTGTCCAAAATGCCAATTGGGAAATTAGAACCGTTTGATTTAAGTAGCAAACAATGGCAACCGTATATTCGGAGAGTTAGGCAGTATATCGTACTTAACGAAGTAAAAGACACCCTCCATGTTCCGTTGTTAATTACGATTGTAGGTGAAGCAATTTATACATTAATGTGCGATCTGTGTTCCCCGGCCCACCCTGAGACGAAATCGTTCAATGAGTTGGTGACATTGGTGGCAGAGCACCTGGAACCACAACGGTCGGAAATCGCGGAACGACACGTGTTTCGGTTACGTCGACAGAAAACAGGCGAATCGTTAACAGACTACCTGACAAATTTGAAACATTTGGCCACTACATGCAATTTTGGCTCAAATCTCGAAGAGAATTTGCGGGATCAGTTTGTTTCCGGGCTAGCGGGGGAGACCATGAGATCTCGGATTTTCGCCGAGAGAAACATTCAGTACAAGCAGGCGGTCGAGTTGGCGTTAGCACTAGAGGCGGCGGAAAAACATGCCGAGGTTAGCGGCTCGGTTACGGCGGGAGACTCATCGGAAGCGGTGGCGGCGGCCAGCACGGCGGGCGAAGGCCTGCACTACGCGCGCGGCGGGCGAGCGGGCCCGCGCGCGGGCTCGGCCGGCGCCGCGCGGGGCAAGCGGGAGCCACCCGCGGCGCGCGCGGGCGCATGTTGGCGCTGCGGCAAGGCACATGCAGCGGAGAAGTGTCGGTATAAAAACTACAGTTGTGACACGTGTAGGGAAAAAGGACACTTAAAAGTGATGTGCAAATCCGGGCGCGCTAGTGGCAATCGGCATAATTACGTAAGTGAAGGGTCAGACGAAGAAATGTTTAACATCAAGGTGACATGTCAAGGTAACAATCCTTACTTTATTTCGTTGACGATCGATAAACAGGTGATAGAATGTGAAGTAGATACCGGGAGCCGTATTTCCGCGATTAGTGAAGAAACATATAAGAAATTATTTTTGAACAAGAAAATTGTAACAGATAACTTAATTCTACGTAGCTATTCAGGTTCAGCGATTGAGTCACGGGGTTTCATTGAAGTTGAAGTAACATTCGCAGACGTTACAATGAGATCTTTACGACTTTATGTTATTAAAGGGGGGGCACGGCCGTTGTTAGGTCGCGATTGGATGCGTGCTTTGAAAATTACACAAATAAACATCAATGAAATCAACGATGATCAATGGGTGAACCAACTACGTAAAGAATTTCCAGAGGTTTTTAGTGATAGGTTAGGCACATGTAAGCGCCTGATACGGGGCCCTACGGGGTCAAGGATGAAGAAAACGATTGGTACGAGATCTACAACTTTAATCCGTAGGTCCTGCTATACAATAATAAAAATACTCTAATTTAAGGTCGAGTGTCGGTTCGGGTACGCGTACACGTCACTATAAACGGTTGGCTGAGTAATGTACTCAACTTGGGGTTCCGGGCTGGCCCCGTGCGAGTGTGACGTTGTCTTCCCCTCAAGGTCACCAGGCTTCGCAGCTGCAAGTTCGATCCGCGGGGTCGTCGCCAAGGCCGTCTTCCAGACGGTACGGAGCGGGCAGGCAACCTCAGCTGGTTCGGAGGCGGCCGGTACGGTGCGGTGCTGCTTATTCCAGCCGGTATGCAGTTGGACACCGGTATTCCAGCCGGTACCAAGTTCTGGGGAGACAACCACACGATTAGGCACTGGTGCGTGAATCCAATGCACAGCGCCGGGCCCCAACGTATAATTTTCTACATGGGCCCTAAGGTCGGCGGCGCTGTACAATGGTAGGTACACATAACACAAATTACACAATAAACAAAGAAATAAAACTGGATTGTTCCGGAATTAATAATCGTAAGTAAGTCTGTAATCCCGTTAACCACGGTTCAATCAACCATAATTAAATGGTTCAGTACTAATTAAACTATAATACATATATAAGCTGAACCGTGGATTTAAAACGAGATTAAAATTCGACAATTTACATATTTTAAAAATGTGGGTATCCATAGAAAATTATGGCGAGATATCACCGTGTTGATTTTTCTCTTAGAATATGAACAATCAAACATTACAACTAATTGAATAGTTCTTAAGCACTTACTATATTCGGCTGTCTGTCGACATGTATACTCGCGACATATATTATGGACACACTTCATACAATAACTTTCTTACAACATTTTAACGATTACGATGTTAATCACAGTTTACTTTAAATTTAATTTAATTACATTTACACGAAGGATGAACTACAGCTAGGTAACTACCGAACTCCCGACCGCAGGTAGGCAGGTACTAAAAATGAGCTATGATCACGCTTAGCTCCTAGGGGCTAAGCAGGAATGTTACACGCGAATGAAGATGTTATTTTACTTTATTATTTACGTGACTATCGTTTAATACTCGCGCACTGTTTATTAAGGACACTAGACTTACCCCTTATGTTGGGAACTTTATACTTAGCAACTATATCGTACACTTATAATAGTAACTAGCAGAATCTAGACTATATGTTATCTAGGTTTTAAGATTGACGTTCACGTTCAGATTATTACGTTCCGCCGTGAAGTCTCGCGATAGAATGAGGTCTGCCGTCTGCCTCGGCGCGAGCGCGGGGCGTGTTTTTTTTTTCTTGTTGTCGATTAGTGTTGTGCTCGATCGATTCTCCGTTTGACGGAATGCGCTGATTGGTTATCAATGCGTGTGACTCATTTTATATGCGCGTTAGCACGATGCATTACCTTAAAAGGTAATGACCGCGTTCACCACCCAGTGATGGGGGTACGCGCCGCAATCGCGAGCTACCGGTATTTACCGTTTATTACTGCTATGTTCAAATGTTTTCATTTTTTATTACCGGAACCAGTGTTCACGTAACAATACCCGACGAACTGGGAGAAGGATTTTTACTGGGGGAACAGTGAAAATCCGCCTGAAACAAACCCTCTGGAACGAGGTCATTGGCTTCAATGCAAGCAAAACCCTTTCATACAACCATACAGAAACACAGACACACCACCTAACACACACCTATCACACCAAGTCTTCCTCCCGCGGAGGTAGGAAGACGAACCACACATACCTTGTCCGGCCCTATCCAACCTGATGGGACGTACCACTTGCGATTGAGGTGTTAAGTTTGGCGCCAGCTTTCCTCGACGGTACATTGCAAACCACTTGAAGCTAACCTACCGGCAACAGAGTCACTAACCGCTCTGACGTGCTATAGAACCCAGGGAGAACATAAGTCTCCCTCAGATAAAAAAAGACTTCACACTAAGGAAGCTTTTATACACAGTGAAGGCTTATTTTTAACCCAGCGGTTACCTCAAGCCTAGGTTGACAATGCTAAGTACGAGACCACTAAAACGGTGTCAAAATGATTAATTATGAACTAAAATCAACTAAATTAACAAGATTATTTAATATATAAACTACATAAACCAATATATGCACGAGATGATCGGTGCTTACGGGCTTACCCTAAGTGCGTAGTTAATCTGGATCATCAATTCCTACAGACCGCATAACGACTGCAACAGGAATGACGGTGGTCTACAACCCAGCTCGAGTTTTGCACTAAACTCTACCACATGTCTTTTTACATATCTTGCTACCGCAGATAGTAGAAACAAAAACAATAAAAACGTAGTTGTGCTTCCCGCCAACCACTGAACGTTCACCTAGGTATACCTTTCCACGTAGCTCCTAGCTAACCTAAGGCATCGGATATAAACTACGGTACTTGGCAACGAACAATGGGGAAAGCCGGATGGTTGGAACAACGAGACTAAACATAGTACAACGTAGTTACCCTACAATAAAATAAAAAAAATACAAAATATGAGGATGTCATTTCGTCCTTTACGTAAACGTACCTTTACTTTACGGTCCGTCATGCTTCTAAATTAAGCTTCAGTGAGCTACATAATCAATAAAAATCTACTCGAAGTAGCTGAGTTGGGAGAGGTCCCTCCTCGATAACTAACATACTAAAATTTGTTATTTACATAATATTCGATAGTTAAAATACTAATAGCTCAATACCTGGTCGCGAGTTCGGCAATCATGGTAGTATAATATTAAAATAATTCCTGTATGGGAAGAGAAACACAAAATATATGGGTACCCTCCCTTGTGCTCGGGGACTCTAAAAAAGAAAAAAAAAGAAAAAAAAATTGGAAGGTGGGTTGCTTAAAACCCTTGGTTTTTGGTGGGCTCCTACCACCTGCCTAACCCAACGAGAGGCAACTGGATGCTTTCTAAGCTGTTTTTTCTCTCCCGACCCAGTACAGGAGTGCGCACAAAAGACAGTACCCTTACACACATACAAAGTAGCGCAACCGCTCACAGTAATCGACGTGGACGTATACCCTACAGACACTCTTTTTGTTCGGGCGCCAATGATACGGGGCCCTACGGGGTCAAGGATGAAGAAAACGATTGGTACGAGATCTACAACTTTAATCCGTAGGTCCTGCTATACAATAATAAAAATACTCTTATTTAAGGTCGAGTGTCGGTTCGGGTACGCGTACACGTCACTATAAACGGTTGGCTGAGTAATGTACTCAACTTGGGGTTCCGGGCTGGCCCCGTGCGAGTGTGACGTTGTCTTCCCCTCAAGGTCACCAGGCTTCGCAGCTGCAAGTTCGATCCGCGGGGTCGTCGCCAAGGCCGTCTTCCAGACGGTACGGAGCGGGCAGGCAACCTCAGCTGGTTCGGAGGCGGCCGGTACGGTGCGGTGCTGCTTATTCCAGCCGGTATGCAGTTGGACACCGGTATTCCAGCCGGTACCAAGTTCTGGGGAGACAACCACACGATTAGGCACTGGTGCGTGAATCCAATGCACAGCGCCGGGCCCCAACGTATAATTTTCTACATGGGCCCTAAGGTCGGCGGCGCTGTACAATGGTAGGTACACATAACACAAATTACACAATAAACAAAGAAATAAAACTGGATTGTTCCGGAATTAATAATCGTAAGTAAGTCTGTAATCCCGTTAACCACGGTTCAATCAACCATAATTAAATGGTTCAGTACTAATTAAACTATAATACATGTATAAGCTGAACCGTGGATTTAAAACGAGATTAAAATTCGACAATTTACATATTTTAAAAATGTGGGTATCCATAGAAAATTATGGCGAGATATCACCGTGTTGATTTTTCTCTTAGAATATGAACAATCAAACATTACAACTAATTGAATAGTTCTTAAGCACTTACTATATTCGGCTGTCTGTCGACATGTATACTCGCGACATATATTATGGACACACTTCATACAATAACTTTCTTACAACATTTTAACGATTACGATGTTAATCACAGTTTACTTTAAATTTAATTTAATTACATTTACACGAAGGATGAACTACAGCTAGGTAACTACCGAACTCCCGACCGCAGGTAGGCAGGTACTAAAAATGAGCTATGATCACGCTTAGCTCCTAGGGGCTAAGCAGGAATGTTACACGCGAATGAAGATGTTATTTTACTTTATTATTTACGTGACTATCGTTTAATACTCGCGCACTGTTTATTAAGGACACTAGACTTACCCCTTATGTTGGGAACTTTATACTTAGCAACTATATCGTACACTTATAATAGTAACTAGCAGAATCTAGACTATATGTTATCTAGGTTTTAAGATTGACGTTCACGTTCAGATTATTACGTTCCGCCGTGAAGTCTCGCGATAGAATGAGGTCTGCCGTCTGCCTCGGCGCGAGCGCGGGGCGTGTTTTTTTTTTCTTGTTGTCGATTAGTGTTGTGCTCGATCGATTCTCCGTTTGACGGAATGCGCTGATTGGTTATCAATGCGTGTGACTCATTTTATATGCGCGTTAGCACGATGCATTACCTTAAAAGGTAATGACCGCGTTCACCACCCAGTGATGGGGGTACGCGCCGCAATCGCGAGCTACCGGTATTTACCGTTTATTACTGCTATGTTCAAATGTTTTCATTTTTTATTACCGGAACCAGTGTTCACGTAACACGCCTCATTCAACTACAGCTGACTGATAAGGAACCGGTTTACGTGCGAGCCAGACCGGTGCCGCTGGCGCTCCGCGCGCGAGTTGAACGCGAGTTGGGTCGCTTAGAGGCGGATGGTTCTATCTACCGGGTCGAATATTCGGACTACGGAACACCCATAGCACCCGTAGTTAAACAAAATGGGGATATAAGGATTTGTGGGGATTATAAAATAACGATTAACCCAAAATTAAAAAGGGACTATTATCCATTACCACGCATCGAAGAATTGTTTGCTAATCTCAGTGGAGGTAAAAAGTTTACTAAAATCGATTTAAGACATGCCTACGAGCAATGCATTCTTACGGATGACTCACAACCTTATACTGCGATTACAACACATGTAGGGACCTTTGTGTATAGAAGAACCCCCTATGGGCTATCATCCATTCCGGAACAGTTTCAGAAACTCATGGAAGAGACCCTGCGCGGGGTACCGGGGTGCGTAGTTTTCCTGGACGATATTTGCGTCACTGGGGTCAATGACCCAGACCATAAAAAAAACCTTACAGCTGTGCTTGAAAGATTGCGTGAGGCAGGCCTGACAGTTAAGTTAAGTAAATGTAAGTTTTTACAAGAAAGTGTAAAGTATGTAGGCTTTATTATAAATAAAGACGGCTTGAGACCCGACCCCACGAAGTTGGAAGCTATTTCCAATGCACCTAGACCGCAAAACATATCCCAACTTAAAAGTTTTTTGGGTATGATTAATTATTATGGGCGATTTATACCGAATTTAAGTACGATGTTACAACCTTTGCATAATTTATTAAAAAAAGAGGTGACTTGGGAATGGTCGCCTAAGTGTGAGCAGACCTTTATATTAGCGAAACAATCCCTCCTGAGCGAGCGCGTACTGGCGCATTATTCGGAGGGGCAGCCGCTGCTATTATCAGTGGACAGCAGCTCGTATGGCTTGGGGGCAGTGTTGGCACATCGCTACCCAGATGGCAGTGAGAGACCAGTAAGTTGTGTGTCGCGTACGCTTAGTCCGGCAGAGCGTAACTACAGCCAACTGGACAAGGAAGCGCTTGCTATACTGTTTGGGGTAACGAAACACCATCAGTATTTATTTGCGCGACGGTTTATATTGCGTACCGATCACCAACCATTAACCCATATTTTTGGTGAAAAAGGGGGCATTCCCCAAACGGCAGCCAGCCGCTTACAGAGGTGGGCGGCTCGCCTGGCTGCATATGATTTTAGTGTTGAATTTGTACGGTCGGCGGACAACGGTCCGGCCGATGCACTATCGCGGTTACCGTTATCTCAGGAGGGTCGTTCCGCGCACGCTGTAGATTATTTGAACGTGGTCGAAGAGTGTTTACCTATTTGTTACAAAGATATCGCGAAAGAAACAGAACGGGATGCATTGTTAAGTAAGATTAAAGGCTATGTCCTTTTTGGTTGGCCGTCGGAACCGAGCAGCGATGTAGAACGCCCGTACTTTGCTAGGAAAAAGGATTTTGGGATGGAGCAGGGCTGCCTTATTTACAAGTATCGCATAGTAGTGCCACACAGTTTGCAAAACAAAATATTAAATGAAATCCACGAAGGGCATCTGGGAATGAATAAAATGAAGAGTTTATCGCGGAGCTATGTATATTGGGCCAGTTTAGACCGGGACATTGAGCAGGTGTGTCGGTCGTGTGCGGCGTGCCGCACGGTGCTTGATGCCCCACCCCGGTCTCAACTGCACCCTTGGGAGTTCCCACTGCACCCCTGGCAGCGTATACATGTAGATTTTGCAGACTGTGGGGGGAGACGGTACTTAATTCTGGTGGACGCGCACTCTAAGTGGATAGAAGTGGTGCCCATGCAGAGAACTAATGCGGACCGTACCATCAATGTGTTACGGAGTATTTTCGCGAGATTCGGTTTACCATCGCAGCTCGTTTCAGACAACGGGCCCCCGTTCTCTTCGTTAGAATTTAAGGAATATTGTGCAAATAATTGTATAAAACACACGACTTCGGCACCTTATAGACCTCAGGGTAACGGAGCGGCAGAAAACGCTGTGAAAACCGTAAAAAAAGCAATTAAGAGAGCATTGTTTGAGGGGGTAGACGTTGACGCCGCTTTATACAAATTCCTTTTCCAGTACCGAAACTGTGACCACGCAACCACAGGAGTATCTCCAGCTGTAGCCTTACAGGGGCGGCGATTGCGCAACCGGCTTGATGTTTTACGGCCAGATAGGGCTGCCGCGGTCCGAGATAGGCAGGAACAGCAGGTTGCTCGAGCCGCCGGGAAAGAAAGGGATTTTGACGTGGGGGATGCCGTGCTAGTTCGCGATTATTCAGCGAGGGGAGAAAAGTGGGCTGAGGCGTCAGTCACAAAGAAAACTGGCCCAGTCTCATATAAAGTAGATGTAGGTAAAGGTATAGAATGGCGTAGGCACGCAGACCAAATGATCCCGAGAAATAGTAATACTCGATACTCGTTATCGCGAACGAGTGACGTCACAGTTACGACGGATAGGAATGGTAAACCTGAGATCGATAAGGATGCTGATCTTGATTCGTATGAAGATGCGTCGGACGGCGGTAACGGCAGCCAGGATAAGTCACTTGTGGCCCAAGGTGAGCCGACACCAGTGGCCCAGCCACCCCAACCGCTACCGGCATCACCGGTGGCGCCGCCGTCGTCTCCGCCTCCCGACGCGTCTGCTCGAGCACTGCGTGCATTAGTACGAGCTAAACGAACGATCCTTAATTTATTGGAGTAAATAATGAAGGTGTGTGAATTAAACATAAGATTGGGATTGTATACCTATTATAGTGTGCTTATAGTTATAGTATTATAGTGGTTCAGGGCTTAGTGGGGAGAGATGTAACGTTTGGGATATAGTTCATACTGTAGATACATATTTATATTTATGTAATGTAGGGTATCTGTATTATGTCTATAATAAACTAGTCTACCGCACACCTCCGTGTTTTACTGACGTACCACTACGAAGGCGTCGAGAAGTACCTTGATGCAGCGAGACTCGCCAAAATGTTCCCCAAAACCAATACCTGCAAATTAGGCAGCATCAAAAAGGGGACGAACTTATATCTGACCCGGAAAGGATACTGGCAATGTTGTAAACATATTTTCCAGAACACCTACTGCCGTATTACGGAGACAAGGCTTAACTAAAATTTTTTTCGAAGTTGAGTTATATACATATTCGGAATCAGGAGAAAAAGGCGCATCTACCCAATTTTTTGTGTAATTTTATCTCTAGAACAGAAATACATTAAGCCCGAAAGGCACATCTAACAGCTAAATTGTTATAGAATAAATTGAAAATACTTATTTGACACCGATTAAGAAGAAACAACATAAATACGTACTTATGACTTGAAAGTGTTACAAAGAGAAGTCACAAGTGACCAGTTGTGCCTTTTCTTTAAGACGCCAGTTAGGTAGGTAAGGAATGTGGGGGTGTCCTTGCGCTCATCATTGCGCCAATGTTTTCAATTCAAGGTAAACGCAAGCTGATTTATTGGTAAGCAAAGTTGTTTCTTTCATTGTAAAATCTTAAATTAAGTTATGATTATGTAATCAGATGTTTTTGCTTAGATAATCATAACTTTTCAAATTCATTCTGATAACTGAAATAGGTAAACATATAACAGTAGTATGAACAGAGGGTAGGCTGAAAATATAAACTTGACAAAAAACATTTAATATTTTAAAATATGTCATCCAATTTTTGGAAAATTGAGTAATATTTTCAACCTACCCTCTACGTACGCGTCTGTTAGGTGCTTACCCGCGCGCGCTTACGACGTATATTATAAGTAAATAGTACTTAACAGTCACTAAAGCTAAAGTCTCTAGTTTTTGTGCCCGATATCTGAAGTTGTGTTTCTAAATCTATTTGAACGCAATGGACGAAAAGTCTTATTATATTAAAAAATTATAACTCAAAGAAATAAACAATTGTTGACAATGGAGTTGTTTAGCATTTTAATTAGTTTATTTTTAAATTTTTGTTTTCTTTGTATTATTAAGGTGCCTTACCTAATGGGTAAAAATGGGACTATTTTACTAAGATTCGCTATCTGTCTTTCACCAGGTTTTGTTATTATTTCATGAACCGTTATAGCTAGATCATTGAACTGAAACACTTCGTGCGTGAGTCCGGCCCCGTAGAATTAGATTTTGTTCCAAAATCAGAGATAATACGGTGGTTTAAAAAGTGTAACGTCAAATTTATCGTATTATTTGAAATAATGAGTTTTGATTACCAATTTTTTGTTATTTGTTCAATGTTCATAATTAAAAAGTAAGGGAAAAATTTTAAAAGTAACAATTTTATGTAAAATTTATACTCTTTTAAACTCGCAATGAACCTTTATGATTACGTTACAAAGACATAATTACATGAATTATGTGTCCTTTCATTTTAATACTGAATTGTTTTTAAAAAGAAAAGGCTTATCTGGTTAGTTGTGCCTTTAAAACGATAAAAAGATGTTTTATTTGTAATTATTTTGTTAAGATGAAAGGGAAAATTGGGATTATCTGTATAAAAAATAAATAAATAAATATATTCCTATGCTTGGTTGGATAGGTATTTCGATTGTGTACCATAATTAATAACTTGTTTCTCCCAATAATACACAAAGGATTTTTTCTGCTAAAAAACCTTGAAAAATTTCAAACTCGATTATCTTACATTTTTGTTTTTGTTAGTTATGCCTTTTTACAATAAGACGGCAATACAGTGGAGCATACAATCATTCCAGCCATACAAGGTAGCTGGACCGGATGGAATTTTCCCGGGAATGCTCCAAAAAGCGATCTAGCCCATTGAAGACGACTTTCTGGAGCCATACAATAGTAGCATCAGAATGAAATATATCTTCCCTTCCCTCCATTTCCATAAAAGGAAAAGTCCATGTAAGGAAATGGAGGGAAGTACGGGCGGTATTCATACCAAAGCCTGATAAGGAGTCGTATCAAGAGGCCTTTAGATGCATGCCTCTCCTCATTCCTACTCAAAACCCTAGAGAAGATATCAAACAGACTAATAAGAGAGCAAATAACAGCTAGTGGATCTCCGCTCCATCAGAATCAACATGCATACATGGAAGGCAAATACATCGGTGCCCGGGCACCGCGAGTCTATTGTTTATCTATTGTTCAATTTTTTTGCGTGGCTTGACATGTTAAATTTGCGGAATTACTCCAAAGGAGAATTCCGTAGGTCAAAATACTATGGTAATAAGTGAAATAAATTATTTTAGCCGTATCTTCGTCTGTTAATGTCAATTTTTTTTATATTTTTCAATATATGATCCCATAGCGCGACTGCACTATCACTGCACTTTTCTTCTTCTGTTCACTTTGAACTCCCAAACTTAACTGTCCTTTCA
Source organism: Eilema sororculum (assembly GCA_914829495.1). Classification (NCBI taxonomy): domain Eukaryota; kingdom Metazoa; phylum Arthropoda; class Insecta; order Lepidoptera; family Erebidae; genus Eilema; species Eilema sororculum. Next base: position 23,202,833 of record OU618536.1, read on the forward strand.
CCGCTCTGGCAGCTCCTTTTATACCCCTAATTTCGATCATCTTTTCGATATTCATTTTATTATTTCTCTAGAATTTTCTATGATCAACTAGAATAGCTTAACTATATTTTGATCTTCATTTCGTTTCTCATTTTAATTATTCTTCCAGAATGTTCTGCTAATAACTAGAAGAATTTAAATATAGAATCTACGGTTATCTTTACCAAATAAGGATTTACATAAATTGAAAAACACAAAAACCACATATCGTAACACCAGGATTCGATCCGTCGACCATGGTTTTGGTAGGTTTTCAAATGTTCGATTAAAATAAAATTATACCAAATCGGTTCTGCCAATTCAATTTCGGAGTATTAAGTTTCTGCCAGATGGAGGGATCTGCAGCTGTTGTACTGTGAGTCTTTTCTTCAATCGGCTGAACAGTATGGATGTGGTCTACAATGCTGTAACCATTTCGAAACCTAATTTGCACTGGTGGCTGGAACTCGTTGAGCTTATCCGTGACTTTATTCTGTCACTCACGCACTGACTAACCATCCATCAAAATTCAAAGGCACATCTAGCATACTTAAAAGCTACAAATTCAGAATATAATCAGTGTTCAGTGTATCAAGGAAAATCTAAAATATTTTTCAATTTCGGTTCAGGTCTCTAAATACGTTATTATTATTTGCTAAACAGAACCCTAAAAAATACTATTTTCCATTCAAAATAGCTATATAAATAGAAGTACGTAACCACTTGAAGTCACAGAGTCGTTAAGTTAATTTTTTCTAACATTCATTAGGTAAGTTAATACCACATATTTGATATTTAAATTTTGTTACTTCTCCATTATGAAACACTCACTTTTGCCATGTGAAACTAGTAGCAAAATTACGTTACATTATTTGTGCGAATAAAGTGTGTATGGTGGACGTAGAAAAAGGAGAAAGATAGGTGACTCCTTTTTTTTTTTTTTTCCGTGCGGAAATCCCCTCGGATACCCCCCTGCCGGAGCCGGAAGGGGAGGTTATGTCGGACTCGAACCGACTAAAACCGCACGCCGACTGTGGGTCGTGATGCTAGGCCGGAGGTGAGGTTGTCATCGACATATCCCTCGCACCCCGGCTGACCCAGGGCCATCCCTTACGGTCTAGCCCTCCTCGGGAGGGGGGACAACGGTGTCCCCGACTCACCCCCGGAATGGGGAGGCGCGCTTCCCAGCGCGCCTCCCCATTCCGGCCCACGCGTCCGCACAGCGGACCATTGCTGTGAGAGGGAGGCGAGGGTAAGAACTCTCACTCCCAGGGCCGCCGCTAGCTCCCGCCTCGGTCCGGCCCATGCCGGACACTCGGTGAGCGTGTGCAGCTCCTTTTCGATCCGACGCAGATACCGCCCAAAGCACCCGTGCCCGGTGATAATCTGCGTCAGTCGATACGAGAGGCTGCCATGTGGCCTCTCTAGCCATTCCTCCATGATGGGCCTTACCGCCTCTATGACGGCATGCCCTGCGCATGGTTGCTCAAGTCGTCGCTCCCACTCCGCAAGATAGGTGACTCCGAGTCGTACTGTACCTGGTGCAAAGACTGGCCATCGCCATCCAAAGAGGCAATGCAATAGCATAGAAATCATCAGTACGTGCTTCGGCAAACATCGTCGATACGCTACGCGCGGCAACCCCAGCAGCACTCTGAAAATATTGTTATATTGAACCCACAGAGCACTGTATGCCCTTCGTATATAATTAACCCATACTGCCAAAGATTGGCATTATGCTTTAAAAAATAATGATGAGCTGAGCTGATGCTTCGCCTGAGATGCGTGTTGAGCAAACCATCAAGTCCTTTTATAAGAATTGTGGCTAAAGATATTGGACGATAGTTATTGTTATCACAGATATCACCAGTCTTACTCTTAACGATTGGCACCACGATAGTTCTCATGAGGTCCTCCTGAAGATGCCTATGTCCCAGACATAAAAAATAGAGTGCTTACTCTGGGCAAGGGACCACCCGCATGCCGCAAGTGTTCGACACTCAGACTGTCGTGTCCCGGCGACCTACCCCGAGTCATATTCTTTATTATGTACTTTATCAACTTCTTTGCAGTTGAACTATGTATGTCTCGGAGTACGCTCCAGCTTACCTTAAAATGCGTTTTATAGATTTAAAACGCATTTTAAAGTAAGCAAAAAAATAATAATTTTCGACTGATGTACATTTCATGATAAATAGGTCCGGTAGATCGTTTTCCATGCCAGATCCAGTTTTTAAAATGCGTCTTGGAAGCCTCATGCGCATCTCTAACATGTTGGTTCCAGCCATCTACCACCTTCTGTATTTTATACCTATTACATGCGCTACGGCGGTTACTCTCAGTGGCTGAACTCGCAATATTTTTGTAATTGTAGTATACATATCATCTATTAGACTGTTTATACTGGAGATTGATGGCGCTTGGTGGAATCTGCTACACATATTGAATAACACACTTGTATTTTTCCACTGATTTTATTTCTAGACCTGACCGGTTTCGGCTTACGGCATTCTAATAATGAGAATGCTGTAAGGCGAAACCGGTCAGGTCTAGAAATAAAATCAGTGGAAAAGTACAAGTGTGTTATTCAATATACGTGTATCATCTATTAGTTTATGATGTTCTATATTATTACAGTAATCTGCACACATTCTAAATTCCTCCATTAAATCTACACACCTAAGTTTACTGTTACAGTACTCATAGTACAGTTGTATTTGCTCGGGTGTTCGGTTACCCCATGCTATTTTATTAGTTACATACGAAGATTCTACTTATTCATATTTGATTTTAGTAAAATTACACGCTATCTCTAACGGAAAGTGATGTGACCAAAATATGTTATTATGAACTTTAACATTACTTATCATTTTACTGCTTACTTCTGACGTGAGACAGTGACCTAGCCAGAAGCAGGTTCCATGCGAGTCACTTATAAACTTATAGGCACCTGAGTCTACGCCGAGATACTCCAGATCGATACGTTTAAATTTTTGTTCTGCACAGAAGCTCAGCAGTTCATTACAGAATAGACCACCAGGGTACGCATTGAAATCACCGATTACAAACACGGCTTCCATGTCACAACTGTCAATAATAGCGTATATTTCACTTAATAAATCCGTAAACTCAATAAGGTTGTCTCGCGCTTCACACGGCATATACACAGAGATTAATATCGTTCACTCACTATTCACTACCACTCTGCATGCTATTAGACGGTCACTGTCGCAATTTACAGGATTAACAGATACGCAGTCGCAGTCTTTCGCCAAAGTATAGCCATCCCACCGTACGGCCTGCCCTTCAGGTTTCCACCAGCTGGATCCAACGCTGACTTTCCGATATATGAAAACTCCTCACTTATCGTATCTAGTACGGGAATATCGTGTGGCCATAGCCAAGTTACTTGCAAGACAATAATAACGGTCCCCGCCATCCCACAAAATGCTTTAACCGCATAAGGCCTTTACAGTTCATTATTTAGTTTAGTTTAAACACTGTTACTTGTTTTCAACCCTGTGTGGTTATCCGTGGTTCGGTACTTATAGTGTACAAACCGACGAAAAACTATCCCTTTTGGCCACATAGACTCATTCAAAAACTTGTGTAGTGTATATCTCGGAACAAAAAATTGTAAGCATCATATTTGTTTTCATTCTTTATCATCATTTTTATAAGCGTTACTTTTCCTCCGGTCTTGTTAAAAATGTATACGCTGATATCCTTCGTGGAGGTTTCCTTATGTATGTTGGTTATAATTATATAGGTACCGTTTTTTCTGCCGCCCTAAAGTTCATCTCTGAATCTCCCATTGCACTCCCAACCCTTCCGGTGAATCGATTCGCAGTCTTACGTCGTTGCACTACGGTCCATCCGTCCTCAACACCTTTGTTAGCGGTCACGCTTTACCTACGCATTTCTTCTGCCATTGAGGCTCCTTCATTTTTAAACCGAGTAATACCGACATCCATTGCTACATTGGTGGCAAATAATATTAACTTTTGGACGAGTTTACATTGTAAACAAGAGAACGACCCAATATTGCCATGATTTGCCAGGTACTTGTAGTAGTAATTCCGTATGTTTACCAGATAGTTGTACTGATTTAAACTAAATAATCAAACAACAGGAATGCCAGAGCTAAAGATAGTTCATCAAAACATGCAAGGTCTTCCTGGCAAAAAATTAGTAGTTGAGTTATTCCTAGAGGAATTAAATGTAGATATTTTGTGTTTAACTGAGCACTGGCTAAAGGAGACTGAGATGATGTTCAGTATAGATAATTATACAATTGTAAGTTGCCTTAACAGGAAGTCTGCTGAAAAAGGTGGCTACATGGTCTTAATAAAAAATGGTCTCCGCAGTAAAGAGCGGATTGACATTGCTAGACTTTCTGTTGAGCGCTGTGCTGAGGTGGCCTGTGCCGAGCTTGATAATTGTGTAGTAGTATGCGTATACAGTCCACCAAGGAGTGACTTTGGAACTTTAATTGGGGTCATGGACAAAGTTCTTGGGATAGCGTCAAGTAATAATAAGAATATAATTGTATGCGGTGACTTCAATGTAAACATCTTGGAACATTGTAAGAGAAGTACTCAATTTCTAAACATGTTCAAATATTTTCTGTGAACCAACCAGAATCATTGCTGAGACTGGCAGTTGTCTAGATAATTTTTTTAGTGATTGTGTATACTTAAATAAGTCTGTAATTAGTAAGTTGCCCTCAGATCACTGGGGTCAAATAGTGTCCTTTCCTATAGGTAATAATATTAGACCTCAAGAGAAAATTATGTGTAGGCCCATAACCTTTAATAAGATTAAAGAATTCAAAGACTTGTTAGAGAATAAGCTCAATTCAATAGCTTACTTAGGTAATAATCCTGAAGTTCATTATAATAGTTTATTTAATACATTAACAGACGCTTTTTCACACACATTTAAACAAAAAATTCAAAAACTTAGTACGAAATCTAAATTCTGTGAATGGGCTACTGTAGGCATATATAAAAGTAGACGAACGCTATGTAGACAGCAAGGTATGTAGACAAGCAAAGGCCATTCACATTAAAAGAAAGATAATTGAGGCTCCTAACAAAATAAAAGAGACTTGGAAAGTTATTCACAAAGATTCTGGTAGATGTAAATTGAGGGATAGTGTTCCTAAAATTAAAGTAGGAAACAAGGATATAACCTCCCCAAAAGATGTCGTAAATGCTTTTGAAGACTATTTCACCAATATTCCAAATCAACTCACTTCCTCTATTAATTCAAGCGCTCACAGTGCTGTTCCCCTAGTTGAGAGTAATATTAGTTCTTCTAAATTTAACTTCCAACATATTTATCCTAATGAAATATTAAAAGCATTTAAAAATCTCAAAATCAAAATGTCTAAAGATTACTGGGGCATGTCAGTTAGTTTAATTAGTCGTGTAATTAATATTATTGCACCTGATTTAGCACTAATATTTAATGAATGTGTAGATGAAGGCACGTTTCCTACCTTAATGAAACACAGTAAAATTATACCATTATTTAAGAAGGAATCTAAGTTAGAACTTGGAAACTATCGCCCCATCTCCATTTTGCCGGCTCTGAGTAAGGTGTTTGAGAAAGTGATGCTCAATCAAATGCAACTATACTTCAATACCAACAATCTTTTCCATAGCCAACAATATGGCTTTACTGGTGGAAAATCTACCACTGATGCGGGAGTTAGCCTAGTAAACCTAATCTACGACGCTTGGGAGGGATTACAGGATGCTATTGGGGTATTCTGTGATCTATCTAAAGCATTTGATTGCGTTGACCATCAGACACTTTTGCTCAAGTTACGTCGGTACGGTTTTGGCAACAAATCCACAGAACTATTAGAATCTTACTTAACAGATAGGCTGCAGACTGTTGATGTAAATAACGTTAAGTCAAATGGATCAAACGTCAAGATAGGCGTACCCCAAGGATCAATCTTAGGACCTTTTCTCTTTTTGGCTTATGTCAATGACCTACCTTATATGATCGAGGCACACGCCGGAATAGTATTGTTTGCAGATGATACATCGCTAATATTCAAAGTAGATCGTAATAGTACAGATGCGAATAATGTAAATAATATCTTAAACGTCATTTCAAATTGGTTTTCTGCAAACAACCTATTGTTGAATGCAGAAAAAAACAAATGCATTAAGTTTACACTGCCTAATGTGAGGCAAGCTCAGGTTGATATCGTGCTGGGGGCGCAAAGGTTAGAATTTGTAAATAGCACTACTTTTCTGGGAATCACAATAGATGACACAATAGACCATATCACTGCTTTGGCCAATAAACTCAGCTCTGCTGCTTTTGCTGTCAGACGGATCAGGCAGTTGACTGACGTAGATACTGCTAGGCTGGTGTACTTTAGTAACTGTCATAGCTTGATGTCCTATGGAATACTACTTTGGGGGAATGCCGCAGATTTAGAAACTATCTTTATATTACAAAAAAGGGCAGTTCGTGCCATTTACTGTTTAGGTAAGAGAGATTCTCTTAGGAAATGATTTAAAGATATTAATATTTTAACTGTAGCTTCCCAATATATACTCGAAAATATACTGTATGTCAGAAAAAATATATCTAATTTTACAAAAGTAAGTGACATTACAGACATAAATCTGCGCAATAAAAATAAACTGCTCCTTCCATGCTATCGGCTTTGCAGAGTTAGTGATTCTTTTAGGGGGGATGGTATACGTTTTTATAATAAATTGCCTGAATCAGTCCTTGGTATGCCTGACAATAAATTTAAAACCTTTGTGAAGACCACCTTATGTAAAAAAGCATACTATAGGACAGATGATTACCTTAAAGACAAAAATGTCTGGCTTGAGCATGGTGCAGGCCCCTCCTAAATTGCTGTAACTACGGCATAATGTTTAAATAGGAACGCGAACTTCTTTATTCTTTATTTTTGTTAACTTATGTTAATTATTTTATTATAAGTTTTTTTTATATACTTTAATTATCTTGACATGAGACATATGTACATTCGTCCATATTTAGTCTTAAGAACTTACTTTTTTGTAAATTGACGTCCATAAAATGCTACAGTGGAGTTTGTTGCGCCGTTTCTTCTCCACTGGTGCCTAGGAAGCGGTGGTAAACTTAGTTTTAAGCAGAATTTGACGTCAAAAAGCTGTAATAGTGCTACACAATTTTGAATAAATACCTTGAGTTTGAGTTTGAGTTTGAGTTTGAGTATTGCTTTCCTTTTTATTTCAAGGTCTATCGGATTATAATCTCTAGCGCGGCTGCGGGAGTGGTCCTCATCGCGCCGGTAGTCATTAGTGTTGCCAGTTTCTGAACTTTGTTCAGTTCTTGTTTGTTTTTCCCTATATGGGTTGTATGCCACCATATGAATGCAGAATAATTGCCTTATATATCCACAGCACCATGGCTGGTTTCATTCCCCAGCTTCTGACTATGGCTCTTTTGCATTGCATCATGACCATTTTTGCTCTTGAGCATGCATTTCTTATGTGTGTTTTGAAGGTCAGTTTGCTGTCCAACGTTACTCCTAGATATTTGACCTCCTTCACCACTTCGAGGTTTTGGTTATCTAGTTTAATTGGTTCAGACCATCCAATTTTCCTTTTTTGGGTGAATAAGACAACTTTGGTTTTGTCAGGGTTTAGGTTTAGGCCTTTACTCCTGCACCATTCTAGTGCTACTTTTAGCCCTTTGTTCATGATGTTACATATGACGCTGAGGACTTTTCCTGTGACCAGGAGCACACCATCATCAGAGTATGCATATGTGTATATGTGCATCCTGTTGATCTTGTCGACTAGCTCGTCTATTAGCATGCACCATAGCTGTGGTGATAGACATCCTCCTTGTGGAAAGCCTCTTTTGGCCACTACTGTTCGTCTTGTACCTGCTATCTCTGCATGTATCAGTTGGTGCTTTAGCATGTTTTTCACCCATCCTGATATATTCTTGTTGATTCCTTCCCGATTCAGGGTTTCCTCTAACGAGGTTGGGGTGGCTCTGTCGAATGCACCCTCCACGTCAAAGAAACAGCCCAGTGCGTACTCTTTGTTGTTTAGCGATCTCTGCACTCTGTTAGTCAGCGTGTGTAGGGCAGTCTCGATCGATTTACTCTCCATGTAAGCGTGTTGGTTTCTGTGTAGAGGAGATCCGCTGCTAGCCACTTGTTCTCTGATCAGTCTATCTAATATCTTCTCTAGTTTTTAGTAAGAATGAGGAGAGACTGCATGCATCTGAAAGCCTTGGCGTCTTGATACGTGGCCTTCCCAGGTTTCGGTATAAAGACTGCTCTTACTTCTCTCCATCTTTTTGGGATGTACTGATTTCTGATGCTGCAATTGTACAAAGCCAGGAGGTCCTCGCCTATGTATTCAATTGCCGCTTGTAGCATTTTTGGGAAGATTTCGTCCGGTCCCGCTGCCTTATGGGGCTAGATCGAATTCACGCTCCACTGTAGGTGCTCCATTGTGATTTGTGTCTCCTCCCCGTTCCACCCACCGGGTGGATGTTGGTAGACATTTCATCATCTGTGTATTCTTCACATTCCGGGAAGTGAGTGCTGAGCATCAGTTCCAGAATCTTGTCCGGATCAGAGATTAGTTCGTCTTCGCTTTGTTATTTATTTTATATATTAATGCTGCCTAATTTGCAGGTGCTATATTTGGGGAACATCTTTGCTAGTCTCGCTGCATCGGGGTATCTCTCTATGCCCTCGCAGAACGCTTTCCAGCTTTTCCTGTTCTCCCTCTTGCAGTACTTTTTAAAGGCGTTTCTTTCTGTCTTATAAGCGAGCCAGGAGCTCTCGTCACCCTTCCTCTGGGCTATTCTGAGGGCTCTTCTCGTCATTTTTCTTTTCTTTTCAAGTGCTTTTGTCCACCATGGTTGTCTTTTACCTGGTTTCATCTCTTTTAGTGGGCATGCGTTATGATAAGCCCCTCTCAGAGTTTCAACCAGTCGGTTGGCTTCTCTTTCTAGATCTTCAGCCCCTTTTAGGAGGTCTCGATCGATTGGGCTCCACTTCTCAACATCAGTTTTATATGTTGCCCAGTCAGTCTTCCTTGCATTTCTGGTTAGAGTCTTCTCGATTTTGGCACCCAAGCAGAATGTTATGGGTCTGTGGTCCGATTTCGAGTCTCTTTCGTCTACTTTCCAGTCTGTGATGTGCTGGCTTATCCTGTCAGTTGCTATGGTGATGTGGGCGTATTGCCCTCGTTCAGTATGTCAAAGCCTGTTGAGCTAATGAAATCTAATAGTGAGTCACCTTTAGTATTGCAGTTCGTGCTGCCCCTCACCACGTGGTGGGAGTTCGCATCGCAACCTAGAATAATAGGAATGTTCTTACCGTTATATTTTCTTGTGATGTTTTCCATTTCCGGAGTCGGGGTCTGTAGTCCATCTCGCTTGGTATGTATGCGGAGACTAGTAGTACCCTCTCTCTGGCACCTGTATTTAGCTGGATTGTCGCTGTGGCACTAGCTAGGTCACTGTAACAATCAGACTTTATTATTCCTAACGATCTTGCACTATTGCTGATGCTATGGATAGATGGCGTTAGCTGTCACGTAAACATCGGCTCCGTAATTAATAACTTAAAAAAATAGTAAATTTGAGTTTTTAAGTAATTTTGTATCATCAATCTATTAATTATTATCTAATTAGTGCCTGCTAATGTTAGTGAAAGTATACCCTATGTGGAAAAGAAGCTACAAACAAAATAAGTGAACAGTGCAGTGTACAGTCAACTACAAAAGTAGCTTAACAAATTCTAATTTATTGAACACTGTGGCCCCTAAACCTTACATAAAATTGTGAAAAAAAACATTGAATATGTAAATTAAGTTTTTCTTCTGGAAATCATAACTCTACATTTACTATAGACAGATGCATTCCATTATAAGAAAGATTTGTAAAATATTTTAGTGTTACTCAACTTATGGCGTTGACTGTACCAATCTCATTAACTTAACTCAAAGTGGAAAGAAACCTATAATATAATGTGTTGAATCGTCTTAAACTATCTTGCTTATATACCCATTAAAGACAATAATTTTGTTATATTTCAAAAAACAATAAACAAACAAAATGAAGAATAATTTATAAACTTTGACGGTGGACACAAATTTATTAATATTAGGTCCTTACATATGAAATTGGCGTTTTGTATGGGAGGAACAAAAAGTCGAATATTCTTAAATATAATATATTTAATTAATCAAAGTATGAACCATTGTTTTCTATGCACTTTTGCCATCTCATATGTAGTTCATTGATCCCTTTACTGAAAAAACCAGTCGGACGGGAATCAATAAAATCTGTGAAGGCGATTTGGACTGCCCCATCAGAGTTGAATTTTTTCACTTGCAAGAAATTGTCCAAATTTCGAAAAAAATGGTAATCTGTTGGAGCAAGGTCCGGGGAGTGCGGGGGATGTCTTAGACATTCCAATTGAAGCTCTTCTAGTTTGTTAGCCGTCTGTTGTGCGGTGTGTGGTCTATCGTTGTCGTGAAGCAGCAGTGGCGTGGAACAATTGACTAGCGAAAGTTGTTTAGCCGCTAACTTTTCCATCATTGTTTGCAATTGCTGATAATAGACATCAGCCGTCATAGTCTGGCCAGATTTGAGAAAACTGTAATGAACAATACCGGCACTAGTCCACCAAACGCTCACAAGTAACTTTTTGGGGTTAATTTTCGCTTGGGGCAGGATTTGGCCGGCTGGCCAGGATCCAACCATTGCGCTGAGCGCTTCCGATTATCTTAAAGAATCCATTTTTCATCACGGGTAATGATTCGGTTTAAAATACCTTCATTATTGTGCCAGTTCAGTAATGTAACGCAACAGTCGACGCGCGTTTGCCGGTTTGCTTCAGTCAATTCGTGAGGTACCCACCTTTCAAGCTTTTTAATCTTCCCAATTTGCTTCAAGTGAATTATAACAGTTTTATCACTAACACCGCAGCCTGCAGCTAACTCGGACGTGGTTTGCGATGGATACGCTTCCACAATAGCCTTCAATACTTTATTATCAACTTGGGTCTCAGGCCGTCCACGGGGCTTGTTCTGCAGGTCGAAATTTCCAGAACGTTGGAACCAAAAACTAACTGTGTTTTCTTTTGCAACATGACCGCCATAAACATCATTCACCCTTCGAGTCGTTTCCGCAGCACTAGTGCCACGGCGGAACTCGTATTCGTAAATAATGCGATATTTTAAGTTTTCCATTTTGTAAAATGAGTGACGCAAACAGAAACAAACAGAAGAAAAAAAAAACAAATGAATGATGGTCATCGAAGCACAAATACATGAGTAAATAGCTAAAGGAGACTGAAATGATTACATACAATCTTGGGCCTAGTTGTAAGAAGATGAAAGTGGTGTCAATTAATAGCTTATATATTATCAACCTTTCACTGAAAATTCTGCAGATTTTGTCAATCTGAGAACAGAGATATTAGAGATTATGTAAAAGTGAGGTTATGTTAAAATCTTTAACTAACAGCTGATTCCTGAAGTGCAAAATGTGTTCTTTTGCACTAATAGTTATTATATTTACTAGAAAATGTTTGAAAAATCATATGAATGAACGTCAACGACTTCAAGCGATAGGTAGGTAACAGGTAAGGAGATAGGGAAAAAATGTCTAAAATAAAATAAAAAATCATTTAATATAATGTTTTATTCGCCTTCTGTTAAACACATTTTACATTTTAAACCTGCCAGGATGGTAGCTGGTTAGATAAGGTTATAGTTATTTACTTACAGACTGAGGTGCAAGCCGAATTGCCGAATCACTGACAGAATTGTTTCATCGTGTAAGGGCCGTCGGCCCAGTGTATTGCAATGACCAGTGGATACCCCACAATTCACATAGTAATCCATAGTTTCAATAATATCCAATCGACAAGCCGGCGGTAAAATCCAAAATAACAATTCCAAGTGAAACGTGTGAGCGATCTTCGGTGTCCAAGGTGAAAGCAAGAGTCGTACAAGGTAGGCAGGGTCAGAATCCGTAAAATACAAAGCAGTTGTCGTAAAAAATTATGAATAATCGGGAAAGCACTCAGAACGCATCGGAAAACACGAAACGAGTGAGCAAACAAAAACAGTCAGCAACTGTCTAAGTGTCAATGTTAGTCAGCTGTCATGTCAGTGACATAGACTACAAATATAAGAGAGATTTGAATCGATATGAAATCGATAATCATTAATATTGGTTTTTCAGTAAATAATTGATATTTGATTTAATAATATGACTGTAATTATATGCACTATATTGCATGTAAGTATATATAGTGCATTTAATTACTTTGAGTTAATTATTTACTGCAAATGTTTTAGTGTAATCGATTACTCAATTGATAATCTCACGAAAACTATTTTCTCATATTTCTCCGCTTCCAGATTGAGAATTGAGGTGATTTTTCATATTCTAAGATAGAAAAATATGACTAATTTTTTAGATCATATCTCAACTTATTACATTTGGGCCCACCATTTTCCATCTCCTTTGAATTTGGAATTCCTTACCAAAGAGGAGAAAATCGTGATTAAAATGGCCAGTACGAAAAACGCCAATTTCATATGTAAGGACCTAATATTATATTATTATATGAAAGTGCAAATCACTGCCTCAGCTACATTAGCTACATCTAAATTTAAATGTACTATAAAAATTCTATAACATTATTTCTGCATAGATTAAAGCTGAAAAATTCACATACTTATCTATCTAGTGATTCAGCCTCGAGGCTTAAATGTACAGTTGTGCATGACGAGGCTTGAGTTCGATTCCAAATTTCTATTCCAGCTATAGACTTCACACTGCATATATTACGAATTATCTTGCAATTGATCAAAATATTATTATAAAACAAGAAGTTATTGCTAAGGTCAAATACAGATACGAGCAACCCGCGATTTCACTAAATCTCCAGACTCCAGCACTTTAAACTCACACCTTCATACTGCGGACATCAAGGATGTTTACAGACCCTTCTCAAAAAGTGATGTAATCAAGCCAATCATCGTAGAATTTAACTTTTTTTATTTCTGTCTTAACTAAGGATACTTTATTAAGTAATCTCAAGAAGCTAACTTTGCATGAAAAGAAAGACAAACTAAACACAAACCTCTTAGGCATACCTGGCCCTCAAAAGCCTATTTATATATCTGAAGTCTAACTCCAAAGGGAGGGCGACTGTTTTTCTTGCCTAGATTCCTACTGCTGGACCTCCTATGGAAAAATATACCTTCGTAGAAAAGAAGGAATGCCTCACATCCGCATCCAGGAAGAGGCTGATCTTGCTAAACTGAAGGTGATTCCAGATTGACTACATGTGGAGAAAAATGATTATCTGATCGCTTCACACGTTAAATCAATAATATTTATCTTGAGCCATTTGTATGCTACTAATTTTCATAATCAATTCCATACTACTGTACCTAACTTGTTAAAACTGCAGAAACATTTACTTTACTCTACTCCTCACACTTACAAACTTTACAAATTACTCAATTTTACATAAAGCGTTGGTTTCACTCTCTGGTACCTGGGGTTACACATAAAACTTTTGGGGATCTGATATATTGTAATATTGAACAATCTGTACACTTTTACTATCATATATCCGGCTAAGCTCTAATGAGTCTCATTTTATGTGATCAAGTGCAATATGCCATACCATTAGATGGATGATGTATTCTCGGATATGGATTGTATGTCAGTGTTTGAATCGATGGCTTGTGATGTCGAGGACTGCAAAAACTTAATCAAACAGCCGTTGAATTCCCTTATTATCATCACGCAGAATATAAAAGTAGCCTCTCAGCGCATTTCAGTGACCTGATTGCTATGTTGGATAGACTTAGGTTTCACTGTGACATTATCATTTTAACCGAATGCCGTTTATCGTGTTGTCCGTTCTTGCCGACAATGGGTGGGTATAGCTCATATATTATGCATCCACTGGTTCACTCGTCTCACAAAATGACGGCGTGACCGTTTACTTTAAAACTAATTTAAATGTTACTGTGGAGGAACCCCATTGCCAGGACTCAAATAGTCTAATTATAAAAATTGGGAGGGAAACTGCTATAATAGCAGTGTATAGATCGCCTTCATACAAAAACATAGACAACTTCCTCCAAACACTAAACAGTATTTTACAAAATCTTACCACATTTAAAAATATCTCCATAATCGGTGACATCAACATAAATAGCCGTCCGGATACAGTATTTACGGCACAAATAGAGTATTTGAATCTCTGTTCCTTTTATAGTCTCTGGCCAGCGCATACCCTACCTACGAGGTATGGCAAGACATGCATCGACCACGTGATACTAAAAACTAAAACACCAGCTCTCACTTTAGTATTACAGTCCTCAATCACAGATCACCAGGCTGTACTGCTGTGCCTCAATTATAAACACAAAAGGACCTATGCCCTCCCAGAAATGACCAAAACGATCCAATCTTTAATTCGAACGATGCCAATAGTTCTATGGCATTACCTACTCACCAAACACCTCCAACAAGCAATTACTAACAACAGTAGTATAGTGAAATTTTCACGACGACGTAAAATTCTTAAACCGTGGGTGACTCCGGGACTGTTGCGCTGTATAAGGCATTAAAACAAGCTACATAAAATAGCTAGACAATACCCTGAAAATGAAGCGAATGCATTAATCTATAAACGATACAGAATTTTTTGTAATAAATTAATTAAGAAACTTAAGATATCCTAATAAAGACAGCCGGAAAAAACAGTAAAAAAATATGGGATGCAGTCAAAAGTATCACTAACACATCAAAAATCAAAAATACGTCTACTGAATTAATAAATAAGGCTTGCCCCAAAAAGTCTATTGATGACGCAAATAGGTTCTTTGTCACAGTTGGCAAACCCCTTGCCGAATTGACTATACATTGCGAAAACTGTCTGCATATCAATGATTTTTTAAAGAACTCAAGTAGGACTCTGCAGTCTTTGGTGCTATTTAGAATAGAATAGAATAGAATAGAATAGTTTTTATTTGTGAAACATAGGTATACAGGGATCTTAAAAATATTAGGTTCACTATGTTTTGCCACTTGGGCATACAAATTAATTGTGTATTATCATAACCATAATGTCATAATATTATAAATTGTCATATTATTGTAATAGCATAGCCATAGCCTTAAAACAAACATGCAATAGTATTAAAAAATAAGAACATTGAAATTAAATTATGTCAATATTATTACAGTTTATATGCAAGTAAAAGGAATAAATAAAATTAAAAACACATTACTCATATTGAATTGTCATTTAGGAATTCGTCTAGTGTATAATAGCATTTATCAATCAATTATGACTGTAGCGACTTTTTGAATTTAAATAACATATAAGACACCGATGAGACAGAAGTGGAAGGCCTGCAAAATACTTGCACTGTGGGATGGGATTATATCCCCAATTACCTTCTTAAAGAAAAGAGACATACTCTAGTTTCAATACTGACACATATTTTTAACTTTTGCTTGCACGAAGGTATCTTTCCTTCAGTACTAAAGAAATCGGTTGTTTTCCCTATCCATAAATCCTGTGATAAACAAACGATCAGTAATTATAGACCAATCTCTATCCTTCCCTCGATCTCAAAGCTCTTGAAGCGCATCATTAACAGTAGATTGATAAATTACTTGGAAAAAAATAACCTACTTTCTGATAATCAGTTTGGCTTTAGAACAGGTAAATCTACGAAGGATACAGTCACGAGCTTACAGACTATGTGGTAGAGAAAATTGATAAAGGTAAAAAAACAATACGGTCTCGGTGCCACTGCTGATAGATTAGCTAGCAGGTTGGGAGTCTGCGGGAATCAGTTAAAATTAATTAAAGACTACCTCGCTAACCGCTTTCAGTGCACTAAAATCGATAATTTAGTTAGTGATGACTTACCGGTCACACACGGGGTTCCACAGGGCAGTATACTGGGACCTACTCTATTTCTGGTATATCTGAATGATCTCTGTGATCTTACCTTGTGAGGTGGCAAAATTATTGCCTACGCGGAGGACACTGTGCTCTTGTTTTCTGCCGACACCTGGGAGGATGTCTATAAGCTTGCCCAGGCGCGCTTTGATACCGTATGTCACTGGCTACAGAGTAATAAATTGACACTAAACTCAGAGAAAACTGTATACATACCTTTTTCAATGCGTGATAACGTATCACCATCTCCATCATGCTCCTTAATTGCACACGTCTGTTGTAATGATGGGATCTGCCGATGCCCTTCTCTGAGGGTTACAAGTGTGGTTAAGTATCTGGGCATTATGATAGATAATAATCTATCATTTCAAGAACATATAGACTTGACTGCCACTCGGCTATGACGACTAATATACGTGTTTAAAAATTTAAGAGATGTTGCGGATCCCAAATTACTCAAAGAGGTCTATTTGGCACTCGCGCAATCAATAGTGGGGTATTGTATTACGGTCTGGGGAGGAGCACAAAAGACTAATATTAAACCTCTAGAAGTAGCTCAAAGATCTATTCTCAAAGTAAGCACATATCGACCCTACTTGTTCCCTACCAATCAACTGTACTAGTCCTGTGGAGTCCTTTCTGTCCGGCAGTTATTCATATTACTTACTCTAATAAAACAACACTCAACTTTTACCTTTGATAAAGCTGCCATGAACGCCAAGCGACGAAAAGATATAGTCTTTACAAATAGACCAGAATTTAAACATCAATATGTAAATAAATATTTCCCCTTCTTAGGTCCAAACCTCTAAATTAAGATTAGTAAAATCATTGATATTCAAAGTCAAAATTTTAGAGAATGTAAGAATAAAATACTGGAATATTGTTACGGGAGACGGGTAACGGAATTGGAAATAAACAGCTTCGTATGTGAGACCGCTTTATTTTCACACCCCAACAGCCAAATCTTGAACACGTCACTTCACGAGGCGACTGTACCACACGATGCACTACTGCACTTCAGTCTTATTCGCGACACTCACAGCGCGACTGTACCGCACGGTCACTGCGCTTACACGACACTCACAGCGCGACGCACTATCACTGCACTTTACTTTGCACTTTTCACTCTTTTCCCACTTTTCTTCCTTATTCCTTCTTCTTCTTCTTCTTCTGTTCACTTTGAACTCCCAAACTTAACTGTCCTTTCACCGCTCTGACAGCTCCTTTTATACCCTTAATTTCGATCGTCTTTTCGATATTCATTTTATTATTTCTCTAGAATTTTCTATGATCAACTAGAAGAGCTTAACTATATTTTTGATCTTCGTTTCGTTTCTCATTTTGATTCTTCCAGAATGTTCTGCTAATAACTAGAAGAATTTAAATATAGAATCTTCTGTTACCTTTACCAAATAAAGATTTACATAAATTAGAAAAACACAAAAACCACATATCGTACACCAGGATTCGGTCCGTCGACCATCGTTTTGGCAGGTGTTGTCTAAACCGCTCAGTCACAGCTGCTATTGACTATAAGTTCGAATTTATCGTTCCGATCACGCCGGGTACAAACTGACAACATGTTAAAATGTATAAAGTATCAGATAGCACGAGTGTCAAAATGTACAATCTATTAATGACAAAATACCCTGATGTCAGAATGTACAAATGGTAAAATGTTCAATCGACAACATCTATTTATGACCAAATGAGCAATGGTCGAAATATACAGTTGCTGAAATGTTCAATTGACAGTATGTACTTTTCTTGTCTTAACGCTAAATTCAAAAAAACATCCACAAAACTTACAATTTTATTAATGTGTTTATTCTTGTCTTAACACTAAATTCAAATTAAAATCCACTTATATAATTACAGTAACATAGCAAAATCTAAGTATTCTTCTACATTGAAGTGCATGTTGTACTTCAAATAGATATGCACTAAAGAGATTTACTATTTACGTCACATTCTTAACAATATATTAGTAAAGAACAACCCCAACTCTCATACAATCTTGGGCCCACATGTACAGGGTTGAAATTTAGGCAATATGTAGACCATCTAAGGACATTTTGTTTGCCTAATTTTCACGACGATTCACAATGGCCAAGTTTGTTAAATCGAGCAATTGTTCATAGGTTTTTAGGTTATGTTGTAATACATAATGCGGTCAAACAGCGTCTTATGTTGTGTTGTGTGTGATAGCTACACAAGTTATTCGCGTATCGCTTTTATTTGTAAGTAGGTTAGCAGGTTTTATTAGTAAGTATATATATATATATATGATGTTCCGTTTCTGTACTCATAATTATATATATATATATATATATATATTATGAGTACAGAAACGGGCAGGTCATTAATATTTTTAGTCATTAATGTGGAATGGTCAACTATATGCTAAATAATAAAACTGATATGTCAAAGCAAAGACATGCTTTAGCTATTTTTAGTTTTATTTCCACAAGGCTGTATACATACTTGTTTGCTGTAGTAATATAGAATTAATTATATAAGTAGGGAATAAAATAAAACAACATTATTTTAAAGATTATTATATTTTAAAAAAGGATTTTAATCTCTATCCCGGGTATCTTCCTATTTGGCTTTAGAAATGCTTACACTAGGACATAGGTCTTTCCTCCCCTTTTGTTCTGTTACATTTCTCAGTTTATGGCATCTAATTCGTCGCAGACGGGAACGTCCACACAGAATACACACTCTGTGCCCCACTGGTGATTGTGCTGGTCTGTTCTCATCCAAACATGCACATTGAGCTTGAATCCAGCAAGATTCGCAAATGATGTCATTTGCATTCACCTTAAACAGAGATCATGTTATAAGCACTGAATATTCCATTAGTCATATAGGCTAGTTCTTCATGAACGTTACACATATCAGTCAAAATACATTGTCTTATACAAAAGTTGGCATAATTATCTACGGGATTACGTAGACTCGTAGTAATTTCTATTCTATAGCAGCTATCACACAGCTTGTTAACGTTAATAATAACAATTTCAAAAGAGCGAGTTAAAACGAATAGGTACTTACTATTTGTGGTGCGACCCATTCACGTATACAAGCTAGTATCGCTGCATCGTTCAATAAATGTCTGCTATAATATTGCACCGATCGGTAGCGATTCCACAATTCACACAGAGACTCATTGTGATAGCTTTCAGCCGATGTGGTAAAGTCTAGTCTAGTTTTAAAGCCAAGGTCAACAAATGTAGCAAATAACGATGTCCGGTAATCAAGCAAGGGTCAATTAGTTCGAAAATCATATACAATTCACAGAGTAAAATTAGCAAAACACAACGATCTCAGGGAGCCGAAGGAAAGCGAATGCGACATTTACAATGACAGGAGTGAAAATGACATTATGATGTTACAGATAATTATGAATTCTATATGATCGATTACTTACAATCGATATTTTGACTTCCATTATGAAAGAGACAGGTTTCTTTCTGATTAGTGAACTGAATAACGAAAATAAAGATGCTACATAGATATTTTGAAATCATTTAATAAAGCCACGAATTTTAAATTCATAGTTATTAGTTATCGATTTGATTTCATAATCGAATCGATAAAGCAAGCATTATCATAGCGCATTTACGAAGATCGGATTAAGTATTTACATTCAACGTTAACGAAGCTTGTTGATTAATGAAAATCACATTTTAAAACTTTTGTCGCACTTGGCCATTGCTGATTGTAATGAGGTCTAAACAAAATTATAACACAAAATAGACGAATTTTTTGAGGTAGGTTTGATGTCTGTACACTCGGGCCCAAAATGGGGTATCTCCTTTAGTTATGAAGAAACCGAACACTTGTTGGACATACCAAAATGAACAAAAACATCCTCATCTACTTAATAGTTATAATAATGTGTTTTAATTAATTTTATTACATTTTTTCTCTACTTAAACTATGATTTGGTTGATAAATAATAATAGAAAATTATGTTTACTGTAATTATTTAATAATTGTATTTATCTCATTTTCATTATTTTTATTTTATAATAATATTGTTCATTAACTAATATTGCTTATTTAATTTCGCTCTAGATTTTTTTTTTTTTTTTTTTAATTTATTTATTATCAAAAGAGAACATTACATATTTGACTTAATACAGCACAAAAAAAAACCACTAAGGTTTGTACTTGTGCTAAATTGCTAATACGATACGGTCGCTAACATAGGATGTAAAATAAAAAAAATTAAAACACGGGAGACCAAATCTCTACCTACCCACATTACAAAAAATAAATATATAACATACGTCGTTATTACTTAAAGTTGTCACCAATTATTTTAAAACAATCACAAAATACAAAAACAAAATTATTGAACATATCTACAATGAACTCAAAAAGTATTCTTTGAGTTTACGTATAAATCCGAAAGTACTGTTACACAATTTGATATAAGAGGGTAGAACATTGATAAGACGAGGCACAATATACCCTGTGGTGCGCTCACCATACATATTATTTGCACGCTGTGTGCGTAGCCGATTCTCAGAAACTGCCCGAGTGCGTACAGGATGTTCGATTTTGTCTCCTAACGATTTCTCAACGAATTGTTCCTTCAGTATCGAAAATAGGACTTGGGTGTGGATCGGAATGATTCGACAGTGCTTGAAAAGACCACTTTCATCATCATAAAGACGATTTTTTATGTTGTTGGAAACAAGTTTCTTTAAAATTCGATATTGCAGTTTATATATGTCGTTTAAATACGTCTTATAGGTACGACCATAACTGCTAAGACCGTATTGTATGTGTGATTCTGCGAGTGCGTGATACAGCATAATCTTCACTTTGAATGGGATTCGGTTTTTGAGTATTGCGATATTAGCTAGGAATTGCCTTAGTTTAGTGCAGACTCTTTCGATGTGGGGACCCCAGTTAAACTTTTCGTCTATTATTAATCCAAGATATTTAATGTTTGTGACAATATCTATGGACGGGCACTTACAGTTTATAGTACTGTTGGTATGTAAACAATGGTGGTCATGGGCTACTAGTGACGGTATGGGTTTTTGTCTAATGTATGGCGATTTTATGATCATTAATTTAGTTTTGCCTGCATTTAGTACTAAGCCAGCATCATGACACCACCTTACGAGTGCATCTAGATCTGATTGCAATCGCTCGCATGCAATTTGGGGACTTTTATCGGCAGCTACAAGGCAAGTATCATCCGCGAACTGGTAGCACGTGCTGTTTTTGATACAGTTACCCATATCATTGACGTATGTCAGAAAGTGTAGCGGGCCTAGTACAGAGCCTTGAGCTGTTCCCTTTGTAACGCGAACGGGCTCACTACAAGTGCTATCAACTTTTACCGTGAACTTTCGGTTAGTCAGATAACTTTTACACCAATTTAGCAATGGACCACGCACTCTGCAGTCATCCAGCTTGTCAATTATCTGATTATGTTCCAAGGTATCAAAAGCGCGTGAGAAATCAATAAAGAGGGCAAGAACTTGCTTTTTCTCGTCTAAGTGTTTGTTAACCTCATCGGTGAACTTAGATAAAAGTGAGGTGGTACTTTTCCCAGACTGGAAGCCGAATTGGTTCTGGTTAATTATTTCGTGCTTTTTATAGAAATCATGTATTTGTTGGCATACATATTTTTCTACTATTTTATCTATTGACGACAACAGTGTTATTGGGCGATAGTTACAGTAATCATTCCGTTTACCATTTTTATGAATTGGCCTTACACACCCCACCTTCAGATCGTCAGGATATGAACCAGTTTCTACGCTACGATTTATGAGGTCAGCAATCGGATCAGCAATTTTCTCACCCAGCATTTTAAGGTCAGAGACCTTCACATTATCAAACCCTGGAGCTTTCCTCGAATTTAATTGTTTTATAATTTTCTGTACACTACCAACTGTGGCTTGTTGAAAGCAAATACTTGACTCTAGAGGTTTACGTGTATCATTGTAGTTTGTCAATTTTACATCACAATTAGGTATTATGTCCTTTACTGCCTTATCGAAACAATTTGCAAAGGCGTCAGCAATATTTTTCGTAGAAATTCCCTGTGCATCAAAAGCTTTGTGAATAGCCATATCAATTGATAGTGTAACTCTTCCCAACATTTGATTTACAATTTGGTATATATTTTTTATGTTTTTAAAGTTATCATTAATTTTTTGTATGAAGTAATTATTTCTTTTATTTTCTATTATTTTATGAATTTTATTCCGAATTATATTATACTCTAATTTTATTTTAGGATCATTTAGACTATTTTTCCATTTATGAAATAATTTATCTCTTTTGAGACATAGACGAGTGATGTTTTCATCAATCCAAGGCAGTTTATATCGTTTTGGCCGTCGGTTTGTTACTGTAAGCGTGTCAGTACTACTAGCGCAATCGTTTGCGCGATGGAAAGAATTATGAATATAGCTAAGAATGTCGTGTGGTGCATTCATACGTTTTGTTTTAGTCCAATCCACGTTTTTTAGCTCCCTATAGAAAGTGTCATAGTTGAAATATTTTTTAGAAACACTCTGTACACACTTAGGAATCTCATGCGACTCGGCGACACAGGCAAAGATAATACCTCGGTGGTCAGCCAGTACAATATCTAGCACCGCTGCGAACGGATATAATGTAGGGAAACGGGCAAAAACGTGATCAATACACGATTTAGTTAAAAAGTTTTTTTTTGTAGCGATTCTGGTGTAATCTGTAATTCCACACATTAATCCGTGTTCGCTAAGTGTTTCTAAGTATGAATCTTTGTATGTTGAAACAGATTTCAGGTCAATATTGGTGTCACCAATGAGAAGAAAGTTGTGTTTTGAATCAAACCTTGTGATATGTGTACTTAGTTCGCTCACAAATAAGTTTTTAACTGTGCAGGGTGGCCTATAGATTGCACACACAACTACGTCACGATATGAATCGAGTTTAATGGTTCCTGTAACATTTTCAAAAGTACAAGTTTTATGGACGATCCGTGTGAATTTTAGATGGTTTAGTATGTAAACAATGACTCCACCTCCTTTTTTATTCGTTCGCAATTGTGAGTACATTCTATAGCCGGCTAAGTTATATAAGTTAACTATATTGTTTGATATACCTACCTCGGACAACACTATGAGGTCTATTGGGACACTAGAACTATATACGGTCTGCTGAAGATTAGCAAAGTTTTTCTTTATAGATCTGATATTAAAATGTAAACATGACAAGCTTATACCTGTCTTAGGTGGTAATTGTTCGTAAAAACAGTTAACAGAATTACAATTATGAATTTCCTGTACATTTGTATCCATGTTTTTTAAGACTAGTGCTGTTATGCGATTACCTTACACTGATGACCCTATAGTTTGCCTTTTTTCTAACTCAGCTGAGCATATCTTTTCTATTTGTTTGATGTCTTGCATTGTACGGATATAGAAAATTTTGCTATTATTGCACTTCCTAGCACAAACTTTACCGTTTTTACACCAAACATATTGACAGAACTTGTTAAGAAGTTTGGTCTTAGCGTTGTACAAAAGAGACTTTTGATACTTGGTTAGGGCTTCTCTTACATAAATTGGACGTTCTGCATGTTCCTTCGGAATTTCAGGTATTATATGTCCCACAGTGAGACGATGTTCTTTTCCAGCATCTACCCACTGTTGTTGAAGCTCTTTTGATTTCAGTGCTACGAGAATTGTTCCTGGTTTGTCTTTACTTCCCGGCATTCGACGCAGTGAATAGCTTTCCTTGTTATCCACTTTTAGCTTTATGGCTACGGTTTCAACTACCTTTCTTATGTCGTTGGGAGGTATTTCGGGTATATATAATCTTACATATTCCTAATAATCTACTTTAAAATGAGCTGTTGTCTGAAATACAGATATTAACTTATCTAGTTCAGACACAGATGTTCTATCATATTGTATGCGTTTGTAAATTATACTTAACGATTTGTAAAATGTAGTTTACAAAATAAGTTTTTACTGGAAACAAATTATTGTATTGTATTCCGCTGCAGCATCCCGTTTTCCGACTGCTGGTTGTGCCCTGCTTGTGTTGGTCGCGTGTTGTGTGCTGATTGGGTTGGGGCACTGTTGATTCGGTATGCCTTCGTCAGTGGTCCTCCTCTGCGGAGTTTCCAATTTGAGCGTTACTGCCGCTTTCAACAGGCTCTTCGACCGGTGTTTCTGTGTGTGTAGGTAGACCGGGAGGCTTTCCAGGGGCTGGGTTATTGGGCCCTTTGGCCATGACTCGACCATAAACCTGTGTGACTTGATAATTAAGCCACACATGGTCTCTTGCCCCTTCTTCAGGTACTCCTACCACCAGCCTTTTTCCGAGGGGCATGGCCTCTTTTCGGATTAGGGTTCACTCCGATATCTTCAGGTCTGCCCGGTGTCCGTTCTGAAGCTAGACCTAGTGGGTCCAGGCGCTTGCCCACCACGTTTCCGGGCAGCCATATGGATAATTTGTGGGCCTCGAGTCTTTTTGGTAGCAGCTGGACACCATTATGCTCTCCGAGGTCGCAACTCAAGAGCTATAACATCGCCCCCTCGTTTATCGGGCTGACTAGGAAGTAGCCTTCGGCTACTAGTCCCGATGCGGAAAACGAAAGGTTTAGGCTGTTGACTCCGTTGATCACTGCTCCTCTATCCTGTCTACCAGCCTTTCCCTGATTACAGCGGCGGTGGCTTCGTCCATCTTAGCGCCGTCGGCCCGCAGTGGATCTTCCTGGTCCCTCGTTCCGCGGATCCGGTTTGGGTAGCTTCAGTGGTCGTTGCTGGGTCCGCTCTTCAGGGTCTGTCCCGCTGCCTTTTAAGCTTGGTGGCTCTTCGTACGTCCTCTCCGCCTCTCGGTGTGGATGACACCGCTTTGGTCGACGTTCCGGGTTCGATTAAGCCAGCTCTTGCCTCCTCCCTTTTCCTTCTTGCGAGCTCTCTGCTACGTCGGTTCCTAGAGATCCACACGCCTTCCTCACTCTGAGTGCTAATCTCCTCTATGAGCGTAAGGTCGTACCCGAGACTGTCAGGAGGACTCAATACGTCGAGGGTCTTGGCGTTGTCTTTTTGTGTTGTGTCTTTTGATTGCGCCGATGTGCCCTCCACAGAATACGAGGGGCAGCCTGGACCACTTCATGGTCCAAGGAGGGATTCTCCGGTATTGCCGTACCCTCCTGGCGTAGTTTTTTATTTTTATCTGCGCTTTGATTCATGATTTCGATGGTCCGGGATTGCCGGGTTATATATTAAATATAGATATGATTAATAGATACATATATAAGTTGTTTATAATATATACATAGACGATATGAATATGATTAATAGATACATATATTAGTTGTTTAGAATATATACATGGACGATTACATATGCCACTCTTTTTGGGGGTATTTCGTGCCTCATGGCCTGTGGCGACCGGGTCGGGTTAGTTGACCGCCGCCCGTTGCTCGGCGTTGTTGCTCAATTTGCACCACCCGGGGGGCACGTGTAGGGTAGACCTAGGATACCTAAGAACGTTGAACAATGTGTGTCTAAGTTTAGACTCTACTAGCGCATGGTAGACCATATTAAGATGTTCTAACCCAACATGATTGCATAGGCTTCTCGGAACATAACAAGCTGGATTTATAGTTTTCTCTAGGTTGACAAGTTTCTTCCAATCAAGACTATTGAAATAAAATTTTATTATAATATTTTTTTTAATTGGGGGTTTGTATCCATAAAGGAGATGCCAACGCCATCATACCTTTCAATATTATACAGGAACAATAATTTATTAGAGTGAGTAAACACATTAGATGCATCAATTCACAGCTGAACCACCAGTGTCAAATAACATAATTTCATAGCCTCTTCAGATTTAGGCCTTGCTAAGATCGTTTGAATGAGACCTATATCCAGTCTATTTAGATTTAATTCGGTCAGCAATGGATCGCGTTCGTCTTCATTCCGTATACACTCCATTAGCAAATATTGTATATCTTCAATTGTATCGCAAACAGTTGAATATAAGCAAAATGACCTGATTCTTATTAGGGTTTAGCTGAAGGCTGTTACTGAAAACCAATGATACTGGGCCCTACGGGGTCAAGAATAAGAAAACGACTGGTACGAGATCTAACAACTTTATTCCGTAGGTCCTGCTTTACAATAAAAAAAACTACTCTAAGTCAAAGTCGAGTGTGGGTTGGGGTATAGGTACACGCCACTATAAGCGGAAGGCTGAGTAATGTACTCAACTTGGGGTTCCGGGCTGGCCCCGTGCGAGTGTGATGTTGTCTTCCCCTCAAGGTCACCAGGCGTCGCGGCCACTAGTCCGGTCCGCCGGAGTCGTATCCAAGGTCCGCTTCAAGCTGGTACGGAGAGGGCCGGCAACCTCAGCTGGTTCGCTCTACGCGGGAGTAGTGCGGTCCATGGCCCTATATGGGTGCCCAATATGGGCGGACACCCTGACGGTCCACAATGCGCGTCTGCTGCGTGGGCCGCAGCGTGCTATGGCCAGCAGGGCCATTAGGGGGTACCGCACGATATCCCTGGAGGCGGCGAGTCTCCTTGCCGGATCCCTACCGTGGAACCTGGATGCGAGAGCCCTTTCGATGCTATATCGGTATCGAAAGGAGGCGCGGGAGCGGGGACGGGAACCCAAGCCCGAAGAAATTCGGGCCGTGAGGTCTCAGCTCCACAGGGACATGGTAGCGGAATGGGAGCTACGACTTGGGCGACCAAGCGCAGGGCACGCCGTAATAGCGGCGGTAAGACCCATCACGGAGGAGTGGCTAGAGAGGCCACACGGCAGCCTCTCGTACCGGCTGACGCAGGTGATTACCGGACACGGGTGTTTCGGGAGTTACCTGTGTCGGATCCGGAAGGAGCCAACGTCCGAGTGCCATCACTGTGATGCGAGCGAGGACACAGAGCTGCACACGCTGACCGAGTGCCCGGCGTGGGACACGCCGAGGCGGGTCCTAGTGGCGGCTCTGGGGGTGGGAGTCCTCACACTCGCCACGTTGCTCACAGCGATGGCAAGATGCGCGAACGCTTGGGGTGCGGCTGTCTCCTTCTGCGAGCAAGTAATGCTCGAGAAGGAGGCGGCTGGTTGGGTCCGGACTAGACTCCGGGCCCGAGAAGCCCGCGTAGAGCGAAGGCGAACCGGACGTCGGAGGTCGCAGAACGACGGTCCTGGGTCTGCCGGGGTGCGAGAGATATGCTTTTGGCAATCTCACCTCCGGCAACCAAAGACCCAAGACGGCGTGCGTTTAGTCGGTTCGAGCCCGACATAACCGCCTTCACCGGCTCCGTGGGGGTGGTATCCGTGGGGATTTTTCGCACGACAAAAAAAAAAAAACAGCTGGTTCGGAGTTGGGCCGGTACGGCGCGGTGGTGCTATTTCGGCAGTATTCCAGCCGGTACAAGGTTGTACCGGTATTCCAGCCGGTACAAAGTTCTGGGGAGACAACCACACGATTAGACACTGGTGCGTGAACCCAATGCAACAGCGCCGGGCCCCCACGTATAATTTTCTACATGGGCCCTAAGGTCGGCGGCGCTGTACAATGGTAGGTACACATAACACATACACAATAAAACAATGAAATAAAACTGGATTGTTCCGGAATCAATAATCGTAAGTATTTCTCAAATTCTGTAAACCCGTTAACCACGGTTCAATCAACTACAAACAAATGATTTAGTAATAATTAAGTTCCAATACTAATATATGCCGAACCGTGGATTTAAAACGAGATTAAAATTCGATAATTTAACATATACTCAAAATGTGGGTATCCGTAGAAAATTACGCCGAGATATACACCGTGTTGATTTTTCTCTTAGGATACGAACAATCAACCTTTACAACTAATTGAATAGTTCTTAAGCAATTACTATATTCGGCTGTCTGTCGACATGTATACTCGCGACATATATTATGGACACACTTCATACAATAACTTTCTTACAACATTCTAACGATTACGATGTTAATCACAATTTACTTTAATTTTAATTTAATTACATTTACACAAAGAAGACTACAACTAGGTAACTACCGAACTCACGACCGAAGGTAGGCAGGTACCAACTAATGAGCTAGCATCACGCTTAGCTCCTAGGGGCTAAGCAGGAATGTCACACGCGAATGACGATGTTATGTTCTCAGATTATAATACTTCGTGACTATCGTTTAACACTCGCGCACTGTTTATTAAGGACAATAGACTTACCCCTAATATTGGGAGCACAGCTTATATTCAACAAGAAACTTCGTAAGATATAATAACTATACTGAGTACGTAGGACTTAGTAATAGTAACTAGAAGAAAGTAAGAAGTACTTAGAAGTTCTAGCTAGGCTTTAGGACTAAGACTGGAACGTTTCGCTGCGAAGTCTAGCGATGAAATGAGGTCAGCTGTGTAGGCCTCGACGCGCGCGCGGGGCGCGTTTTTTTCTAGTGTTGAGCCATCAGCTGTTTTTCCGATTGCGGGAACGCGCTGATTGGTTATCTATCAGTGTGACTCATTTTATGTGTGCGTTAGAACGATGCCTTACCTTACAAGGAAATGTTTGGATTCTCTTGCTAGTGATGGGACGCGTGCTGCAATCGCGAGATACCGGTATTTACCGTTTAGTACTGATATATTCAAATGTTTTCATTTTTATTACCGGAACCAGTGTTCACGTAACACCAACTATAAAATATATTCAAAGCCTCATCCATTGCTGATTTGAAAAAGTCTAAATCATCCGCAGATATCAGAGCGTTTGTGTCGTCAGCAAACATAACCAATTTTATTTCACCAGATGCTATTTGAGTTACACAAAACTATAAAATCTATTCAAATAGATTAACTTGTACATTTTATTACAGAGCGTCAAACGTTTTATTTCAATGGCGCCAACACCACAAAACCATGTACCGTACGAGTCCATACCAGAGCAGGAAGATGGAAATAGAATCGTTATATCCGGAATGTCTGGTCTGTATCCACAGTCAAATAACGTCAAGGAGTTATCAGAATTGTTATACAATAAGGTAAATTTGCGGACTGAACATTTTTATGTTAAAACTAGCTGTTATCTGTGGCTCTACCCTCGTGGATCTCTGATCACGTTTCCGCTACACCTTCTATTGGTGACAAGTTAATGCTCAAGTCTTTCGGCACCTTAAATGTTGTAATGGCGTTAGAACAAAACACTATGTGAAAATGATAATAACAGCTTGAACTTCAATTTATTTACAGATAAATCCAATAACACGTAATGATCTTCGTTTTAAGTCTAATCACCCTGAAGTTGCACAGCTTACGGGAAGAATTCCCGAAATCGCTTACTTTGACGCTCAGTTTTTTAAAGTTAACTCACACGTTGTAACTGCCATGGATCCTAAGGCAAGGAAGATGTTAGAACAAACTTATCAAGCTATCTATGATGCTGGTAAGTGGCGTAATACTTAATAACTTTACAAATATTAAACTAAAAGACCAAAAGAAACGTTATTGTGTTCGACCTTATTAAAAATTTGTCTTTGGGATACATCAATTATTACGTGCCATCCAGTGTGTTTCGATAAAGAAGTAGAAAAATGTAGTAGATATGTTACTAGCAATGCGTATAATATTCTAAATATTCTACAACATTTACACAACGCTGTCTAGACCCATGGTAAGCTTAACTAGCTTGTGTTATGGAATCTAGAATGCGGATAAACATACTTAGATTTTTTTTTTGTAAATACGTACATATTATACATAGAAACACCTAGATCAATGCAAATAGCCATATTCATGCATACAAATATTTGCACTGAGCGGGAATCGAACTCGCGCCTCCTGCGTGGCAGTCGCGTGCACTACCACCACGCCACAGAGGCTAATCCGGCATTCTATACAATGCCTAGGCAATTTATAGAATACCGAGTGCGCAGCCGCCGCAGCCGCCAAGCGCCCTTTACATACTACTTTCTACATCTTTCTTCTACAGGACTATAGTGTTTCTCGAGGAAAAACAGCATTTGCGTGCGAAAGAGCGGGTCGCGAGACGTCGCTCGTTATTAGCAGCGCAGCGTCCAGGATTGCACCGTAGAATGAACGCACGCAAACCGCGCGATTATAGTTTAACGAGAGGGAAAGAAGCGATTCTCTCTGAAATGTCGTGCGCGCGCAATCGCGTCTTTTGTTTCGCGTGGTTTATACCGCGCGAAATATTTTGTTACTTTGAGCTTCAAAAGATCTTCTCGAAAGCATGACCATGTAAAACCCGCTATTGAATTAAATGTTTTCAAAAAACATGAATGGTGGTTATAAAAAAGCAACCATGAAGGATAATGTGGGAGCCTCGCTTACACCCTAGTCTTCTTACCAATATCTATCCAGTCCAGACGCAGTGTCCACACCGCGAAATTTCACTTGGATAGATTAGGTATATTTTTTTATAACCCCCAAGAAACAGAATTTCGGCACAACCATTTGCAAATATAGGCAAAGATCTTTTATTTATTTCAAACAGTGCCGGTGGAATAGCCTGCATGCATTCTTATAATAGCATACATTGTCTAGGCATTGTATAGAACGCCTGCCAGCATTATACATATTGCCGGTAACAGATACAATGATACATTGTAAACTATAGATGCGTTGTCTGCACTCTAAAATAACAACAAATTACATTACATTAGTATTGATTTTTCGCACCAATCAGAGATGCAACAGTGCACTACACAAAAAGTCAGCAGTCGCGGTCCTAGAGTGGAGACCGTGAGATGCCCCAAGCTAAATAGACTGACGACCTGAAAAAGGTGGCTAAGATAGACTGGACGTGGAAGGTGGCAGATCAGGAGAAATGGTCCATATAGGGAGAGGCCTATGTCTAGCTATGTGTATATTGATTCAAATTCAAATTCAAAAATACTGTAAAAAATCAACAACAACAAATTGTCAACACTTGTACCTACATAAGTGCGGACATACGTAAAAACGTGCGTTACATCTCACTATAAGTCTATAGAAATTTGTGATCAAAATTAAAAAATACATTAAAAATATGGTGTAATGTTTTTCTTGTAGGAATCAATCCAATAGAGCTGTCGGGTAAAAACGTTGGTGTTTATATAGGCTCATGTTTCTCTGAAACGGAAAAAGCTAATGTTGATGAAGCCCTTTTGCGAACAGGTTCTGGAATCACTGGGTGAGCAATAAACATGTGTACTCTTTAGAAAATACATCTTCTGAGAGAACAGATCTCACAATAAATGATTACAAAATGATACATAAAAGATTAAAACAAGTCTTATTATGGTTTACTTGAGTAGTTGGTTTGATAGCAATTTGTTGTTCGGTAGTGGAAAAACACGTTGTATAACAGAAGGTAGTGCGGTTGGTACCCTTAGTCTTCACCCGGGGTCAGCCGCTGCGAGCTGTGAGGGATATGTCAAAGACAACCTCACCTCCGGCCTAGCACCACGACCCACAGTCGGCGTGCAGTTTTAGTCGGTTCGAGTCCGACATAACCTACCGTCCCGGCTCCGACAGGGGAGGTATCCGCTGTTTTGTCAGGATTGTCACTTTAGTTTTTATTTTTAATGTATTTTCTGTAATATTTACTTAGTCTCTTTATTCTCTCGAGGCACATCAACTCACGCTAATATAAATAATTAGCTTATATCCGCGGCTTCGCTCGCGTGGATGTCGGTCTTTCAATCATAGCTCCGTTTCTACTCTTAACCAATTATGATCAAACGTAACATTTTTGGTTTGACTTTGAATTTGAGTCTGAGAGTCTGTGAGTCTGAGTCTGAGAGTCTGAGTCTGAGAGTCTGAGTCTGAGAGTCTGAGTCTGAGAGTCTGAGTCTGAGAGTCTGAGTCTGAGAGTCTGAGTCTGAGAGTCTGAGTCTGAGAGTCTGAGTCTGAGAGTCTGAGTCTGAGAGTCTGAGTCTGAGAGTCCGAGTCTGAGAGTCCGAGTCTGAGAGTCCGAGTCTGAGAGTCCGAGTCTGGGAGTCCGAGTCTGAGAGTCCGAGTCTGAGAGTCCGAGTCTGAGAGTCCGAGTCTGAGAGTCCGAGTCTGAGAGTCCGAGTCTGAGAGTCCGAGTCTGAGAGTCCGAGTCTGAGAGTCTGAGTCTGAGAGTCTGAGTCTGAGAGTCTGAGTCTGAGAGTCTGAGTCTGAGAGTCTGAGTCTGAGAGTCTGAGTCTGAGAGTCTGAGTCTGAGAGTCTGAGTCTGAGAGTCTGAGTCTGAGAGTCTGAGTCTGAGAGTCTGAGTCTGAGAGTCTGAGTCTGAGAGTCTGAGTCTGAGAGTCTGAGTCTGAGAGTCTGAGTCTGAGAGTCTGAGTCTGAGAGTCTGAGTCTGAGAGTCTGAGTCTGAGAGTCTGAGTCTGAGAGTCTGAGTCTGAGAGTCTGAGTCTGAGAGTCTGAGTCTGAGAGTCTGAGTCTGAGAGTCTGAGTCTGAGAGTCTGAGTCTGAGAGTCTGAGTCTGAGAGTCTGAGTCTGAGAGTCTGAGTCTGAGAGTCTGAGTCTGAGAGTCTGAGTCTGAGAGTCTGAGTCTGAGAGTCTGAGTCTGAGAGTCTGAGTCTGAGAGTCTGAGTCTGAGAGTCTGAGTCTGAGAGTCTGAGTCTGAGAGTCTGAGTCTGAGAGTCTGAGTCTGAGAGTCTGAGTCTGAGAGTCTGAGTCTGAGAGTCTGAGTCTGAGAGTCTGAGTCTGAGAGTCTGAGTCTGAGAGTCTGAGTCTGAGAGTCTGAGTCTGAGAGTCTGAGTCTGAGAGTCTGAGTCTGAGAGTCTGAGTCTGAGAGTCTGAGTCTGAGAGTCTGAGTCTGAGAGTCTGAGTCTGAGAGTCTGAGTCTGAGAGTCTGAGTCTGAGAGTCTGAGTCTGAGAGTCTGAGTCTGAGTCTGAGAGTCTGAGTCTGAGAGTCTGAGTCTGAGAGTCTGAGTCTGAGAGTCTGAGTCTGAGTCTGAGAGTCTGAGTCTGAGAGTCTGAGTCTGAGAGTCTGAGTCTGAGAGTCTGAGTCTGAGAGTATGAGTCTGAAAGTCTGAGTCTGAGAATCGAGTCTGAATCTGAATTAGAATTGAATTTTAAATTTCAATTTTATCGAAAATTTCGTGTCCGCCATCTTGGATCGCGAAATGGATGATATTGTTACGAATATGACGTAACATGAATCGGAACGATAAATTCGAACTCATTGTCAATAGCAGCTGTGACTGAGCGGTTTAGACAACGCCTGCCAAAACGATGGTCGACGGATCGAATCCTGGAGTTACGATTATGTGGTTTTTGTGTTTTTCTTATTTATGTAAATATTTATTTGGTAAGGGTAACAGAAGATTCTATATTTAAATTCTTCTAGTTATTATCAGAACATTCTGGAAGAATAAAAATGAGAAACGAAATGAAGATCAAAAATATAGTTAAGCTCTTCTAGTAGATTATAGAACATTCTAGAGAAATAATATAATGAATGTCGAAAAGAGAAGAGAGTCAGAGCGGTGAAAGGACAGTTAAGTTTGGGAGGATTCAAAGAGAACAGAAGAAGAAGAAGAAGAAGGAAAAAGGAAGAAAAGTGGGAAAAGAGTGAAAAGTGCAAAGTAAAATGCAGTGATAGTGCGTCGCGCTGTGAGTGTCGTGTAAGCGCAGTGACCATGCGGTACAGTCGCGCTGTGAGTGTCGCGAATAAGTCTAAAGTGCAGTAGTGCATCGCGTGGTACAGTCGCGTCGTGAGTGTCGTGTTCATGATTTGGCTGTTGGGGTGTGAAAATAAAGCGGTCTCACAGAGGAAGCTGTTTATTTCCAATCCCGTTACCCGTCTCCCGTAACAATATATTTGTAATCCGCAACCCCAAAAACCCTGAAAACGATACCCATATCGCTTTTAGTGAAAATTTCGTGTCCAGCTAAATGGATGATATATTCATAATCAGCGACCCCAAAACCCCAGAAAGCGATACCCATATCGATTTTTCTGAAAATTTCGTGTCCATCATCTTGGATCGCTAAATAGATGATATATTCATAATCAGCGACCCCAAAATCCCAGAAAGCGATACCCTATCGATTTTTCTGAAAATTTCGTGTACGCCATCTTGGATCGCTAAATATATAAAACGAAAAAAAAACAGAGATCCGGTTCTTAGCATTCCATGGATTCACCGTGCGGTCGCCGGGTCCATGGCGTGGTACAGAGAGGAACACTGTGACGGCGCCTGGGACTTGCGACCCAGGTGTAGGTTAAGGGTGGCCACCTTGTGATGCATCAGCGCTCACCTCCACCGTCAGTCGTGTTCCCCCCTCTACCTATCCAAATTTGGTAAGATCCTATCGACGCCGTTTTAGATATTCGTTTGAGTAAAGAGCTTACTGAAGCTCTTGGCAATCCGAGGTCTTTAAATAAGTTATACAGGGATTTAGCTGGAATTCCCCTTGCTCCTACTTCCACGGCGTAGAGTTTAACCACATAGCCATTTTTGGTTAACTCGTTGGTCAGGTCAAAGTATTTGTTTATTTTTATAGCGTGGTCTGTAGGTATGTTAGTTTCCCACGGTACTGTGAGTTCTACTAGTACTGCACGCTTTTGCTGTTTTGAAAATAGGAATATACCGGGTCTGGATGACGAGGCACAAACATCCTCCGGTATTTTATAGTGTCTCTCATACGAATCTGCGAGTAATGTCCAATCAGCGGCTGCTATCAAAATTGAGTACGGCTTTTGATTTGTCTTTTTTGAGCAGCCTTCCTTTACAAACGCGACGTCATTTCTTTGGTTTGTGGTTAAACCCTTTTTCGCTCTAGCTACCGCCAAACTTATCGCCTCACGTACGATTTCTAATACCTTATCATGTCGGCGCGAGTAATGACCCCGGTCTAATAGCGTCCTACAACCCACCAGTAGGTGCCTAGCAGTACCAATTACTTCACCACATGAGTTACATGTTTTATCTGTGGCTTTTCCCCATCTGACAAGATTGCTTTGGTCGGGGAGGGTCAACTGGAATGCATTGAGATAGAATTTAAGGAGAGCCGGTGACCAGTCGTATGTTAAGGTACGCCATTTTAAGGCTATGGGAATACAAAATTCACCTAGTGTCAACCATTCGTTTTGTATTTCTAGGTTCATTGCGTGCACTTTGTAGGTATTATTTTCATCTACTTGAAGAAAAGATTTTGTTATGTCTTTGTCTGACTGCCTCCTAGTATTACCCAAACCTACCCTACTAGTCTGCGAGCCTATCATGAATTTTTTATGGAATTGGAGGCGCGACTCGAGCTCTTTAGTACTTTGGTCTTTTGGAAGAGCTTGCACGATTTCGTCTTTTGATTTCGCTAGGACGTGCATTTTGGTTACTCTTAGATGTTTATAGTTCCGATGGTTTCTTGAACGTCATTCCAAAGTTATTTGAGGCTCTATATAATGTCGATGGGTCTGCCGACTGAGCTAGCCCCGGCCACGACTTCAATGTCTTCGTAACATTCGCATCTAGTTTTTTAAGAAGGCTCTGGCTTCTCAAAAGCCAGTTTGTTACAAACAAAACGAATCATGAAAAAGTTTATAAATTTAAAACGTGAAAAAATCATAGTGTGATTACAAAAGCTGTCTCATTTTGTAATCGTGATTACAAAATGATATAGCCAATGATATTACATACAAAAAAGAGGCAGATATGTTATTAGACTGCGCCTGGTGAAGACGCGAAAACGTCCCAATTGGGACGTATCGCATTTAGTATATGTCTGGCAAACGCCGAGTTGTCACGTATGTAAGCGCATAATAAAATGGCAATAAAAATGCCACCGTGTATTTTTAAAAATGTACAAATTACGACACTAAAATCAATAAAACACGAAGGACCTTCTATCACATGTAAGTACATACAATATTACCGATTTTTTAGTGTATTTCATTAAAATTAGTTTAATAATATTTTTAAAATAATGGCGGCAAAGAAAAAGGACAGAAATACTCTTTGATATGAGCACGACAAGGACACAACAACACTGCTTGCATAGATTATATTATCAGTACAGATGCGACATAGGGTAATTTTCAGTTTACTGCCTACTAAAGTAATATTTTTGACCTGCTGTTCAATTTTATTTGTTATTCAAAATTCAGTAACATAATTTTTGTTTTATTTATTTGCTGTCCTTTAAATAATTGTAATAACCTAAATTTTTTTTCAAGCCTTCCGACTAATGAAGTTCGACTTCAAGAGTGGATTGCAATTGTTAAAGAACAACGAAATGAGTTTGACTGGACACCTTCAAAAAGCAGCAGAATTTGTAGCAATAATTTTGAAGCCACTGAGAGATATACTTCGAAAAAAGGAACATTGCTCAGGAAGAATATAAATAACTGACAAATATACCACTGTTCGGCTTCATTCTGCTCATAAAAATAATCCCAAAATAAAAAACTTTCTAAGAGGCAGAAAAGAAATAAATTAAATTTATTTGAAGGAGTTTAATTTTTGAATATAACGTCAGTACGGCACTATGGTTTTATTTCCGAGAAGTTTCCTAATTATCTTTTTGAATTATTATCATTTTCCGAAATAAATAATGACGTAATATTTTTTCATCGAATTTCATTTCTTGCCTACCAACGAAATACCCCTTCTGTTCAACAAAATCATAATCTAGGCTTCGAAACGCAATCGTCCGAATCATTCCGAATTATAGCTATCTTTTTTACTCTCGTGCTTATCCCATCTTTCGTACTACTTTAACGCTAATTGTCAACTATTGTGCACTGACAGACTGCTGGATCAGATTTGAGAAGTCAGTTACTATGAACGTAACATATCTTGTATAAAATATCATTGGATATAGCTCTGAATCCTTAGTACCGAGTAAAATGTTTGGGCGTACCGAGTAATACCCCGTCCCCCACCACTCCCCTCCCCCCGCACGATTGCTCTGTCTAGATGGCTTCGTTGACAGACTGTTTGTAGTATGAATCATTAGACTGTGGTACTATTATCTATTACTAGCTTTTGCCCGTTGACAGACTGTTTGTAGTATGAATCATTAGACTGTCTTTTGCCCGCAGCTCCACCCGCGTGGATGTCGGTTATCACGACCAAACATAGCCTATATCCTTTCTCATGGTCTAACCTAATTTCATCAAATTGACCATGTAATAGGTAGGGAGGCCAAGTAGCAAAATTTGGATTTACTCGAGCGTTGCGGAAACCTATTAGTATTGGTAGATTTAATGAACATAGTATGATTATTTACTTAGGTACGAGTGTATACAACAAAATGCACATAGCAGCTATCATATAAAATTAAAATCAATTTTAATATAAAGTAACTATTTACAAATTATACCGAAATATTATATAATTAAAATGCGTCATGAAATTGCTCCGCATCGCATGCCTCTTGCGGTAGGGTTCCCAGGAGGCTGGCAGCATTGCCACGTTGTATGGCAAAAAAGAGGCCTAAAAAGACCTAGAAAGAGGCCATCCTTCTGGTCACGAGAAGCGTCGACCATGCGCTTCGCAGTCTCCCTGAAGAGATTGCAAGCGCTCGTACCCCATGACCCCAACGTTTCGACTCCAAACGGCACTAATTCATAATCTCCGATAAGATTAGAGTATTTGCGCCGCTTGAGAGCCTCTGCAGAAGCAGCAGCAGCACCAGCACAGCCAGCCGTGCCAGGTATATAGGTAGGAGCAATAGTGTCGACGCATGTTGCGTCCCACACCAGAGCCCTACCCATTTTCCATGGCATTTAATGACATGCCGTCCGGTCTCTTGCCATCGTCGCGCGCCAAACCGTTAGGTTCTAGTACAGCTGGCACACCAGCGGTGACAAGAACACGGCTGATTATTTCATTGAGGCTGGCGTGCCGTGAAATTCGCCCCGCACTCCTGCAGCACGACAGGCCATGATGTCTGAGTCGGTCAACAGCCTCTCCATAACGGCATCGATGCGGAGAAACACATGGCGCAACCAACCGTAAGCATGTTGCAATGCGGAAGGTAGTGTCGTCTAACATAGTTCCTACGTTAGACGACGGAAGAGCTTGTAAACAAAGACCCGATTCCCACACTCCAACCGCCAGCAAACGGGCACGCTCAGCAGCAGTAGAACATATATTTTTTGAATTTTGTCTTACTAATCTTCAGAGCGGCCCGTCCCACTGACGCTGTGAGAAAAGGTTCCTTGGGAGTTCGGCGTCTCCCCTAACTTAATCTGACGCGTTCGAGTTGCTAGCGAATTTCCTTCTACGATCTGAAACCGGCGATCGAAATTAGGGGTATATAAGGAGCCGCCAGAGCTAAGTAAGTAAGCTAGTAAGTGAACAGAAGAACAAGAAGAAGAAGAAAAAAAGAAGAAAAGTAAAAAAAGAGTAAACTGCTAGTGCAACGTGCGGTGCAGTCACGCTGTGAGTGTCACGTATAAGACTGAAAGTGCAGTGAACTCCTAGTGGAACGTGCGGTACTGTCATGCTGTGAGTGTCGTGTTCAATATTTGGCTGTTGGGGTGTGTAAAAAAGCGGTCACACATACGAAGTTCCCGGCGTGGGACACGCCGAGGCGGGTCCTAGTGGCGGCTCTGGGGTTGGGAGTCCTCACACTCGCCACGTTGCTCACAGCGATGATACGATGCGCGAACGCTTGGGGTAAGGCCGCCACCTTCTGCGAGCAAGTAATGCTCGAGAAGGAGGCGGCCGGTCGGGTCCGGACTAGACTCCGGGCCTGGGAAACACGCGAAGAGCGAAGGCGAACCGGACGTCGGAGGTCACAGAACGACCTCCGTCCTCCATGAGCGTTGGTCTGAGGGTGACCGGTGGAGCAGGTCACCCTAGCAGAAGCAGGCCGCGGCGGCGGCGCAAAGTGCACTTCCACGTACTCGGGGCTAGATGGGGGCAACTAAGGCTCGAAAGAGATGGTCCTGAGTCTGCCGGGGTGCGAGGGATATGCTTTCTGCAATCTCACCTCCGGCAACCAAGGACCCAAGACGGCGTGCGTTTTGGTCGGTTCGAGTCCGACATAACCGCCTCCACTGGCTCCGTAGGGGTGGCGCCAAGAAATTATAGGTCACCTTGCGTTATTCCTTATTTTAGATTACCATGAAGATGACTTAAAGCATCAATAACAGTGATTATTGATACTTTATTGACAATAATAATGAAAAACCATCAGTAATAGCTTTTATTGACAGTTTCTTATCAATATATTAAAAAGTTCAGTTTACTGAATATTTCACATCGTAAAACTTGTTTTTCTTTTGACTCCGCGGACAAAATTGCAAGCGCTTCGGTTTATAAGTTACATTCAGTCAACAAAATATCGGGAATGAATGTTTTGTTTATGGTTCCAAATTCAATTTTTTGTTTTTTTTTTGTTGTTGTTTGATTGGCACAACTGCTTTCCATTTGGGCGCGGATTTTGAGTTGCATCTGTCATTTATGTTAAAAACAGTGCTGTTTTTAGTTTTATAATATCTAGTGTGTAATGCGAATTTCATAATGGACAAAAACATCGAACAAAGAGTTTGTCTTAAATTTTGCATCGCCAATGAAATTTCATGTTCGGAGACACTGAAAATGTTACAGAAGGCTTACGGTGAATCGACTTTATCAAAAACACGTGCTTATGAGTGATACAAAGCGTTCAAAAGCAAGATGTGATGGAAGATTTGCCTCGTTCTGGTAGGCCATCAACGTCTGCAACTGAAGTTAACATCGCAAAAGTGAAGGAAATAGTGACTGAAAATCCTCATTCAAGTTTGAGAGAGATGGCCGCCGCACTTTCTGTATCTCACGAGTCGATCCGTACCATTTTAACTAATAATTTGGGTATGAAACGTGTTGCTGCCCGGCTAGTCCCAAAAGACCTGAATTTTCTTCAAAAACTAAATCGCATGAGAGTCGCTGAGGACATGCTAGAACGGGGCAATACCGACCCAACATTCATGAAACGCGTTGTTACTGGTGACGAGACGTGGGTTTACGAGTTTGACAGCATACTAGTCAACAAGCTTCGGAATGGCGCCTTCCAACTGAACCAAAACCGAAAAAACCACGTCAAAGTCGATCAAAAGTCATAGTCATGTTGACTGTTTTCTTTCACTATCGCGGTGTTGTGCACTCGGAATTTTTGCCGGAAGGTCAAACGGTAAATAAAGAATATTATTCGAGCGTTATGGGACGTTTAAGAGAACAAATTCGACAAAAAAGGCCAGATTTGTGGAAAGAAAATTCTTGGATTTTGCACCACGATAATGCGCCTTCGCACAATGCCATCATTGTGAACGAAGTTTTGTCCAAACACTCAACAAATACCACCGAGCAACCACCAGATTCACCAGATATGGCTCCAGCCGACTTCTTTCTTTTTCCTACACTCAAATTACCACTTCGTGGCACCCGTTTTCAATCAGTAGAAGACCTAAAGGAGAATTCGCGGCGAGAACTGAACCCAATTCCGGAAACAGCGTTTAAAAATGTTTCGATGATTAGATTATTCGTTGGCGTAAGTGTATCGTTTCTGAAGGAGCATACTTTGAAGGTGATAAAATAAATTTGGATGAATAACATTTTTTTTGTATTTTTGCTTTTTTCCCAGTACTTTCTTGACAGAGTAGTATATTGACGTGTGGAACATAATGCATTATGTATTCATTTTGTACAGCACTTGGTTCAACTTCCATACATAGATTGTCAATATCCAGTTTTAGTTAAATTCAAATTTAATTATAACTGAATAAATTGTGTAATTGTCTTTTTTGTAATGCTTTTAATTCGGTGAACAGGGATACCTTGTTGACCCAAGCTAAATTAGAAACCCCCAAAATTTACAATTTCCTTTGGCAATGCTACAGGTACCCCTCTAAATTATTATATAAGGACAATCTTTTAGAATCTGCTGTTGGCTGTCAACAAGGAGACCCTCTTGGACCGGTAATTTTCAGTCTGGCAATTCAACCAATTATTCGACGGTTAAATTCAAAATTTAATGTATGGTATCTAGACGACGGGACTTTAGGGGGAGACGTGGAGACAGTTCTACAAGATTTGGCCCTCATTAAAAATGAATTTAGTTTAATAGGTTTAGAACTAAACGATAACAAATGTGAGGTTTTTTTAAATAACGTTTCGGACAAAATCGCAACTATTTCTAAATTCAATTCATTAACTCCCAACATTAAAATTATAGAAAAAGACTCTCTACGCCTCCTCGGGTCCCCAATCCTAGAAGATGCCTATACCTCTTTTATAGAGGAAAAAATTCAAAATTTTAGTGACATTTCGGACCGCTTACTTAAAATTAATATGCATTCGGCTTTTACCATTCTTCGGTATTGCCTTATTGTACCTAAATTCACCCATGCCCTCCGATCCACACCATTTTGGAAACATTTAAGAATTTTAGAAAAAATTGACAAAATTATAGAAGATACCCTCATAAAAATTTTAAACGTGACTTTGGATGACCGAGCTTCACTACAAGCGTCTCTACCGATCCGCTTGGGTGGACTCGGTATTCGCAAAATTTCAGACGTCAGCCTGCCAGCGTTCCTGTCCTCAGTCCACAGTACGGAAGAATTAACTAGGAAAATTCTTGCACCTACACTAGTTAATTCTGAAGTATTGTGTGAGGCTGATGCAGTGAATGCTTGGAAAATTGCATGTCCAAACACCGATCTCCCAAGGAACCTTTTCTCACAGCGTCAGTGGGACGGGCCGCTCTGCAGCTTAGTAAGACAAAATTTACTAAATACATGTTCTAATGCTGTTGAGCGTGCCCGTTTGCTGGCGGTTGGAGTGTGGGAATCGGGTCTTTGGTTACAAGCTCTTCCGTCGTCTAACGTAGGAACTATGTTAGACGACACTACCTTCCGCATTGCAACATGCTTACGGTTGGGTGCGCCATGTGTTTCTCCGCATCGATGCCGTTGTGGAGAGGCTGTTAACCGACTCGGACACCATGGCCTGTCGTGCTGCAGGAGTGCGGGGCGATTTCCACGGCATGCCAGCCTTAATGACATAATCCGCCGTGCTCTTGTCACCGCCGGTGTGCCAGCTGTGCTAGAACCTAACGGTTTGGCGCGCGACGATGGCAAGAGACCGGACGGCATGTCATTAATGCCTTGGAAGATGGGTAGGGCTCTGGTGTGGGACGCAACATGCGTTGACACCATTGCCCCTACCCATATACCTGGCACGGCTGGCTGTGCTGGTGCTGCCGCAGCTTCTGCGGAGGCTCTCAAGCGGCGCAAATACTCTAATCTTATCGGAGATTACGAATTTGTGCCGCTTGGAGTCGAAACGTTGGGGTCATGGGGTCCGAGCGCCCGCAATCTCTTCAGGGAGATTGCGAAGCGTATGGTCGATGCTTCTCGTGACCAGAAGGCTGGCCTCTTTTTAGGTCAGAGATTAAGCATTGCCATACAACGTGGCAATGCTGCCAGCCTTCTGGGAACGCTACCGCAAGAGGCATGCGATGCGGAGGAATTTCATGACGCATTTTAATAATATTTTAGAATTATTTGTAAAGCTCGACCAATAAAATAAAATACCTCGCCATATTGCGGAAAACTATTGGAACTAATTTCTTCATATGGCAACAATCTATGAGATGTCATTATGATCATCTGTCAATGTGGTGTCAATTGTGCGTGTTAATTAATGTGAATTTGATTGCGCTATATATATGCCGAAAACTATTAATTAAAAGTTTTTATATTTGCAATATAACTAGGTAAGTATTTGTCGGATAAAAATTCGGAAGAATCTAAATAACATCACGAACATGGTTGTCAACATGACGGGTAGGTACATCATAGAGTACGCGCAATGGAAATTGGGCAATTTTCTAATTTTACCAACTGTAACTAATTAGGTATTAAGATTCTGAGTTTTAACCCGGTCAATTTAAACATTCGAAGGTACATAAATTCCCAATAAGCTGAAAATGAGTGAAATTGTTCAAAACATAATTATAAACAATACCTGAAAGTTCCCCATCATTCTCGTGTAAGGAAAAAAAATTCAAGGTCAAAGGTCGAAAATATGAGTTTTTCGCGATTTTCATCAAAACGGTAAGTTAATCATAAAAGTACTTCAGACAAAAATTGTAGATTATAAAATTATCTAGAAAAAATGGATCGATAGTTTTTTCCAAAGAGCCACCGTTTCTGTGATATACCGATTCAAAAAGTTATAAAATTTGTGATCGTCATAATATGTACACGTTTCCACACCACCACCAGCGTTTTTTTAAAATGTGGTTCCCCCATTAGGCCTACTCCACGGGTCAGTTGTGAACTTAACGTGAAACTATTGCAAACTATTGGAAATTTTCAAAGATTGGAAAAGATAGAAGCGGTGTAGGTAAATAAAAAAAAAGTGATGAAGTTCATTCGCCTGATTCGTAATTATTAAATTCTTGTTCTTCTTCTTGTTCTTGTTCTTCTTCTCCTGCTTCTTCTTCATCTTCACAAAAATATTTCAACATATAATATATAATACATAACAACTCTTGGTGGAGCGCTTATGTACTTTCTTAATTATTTCCCACATAATTTAATTGTGTTTCAATTTTGTAATTTAAGAAACCGCTTTTATGAACGAATAATGTTTGAATATTGGCGCTCATTTGTTGACCACTTAGTGTTGAAGAAGGCCAATGAATGGCGCTGTGCACGGATCCTTTCGAACTATATTTTGAGAGTGAAGTTTTCTATGAGCGAGACTCTCAAGCTTCACGGCTGACGTTCAACCCGTTCATTTTTTAATCAGTCTCTAACCCGCAGCAGCACCGAAAGGTGTCTATGACTCCGCTCCGCACCAAACGGAAGTTTGAGTAATTCAACTCCTCGTTTCTTTTTCTGTGTAATTCTATAAGTTCCTTTGGCCACATTCTCAAGTCAGTATAAGTGAAG
Source organism: Eilema sororculum (assembly GCA_914829495.1). Lineage (NCBI taxonomy): Eukaryota > Metazoa > Arthropoda > Insecta > Lepidoptera > Erebidae > Eilema > Eilema sororculum. The sequence goes on from OU618536.1 coordinate 23,246,750, forward strand.
TGTATCGGAAGAAAACGACAAATTCAAGAAAATCACCGGCCGGTCGAAATATACCTACCTACCAGCACGTGCCAGGAACCACGCCTGTCTACAGCTGAATCCTCACGAGGTGGAACTCAGGTCAGTGCCGGTTCTCTTACGTTTTCATTCATAGAAGCGGTCACATGTGTATTTTCTTTTCATTACAACCTAACTGCAGGTCACAGGTTCTTATACGCTTTGTGTGCAAACACACCAATTGGTAGGACTATTTACACGTCCCAACATAATTTATGGTCCTTACGAGCCGGATAGGCCAGTAAATAACATATTCACGTAATTATTGGTGAAAAATATTTCTTTCCTATTCATTTAATTAAAAGATTCACGTAATTTTGGTGAATTCTTTCCGCCATCTTAGTTTCATTACTTTCATTCGCTAACAGATTTACGTAAATTATTTGGTAAATTCTGCATTTAAAACGCTAAATCTACGTAATAATTGGTAGATATTTATAATAGTTGGTGATTTACGTATTAATTGGTAAATAATCATCATTCTATTCGCATACGCGTAACTTTGTAGGTACCTATCTAGGTACGTAGTTAGTTACATTCCCGCTCCGCTGTGCTACTTGCGCTATTATATAATAAGCCGTAGTACAATTTTCAATAAAAAAGTAGGTATATCTAAACTGTTTGTGTTGAATTACTATTATATTATAGTAGGTACCTTACAGATAATCTTCTTGTTATATTTCAATAGGTAGGTCCTACCTATCGTTAATTTGCAAACATGTCGTCAGATCTCGAGACGAAGCTTATTCTGTTGAATCAAAAAAAGGAATTATTGTTTGCACGTGTTAGATTTAGGGGGGTAAAATTAGAGGTGACCATATATATATAAGCCTATAACTTACTATATATACCCATAAACAGGATGCCATTTGTAATTATGTATTTGAACCAAGGAAATTAAACAATAAATACAATTCTGTTTTATCACTCTTTAATTCTGTTATACTACGTCAGTTCCAAAAGCTGTTGTAGACAGGAAAGAACTGACAAGAAAACCTGTCTGCCTTCTAACCACAAAATAATTAATATTTTACTTCATGTTACACCAGGCTCGTAGCCAAATATTACAATATAAGACAACCCTGGTTGCAGACCAGTTACAACAGTATAATAGCTAAAACTATAACACAGATACTTATCACATAGGAACCACATTGGAGTCGAACCACTTCTCATAATTATAGCCAAATATTACAATATAAGGCAACCCTGGTTGCAGACCAGGTACAACGCTATAATAGCTAAAATTATCACATAGGAACCACATTGGAGTCGAACCACTTCTCATAATTATCAGTATGACAATACTTGCACAGTCACTAATATGGTATAATGATATTCAATCATCTGGTATATCAGTTAAACAGACTAATAGCCGACACTACGATACATAGGTAGTACATAAAACTTAGATACCACACTGGTATCGAACCAGCCCTTATAATCATTGGTATAGCCATACTTTTACAGACATTATGATAGTTTATTATCCCCAAGGATTATCGCAAATACATCAAGTAATACTTTGATTCGGTTACTTTACAAGTATATTTTAGTTACACAATATTTAGAACACCCAAAGAGGGTATTTAATTATAATTGCTAATTCAATTACTTATTAAATACCAATCCACTATTATATTATTCACTATAACAGTAGTTATTACTACATTCACTACATTCACTTTTATAACCCTGTAAGTACATATTATTATAACATTATAAATATAACAGAGGTATATCGTACCTCACACTTCGACGGCTCGGGATAGACTGTGCGAATGACATCTGACATCGTCTTTTTATAACATTTGAGACGTCGCATTGCATCGAATGATTTTCATCTACCTACTTATAAAAATATTGTATAAAGTAGTTTCTTATTTACAAATCCTTTAAAATATTCTTTATAGTAATATAAATACACTATTATACATCAAGCTACACCTCACCTGATCGCTGGCCACTCCATATTTAAACATGATTCTAACACGGCCATACTGACAATTACTTCGCTCTCGAAGTATATACAACGAATTTTATTGCAAATTGCGATCACATATTACATACTTAAACTTAGTCATTATAATTATATTTCTTTTACATCACTTTTTGCAAAACAGAATTTATACATTAAAGAAAAAACACTTCCTTAGTATCAAAATTACCCCAAAAAGAATAGTCAACACCAAAAAATATAGATATTCAACAACATTTTGGTACTTTGTCTCAAACTTAAGATTTAAACATTATTTAGTCTTCGATCTTTATGAAATCTTAGCATAGTAGAAGGGCAAAAAACATTTTATAAAATGTGTGTAAAATATATATACTATCTTCTGTTATTATTCAGTTATCTAAGAACATTAATTACCTCCGAATCCAACGGACTAATGTGAACTTTTATAAAATGTCTTTTGTTATTGTTTGGTTATCCAAGAATATTGATTACCTCCGAATCCAACGGAATAATCTGAACTTTTATAAAATGTCTTGTTATTGTTCAGTTATCTACGAATATTGATTACCTCCGAATCTAACGGAATAATCTAAACTTTATCATTTCAAACACCATCTATAAATTTACCATTAAATTAATTATGTATCACGGCATTTGATTATAACAGTTGTATACCCGAGATAAAGTCTCTTATTTTACACGAGGTATAAGTCTTGTTTTTTAACCGAGATATAACCGCCTCGCCTTTTTTCCCCATGAGACAAAACCGTCTCGCCTTTTACTCGAGATATCATAGTCTCACCTTTTACCCGAGACATCATAGTCTCTCCTTTTACCCGAGACATCATAGTCTCACCTTTTACCCGAGACATCATAGTCTCGTCCCTTTTGTTTTTTACTTACAACCACCACTAATGCCAAAAGCCAATAACACTATATATATAGTAACACAAATAGCAATGTTTTTAATCCATCACGGCCATTCTGAACTACACTTTGATCTCAAAGTGTTTAGTAAATCCATAATAAAATAATATCTATTGTAGTCCTTAAGGTACATTGTACATACGTAGTGTAAATGCTATTGACTTTCTTTTTTATTCGAATTTTGTTCGTTTTAACTGTACTTGACTTTACTTTGATTGTAATTTACTTTATTATTGTAGCTTAATTTGAATAAACTTTACTATTGCATCCACTGTACTCCACGTTTCAAACCAGTGGTCCATTTGCTAAATAGTATTTAATATTTATTTTTTATATTGGCGTTTTACAAGCAGAATAAACGATTTTGTTAGAATTTGAATTTAATATTAAATCGACGGTAGGTACTTTTCGTGTAATATTAACTTTAATATTGGACCGACTGTACTTTTACTGTAATATTGAACCGACTGTACATTTGCTTTAATATTAAGTCTATTGTACCTTTACTCTAATATTGAATCGACTGAACTTTTACTCTAATATTAAACCGACTGTACATTTACCTAAATATTGAACCGACTGTACATTTACTTTAATATTGAATCGTCTGTACATTTACTTTAATATTGAACCGATTGTACTTTTACTTTATTATTGAATGGACTGTACTTTTACTTTAATAATAAATCGACTGTACTTTTACTTTATTATTGAATGGACTGTACTTTTACTTTAATAATAAATCGACTGTACTTTTACTTTAACCCTTAACTACCTACCACCTATTTCTGGAACTTAACCACCTACGTGCGGTCCTGGAGACCGCTCATGAATAACCACCGTAAATTCGAGTTTATATAGTATGAAAAGGATTTAAATGAGTAAAATAGTTGTTTATACTTTAATCTTTTATTTTAAACTTTCAATAATCATCAACTATAATTTAATCTTAAGATATATGTTACTATCTTTCAAGAATAGTAATTTTAACATAAAAAATACTCTTCTTACGTAATGAGATCTGATTATTAAGAAACTTAAAAAATCAACTACTTTTAATATATTTCTTTTAACTTAGGACTCTAACTATTAAATTAAATAAAAAAAATAAACATTAATCGTAAAAATCAACAAAATTGCAACCCTCCAACATTCACAATTTTTCGCGGCAGGTGCAGCATATTTTTTTGCATACTCCGGACAAATAGACACCTGGCACATAAGTAAGCAGTCTTGCGTTTCTTTTGCGGATCACATGTGGAACATGTCTTGTGAACTTCAAGTTTCTCCACGTCAAATGTGCTCGGTAGTTCTTCACTTATCTGTAGAATACGACGAATTCTTGATTTCTCGTTGAATATGAACATTTTTCTGAATGAGCTGAATGATATTATGCTGTGATGTTCTTCCTCGAGCGATATGAGGTACATATCCCCAGCGGAAACGATTAGGCACCAAAATAATTATGTTTTCTGGACCTACTCACTAAAACTAAAAAATCGTGTGAGCGAAAAAAAATCACGTAACCACCTACGAGCGGTCACAGAGACCGCAGGCGAAATATTTTTACTTACCCTGGCAAAACGCGCGCACGTCTACACTCACCAATCGCTAGCTAGGTACTGTTGGATGTGTCGAAAAGGTATAAAAACGCGCACTGTCCTACGACACATACAGATCGAAATATTTGAATTTAAAAAATACGCCGCGGTCTCAGAGACCGGTGGTAGGTGGTTAAGGGTTAATAATAAATCGACTGTACTTTTACTTTAATAATAAATCGACTGTACTTTTACTTTAATAATAAATCGACTGTACTTTTACTTTAATAATAAATCGACTGTACTTTTACTTTAATAATAAATCGACTGTACATTTACTTTAATATTGAACTGACTGTACATTTACTTTAATATTAAATCGACCTTACTTTTATTTTCTTATTGAATCGACGGCACTTTTATCTTTAATATTGAATCTACGGTACTTTTATATGAATCTATTGTACTTTTAACTTTAATATTGAACCGACTGTACTTTTAACCTTACTACCTTTACACGACTTTTGACTTTATTGGCTTTACACGACTTTTGACTTTATTGGCTTTACACGACTTTTGACTTTATTGGCTTTACACGACTTTTGACTTTATTGGCTTCACACGACTTTTGACTTTATTGGCTTTACATGACTTTTAAATTTATTGGCTTTACATGACTTTTAAGTTTATTGGCTTTACATGACTTTTAACTTTATTGGCTTTACATGACTTTTAACTTTATTGGCTTTACATGACTTTTAACTTTATGGGCTTTACATGACTTTTAACTTTATTGGCTTTACATGACTTTTGACTTTATTGGCTTTACACGACTTTTGACTTTATTGGCTTTACACGACTTTTGACTTTATTGGCTTCACACGACTTTTGACTTTATTGGCTTTACATGACTTTTAAGTTTATTGGCTTTACATGACTTTTAACTTTATTGGCTTTACATGACTTTTAACTTTATTGGCTTTACATGACTTTTAACTTTATTGGCTTTACATGACTTTTAACTTTATTGGCTTTACATGACTTTTAACTTTATTGGCTTTACATGACTTTTAACTTTATTGGCTTTACATGACTTTTAACTTTATTGGCTTTACATGACTTTTAACTTTATTGGCTTTACATGACTATTAACTTTAGAATGTGTCCAACTAAATAAAAAAAAAATGGGTCGTATTTTAAAGTCCTGGTAACCATCACACATTAATGAGTATCAGTATCAATAACTTAAATTGTAAAGAGATGAATCCAAATAAATTAAGAATGTCTTTCAATCTTTTTATCACGGTGTATGTGTATACATACCCTTTTAGTAATTCTCATAACAAATAAAATCTACTTTACACAGTAATCATAAATAAGTAACTGTTCGGCCAACCTGATATATCTTAATAGGTTACTTGTCAGGTACCGAAAATAACTATTTTAGAATACAAAATATTAACACCACTTAATCTGATCAAACCATTTCAGATCACCAAAAAGATTAACTTTGCTTTAAGTATTAGTCAAGCCACATATTTTGTTCAAGAAAATAAAACGTTTGACCATTACTTTTTTTTCATTAAATATGAAATCCAGTATTACATCAATGATAATAGCCAGAAATTTTAAAATAATTCGTTAGTGATCAGCCCAGGTGGTTTGCAATTAGAACTATCAAGAAGTTACACTATCGAACTTGAACCTTATAAATCACAAAAGCTACAATACCGTTTTTGTGCACTTTTTTTGTTGATGGTTTGAAAATACACTGCTTCGCAGTACCGCTGCAAATTGATGCTGGATTTCACTGCCTTGCAGATAGCTGAGCCGACAGTCATTGCTCCAGTGGGTAGCAAATATTACAGAAGGCTTTTGGCAAGCCTCCCAGATACAGATACAATCTGAAACTTGTACAATATGTATTAGAAAATGGTTTTTGCGTATCCCACTTCTGATGTTAGATTTAAGGGGGGTAAAATTTGATGTGACCATATATATATAAGCCTATAACTTACTATATATACCCATAAACAGGATGCCATTTGTAATTATGTATTTGAACCAAGGAAATTAAACAATAAATACAATTCTGTTTTATCACTCTTTTATTCTGTTATACTACGTCAGTTCCAAAAGCTGTTGTAGACAGGAAAGAACTGACAAGAAAACCTGTCTGCCTTCTAACCACAAAATAATTAATATTTTACTTCATGTTACACCAGGCTCGTAGCCAAATATTACAATATAAGACAACCCTGGTTGCAGACCAGTTACAACAGTATAATAGCTAAAACTATAACACAGATACTTATCACATAGGAACCACATTGGAGTCGAACCACTTCTCATAATTATAGCCAAATATTACAATATAAGGCAACCCTGGTTGCAGACCAGGTACAACGCTATAATAGCTAAAATTATCACATAGGAACCACATTGGAGTCGAACCACTTCTCATAATTATCAGTATGACAATACTTGCACAGTCACTAATATGGTATAATGATATTCAATCATCTGGTATATCAGTTAAACAGACTAATAGCCGACACTACGATACATAGGTAGTACATAAAACTTAGATACCACACTGGTATCGAACCAGCCCTTATAATCATTGGTATAGCCATACTTTTACAGACATTATGATAGTTTATTATCCCCAAGGATTATCGCAAATACATCAAGTAATACTTTGATTCGGTTACTTTACAAGTATATTTTAGTTACACAATATTTAGAACACCCAAAGAGAGTATTTAATTATAATTGCTAATTCAATTACTTATTAAATACCAATCCACTATTATATTATTCACTATAACAGTAGTTATTACTACATTCACTACATTCACTTTTATAACCCTGTAAGTACATATTATTATAACATTATAAATATAACAGAGGTATATCGTACCTCACACTTCGACGGCTCAGGATAGACTGTGCGAATGACATCTGACATCGTCTTTTTATAACATTTGAGACGTCGCATTGCATCGAATGATTTTCATCTACCTACTTATAAAAATATTGTATAAAGTAGTTTCTTATTTACAAATCCTTTAAAATATTCTTTATAGTAATATAAATACACTATTATACATCAAGCTACACCTCACCTGATCGCTGGCCACTCCATATTTTAACATGATTCTAACACACGCATTACTCGTTGGTATAAATCGTCGAAATCAGTTGTGTGTTTTGATATAACGACGCGAGCCAATGAAGATTTTTTGGCCGAGTCCGAGAACATCGATGTCGTTCGCGATAAGTTCGAGTCGATTGTAGATCAAATAAATAGCTTAAATTTGTCATTGGATCCCCCTGTGGAGTCCGACTATTCTTGCCTTGACTCATTTGATGAATTGTATTCGAGAATAAAACGCATTAGAAATAAATTATCTACGCCCAAGGTCAAGGAGGTCGCCTCACACGGGTCGAATAATTCGAACGCGTCTGTAGTGGGATTGGAAATGCTTGTTGTTCCGAGTTTTGACGGACGCCCTGAAAACTGGAATACATTTTATCAGTCCTTTAAGGCCAATATTCATTCAAACAAACAATTGTCTGATTCGCAACGTGTGCAATACCTATTCTCAAAACTAAACAATGACGCATTAAAGTTCACTGCCGGTATTGTTCCGTCAAGTGAGACCTACAGTATAGTTTGGGACGCCTTGGTCAAGAAATACCAAGATAAACGCTCATTAGGTTCATATTATCTTAATAATATATTAGACTTAAAGAATTGTTCACCTAGTGTGAACTCACTTGATTCATTTATAGGTATATATTCCTCATCTATCGCCGCGCTTAAAGAGTTAGGTATAAATGATTTAACGGACTTCATGTTTCTACAATGTGCCTTGAGGAAAATGGACACTCTAACCATCCAAGCCTTCGAACTTTCTGTTCGAGGTGTTGATATACCTACGACGCAACAGCTGATCGACTTTGTACAAGATTATGCTAAGGTGATTGAACGGTCAAATCCGCGGTCTTCGTCATATGCGAAGTCGTCCACTGCTGGGACGCCACAGTCTAATGATAGGCGTGTACAGCGTAATTCTAAGTCGTTTGTTGTCAGTGTGCCGATTAAAAATAAGTCGAATGCGCCCGCCGCAGTTGACGCGTCATGTTGTTTATGTGGCGGCCGCGACCACCGACACCTGTATAACTGCGCTCAGTTTAAAAATATGCAAAATGCAAAGGTTAGATATGAGTTTATTAAATCTAAGCGTGGTTGCGTGAATTGTCTAAGCACATTACATAATCTCCCGCAATGTAAAAGTACGTCAGTTTGTTTCTGACAGAAAAATATGCAAAATGCAAAGGTTAGATATGAGTTTATTAAATCTAAGCGTGGTTGCGTGAATTGTCTAAGCACATTACATAATCTCCCGCAATGTAAAAGTACGTCAGTTTGTTTCTGTCAGAAAAAACATCATAAATTATTGCATTTTTATAATAATGTTAATAATTCGCACTCGCATGCGACGACTGTTGCCGCATCCCCGCCGCCCCAGTGCGACCTTGTTAGCCCCACTCCTGAGTCACCGCTCGCTTCAAGCACTGTGCATTCGTATGCCTCTAGCCATAAGGGTGATATTCTCTTGGCAACCGCTCAGGTGTATGCTCGCCCTAAAGGTAGCACTGGAAATAAATCTGTAGTCAGATGTCTAATTGATAATGGCTCACAGAATAACTTAATCACATTGTCCTGTTGTCGTTTATTGAATTTACCAATAATACCAATGAGTAATTCTGTTGTCAAAGGTGTTGGCTCCACTTCGCACACGATAATAGGCTATGTGTATTTGGACATTGAATCTCGTATTTATGCAGATCATAAGTATACTATACATGCGTTAGTTATGAATAGCCTTACGGATCAATTGCCCTCGCAATTAATTAAGTGTGATCGCGAGTTAAATCTTCGCGATTTACCGCTTGCTGACTTAAGCTGGAACATTCCAGGAAACATTGATATAGTATTAGGTGCACAGCTCTTCCCGTATATTTACTTAGGAAATAGAGTCGAGTGTGGTCCCAGTGCCCCTTGTGTACTATCAACCGCGTTTGGGTATGTACTTATGGGTGATTACCCACGTAAAGTTGTTGTGCCTACAACCGCATCCTTTTCTGCGCTAGCACTAAATGATTTAGTGCAAAATTTTTGGGAACTTGAGGAAGTTCCTGTGAAACGCCTATTGTCTCCAGAAGAAACCGAGTGCGAGAATATTTTCACATCTACTGTGACTCGCGATGACGTAGGTCGTTATTCTGTTGCGCTGCCGTTCTGCAAGGATCCCTCTGAACTAGGGAACTCGCGCGGCGTCGCTCACCGCCGGTTTTTGTCGCTCGAGCGTAAACTTCGTCAATCACCAACCGTACGCGAAAATTACAATAAGGTTATTCAGGATTGTTTGGATAACGGTTGTCTTGGTCTCGTTGATGACTCTAATTTGTCTATGGATGGTTATTACATACCACATCACGCAGTAGTTCGACATGACAAACCGATGCCGCGTATTGTGTTAGACGCGAGCGCTAAAACCCACACTTGTCGTTCGCTCAATGATATTTTACATATTGGTCCCAATTTACAGGCAGACCTGTTTTTATTATTATTAAATTTTAGGCTATTTCCTATCGCAATGAACGCTGACATAAATACTCACCGCAAATCGCTTGAGTTTGATGTTGGCAGTCATGTCGCAAAGGTTTTAGGTCTCTCGTGGGAGCCGTGTGGAGATAATTTCTATTTCACATCCACCTTGGTAGATGAGAAGTGCACTAAGAGAAATATACTCTCTATAGTTGCGCGACTATTTGACGTGCTCGGGTTGGTGGCACCTGTGATACTCTACGCCAAGTTGTTAATTAAGGAACTTTGGCTTAGTAAGAGTGATTGGGATGACCCTGCTCCAGAGCATATACGCTCACGCTTTTCCGCTCTCGTTCAAGAATTAAAATTGCTTGACACATTAAAAATTCCGCGATATATAGGTGTCGAAGTTGATTGCGAATTACGTCTTGTCGCATTTTGTGATGCCAGCCTGAATGGCATGGGATGTGTTATTTATGCACATTGTACCTACCCATCCAGCATTCAAACTCGCATTTTGTGTGCAAAATCAAAGGTCACTCCGACAAAGATTACTACGCTTGCTCGATTAGAGTTATGTGCTATTTTGCTTATGTCAAGGTTAATAAGAACTGTACGTGATTCGTATGCATTACGCATTCCCGTTACTGACATTTACGCCTTTTCTGATTCCACGATTGCCTTATCATGGGTTCACTCGTCACCACATCGGTGGTCGATTTTTGTTAGCAACAGGGTCGCTCAGTGTCAAGAAAACTTGAACGCTAAACATTTTTATCACGTCGCCAGAGCCATTAACCCGAGTGATTGTCTATCACTCGGCATGCTCCCCTCGCAACTTTTGACTTATGATTTGTGGTGGAACGGTCCAGCATGGATCCGCGGCCCCCCTGATGAATGGCCTATTAAGTCATTCTCTCCCGCCAACTGTTCTGACTTACCTGAGCATAAGGCAAATGTGTTGAGTGTGACAACAAAACACACAGAGTCGCCATTGTTATGTACATTAGCACAACGTGTTTCTTCTTGGCAGAAACTACTACGCATCATTACATACGTTTTAAAATTCGCACGATTTAAATTTAAGATCGAACCTCATTCTGTATCAGGATTACATCCTGTCCTTCTCCCTAAACGCGATCACGTTGTTGATCTAATAATTCAGCATTTTCACGTTGTCAATTGTCATACTGGACCTGGACTCCTCATGTCTATCATGATATATAAAACGCGTACTGGTACTTACAAACGCGCTGTAACCAAATTGTATCCTATCCCAACGCAATAACTTACAACGCTAAATAGAATCTTGAACTTTAATTTTTAACTCAAACTTTAAACATACTTTAGATAGAATATTGTTAGTCTAAGTTGTTATTTTAGCTATGTGTATTATTATGTTATACAAATTCACTATGGGCTCTAATCAGCCAGTGTTCGCTTGTTTGTTTCGTAACGTCTTGCGACGTTCCAAAGCCGGGTGCATGGTGGAGCGCTTATGTACTTTCTTAATTATTTCCCACATAATTTAATTGTGTTTCAATTTTGTAATTTAAGAAACCGCTTTTATGAACGAATAATGTTTGAATATTGGCGCTCATTTGTTGACCACTTAGTGTTGAAGAAGGCCAATGAATGGCGCTGTGCACGGATCCTTTCGAACTATATTTTGAGAGTGAAGTTTTCTATGAGCGAGACTCTCAAGCTTCACGGCTGACGTTCAACCCGTTCATTTTTTAATCAGTCTCTAACCCGGAGCAGCACCGAAAGGTGTCTATGACTCCGCTCCGCACCAAACGGAAGTTTGAGTAATTCAACTCCTCGTTTCTTTTTCTGTGTAATTCTATAAGTTCCTTTGGCCACATTCTCAAGTCAGTATAAGTGAAGTGTATCGGAAGAAAACGACAAATTCAAGAAAATCACCGGCCGGTCGAAATATACCTACCTACCAGCACGTGCCAGGAACCACGCCTGTCTACAGCTGAATCCTCACGAGGTGGAACTCAGGTCAGTGCCGGTTCTCTTACGTTTTCATTCATAGAAGCGGTCACATGTGTATTTTCTTTTCATTACAACCTAACTGCAGGTCACAGGTTCTTATACGCTTTGTGTGCAAACACACCAATTGGTAGGACTATTTACACGTCCCAACAACTCTAGAGATGTATATAGGTGGCGTACTCATGCATACTCGTATTATGACGATAATAACTTTTATAACTTTTTGAATCGGTATATCTCAGAAACGGTGGCTCGTAGGAATAAACTATTGATGCATTTTTTATAGATAATTTTATAATCTACAATTTTTGTCTGAGATACTTTTATGATAAACTTACCGTTTTGCTGAAAATCGCGAAATACTCATTTTTTTTGACCTTCGACCTTGAATTTATTTTTCCTTACACGAGAATGATGGGGAACTTTCAGGTATTGTTTGTAATTATGTTTAGAACAATTTCACTAATTTTCAGCTTGTTGGGAATTTATGTACCTTCACTATCATTTTTTGGTTTAAATTGACCGGGTTATTTTTGATGAATAATAAATATGTACTTAATAATAAAATTTGTTTATTTTCTATTTCAACCGGACTACTTTAAAACATATATCCATACTGATATTATAAAGCAACTCTCATCTGTCTCTATGTTAAGCTTTCATGCCTAAACCACTGAACCGATCTTGATGAAATTTAATATAGAGATTTGGGGAGTTTGGGAACGGAAAAAGGCGGTACCGTTTATCGCGAAAAAGGGCGTTAAAGGGAGAGAAATGGGGATGACAGTTTGTATGGAAGTACGTTCTTTTTATCGATAATTGACATCCACGCGGGCGGAGCCGCGCGCAACAGCTAGTAATATATAAATGCCATGCTCCTGTGTATGTCTCCTTTATGTCTGCAACAGTTTCATAAACTAAAATATTTGTACACTAGCCATTTCACATGTGTATCACTATACTTAGTGTTGTCATAATCATAGACGTTTATAGCGCCCCCGGTACAAGTTTTTTATTTTATTGGTCGGGCTTTAAATATGTATTTTAGGTTTACTTTATTTAGTTTTAGTTTTATTTAAATAATATAGGTATAGCCCGTCAAGAAAGTCGTGAAAATTGAGGGTGGCGCTGCTGCGCTTAATCTGGTATCTCTGTCACACTACAATTGAACAGTCTTGATCTGTTGTTTTTTATGGTATACAGCAGTGCATATTTCATTATGATAATGAATAAATAAAGGTAAAAAATGTCACAGTACTTATTTTTTTTTCACTTACTAAGGTATTAAGTATACAACTTTACAATTGCCTGACGTTTTATTTAGTGTAGGTACTTCATTCGCCACTGTGAAAAAAAATTTACCTTTTACCGAATTGGTAAAGAAATTGGCTGAATATATAAAGTCATACATCGAAATCAACGAGTGATTTGGTTTGGAAGTCGTAGAGTGTTGTCAATACATACAAGGAAAATTATTAATTCCCCAAGAAATCATTCCTTGTATACATTTTTTTTAAACCACTTAGGTGGCAGATAAGCACACGGTCCACCTGATTTACATGTGTCAACATGAACTTGAAGCCTAATAAAACTTACAGCGCAACGATTTAGGAGCATAGATATTATGTTAAATTTGGCGCGCGTGATCCGAAACCCCCATTCGGTGCAACCTGTACAACGGCGACGGCAATGCTTTTCTGCTCTCTCTTCCTCAGCACAAGGGAGACGCTAACCCTTACTGTAATTAAGGGCCGCAGTGGGAGTAGCCCTATAGACTCGCTACGGGTCCCTGTGACTAGCAGAGGACATAGAGGTTAGATGAGGACCTCATGCTTCCCACACCCAGCTTTTCACGATGTATAGTAATAAAAAAATAAAACAATTCTTTTTTATAATAATAATTTATTGGTATGAGTATTGAACACCTGAAATGCTGTTTGAAACTCCATGTGTAATTAATTTGTACACTGGAAATATCATCATACTGAAATGATATGTCTTGAAATGTACTTTTCAAAATCTGAAACAAATACAAACGTACTGGATAAATACAGCTGTATTTATACCCCGTGTATTTTTTATTAGTCTGGGCCTGAGCGCTTAATATAAAGTACCTAGATCAAGAATGTTCAAAAACGTCAAAGTGATGTACTATGATTTGTTATAATCGTAGGTTAATGACATAACCACATCAAATGAAAACAATGTTTTCAAACACAAAATTTTCACTTAAATTATATAATTTTCAATAGATTACACTTCCCATACCTTGTTTAACATTAATGTATATGTACGTACTGGTTAATTTAGCATTTTGGCCGTCAAAATCGTCAAAGTCGGAAAGCAGCTTGCCGGCTTGAACTTCTGCCGTGTTTCATACTATATCCCTGAAATACTTTGAACACGACACGTTTCGCACAACTATTATTCACATATCAATTCATTTTTACACTCAAAACTGTTATCCGATGAACAGTAATTAAATACACGTAAATAATATACGAAAAATCTCCGATGTAGCAAGAAATTGACAACTGATTACTCAGTTTGGCAGTTATCGAGTGTTGCAAGTACAAGGAAAAATTTTAGTTCCTCCAACATTAATTTCACGACTTTCTTGACGCACTATATATATTTCATTAACCTGTAAATAAACGTTTTAATTTTTATGTAGTAAGAAAAAAAAAATTATAACTTTACTTGACGTTTAACTTTTTTTGACAACGCCCTGACAGAATCGTACAAATTGCCTTCAACTATCTGCAACATAGTATTTCTTCTTTTTCATCATCATCAACATAATCACTTATACTGCCGTAATTTGCTACACCCAGGTGCAGTAAATCAATGTTTGCTAACCGTATCTCATACTGGCTGAATGCCAAGGGTCCATCAATGTCCATTGATGGGGCATGCTGCAGCTCTACCGCTGCGTTGGAACAGGCATACTTGGCTCTAAGAAGTGGGACGTGTGAAGCTGCCATTGTTGGCGGTACTTACTTATCCCTCCTTCCCATGGCGTCAGTGCATTATGGAAGGTATGTGTTTTTATCTAAAGTTTCTCATGGCAGCGAAGTCACGCTTATCGCTTGAAGTTTTCTTTGTCTACTTACTCATTATTAAATTATAAATCTCAATTTATTAACTTGTTGAACAAGGCAATGCATGTACGCCTCTAATTAGTGTACAGGCAGCATCAGAAAGATCTTGATGAACAAAAGTACTCAAAATGATCTTAATTTCGTTTTTTGACCCCCTTCCAGTTGACCATTTGTTCTGATATTTGGTACACAGCTTTAGTTTGTACAATGATACCATATAAACTCATAAAACTGTTTAATTTGCTCTTAATACGAGAGTTTTAAGATCATTTTGAGACTTCATCGTCAAGATATTTATGACGCTGACTGTACACATCAGAACAGTACGATGATAATGATTTATATGTATACTGTTGGTGTGTCTATTAATAAATAAATAAATAAATATCGCGAGCTGCGCGGTGCACGAGTCTCTTCATTCATCCGCTGTGAACAAGGCGGTGAGCGAAACAACTCTCTCTCCCAGGACCACCACTAGTTCCTCTGTAAATCCCACGGGCACTCGGTGAGTATATGCAGCCCCGAATCCTTGGCACAGCGATGGCACTCGGACGTTGGCTCTTGCCATTTTCGACGCAGAAAATCCACGAAGCATCCGTGCGCGGCGGTGAACTGCATCAGCCGGCACGAGAGGCGGTTTTAATGGATGGTCGAGACCATGTGAAGTGGAGGAGAAAAAGTCGAACGTTGGACTCCAAGCCGAATATTGGATTCTAGGCTCTGAGGTGAAGAGTTCAGATGAAATCGGAGACAACTTCTATAAATTGACAGTATATATTAATGGTGGCCTCTTTTGAACTTCGCCCTAGCCATCTGACGGTGTAATTCAGAATAATGACGGGCTAAAATAAGACAGAAATTTAAAACATTACTCGTATAATTTTCCTATACACCTCACCTGAACCTTGTTATTTACAGAATTATAAAACTGTGTGATGATGCAAAGATAAAATCATTTGATAAAGATGCTGATGGTTGTGCTATCTCTGAAGCCATAAATGTACTCTTTTTGCAAAAGGCAAAGGATGCTTTGAGGTAAGTTGTTGCATTATTTTGTATTAGATTAAAACTTTGTTTTTATGTTGTACTAGCTTTTGCCCGCGGCTCCGCCCGCGTGGATGTCGGTTATCGCGACCAAACATAGCCTATGTCCTTTCTCATGGTCTAATGTACCCCTATACCAAATTTCATCAAAATCGGTTCAGTGGTTCAGGTATGAAAGCGTAACATACAGACAGACAGACAGAGTTACTTTCGCATTTATAATATTAGTATGGATATGTACCAACTAATCAGGCTATTTAGAATTAACATATTTGACCTTCAGTACATTGCGGGTGGAAACAGAGGTGTAAAGGCAAAGTGTATAAGTACGAGTATAATATAATATTGAATAACACACTTGTACTTTTCCAATGAGTTTAATTTATTTCATTTCTAGACCTGACCGGTTTCGCCTTACGGCATTCTCAAAGGTGTACATTGATGTTTCAAGAATTGTAATTCCGAAACACTTTGAGATTCATTTCATTGCAGATTCCACCAAGCGCCATCAATCTTCAGTATAAATACTCTGTATAAGTATATCTATATATCTTTCAAACTTTTAATTAGTTCCTTAAACATTAAATTGGGAACTTTTAAAATTTACACGAGTATTTGACTACTCCGCCCAAACATTTGAATGAAATTTTAAAGCATTTTATGCAGTACTTGTTTTTGCCCGCGGCTCCGCCCGCGTGGATGTCGGTTATCGCAACCAAACATAGTCTATGTCCTTTCTCATGGTCTAACCTACCTCTATACCAAATTTCATCAAAATCAGTTCAATGGTTTAGGTTGTGAAAAGAAAAAAAAACGAAGATATGTCGGGAATTTTTTTTTTCACTTTTTTATAGGATATTAGCAACCCAAATTACTAATATTCCCTCTAACCCCTCCAATAAGCTAAAGTGGGTTGCTTGTGCTATGAGTGTCACGTCAGTAGTGTAATGGCCAGAATTCAAGCCCGGGACCTCTCGATCCTTATAGCCGAGTCCTTAACCACTAAGCTACTGACAGTTTCACAGCTGAAAACACTACACCGTCCCATATTTCTTTCAATTGTGTTTATAATTATCTATTCATTAACTGTTGCAAAACAAAATTTAGAATATTTCTTCACGTTTAGGAACAATTTTTACTTTTTCTAAACATAAAAGTAAGCTGAACATCTGTCAAATTTGTTTACTTTCGTACACATTTTTAACATACGTATTTCGTACATATTTGTATAATAGTAGACAGAAAATCCAGTCACTTTGAATGATATGGAAGCTATCAATTTGGTCTATGTTTTCTCTGGTCGGAAACCACACGGAGCCTTGTGGGATACCAGCGTTTATGTCTATGTGGCCCAAGCAGCTACCGTCGATGACGGCTTGGTTGATTCTATTGGACAAAAAGCTGGCAATCCATTCGCACAGCCCCTCAGGAAATTCATAAGATAGATTTACCGCAAGAAGACATCTGTGCCAGACCAGATCATAGGCTTTCGCTATATATCGCGTGAGATGTCGTGCAGTGTCCTGGGGCCGCTCCTGTGGAACATCAGATACGACGGGGTTCTTCGCGGTGAGCTCACGTTCGGTGCCACCGTCCCGTGCTACGCGGACGACACGCTAGTGAAGGTGAGTGGCGCTACACACCGCGATGCGAGGGCCACGACTGGTGTTGCTCAAGTCGTGGATCGGATCCGGCGGCTGTGTCTCGAGGTGGCTCTGCACAAATCCGAGGCCTTGTTCTTTCATGGTCCTCGGCGCAGGCTACCCCCGGGATCCAGCCTAACAGTAGGAGGTACTCCCATCGACATCAAGCCCCTGTTGAAATACCTGGGACTCGTACTCGACGGTTAGTGAGACTTCGGAGAGCACTTCCGAAGTCTGCGCCTCAAACTGTTGGTGACAGCTAACGCGCTGGTGCGGCTGCTGCCCAACTTGAGGGGCCCGGAGGACTCCTGCAGGAGACGTGTCGTGGGGTCCATGGCCCTATACGGGTGCCCCGAGGGCACGCCGTAATAGCGGCGGTAAGACCCATCATGGAGGAGTGGCTAGAGAGGCCACACGGCAGCGTCTCGTACCGGCTGACGCAGGTGATTACCGGACACGGGTGTTTCGGGAGTTACCTGTGTCGGATCCGGAAGGAGCCAACGTCCGAGTGCCATCACTGTGATGCGAGCGAGGACACAGAGCTGCACACGCTGACCGAGTGCCCGGCGTGGGACACGCCGAGGCGGGTCCTAGTGGCGGCTCTGGGGGTGGGAGTCCTCACACTCGCCACGTTGCTCACAGCCATGGTAAGATGCGCGAACGCTTGGGGTGCGGCTGCCTCCTTCTGCGAGCAAGTAATGCTCGAGAACGTATAGCTCGAGTAACGTACAGAAGTAATGCTCCGGGCCCGGGAAGCCCGCGCAAAACGAAGGCGAACCGGACGTCGGAGGTCGCAGAACGACCTCCGTCCTCCATGAGCGCTGGCCTGGGGGTGACCGGTGGAGCCGCCTGTCACCCTAGCAGAAGCAGGCCGCGGCGACGGCGCAAAATGCGCCTCCCCGTAACCGGGGCAAGATGGGGACACTGTGGTCCCCACAACCCGAAGGGGGCCATCTCGAAGGAGATGGTCCTGGGTCTGCCGGGGTGCGAGAGATATGCTTTTGGCAATCTCACCTCCGGCAACCAAGGACCCAAGACGGCGTGCGTTTTAGTCGGTTCGAGTCCGACATAACCGCCTTCACCGGCGCAGGTCAGGACGCGTGGGCGGCCGGCGTCTCCTTCAGCGAGCAGGTAATGGTCGTGAAGGAGACGGCGGAACGGGAGAGGCGGCGCGAGCGAGAGAGACTCGCGGATCGCGTCGCCCGCGCGCGCATGCAACTCGGGCGTTGGAGGGCACTGACTGACCTCCGTCCTCCATGAGCGCGGGTCTGGGGGTGACGGGTGGAGCCGCCTGTCACCCCAGCAGAAGTAGGCCACGGCGACGGCGCGCTGAAAAGCGCGCCTCCCCATTCCGGCCAGACCGTAAGGGATGGCCCTGGGTCAGCCAGGGTGCGAGGGATATGTCGATGACAACCTCACCTCCGGCCTAGCACCACGACCCACAGTTGGCATGCGGTTTTAGTCGGTTCGAGCCCAACATAACCTCCCCTTCCGGCTCCGGCAGGGGGGTATCCGAGGGGATTTCCGCACATAAAAAGAAATAAGGCTTTCGCTTTATCGAGGCGAACGCTACTAGTGCCTCAAATCGAGTATCGATGGCTTGCGCCCAGAAGCTAATATGTTGTTACGGGCATTATTTAATTAGTAATTCATTTGTATATTTCCTAGAATATATGCTGAATTGTTACACGTTCAGACAGCGTTTACAAATGCAGTGGAAACAGAAATAGAGCATGAATATGGATTTAACAGAAACTTCAAGAGTACAACTAAATTCCTTGAACATTTCTATAGTAAAGCAAAGGTTCCACCGGAAATTATAGAATATGTTGAAGCTTTTGGTTCTGGTTAGTATTCGCGTTAATATTTTAAGGGAGTTCAGAGGCTTTTCTGCAAATGTTGAATGTCATATAAGGTATGATTATGATTAAGTATAATAATTTATTATAAAGCGTTTATTAATTTGTTTGGTACAGCATCTCCTGAGGCGGACAAGGCTGAATTACAAGCTATTGAAGGAGTGTTTTGTAATAATAGAAATAAACCACTTTTAGTTGGTAGTGTTATATCTAACATCGGATATAGCGAAGCTGCTTCTGGAATATCTGCGATTACGAAGGTATTGCAATATATAATAGAAAAATTGCGAACTTAACTTAACTACTTACTTATTTTGGGCTATCTACACTACAGCTTTAAGATAGTTAGTGGTGTGAGAACCACGGTAAGCCCATCTTGTACACGGAGAGGGCGAGCGCGCGTCGCCCCGCGCCACCGGCCGCCACGACCTGCTTCTGTTGTTTCCAAGGACCACTTTCGCCTCGGACGGAGTTGGCTGTAGGCTGTTTCCCGCTTTGGTAGAGAGGGCTACTAAGTGTCTCCGTTACCCAGGGTGCATTGCGTAATGGTTTCATCTTATGTTCAGTTCTTCCTTTTTTTTAAGTTGCGATACTGCATGACGACGTAAACATAATGTATGCACTTAATGTAAGGGTGGCACTGAAAATCAGTGCTGTGGTGGCTGACACCCATCGCAGAGTTTGCTAAGCGTTCATCCTTTGGGAATACAGTGCACTTGTGCATGACTTAGTTTAAATGGAGTGTGTAAGGCAGAAAACAAAAATCACGTTCAAATATTTGCCACGTACTAAGTTTATGCCACGTATGGACGTATTAGTATAATACGTACATGATGCCAAGTGGTGACCCGTGACGTATAGCTGACAGCCTGAGTGAGACTGACATTCAGATAAACTGTCAGGCTTCATAAGTCACTTAGTCCTTTTAGTCATTTTTTTTCTCTGTCGTAGATAGTTTTTTGTGTATTTTTTGTGCCATTTTGCGCTGACTCCCAATAAACCAGTTTTCTTTCTTTCTTTCTTCTTTCTAAACAGCTCTCTACTTTGAACCCTATCCCCATTATCTAATATAATGATATTGTGATGTTATATCTAAAAAATCTGTATGAATATAAACTTCTGTAGGTGTTGCTGGGTTACCACAATGGTCAATTGGCTGCCAACTTGCATTATGAGCATCCCCGAGAAGATATTACAGCGATATGCGATGGGCGCATGCGTGTTATAAGTGACCATCAGCAGTTTGACCGTGGTTACGTCGGTGTAAATGGCATGTCTGTCACCGGTGTGAACTCCCACGTGTTGTTGCGAGGACGTTATAAGCCAAAGGTGAAAAAAAAATCAAACATGCAGATATGTATATATGTCACAGTTAATTCGCTTAATTAGCCGTTCAATTACCTACCTAGGCTAACTACACGGCGCCGTTCGATTAACGGCTGAATGATATTCAGCCGTAACGTTTATTACAACATCTAATAAACTGGCTGGCTAATGCTTACGCATTTTGTTAATAGGACACTACCCCGAAATAAGATTAATAAAATATTTTCATGATAAAAAATTAACTTTCTCTTAGTAAATATACCTACTATAATAATGGAACGTGAAATCTTAAAAGTTACATCTTTCGGATTCTTCTAACATATAGTATTTATCATCTTTCAGAATCTTGATAACTTTTTAACCAGCATACCTCACTTAGTTACCGCATCTGGTAGACATGAAGAAGCTGTACAGCATATGCTTGAAGTTTTGAAATCAAATCCGGTAGACCCTGAGCAGTTGGCACTATTACACAACATTCATCGAATGAGGATACCGGGACATTTGGCCAGAGGATTTATTATTCTTCGTAAGCTATACTAACAGTCAATATTGTTTTTAAATCACACATAAATCAAACATAACGTAGTTTTTGCGCGAGAAGTTAATAAATATATGTCAAGTTTTTGGATTTGTCAGTTATGGGAATCTCATTTATGGATGTACTAACAGCGTCGCGCGGCGGGCGGCGTGGCGGGGGTCGAGGTAAACAAAAAAATATTAATCGATGAGATCTATAATGTCATTTGGCAGTTTTAAGGCTGGATAGTATAAAAAAATCCTATTGAATCATTTTTTGCTCTACATGCCAGTCATATACATTTATTGAATACCTTTACATAATTGTTCGTATTTAAGCAAAACGAAAGAAAGAAAATGAGTTTTTATTGCGGATTAAGACATGCACATATTACAAAAAAGAAACCACCCAGCAAAACCAAACTTCGGAGATCTCGAAAGTTTAACAAAAATATTTACCTTTGTTAGATGAAGTAAAATCACCATAAATTTATATCTATGTATTGGTAAGTTCCTTATTTAAGTATGGGTAAATAAAGTTGCCCTGAAAATTCAAAAATTTCTAAGATAATTTGGAAAATGGGCATGTGGTTCCCTTCGATATGACATAACAATGCACTAAATAATAGGTTTACTCATATGCAAAAAAGAACCACAACTCGTACAACGTAAATCTCTGTACTGGAGTTCACTATTAAACTATCAAAATCACATTTCAAATTAAAATTAAAATTAAATTTATTTGCGAGAATATGGTAGATAAAAAGTGATACAATATAATAAAGTTCATTCACATTCTGCCATATGATGGCATGCAAAATAGAAAATACATAGTTTGTCAATTTACATTTACGTTTATAATTCTTGTGTTAATTATCATATTTATTTATTTAATTAATTAATTATATTCAATTAATTAACATTATGCGAACCCAAATAGGGCCCCATCTCAGCATTGAATGCTACGCACACCCATGCGTTGAGGAGTTCGGGGCAGTTGTAGTCCAACTGCTCTGTCCAACCAGTTGGACCATGGGTCTTTACTAGGGGCAGTTGTCCAACTTTCAAAATAGTTGGACCACAGCACCTTTTGAGGTTTCCCTGGTCCAATTCATTAAAAAAATGTAAGTTACCAACTCTATAATTCTCAATTGCGTCTTTAGTATACACAGCGCTGGTTTTCAGACAGGGCCACTAGGTAGCGCTGACGCCACGCATCCTTTTAAAGGTACAGTACATTCGATTCTATAACTAAGTAGGTACGAAACGAATTATTATATAAAGTAGGTACCTACGCGTCGGAAGCGAGTGAAACGAGCGACCAACAAATCTGAATGCGCTTGTCAAAACATAAATCCCTGCAACCATATCACCCGTGTAGCCAATATCAACTGACGTCCATCACCAAGATGGAATTTTCCTTAAAAAATTACCCGAAAATATCGATACCTCCTACGTAAGTTGTTGTATCTCTAAAACTGCAATTTTACAGGAGAGCGAGTTAAAAATTCAAATTGGCCTAAAAACTGCATTTATTTATGCAGCTTTGTAAAACTTGATATATGAATGTATTGTATGGTATTCTTGACTATGTTGAAAGATAATTAAGAAAATATTATGAACTTTTTGAGATTTGGTGCTTACAACACCTTACTGCGGGATACAGACTGTGCCAGCTGTAGTATTTCATACTTACAACATTATACTGCGCAGTCTAGATTTCTTCAGTTGTTGTATCTCATACTTACAGTATTATACTGCGGAGTTTACATTACGTTCGTTGTTGTATATGATAGTTACAACAATATACACTGGATTTTTTTATTTTAGTCCAATTGTATGTGACATTAACAATATAAATTGAACACAATTTTGAGTAAGCATTATTACTTAGGAAATAAAAAGTAATATTGTCAAAGCCAAATTATCTTTTTTTTTTTAAAGGAAACAACATAGTTAATACTGGATAAAGGTTTTATAAGAACTATTGCACAAAAACTACGTTTTAATATGTTTACTTCTAAAACAAGCACGTAATGTATTCAACTACTAGGTAATAATAGGTAGGTATGTATGTAATATTATTTTTAAGAAATATAATGATAATAACTCACTATGATATTTGAGTAACATAACAAATTCTTCTTTAAAAATAATGAAATTACAATAAAATCGTAAAAAACCAACAGTGAGGATCAATGGCCTTCTTTGTTTGCCAAATCAAATAACGTAAAATTAAAAACTGATAACATTCGCTTATAATACAAAATATTAATTGGCCATGCGGTGCATTAAGAATCTTTTGAAAATCATATGTAGCGCTAACAATTTCACCTTGGGAAGTTAAGCTTTCAGTTTTGTCAGGCTTCATGAGTTGTCGGGATAACTTCTTATTTGAGACATGGTTTTCATGATCTGCAATCTGTTGTTCAGTTGATATTTTAAAAAATGTGGCATTGACCGCACTGATCTTTCTTAGGGATATAAAAACTGAGCTTAAAGTTTTCATTTGCAATATCTCGATATTGGCTTTCGGTTTCAGCTTTATTTTCATATGTATGGGATTGAAGCCACTCATTATACATTTCAAATAACTTATGAAAATTTAAGTCTCCATCTAAATACAATTTGTTTGACCTTTGCCTCGTATAATGAGACTCTACTGGCTGTAAACTCTTGATACGGTCACACACACTGTTTTTAAGACTACCAGTTAGCTTTACTGGATGGTTTAAGTGTTTTCCTCTTTGATCTGGAATTAATACTCCCGTTGTCTTGTCCATCTTTTCTAAAGACTTACTAATAACCTAATCACTGACGGACAAAGTGCTTATGAAATATTTTAATGCCATCTTCATTATATCCCACTGGTAACTAGTATTGTAATGTATACTTACGTCTTGAAATGCTACACTACGTTTATTATATACTAACACTCTACGTTTATTTTGCTTCTTTACTATGTTAGCCACATACATCCACTGCTTTTCTCGATTGCCTAAATTCGAAAAAACTGTCAAAAATCTTTTTTCCTTTAATTTATCGAAACTTTTTTCCGGCAGGAACATGGCGGGCCCATCTTTCTACTTGGTTGCATTGAACCTTTTCTTGACACATATTCTTTTCATAAATTATGCAAGAACTTTCTCTTGGTATCGATCCATTCATTAAAATGTCTTTTCCTTACATTACCTTTATCTTTCCTTAATTGAAGACGGCGGTTGGCAGGTTGACGTGCTTGGACTATTTGAAATATTTGATAGTGGACTATTGTTCACTGTTGTACACGTTGAGCAGCTAGAAAGCACTGGTGAGGATTGAGGTGAAATGTCAAACGCCGATATATTTTCCTTTTGTATATAATATGGGCAAAAATCATTATCACATTCGTAATCCAAATGATTGATACTACAAGAAGGGGAAGGGTGCGGTGTCTCATTATTTTTTGTATTAGACTCTGTTTCTTCTTCTGATATATTATCAAAGATGTCACTATCTATCATATTTGCTAAAGTATTCATTTCCAATTATTGAAACTTATTGGAAGTGGAGAAAACTAAACGAAAAATAATTTTTACTGTTAGTAAACAAGCAAGCATTTCTAGTTAGTAAGCGAGCAAAGTGTAGTGCTCCGTTTAAGGATCTATGTCAGTCAGATGGGTAGACAAGAGCGCTTTAAATAGTTTCACACAACAACATTAAAAAAATGATTTATGTTAAGCATTGATATAAAACAAGAAAAAAGTAATAGGTACAAAAATATAGGAAGTCCCGGTACTCGAAAGCTGAGTTTTGAATAACGACTTCTGAAGTAAAATGTTATATTTTTTTTATTCCAACGTAAAATATTGTATGTTTTATATACAACATTTTATAATGCACGCTCAACAACGTAAAATATTGTAAGTATGACGTACAACATTTTGTAATACACGTTGAACTACGTAAAATGTTTTATGTATTACATACAACCTTTTTGAATGTAAACTTAACAGCGTATACAGTTGTAAGTAATCTTTACAACATTTTAGGTTGTAGTCGGCAAAAATAAGATATTATACTGAATAATGTATAAGAAATAATATAATAAAAAACCTTACCAGTGATATTTCGACATGCGTGCGTTCGTCTCAATGTCTAGCGTGTTCTGTTGTATGTAGCCGATACAACTCGCGTGCGCGTGATCCTCCCTACCCTGCACCCCGCGTAAACTATTGCCAAGAACTATACAACGTTGTAGTCCGTTCTCTTACAAAAGTTACAACGATTTACGTCTACAAAATGCTTGATAAAACAACATTTTTGTTATTTTTTCACTTTGAATACGTAAATTACAGCAAAATAAAGCTCTTTTTTTAGTAAAAACGCTAAATGACATTTTGTGTTATACGAGTACAACAACTTATGTGGGAGGTATCGATATAGGAACGAGCGGCGTAAATGACGCTGTCGCTGTCGCTCTTGATTGGTACACAGGTGGGTAGGTACAGTCACCTCTATAAATATGTATACACGGTAGGGTTCCAGAAACAAGTAACCAGGGTTAACTTCAAATTTTTGTTTACAAAATATATAGCCAAAGGATGTAAACTCTTATTATTTCATAAATATGTAACCATTACACGCTTCATAAAATGTATCAAATAATGCTGGTGTTTCTATGTATAATATGTATGTATTTACAAAAAAAAAAGTATATAAGTATGTTTATCCGCATTCTAGATTCCATAACACAAGCTATAAAAGCTTACCATGGGTCTAGATAGCGTTGTGTAGAATGTTGTAGGATATTTATTTATTTATTTATTTATTGCTTGTAAAAATATCTCCACAACTAACGGGTCAATTGAATGGAAACATGCTATAGTTCATATTATGTAAACACATACTTTCAAAATAATATAAAATATACTTTCAGTGAAGTTATGTAGTCTGTAGTCAAAAATATGTAGTTTTCTATAAAATCTACATATATAACTTCAAATTCAATTCTAACTTAGATTCAGATGTGACTCTCACACTCAGACTCTAAGACTCATGCTCTCAGACTCAGACTCACTCAGACTCATAATCTCAGACTCAGACTCTCAGACTTAGCCTCTAAGACTCAGACTCTTAGACTCAAACTCTCGGACTCAGACTCTCAGAATCAGACTCGGACTCTCTCAGACTCTCAGACTGAGCCTCTGAGGCTCAGACTCTCAGACTCAAACTCTCACACCACTCAGACTCTCAGACTAACGAAGTAACAGAGGTGTCTACAAGAAATATTAAAATGAACATTTCCCGAATTTGTCCACATTTGGCTGAAAAGTCGCTGGCATGCGGAAGAACCACAGAGCGTTTTGAGAAAATGTCGAGGAGTACTGAATGTATGAATGGTCAAGACTTCAAATTTGCTATGACATATTACCTGCAGCCGTCTACCTCATCCTTAACAAGTGAGCCCACTCCAAGTCCTGGTCGCCCAAAGATCGAGCAGCGAACAAGCAACATTAAAAAAAACAGTGTTTTTCATGGGTTACGTTTAATTCCATAATATATATTTGTTAAACATCATACGTTTTTAATATTTCATTCTTTATTCATTTTCAATTAATTATCATAATGAAATTCTGCTTTGTTCTTATTAAAACACCCGGGAACATACCGGGAAAAAAATTGTTATTCATCCAAATTTATTTTATCACTCAGAAACGATACACTTACGCCAACGAATAATCCAATCATTTTTTAAACACTGTTTCCGGAATTGAGTTCAGTTCTCGCCGCAAATTCTCCTTTATGTCTTCTACTGATTGAAAACGGGTGCCACGAAGTGGTAATTTGAGTGTAGGAAAAAGAAAGAAGTCGGCTGGAGCCATATCTGGTGAATATGGTGGTTGCTCGATGGTATTTGTTGAGTGTTTGAACAAAAAATCGTTCACAATGATAGGCCATCATTGTGAACGATTGTGCGAAGGCGCATTATCGTCGTGCAAAATCCAAGAATTTTCTTTCCACAAATCTGGCCTTTTTCGTCGAATTTGTTCTCTTAAACGTCGCATAACGCTCAAATAATATTCTTTATTTACCGTTTCACCTTCTGGCAAAAATTCCGAGTGCACAACACCGCGATAGTCAAAGAAAACAGTCAACATGACTTTGACTTTTGATCGACTTTGACGTGGTTTTTTCGGTTTTGGTTCAGTTGGAAGGCGCCATTCCGAAGCTTGTTGACTAGTATGCATGTCAAACTCGTAAACCCACGTCTCGTCACCAGTAACAACGCGTTTCATGAATGTTGGGTCGGTATTGACCCGTTCTAGCATGTCCTCAGCGACTCTCACGCGATTTAGTTTTGAAGAAAATTCAGGTCTTTTGGGACTAGCCGGGCAGCAACACGTTTCATACCCAAATTATTAGTTAAAATGGTACGGATCGACTCCTGAGATACAGAAAGTTCGGCGGCCATCTCTCTCAAACTTGAATGAGGATTTTCAGTCACTATTTCTTTTACTTTTGCGATGTTAACTTCAGTTGCAGACTGCGGAAATTCTTCGCTTCACTTCAGACGATCCAAGCTCCTGTACAACGGCAGTCGCTGACGCGATTCTAGTGGGCATGGAGTGCTATATCCCCAACCACTGGATCGCGACAGGAGCGAGCAAGCGTCCGTGGTTTAATAGGTCCTGAAGAGAAGCGAGAACTCGCAAACAATCTGCCTACAAGGATTGGACCTCGGCTCTCGCCAATAAGGATCCGAACTTCGATACATAGCATAGCGCGGCTGGGCCAAGAGCTAGTGGCGCATCCCACGGGTAGCTGTGGCTACTGGCAACTGGCCAAAGCCGTGCAAGCCAACTTCTGCCAGCCCTCGCTGCCCCCGCTGAGCAATCCCGATGGATCTCTGGCCCATGAGCCGCAAGAGAAAGCAAATTTGCTGGTCAATCTCTTCGCAGCCAACTCCCGAGTCGATGATTGTGGTATGCAACCACGGACAGTGCCCACTGGTGACCACGCAATGCCTGATATACGTATCAGGCAACGCGATGTCCGTGCAGTACTGCAATCACTCGATGTCCGGAAAGCCAGTGGTCCTGATGGTATTCCAGCGGTTGTACTTAAAAAATGTGCAGCGGAGTTATCTCCTATGCTAACGCGGCTGTACCGACTGTCCTACAGTTCGGGTACAGTGCCTTCGGTTTGGAAGGAGGCGAATATCCAGCCGATCCCCAAGAAGAGGACCATAGCCGTCACCTCAGTGCTGTGTAAGGTGTTCGAGCACATAATTAACACACAGCTCATGCGCCACCTAGAGGATCACTCCTTGCTTAGTGACCGGCAATACGGTTTCAGACCGAAACGGTCAACGGGTGATCATCTGGCGTACATGACCCACCTTTGGGGTGAGGCTATGGAGAAGCACGGTGAGTCACTGGCAATTAGTCTTGACATCGCCAAAGCTTTCGATAGGGTATGGCACAAATCGCTTCTTTCCAAGCTACCAGCCTTCGGCCTGCCTCCTAGACTGTGTAACTGGGTTGCAAGCTTCCTGCAGGGGCGCCGTATTCGCGTCCTTTGTGATGGACGAGCTTCGGAGTTCTTGCAGGTAAATGCTGGCGTGCCGCAGGGTTCCGTTTTATCTCCCACTCTCTTTCTTCTGCATATCAATGACATGCTCTGTGACGGAAACATTCACTGCTATGCAGACGACAGCACCTTACATGGGAGTTATCACGCACATCCTGCGGCCAAGCAGTCTGATATCGCGGAAAAAAGGCAGCTTCTTGTCACAGAGCTGGACCGGATCCTGGACCACATTTCTCAATGGGGCGCTAGGAACCTGGTCGAGTTCAATGCCAAGAAGACCCAGGCATGTGCGTTTACAGCTAAGGTATCTCCTTTCCTTCCCCTTCCCACTCTTCAGAGCACACCACTGCCACTGCAGGATCACCTCACTATCCTCGGTATGGATGTTCGCTGCAAACTGAATAACAAAAACTATATCGAGAGTATCATCAAATCAGCCTCGCGTAAACTCGGAGTCCTGAACAGAGTGAGACGTTTTTTCACGCCGGAGCAGCGGTGTCTTCTATACAAGACCCAAATTCGTTCCTGCGTGGAATACTGCTCACATCTCTGGGACGGCTCCGCAAAGTACTTATTAGATGCTCTCGACAGGTTGCAGCGACGTGCGGTCCGCATTATTGGGGATCCTGAGGTCACGAACACCCTCGAGCCTTTGCAGATGCGTAGAGATGTTGCGTCTTTGGCAGTTTTCTACCGTCTCTACCATGGTGAATGTTCTGACGAGCTCTTCCAATTAGTCCCACCCTCCCCTTTCCTTCACAGGACGACACGTGCAGGGCTAAGATGTCATCCATTTACGGTGCAGAGTATACCTGCTAGAAACAAGCGTTTCAGTGATTCATTCCTATGCCGCACCACTAAGACCTGGAATTCCCTGCCAGCTCACGTGTTTCCTTCTTCCTACAGTCCCGGGTCCTTTAAGCGGGGCGTGAAAAGGCATCTAATGAGGCCGTCAAGCTGAGTGCCACCACTGTTAACATGGTAAATGTTTACGATGGTGACCCTCTTTCCGAGACTTTGCCTTTAGCTTAACATCAGGCGAGGTGAAGTCAAATTGACGTGTCCTATATAAAAAAAAAAAAAAAAAGAACATCGGTGAAGTAAGAAGGCAACGGCCAGCGCTAAGTTTGAGTTCATCGGCGGAATTGGTGAGCGGCTTGCGCGGTTCCCATCCGGATGTCACGCATTTTGGTCGCTCGCCAAAGCTGCCGAGGGAAACATGATCGAACGTCAAACAATACTTTTTGTCGGTTTAGATTATTTTCCTCCACATGCTCAGATAATCGATTGGGGCGTTGTATATCTTGATTAATTATTTCAATGAAATCTTCTGTGTATGGACTGTCTCCGTAAGGTTCTTGAAAATAATTCATTAAAGCTGCAGCCATTTTGAAATCTTCAAATATATGCGGTACATGTTTGTTGAATACTCTGTTTCTAAAAATCTAAAAGTCGCGCTTGAATCTCCCGTTTATAGTTTCCACGACCCATCGCATCATTGCAATGAGTCGTGATTTATTAGCTTGTTTGGTGCTTAATTGCGTGTCTTGTGGTCGTTTGCTTGGCGGTTGTCTCTGTGCAGAGTTCGGACCTATTACATCCAGAATATATCCATCCGCGCACACGATCATGAATGATTTTATTAAGTTTTTATACTTATCAAGGCTATAACTGCGACGTTGAAATAAAACGTTAGTATTTTTTTCTATTTATAAGTAGGTCCTATCGAATATAACTATCGCTTTTGGTGACATTTCATTACCAAATAAAACATTTGGTAAAAACCGGTTGGGGGCTATCACTTCGTCCCTGGTTATATGGTCACAAGTAATGAGACACTGCCTGACTTTATGAATTTTTCTTCCAATGGTTCGCTCGGATATATTAAAAAGCGGAGCTAATATATTATTCGGCTCGCCTGATCGAATTTTGCACAAGTAGATAGCCAAGTCATTTCGTGGAGTTTTTGAGGACCGATTAAGTCTTGGTATTTGACTCAGCAAATCATTGAACATGGTTCTATTTCTTCCATTCCAAAGCTTAACTCGTTATCAGAAGCGTCATCTACATTGAACTGTGACCTTTTTCCAAAGCTTTTGTATACATGTTGAAAATGTCGCCAATACTCTCCGCATTCAAGTCGGTCATTTCATTTGTTATATTTTCCGGTATCTCTTCTATCGTCATGTGTAGTAAATGTCATTAGCAAATATGCGGGCAAGATTTGGTACATAAAAGTGATAATAGCTAAGGAGTTGTCCCTTCACCGAAGTAGGCACTTGACGCAGAGAACTGTTGTTGCAGTTGTCAATTAATCGCCGAGCCGTATTAGGTGCACGTCTAATGCCTTGTACATTTACAACAGCAGCTGGTAGGACAGGAGCTGCTGGGACTTGTCACTCTTGATTAATTGCAGCGTCGATTCTTTGCCGACACGAGTGGCAAATCGACCGAATCCCATCAAAGGCTATCTGTAACAAAATATTATATAGAGTATACGGACTGTATAATGCGTGATGTTGTCTATTTTCTCTAACTAACAAAGGCATCTTACTATCAACACTTTATAAGACACGCTTTTGTATCGCAAAAGGCTTTAATTACAAATATCAATTACAAGTATAAAAAATGAAATACATATTTCACCAGCAACGATGCGTAATAGTTCGTCTACAAAATCTCTTCGTGTTTCCAGTAATCGTTCATTGAGAACGGTATGGACGACGACGGCGAAGTGTACATTCACACGCAGCAGAATTATTAATATTGTCTGACATATCAACGAACCACTTACAATGAAAAAATCAAGTCCAGTAAAGAGAAAAATCCAAAAATCGTCGAAAAAATGTAGCCTTGAAAATAAAAACGCACAGATCTCAACACAGAACACAAAGGACGGCCGCTGCGCTGCGTCGGCGCACCCGGCGACCCACCTCTACCCGCCCCGCTCCGCCATTGTTGTTTTAATGAAAGAGAGAGACAGCATGATTGGTTTCTGTCACCGCCATGCTACCTGTGCCGTTATGATAGCATGCAGGCAGTTACGTGACCGTTTTTGTATATTTAACCTAATATTATGCAATAAATCATCAAATGCCACGATTTTAATGAATCCTATAAGTTAACTTTATTTTTTTATTTCTCTTCACAAAGTTATGTTGAGTCAACTGTTGTATCAAGAGTTCAATTTCATATATCCAGCTGCATCTAGATACATCCCATAGCTATTGTATCGTCATTTAATTACACGAATATACAACATATACGAATTTTATAGATAATATATAGGCGTTTTGTATTTTTTACCCGACTAAACAAACATACGGCAATATTTTTAGGTGTTAGCCATTGATTTCGAATATAAAATATATTATGTAATTTAACAAAACACAATATATTAAAAAAATTAGATATATTTCGTTTCTGTCGGGCCTGGGTCACAGATGACCGTTCTTCTTTATACTGACATAAATTCTTCTTCAAATTCATCTTTCGCTCCGCCATTGGAACTAGAATCAGAGTCGTTTTATAAATCTATTAAATTTTAAAGATATTCTTTACATCACGAGATATTACACGATCTCTGATTATCTGACATAGATAGTCCAGTACAAATGACACGAGATACCGTGGCGAGCGATATACAAAAAAAATGTACTCTTTGGCGAGCGTTGGCGGCGGATTGATCAAATCTGACGGCTGAAAATCCCCCCGTCTCGCCGCACACATTCTCATGGCGCGGTACCGCGGTACCGGTCAATCAATAATTTTATTCTATTTTCAGGGACAGATAAAGAACAAAAACCTGTCAGTGTCTGTGAAAAGACTGATTACTTTGATGACTCTCCCACACGGCCGCTGTGGTTCGTCTACAGCGGTATGGGCTCACAGTGGGCCGGTATGGGCACGCAGCTCATGCGTATACCCATATTTGCAGCAGCTATAGAAAGGTACGTTGCAGTAAATAAAATTTAACCGAATTTGATCACTTAGTCATCAGCAACCCGGGATCCGACATTGCTTGGGTGTAAATTCACAATTAAATGTCATCAAGCGAAACTTCCATGAATGTAAACCTATATCTATACTAATATTATAAAGAGGAAAGATTTGTATTTAACTCAAAACTACTGGACCGATTTCAAAAATGCTTTTCTCATTAGAAAGGTACCTCAGGTACCAACATAGGCTTTATATTTATTATAATCATGCTACTATCAACGATGAACGGGATTAAAATTCCACGCGGGGGAGACGAGAATGACAGCTAGTGATATTAAACTTTGAAATTGTATTTCAGAATTATTATTCTAATCTTCAAATTCGTACTTTAAAAGCGACTGACTTTCAGATAATTCACAATTCACCACCAGTCGATTCAATTAAAGGGTAACCCTTATTGGAATCGAACAAGTTACATGAATGATCGCGTGAGGTTCGTTCGGGTAGCTAGTTAAAGTTTTACAAAAAAAAGCAGTGCATTGTTTTTAAATTAATGACAATATCCATACTAATATTATAAAAGCGAAAGTAACTCTGTCTGTCTGTCTGTATGTTACGCTTTCACGCCTAAACCACTGAACGGATTTTGATGAAATTTGGTATAGAGGTAGATTAGACCTTGAAAAAGGACATAGGATATGTTTGGTCGCGATAACCGACATCCACGCGGGCGGAGCCGCGGGCAAAAGCTAGTTTCATATGAAATTCATTTTTTCTGATGTTTTTCGAACTTAAAAGTTACCATAAGAAATGCTATAAAAATCATTCAAATATTTCAAACTTTTTAATTATCATAATACTGCGAAGCAACAAATTGAAATGTTCATTTCATGTATTATATTTGTGTCATTTCTCCGATTCTAGTTAACCGATTGCAATCAAACAAGCGTCGATTTTAAATTTGACCAAGATCTACTAACTAAATAAAACCACATCGATACCCGTTCTTTAGTTTTTGCGTCCATTGCTCTGAAACAATTTTGGCACCTAAAATCCGCCATTTTGATTTTCTAGTAATTTTAATATACCCAGTGTCACTCACGCAATCGCGACAAATCAAATGACATCTCGCATGTTAAAATCAGTTAAGCCGTTCAAGCTGTAGCGCTTACCAAATAAATAGACATACACACATATTATATAGTTTTGAAAAACATTACCTCTGCTGAACAGTCGGGTAAAAATAATATATTATGCAAGTTAAAATCTTACGCTTTAATTTTAGATCTCTGAACCCAAAAAGAAAAAAAAAACCGGTACAATCATATCGTTTTGTTCATCGGTCTGTTTATCTGTCTGCCAAATAACTTTTTCTTAGGTTTTCATCAAGTTCAAATTTGTACCAAATATTTAATCAATTCCATCAAAAGATGCAGCCGTTTATGCAAAGTTATCAAAAGGTAACTTTCCGTTTCCAAAGAGGCCATCCCAAAACTCTAATAAATGGACTAGGATCTGCAATGCGCGATGGAAATGATGATTGATTAAATATTCATTCTTACATATTGCAGAAACATTTAATTTTCTGGGGGGAAACTGTAACAGGGGGAAATAGGAATAACCCGTATTTTTTTCCTTTCTGCAGATGTCAAAAAGCTTTGGGACCTAAAGGACCTAATATTGTTAATATTATTACATCGAATGACGAGAACATCTTCAACAACATTCTGCACTCGTTTGTCGGAATTGCCGCTATCCAAATCGGACTTACTGACATTCTTCATGAACTAGGATTGAAGCCTAATGGCATCATTGGTAAAAATAACACAAATTCATATTTCGGCACTGTTACGTATTCGCGTCACTACATGTTGTATGGCGATTTGGAGCTCCAACAAGATCTCTATTTGAATATAATATAATAAATAATGTTGTTTCAATTCACCCAGGACATAGCGTGGGCGAACTGGGGTGCGCTTACGCTGACGGTTGCTTGACTGCGGAGGAAATGATACTGTCTGCGTACTACCGCGGGCTGGTGTCGGTGGAGACTAAGTTCATACACGGGTCTATGGCTGCTGTTGGTTTGGGTTACAAAGAAGTAAGACTACATCTTGTAAATCTTGCAATTATCGTAACTAATTAATGTATTCACTTTGGCCTTTCGACCACGAAAAGGACAGTGAACATAACATTAGTGAAAGGTAGAATTCGAATTTTAATGATATGCCATGGCGATCAGTACTGGAGCCGGGATCGGTATGGAACATATGATACGTGTGAATACGATCGTAATTATGTATGGCAGTGGCGAGGGTCATTTTATTTCAAATCCTCAGTTAAGGGAAGCCGTATTTAAGCCGAGTCAATGTCCTCAAAAAAATTTCTTATAAGAGTAATTTTTTTCTTTGGATCATCATCTTTATGACTCACCAATTAACATGTTCATTCGCCTGGAAAACAGGGGGTTTGAATCCTACATCATCACCCCCAGTGATGGAGATAATTCGACTTGCACGCGGGCGCTCAAGTTGCTAGCGGCGCGCCTGGTTGCAAAGAGATTACCCGAGAAAGAAGTCTCCCTCGGACACTTTAGCTTGTTTTAAAGTTATTTTCATAGGCAATTATAAATTTTGATAGCTAACATTAAACTGTATACAAATTCTAAAGTATATTTCATACTGTTTTGTTTCCTTTTTTAACCGATATTTCAGCAAATACTTTATACAACTTGGTTATTTATAATTTTAGATATCAAAATTATGTCCTCCGGAGATTGTAGTAGCGTGTCACAATGGGCCTGAATCCAGCACCATTTCCGGACCTTCGAATGTGATGCGTGATTTCGTGAATAAGCTGACGGCTAATGGAGTCTTTGCCAGAGAAGTCCCGTGCTCTAACATCGCCTACCACTCACCCTATATAACTGATGCTGGTGAGATGAATATTACAAATATTTTTTATACTATACCGTACTGTTAGCAAGTATACAATGAAAACGATATCAAATTTCAGTTACAGTAACACTTAAGGTACCCCTAATTCAAACCACTAAAATTATCTTAATTAAATAACATTAAAATTTTACGTATTATTTAACACTGAGTTTATTAGTTAGTCAGTCGCATGCGGCGGTCAAGGTCGGGTGTGGTTTATGTTACCGCAACGCGTACGCTCCGATACGCGCGTTTAATACCTAAAATCAAATGGCGAAATTGTTAAAGTGCAATGCGTGTAATATCGTTATAGATGAATTACTATCTTACGTGCAAAATAAGATATCCGTAGTTGATGAAGATACTCTTAAGCGTATTTGCGTCTCGGCTTTTTCAAGTGACGATGTATAACTCTGTTGTTTGAGTCCTTGCCGACAGAGGTACGAAAACCGAGAAGAAAAGGAGACGGTAAAGAGGATAGGGAGCTCGATGATATAATTACGGTATTGAAAGCAACGGATCGTGATGTAGTACCCATCTTTGTAGCGAGGGAGCTCGAGAAGCTACCCCCAGTTTTGTTTGATATCTGGATTGTACCAAGCTGCTTAAAGACATAACTAAACTACGTGCTGAACTGGAAGAAATCAGAAAATGGTAAAAGATGTAGAGGAATTACGATCTGACGTGCTTCACTTAAGAAATGACTCACTACCGCCGATCACGCAAAATGTCAACCTAAAGTGCGGCGCATGGATGGACGCCAGTGGCCCTATGGGCCTCTCGAATTTAAAAAACTCGGCGTTGAACGAATCATTAGAAGATGATAACAATGTGATCACCAAGAGTATCAGCCCTGAATTTAGAAGAGTGTTTAGGGACATATCGAGGCCAGATACAAATACACCTGGAAGAAACGGGGTGGACCTGATGATGCAGACAACCTCGGCTTTAGGTGTTCCGGTCGAGGCGGATGCACTGGGGACGGGGAGTGTCAGCACTACTCTAGCTGTAAGCAACCGGCAAGTGGATGGCGTACTGTCACCGCGGAACGCAGACTCGAACGTCCCTTGCATGCCTTCACCTGGTAAACACATTAAGCCAAGCGCACCAAGGATATCAATGACCCAATCCTAGACTAATGAGGAAAAGAAAAAGGATGAAGGCTGGATAACTGTAGCAAAGCGCAAAAAGCTACATTACCGCTATCGTGGACAGGCGGGTATATCTAAAGATTTGGAGGGTAATTTTAAAGCAGCGGAGCGAAGTATACCAATTTTTATTTCCAAAGTTCACAAAGATACGACAGCATATTGTAGACTATATAATTACTAGACTATATAATTAAAATACAAGAGAACTAAAGAAAGAGTACATCTCATTTAAGAAAGGAAGAGACCATAAAGCTTTTAAATTGTATGTGCCTGAAATAAGGTATCAATGTTCTTGGATGACAAACTGTGGCCGGAGGGTACTGTGTTCAGGCGTTTTGTTCACTTCCGAACGAGTAATGCGAACGGTACTAAATACCGTGCCGACAATACACACACAAGTATGATAAATAGTCACAAGCTGTATAACTTTGCAAGCTTCAACTGTAAGAATGTGAAGCGCTCAGTGGGAGATGTGCGTCAGCTGTGCCGAAGCTCACATATAGTCGCACTACAAGAGCACTGGCTGCTGCCAAATGACCTTGACCTCCTAGACCGTATAGATGAAAATTCGGCCTACACGGGATTGTTCCCAATGGACTGGGCAAGACGGAACTGGGGTGGAGTAGCAATATTGTGGAACAAAAAACATATTTCAAAATGTATCGGTAGTGAACTGCAATAACCCAACAATATGTGCCATTAAGGTAGTGGACGGTCTAACATCTTTTCTGGTGTTCAGTGTTTACATGCTGACTAACAAAACTGTGAATTATCCGAGTTTACGGATTGTCTAAGTGCGTTGAGTGCTATAGTCAACAGTGAAGGTGTAGACTGTGTTTACATGCTTGGTGATTACAATGCGAAACCAGGTAATGATTTTTATTATGAACTTTCGAACTTTTGTAGTGACGACGAGTTGCAATGGACATGCGTTGACATAGATAGTGTGGCTCTCATACACCTGACACATATAGTTTTATTAGTGACGTGAATGGGTCCGTAAGCTGGTTGGACCACTGTGTTGTTACTCAGTCGGCGGCCCCGACCATTAGAAATGTATATAATACTAGCTTTTGTCCGCGGCTCCACCCGCGTGGATGTCGGTTATCGCGACTAAACATAGCCTATGTCCTTTCTCAAGGTCTAATCTACCCTTATACCAAATTTCAACAAAATCGGTTCAGTGGTTGAGACGTGAAAGCGTAACATACAGACAGACAGACAGACAGACAGACAGACAGAGTTACTTTCGCATTTATAATATTAAGTATGGATAGATTATAAACCCGTGTGGGTCCGATTACTTACCGCTCATAGTACAATGTAATTTGGAAATAAACATTCCACAATTAACCCATGACAATTTAAATATATTTTGTAATAAAGTACGATGGGGTGAGAGAAACCCGGAACAAATAAATTTGTGTAATAAATTATGTAATGAACAATTAAAGTGGATTGATTTCCCTTCAGATTTTCAAAAGTGTTGTGGTAAACAATGTAGGACCCGAATCACAGAAAAATTGTAGATGAAATGTACCAAAATATTATCAGCATTTTAAGTAGGGCGGCTAGTGACAGTCATACTGGTGTCCAACCTTTAAAAAGAATCAAATCAAATCAAATCAATTTTATTGTTTATCACAGGTTTTAGTAGATGTTGTCATTTACATAAATTAAGTAGGTATCACTGTGATATGTCTGGTAAGACGTACAATCAATCACAGACTTAGAATTAAATTGAGAACGCACTTATTTGAACAAGTCATTATTTAAGCTATTAAATTATAATTATCATTAAACTAATTATATAATACAATTATAAATTAATGTCAACAATGTTTCTTATAATATAATTTACACAGTCGTCAAATCAATATGCGATAAAATAAATAGGTATGTCAAAGATGTAAATTAAAAAATTAAATTAGTATGTATTATGTCAACTCACAATGTTTTCATCATGCATAAACTCACTGATTGAGTAGTATACTTTAGTGATCAAGAACTCCCGAAGCCTTTTTTTAAAAACATTAATAGACTCAGAACTCTTAATATTGTCCGGTAGTTTATTATATATCTTTGTGCTCATGCCAAAAACACTATTACGAAATTTTGTAGTCCTACATTTTTTAATACAAAGAGTGGTCTTATGTCTTGCACTTATAAGTGTTGCATAGTTTTTTAGATCCTTCCTGACTATAATTGCAGCTTCATAGATAAATAGTGCAGGCAAGGTGAGAATCCCTAGTCTAGCGAACGATGGTTTGCAAGATTCAATCTTTTTTAGTCCGCATATACTTCTGA
Source organism: Eilema sororculum (assembly GCA_914829495.1). Lineage (NCBI taxonomy): Eukaryota > Metazoa > Arthropoda > Insecta > Lepidoptera > Erebidae > Eilema > Eilema sororculum. The sequence continues at coordinate 23,286,256 of OU618536.1, forward strand.
TGCACTTTTTTTGGGCTCTAAAGGCATCCTCCTTGTAAACTGAGTTTCCCCAAAATAGAATACCATAAGTGAGGACAGAACCGACATTAGCATGGTACGCTGTTAGTAGTGTAGCTTCACTCGCTACTTTCTTAAGCATATAAAGGGCATAAGAGAAAGAATTTAACCTATTACAGATTTGATTGACCTGGGTTTTCCAGCTCAAATCGGAGTCAATGTATATGCCTAAGAATTTTGTAGACTGAACTTCTTTAATTAATTCACCATTACATTCAATTGACACAGTTTGGTGATTTGAATTTTTATTTTTAAATACCATATAATTGGTTTTGTCTAGGTTCATTTTTAAATTATTTTGTGTCAGCCAATCAATTATGCCTACGAGAGACCTGTTTATATTTTGTTTATAATTGGAGTTTCTCCCATCGTCAGTAAGAATAGCCGTGCTATCGTCAGCAAACAGTATCATGTTCTGGTTAATAGAGGTAGGGAGATCATTGATATACACCAAGAATAATAGTGGTCCAAGTATGCTGCCTTGGGGAACACCAAATTTAACTATTTTGTACTCTGATGTGTACTTTGTGTTAATCTTTGACTCATTGTTAATTCTGTACATTATTGTGACCTGCAGACGCTCAGAGAGGTATGATCTCAGCAAAGCGAGAGAGTTACCTCTGACTCCATACTTTTCTAGCTTCGATATTAATATGTCATGGTCTACGTGATCGAAGGCTTTTGTCATATCCATGAAGACAGCAGTAATACGCTCCCCCCTATCTAGTGCCGTCATGACTTGTTGAAAAAAGTGAAAAAGTGCTGTGTTGGTGGACTTCCCCTTTAGAAATCCAAATTGTTCAGTTGCAAAGATATTATGAGTTTCAAAGTAGTCATAAATGTTATTGTAGATCACCTTTTCATATACCTTTGCAATCACTGGGATCAAAGCAACTGGCCTGTATGATTTCATACTCTCCTTGTCATCCTTTTTAAGCAATGGGTTGACAACCGTTACTTTTAGTTTCGATGGGAAAATGCCTTGCTGAATGCTTAGATTTATCAGGTAACTTAGCACAGGCGCAATATAGTTACATGTTAATTTAATTATTTTGGTATGTATGTCATCATATCCAGTGCTTTCAGAGTTTTTGAGTGTCATAATGATGTTTTTTATATCTGTAGGGTCAGTAGGTCTCATAAACAAAGAGTTTGATTTATTATATTTTATATTTTTATATGAGTTGATATTTTTGCCATTATTCGATTTTATGTCTTCAATGAAAAAAGTATTAAATGAATTTACAATACTCTCAGGTGCTGTAATTCTATCTTCATTAATATTAATTTCTTTTATTTCCTTTTTTACTGTAACCGTCTTATATTTGTTTATTACTTGCCATGTAGCTCTGCTTTTGTTTGTAGCTGTATTTATATGGTAATTATTTTGGGTTTTCTGGGTTTTATTAATAACATCTCTGAGTCTTTTGGTGTAGCTTTTATATTTTATTTTATTTTCCGGGCTCGGTGATAGTCTATACTGCCATAACATTTGACGTTTTCTCTTGGCACATAGTTTTAAGCCCTTGCTAATCCATTTATTTTTCTTTATAACAGAAATTCTAACTTTCTTAATTGGGAAACACAGGTCATAGAAGAATTTAAATAGTTCAAAAAAGCAATTATATGCCTCTTCGGCGTCATTACACGTGTAGCAGTCTGTAAAACTAAGACTACTGATACACTCAATAAATTTCGCGGTATTTTCATCGTTATAGTCTCGTTTTAGTCTAAACCAGTGAGTCATTGCGGGTTTTTTTCTCATTGGATATACAAAAAGTTGGGCAGTATGATCGGATAGTGACAACTCAAGAACCTCTGATTTTGAGTTCCTGATATTATGGGCTATATTGTCTAAACATGTCTTAGTACTTAACCTTGTCGGTTGGTTTATAGATAATTTTAGGTTATATGTTCTTAAAAGAGATTCAAACTGACGAGATACATTACAAGAATCTGTTCTATTTATATTGAAATCGCCACACACAATAATTGTTTTATTCTTGTAGCCTATTTTGTCCAATAGCGACTCCAGCCGATCGAAAAACAGTTGAACATCGGCGTGCAAACGTCTAGGCGGCCGATAAATACATATTATAATTATTTTATACTCTATTAGTTCTATTCCACAGCATTCGAAAACATTAACAATACTTAATTTTTGTGTTTCGGGTATAATCTTAAATTTATAAAAGGGTTTGAGAAATATACATGACCCTCCATGTCTATCCTTTCGTGCATAATAAGAGCCGAGCACAAAATCAGGTAGTTTTATTAATTTAGTATCTTCCTGAATCATGTTATGCTCTGTTATACATAAGATGTCTATAGGGCAGTACTTTCCATCATTACTCATCGAATGTAGGTGTACCATTAATTCATTTGATTTACTTATGAGACCATCTATGTTTTGGTGTAGTACACTAAAGTAATCGTTATTCACGAAAAAGCGAATTCACTGGGGAGGAAGAAGGTATCTCATCCTTATCCTGAAGAGACGAGGGCACATTCTCCTCCCCATGATGCTCAGTTTGTGTATATTTATCACAGGTCAAGTATTTCGGAATAACACTCTTGGCGCAAGTTTTTAATTCTGTACAGTATGTTTTGTATTTACGTTGGTAATCCATATGCAGTATCTCTTTAAGAAGTCCCTGACATATATGTAATGGCAAAAACTTGTAATTCGGTAAATATGAATAATATTTCATGTCAAGATAAATTGCATGGGTGTAATATGTGGATAAAAATTTTAGAAGATAATTTAGTTTACTTTCATTTAAATACCTGTTATATGGAACTTCAGAAATAATTATATTTGTATTTTTAGTGTTATTCAAAAAGTTACACAGGCTGAGTTCAATTTCTTTGGGATTACAATCTAATGAGTTCCGCCTAAAATTACTACATAATCATTTTGGGTAAGTTTGGTAATTGATGAAACTTCTGTCTTCAGAATATCTTTTAGTGTTGCCCCAGATTTCCAGAAGCTGCTAACTGTGTATTTCTCGCCGAGGAGTCTCTGCAGAATCTTCTGGACTGAGCGTCCTTGTTGATCAGCAATTATGACAATTTTCGGTTTGTCATTAGATGAAGGTTCCACGTATGTTGGTATTTTGCGGTTACCATTCGCTTGAGTTGATGACCGTTGGTTAGCAGACGTTTCAGTCTCGTTAAGCATTGGGATATTAGAGCTTGACGATTCCTGAGGTTGGAATAATTTTTGTTTAGTATTTGTCAGTTGTTGCCGTTGTTTTGTTGCAGGCGTTGAGGCAGCACATATCTGTAATCGTTTGTTTACCGTCCGAGGTGTAGTGGTACAGATTTCCGTGCTATTTATTTTTTTAAATGCGTCAATAACTTTAATATATTTGGAGACTTCCGACTTCAGTCGGCAGTTTTCTTGATTAAGATTTTCGATCTCATGGTGGGCTGATTTCAAATCATTTGAGAGCTGTGCGATTCTTTCCTCGAGTTCGGCTATTTGCAGGCTGTCTCAGATAGGCGAGTTTGGAACACTTCTAATGGTAGATTCAAAAATACTGTTTTCGAAAGTACTCTCATTCAATAAATTAGTGGTAATCATTTTTCTATATGTTACATTTTCATCCATGTTTGTCAACCTTTTAATGATTCTTTTTTACTGTTTTTTCTGATTTATTTGTTGTTAAAATAACAATTAAGTGTTTATTCCAGGTGGTAATGTTTGATATGCCGTTCAACAGTAATTATTTTTTTTTAAGAATTGTAGAAATCACAAAAAGAAAACCTGTACTTGGTTGGAATAAGTATGTCCGTGAGGCTCACGGGGTGGCCAGGTGTAAATACAAGTTGTGGATTCTTAGCGGTAGACCAAAGGGGGGTCATGTCTGGGCAGAGATGAGGGAAAGTCGCATATTATTTAAGTCACGCTTGAAATGGTGTCAGGATAATAGCGAACAAATTAAGATGGACATTCTTGCCTCACAACATTCTAGGCATGACTTTGGTAGTTTAAGGAAATCTACTAGAAATTTGAACACTGAGCCTGGCTCGTCCGTGAGTGTCGATGGTGTGAATGATGCAAAATGTATAGCGGACAGGTTTAGAGAACATTTTACCTTGGCGTCGCCTTTGGGGCCACCACGGTCTGTTGAGGTGGGTGGGTGTCATGGGCGGGAGATGAGTACTACGTTTACAGTAAAACAAATTAAAAACATTATAAACTGGATGTCGAAGGGGAAGTCTCCGGGACATGATTGTATTGTTTAGTAATAATCTCACTAGTTGAAAAGAAAGAGAGAAGAAAAGAAAAGAAAAAATATTTTATTCAAGCTCCTCACAATGTGCAGTTGCTTAATTTAAACATAAAAATTAAAACAAAATTACATATGAACATAACCAATTTAACATCTTTTGAGACCACTGGGCTGCACTACCTAGAAACCAGCAAGCACCGAATTATTGAGCTCTAATGTGGTAAGAAGTTCTTGTATACATACAGTTATTGGTATCCTTAACAACATATGATCTAAAATTATTAATTTGAACAATTTTTCCCTGGAACCATTTATTGACTAATGGATCTTTCTTAAACCACACAGTTTTTATAACTAAATTTTTGTTTTGTATTCCTATTATAATTTTATTTACATCATTTCTTTGTCGAGTTTTTTGAAATTCCAACTTTACTCCTGAATTTATTTTTGACTATAAGTGCAATTGTGTGCAAGGGAGTTTAGTTTTTAAATTACGATTCATCGTTAGCTGAGATGGAGAAAAGTTAGTTGCTGATACCGGAGATGATCTGTATTGTAAGAGTGCTATTCTAACATCTGTTCTATCTTCCGAACATTTAATTAACATTTTTTTCACAATTTGTACTGCTCTCTCTGCCATTCCATTCGACTGTGGATATCTTGGACTTGAATAAGAAAATTTAAAACCCCATTCAGTAGCAAAGTTTTTACATACTAATGAATCAAACGGCACATGATCAGTCACAACTTCCGTCGGTACTCCATAACATATAAAAATATCTATTAATGTATTAATTATGCTTTGAGCAGACTTGTTGTTAATTTGTTTTATATCTAACCATTTTGACATATAATCATATACAACAAGATAGCTCTTCTTCTTAATTTCCATGATATCAGTTCCTATTTTAGAAAAAGGCAAGTACGGTATTTCATGTGACAGCAAAGGTTCCTTTATATTATTATTTTGATACATTTGACAAATATAACATTTTTAACAAAACTTTCAATATGGTGATCAATTTGTGGCCAGTAGTAAAGATTACGAGCAACTTGTTTCATCTTGGTTGTTCCTAAATGGCCCTCATGTAATTTTTGTAAAAACATTAAACGTAGCGACTGTGGAATCATTAATCTGTGAGCAAAAAATACTAACTGTTGATCTACTGATATTTCTTGCCTAAATTTATAAAAGGGTTTCACATTATCTGGTACATTTTTTAAATATTCTGGCCATCCATTCTGATTATAACTGCTTATTATTTTTAATTCTTGATCATTCAAAGTTTCTTTAATTAAGTTTTTCTTTTGTTCGTCAGGGCATTGCAAATAAGATGCCTGTCCAATACAGTGAATGACTTCATACATATATGACTGATTTTCATCAATTTCATCTAAATAATTTCGTGATAACAAATCTGCAATATGCAATAATTTTCCTTTTAAATATTTAAATTTAATATTATATTTTAATAACTTTAATTTTAATCTCTGTAGTCTAGTGGATGGGATTTCATGTATGCCTTTTTTAATACAGTTTCTAATGGCTTATGATCATTCAAAATAGTGCATTGCTTTCCATAAATAAAATAGTGAAATTTTTTAGCTGCCCATACCACACTTAATAACTCTTTTTCGATATGTGAAAAATTCTTTTCTGAAGCTGTCAAACTTCTTGATATATAACTTACAGGTTTGTTATTTTGCATTAAGCAACAACCCAGATCATCTTTACTTGCATCACACTGAATAGTTATTTGTTTAGTTGTGTCAAAATTTTGTAATACAGGTGCAGTACTAATTTGCTTTTTTATACTAATGAAAGTTTCCTCATAAATGTTGGTCCATATCCAAGTCAACTCTTTTTTTAATAATGCCTGTAATGGTGCTGCCAAATCGGCTAGTTTGTTTATAAAAGTTCTTAAATAATTCACCATCCCTAAAAATATTTGTAATTCTTTTTTATTCTTTGAACTTTTCATATTTAATATTGATTTTATGCGATCTGGATCCACACTCATGCTATCCTCAGAAAAAACATGTCCAAAATACTTGACTTCTTCCAATTTGTACTGAAATTTTCTTTTATTAAATCGCACATTATTTTCTTTAGCTCTTTCAAACACTTTATTTAAAATTTTGTCATGTTCCTCTTCATTTTCAGCACAAATTAAAAGATCATCACAATAAATTACTACTCCTGGAATATCTCCAAAAGTCTTCTCACTGTACTTTTGAAATATCTCAGGTGTCACTGATATTCCAAATGGTAATCTACAAAATTTGTAACAACCCATTGGCGTACTGAAACTACAGAGATCTGCTGAATTTTCTGTTAATCTAATATTATAAAATCCATCAGACAAGTCTAAGACGGAAAAAACTTTTTTATTAGCTAGTTTTGCTACAATTTCCTGTAAAGTTGGTATTAAATAATGTTCTCTTACCAATACTTTATTCAATTCCTTAGGATTCAGACATATTCTTAGACTTCCATCACTTTTTTCTATTATAACCATATTACTAACAAACTACTTGGGATGTTCTACTTTTTCAATAATTCGGTGCTCCTCGAGGCTTTTTAATTTTACCTTCAAACGATCTAACAAAGCATGAGGAACTCTTCGCGGTTGCTTTACTACCGGTTTTGCCCCAGGTTGGACATGCAGCTCCAGTGGTAACTCAAATTCACCAACACCCTGAAACATTGCAGCAAAATTATTAATTACAGTCTCCTTATTATTCCTGTTAATAGCATTAATATTAATATTACTGAGCAACTTTAGATTAATTAAAGATTGTAGTCTTAAAATTGGTCGGACATTTTCTTTTATTATTACAAAATTAGTTTCAAATAAATGCTCATTGATGTAAATACCTAACTTAACTGTACCTATTGGTCTAATTGTTGTTCCACCAAATGCTTCTAGAAGAATTGTTGTCATAAAACATTTTGGATTTTCATCATTTAAAATCTTTTTTAAATCCCGAAGACAAAGAACATTTACTTGTGCACCTGTGTCACATTTGAATAGGTACTTTTTATTGTCTAGTCTTAATGTAACCATCCACTCATTGTTTTTAATATTATTTCTTAATTAATGACAAACCTTTACTAGTCATATGTCATGTACAAAGTTATCTTTAGCATTATTATTCATTTGATGCTGTTGTACATCTTTTTCTACTTGAATAACATGTACAGGCTTGTTTTTGCAACCTTTTGCAAAATGGTTCCTTCTTTGACAATTCTTGCATACTTTGCCTCGGCCCTCGATCGGCCCATGATCCCTATCACATTTGAGGCAATGATAGAAATTGCTGTTGTACATGGGTTTCGTTCTATTTACTATGTTGTCGTTATACTTAGCTTGATTTTGTTGTCTGTGCAGCACATCCACTACCATGGATGATCCATGGACTCCCTCCTTCTTTTGCATAGCTCGAGCATGTTCTTGTGACAACTCAGCTGCTCTACAGCGGTCGACGGCCTTGTCTAATGTAAGATCACTTGTTTCTAATAATTTCTGCTGCATTTTCTTGTCTCTTACACCTATCACAATTCTGTCTCTCAACATTCTGTCCTGTAAATCCTTGAAATTACAACTTTTCACTAATTTTCGAATTTCTGAGTAGAAATTTATCAAATGATTCATCTTCTTCTTGAATTCTATTATTGAAATGAAATGTGTTTATTAATTCGTTTTGTTTCGGTTCAAAAACTCGCCAACGTGATTTCACCTGTTGAGTCTTCTCTTTCTTCTTTAGACATGTAAAAAACTCTAATTACACTTTTACTGTTGGTACTGCTTCGACTGCGCCATGTATTGTTTAGTAATAATACACTCAGTTGTAGCTTTAATATTTAATTATTATTTATTATACACTGACTGGTTCTACCTCTACGTACAATGTGTGACAGAAAATGATTGACGTTTCATTATTTTCCGCCGTCTGTACCCGTACAGACTACCCCTGATTGGCTGAGTCCTAACTGTCAAATATGTGACTCAGTTCATTTAATAGCGTCTGTACAGGTTACGTTCCATTGCATAAGCATTGAACATCTTAAGCACGCAGGTGTTCACCTGCCGAGAGTCCTCACTCTTCTGTATAATCTTTGCCTGGTACACTCTTACGTGTAGTGTGACATGATGAGAATCGTGGTGGTACCAAATGTAAAAGTAAAACTGGTGACATGAGTGACATTAGTAACTTTAGACCGATCTCACTTGCGACTGTAGTATCGAAGGTGCTTAACGGTCTGCTTAACATTCAGCTGGACAAATACTTATGAAATGAAATAATTTATTTGCCAGAATGCAGGTAAACAAGGTGTAGATTTTTTTATGTTACAATGGCCCATTTACTTCCTACCATTATGGTGTGCAAATATTTCAGTGAATTAAATTGCTTTAATAAATAATAGCATGCATGTACCTAATCACTATCCATTTATTTAATGTCGGATTTATATTTATTTATATTGTCATTATATTGATGTCAAATTCATATTACTGTCAGTTTTATATTAAAGTCATAACATTATTTTAAATACTCTAAATTACATTAAATTAAATTATTATGATGTCAGGTCGCTAATAATATGAATCATAACATTTTTTTTTATAAAGGTATATTAAAAGGTAAGTATATTAAATTATTACATTATCTGTTAGTAATCTACCTCACGGTGTGTCATAAACTCATTTAAATCGTAAAAACATTCTTTTTGTAACCATTGCGTCAATTTTCTTTTAAACATAATATTAGGTAAATTCTTAAAAGTGTTCGGTAATTTATTATATACCTTTATAGCGTTCATGTATGAGTTCCTTTTACATTTACTTTTTACATATCCATGACAATCAATTTGGTTTTAGAACGGGCCTGTCAACGAGTCAGCCATTTTGAGTTTGAAGCAGACAGTCAAGTACTACACTGATAGAAGCACACCCATTCATGCGTGCTTTTTCGATCCCTCTCGGGCTTTTGATTTGGTCTGTTATGACATTTTGTGGTCAAAAATGACTGACGTTTCCATACCCGATGAGCTGGTGCATACATATGCACCAGCTGATCGGGTATGGAAACGTCAGTCGAGTACTGGTACCTAAATCAATTGAATGTATTGCGGTGGTCGAATGTGCAGTCGGAGCCGTACAGGTTGGAATGCGGGGTGAGGCAGGAAGGCCTGTCTTCCCAGAAACTTTTCAACCTGTACGTAAACGCCCTGATGGAGGAGCTCAATAGCACTCGTGTCGGATGTCATATTGACGGTGTTTGTGTAAACAACATCAGTTATGCGGACGACATGGTGCTGCTGAGTGCCTCGGTGTGTGGCTTGACTAGCTTGCTTGAAATTTGTGAACGGTATATCCACAATCATGGACTTGTGTACAGTGTACAGAAAAGTGTATGCATGGTCTTGGACACTTGGTGACCTCTGACCTGAAGGATGATGAACGCGAGAGCAATAGACATTGTCTGTAAGGGCTAATATGATCGCCCGCAGATTTGCTGGCAGTCTGTGGGTCTCATACACGCAGAAACAGTTTAGCGCCAGTACAACAACGCATTTAGGGTGCTGTTGGGTCTGCCCCGACACTGCAGCGCTTCGGGGATGTTCGCCGAGTTGGGTGTAGACTGCTTTTACACAACGTTGCGCAAACGCTGCACGTCCCTTTATCGTAGGCTTCGGGGCAGCACTAACAGCATACTAAGTGTTTTTATAAATAGGTTTGACTGTCAGTATATAAACCACTTGTGTATGGTTCATGCACTGACTAACGAGTCGGTAGTCAAGTGCAGATTTTAAGATTTTTGATTATTTTATTTTTATTTTTTACTAACACTAGGTCATAAGAGCAATGTAACTAACAAAAAATTTAAAAAACCCCCTTCACAAAAACACCTCCAAAAAGTTGAAAATAAATTTTAATTCAACGGTTGCCATGTCGGGGGACCTTAACTGGTTAGGTACTCCTTTATATCGTAAGGTCCCCCGACATGGCAACCGTTGAATTAAAATTTATTTTCAACTTTTTGGAGGTGTTTTTGTGAAGGGGGTTTTTTAAATTTTTAATTTGATTTTTATTTTATACTTTTTAAATTGATCTACTAGTCAAGCCCTTTCATTTGATACCCATATTGAGGGAGTTATAAAGAAATATGGATTCCAACATGTTGTGGCGGCGGCCATCTTGGACCGATTTTTTTCAAACATAGCTAAGAACACTCCCGACTAATATACCTTTCAAACAAAAAAAACTAAATCCAAATCGGTTCATCCGTTTGGGTGCTACGATGCCACAGACAGACACACACACACACACACACACACACACAGACACGTCAAACTTATAACACCCCGTCGTTTTTGCGTCGGGGGTTAAAAAATATGGGCTTGCCTGAAATAAATCTTTATTATTATTATTATTATCCTCTTTATTCATTTAACAAAACTTATAAATTATATTTTTAAATACATATAAAAAAAAACATCTAGGTATTTAAAAATATAAAAAATAGTACCCCACCGGCATGGGGTACAGGGACCAGGCTACCGGTGGTTAGGGTTCCAAGGAGAGGAACCTCCTCACAATGCGTGCCGTGTCGAGGAGTATCGTCTTCTGCATCAGGCCCTTGACCCAACTGTCTAACGCGAGCCTCTTGAGGTGTTGGTCGAGGCTCTTGGCATTCAGTCCGTGAACCGACACGACTATCGGAACAATAATCGCTGAATCTACATCCCACATGTCTACAACTTCATGAGCCAGGTCCAAATATTTTATTTGCTTATCTTTTTTGGCTTTCACGAGATTCTCATCATGCGGAATGGTGACATCGATAATTATTGTGCGGCGCTCTAATCGATCTATCACCACTATATCAGGCTTATTGGCTGCAATATCAGTGATGATAGATCGATCCCAGTTCAATGTGACACGCCCATCTTCAAGAACTGGGTCGGGCACGTACCTGTAATATGGCACCTCCGAATCTACAAGTTTATATTTAAGAGCAAGTTGCTGATGGACAATCCTGGCTACTTGGTTGTGTCTATGCAAATACTCGCCGTTGGCTAGACGAGAACAACCAGAGATTATATGTCTGAGGGATTCTCCGGGACGGTGACATGCCCGACAGATATCAACCGTACTATCCTTAAGGATATATCTCCGATAGTTGTTCGTCATTACAACTTCATCAGTAATTGCACAGACAAAACCTTCGGTTTCTCCAAAGAGATCACCGAAGCGTAACCAGGATACAGATGCTTTTAAATCTACATCGGGCCCATATAAGGCCCGATGAAATCGTCCATGCAGTTATTTACTCTTCCATACTTCCTTGCGATCATTGATACTGAGTATTGCAGGCTTGCGCTAGTTCTCTTTCGCAAGAGCGAGCGGGGTAAGTCCGCGGTCCACTGCCACTACACCTCGATGGACATCCACATTCACCTTGAGAAAATATTCTCTAAGGTTGCATATCTCGCGGTTGTGTAGAGTCTTAATGTTTAAAAAACCACGACCTCCAAACTTCCGCGGGATATACAACCTCTTTACTGAGGAACGTGGATGGTGCATTCGATATGCAGTAAGCAGTGTTCGAACTCTTCTATCCAGGGCTTCCAACTCAGTTTGAGTCCATCTGAGTATTCCAAAGGAGTAGGTTAGGACTGGTATGACCCAATCGTTATAGGCACGCACCTTGTTAACGCCTGACAAAAGACTCTTCAGTACTTTTTTCAGACGGCAGAAAAAGCGCTCCCGTAACGATTGCTTCATATCCGACTCGTTAACACCTAACGCCTGTGACATACCCAGATATTTGTAGGTATCATTCACAGAGAGGGATCTAAGTTTTGTAGAATCTGAGAGTTCTATCCCCTCAGATTCCACAATTTCACCTTTTTTTACATGCATGACCGCACATTTATCCACACCAAACTCCATCCTAATGGAAGTACTAAAAGTTTCCGTTACCTTTAGTAGCTCCATTAGTTGGCGGTTATTGGGAGCAAACAATTTGAGGTCACCCATGTAAAGGAGGTGGGATATAACCTGACTACCTCTCCGTAAACAATAGCCTAGCCCTGAATCCTCTAATATAGTACTTAGAGGATTCAGGGCCAAACAGAACCACAAGGGACTCAAACTGTCATCCTGAAATATACCTCGCTTAATCTTTATAAGCTCACCGTCATCCGGGATATGCCGACACCCAGGATAGCGCAGAGCCGTACTCCATTGCTCCATATATGCCTTCAAGAAGATGCAAAGAGTTGTATCAACTTTATACAGCTCAAGCACCCTCGAGAGCCACGTATGTGGCACGGAGTCATAGGCCTTCTTATAATCTATCCAGCATGTTGCCATATCTCTCCGATTACGGCGAACCTGCTGGTTGACAGCCGTGTCAATAATAAGGAGCTCTTTTGTGCCACGGTCCCCACTTCTACATCCATTCTGAGAGTAGGATAGAATAGAGTTTCTAGTTATATGACTAGCTATTTTTACTTTCAGAACAGATGTAAGAAGTTTATAAACTATAGGCAGACACGTGATCGACCTATAGTTCTTGCGGTTCATGGCACAACCAGACTTAAAGAGCAGATGGGTGATGCCTGTAGTCATAAAACTTGGAAGCGAACCCGACTCTAAAGCTGACTGGACTGAAAAGCCAAACGGGCGTGTAAGCTCCGGAGCCATTTTAACCAGAAGTTGTGTAGTCCGTCCGGACCGGCAGCTTTCCAGTTCGGTAGCGAACGAACTACACAAGCAATGGCATCCTCTGATATTATTACAGGCTCCATTGTTTCAATCGCTTCACAAGATCGCTTGACTTTTCGCACCCAGTCACCCTCTGTGTAAGCCACGGGAACCGACCAAATGTTGCGCCAAAATGTGTTTGTGGCAGCAACATCCGGCAAGTGCACATCACCCACAGAATCAGCTCGCTCCCAATTTCTATACACCCATCTTTCATCTCTTTCGAATGTGCGATTCAGTGTATATCGGTCACATCTTTTTTTCTACCGCTTTATGCGGTTTGCCCATGCATAAACTTTCTGCTTCAAGAAGTCGATGCGCTCTGTGACTCGGGATGTATAATCGAAGGGACTGACACCAGTTCCCGAGAATACCCGATTCACAAAGCGCATGACTCTCGGGCGTGTATTGTATTGTGTATTGTGAGTGACCTGAAGCATATTAGCTTGCCAATGAGTGCCCTGGTCTCAGCGATACGACGCTCAATTCTGCACTGCCACCTCGGTGTCCCTGACTTAGGTTTCGTAGCGGTGTTATATACTGGAAATTTAACACCAGCTACTCGACAGGCTGCATAGGCGGCACAGTACAAAATTGAGTGCGTATCACTGAGATGTTCACTATTATCTAAATACTAGGTAACAGTGAATCCAAGGCACACACTAGCGCTATATTTCGTTATGCACTGGCAAACGCGGTAAACGAGGTCTAATTTGATAATTCATTGACCCATAATCACGAACGGCACACTCCAAAGCATTCCTTATTTGATCAATGTACTGAGTGCTCACTGAAGAAGCGATATTATCCAACCCACAATCGGTATGTACAGGCTGTGTTTCCTGCGGAACCACCTGCATCATGGCCTGTGGTGGAGGAGGGATAATATCGTTGTTCTGCAAGTCAAAGCGTAGCGTCTCAAGTTCGGAGCTATCCAATAAGTGACACTGCTGGATAGCACCTGATCCGACAGTCGTTGCCCCGAAACATTAACAGTATTATTATTAAAGGAGAGATTTCACTAGTTAGAAGCTTTGGGCCGCGTCGAATTACACTGGTACATTGCTTCTTACGTGGACTAATAGATCGAGTGCTACTGATAAGGGATACATAATATGTGGATCTTGCCGGTCAATTTTTTGATCCATTTTTTTACCCCCTCTTCTCTTATTCGTAAAGAGAATATCATGTGCTAGTGATATAAAATGATTTTCATGATTATTTCCATAATAATTTACTTATAGTTTGTTTTAATGGTAAAAGTGAGGATGAATTCTTAATTAATAATAAAAAAAGAAACGGGCGAGGAGAAAGCACAACCAAATACACGAATCACAATATTTCCAATCACATCAATCGTTGATTATTATCAAAGTATATTCAGCCGGGAGTAATAGCGTTCTATATGACACGCTAATGACACGCGAAGCGATTCCTTAGATATTCCGATAACACATGTGCCTGTGCGTCCCGCGCGCCGCACACACTGTCCGCCATTTTTTCCAACTTAAAAGTGACAGTTCGAATGTCGCCTCCCAACCATAAAGCACCAGTGTATTACGCCAGAGTAAACCTCATTCAGTTTAAGACTGTAAGCGCAGTGACCTCCTAGTGCATCGTGCGGTGCAGTTGCGTTGTTAGTGTCGCGAATGAGACTGTAAGCGCAGTGACCTCCTAGTGTATCGTGCGGTACAGTCGCGCCGTGAGTGTCGTGTTCAAGATTTGGCTGTTGGTGTGTAGTAAATAAAGCGGTCTCACATACGAAGCTGTTTACCTCCAATCCCGTTACCCGTCTCCCGTAACATTGGTGTCAGAAGTGGGATTGGAAGAAACGATACCGTTCATACTGAGAGACGACCGAGAGCGCCCCAACACACGCTCCAAATCAGCAGCGCGGGAACAAGAGGTCGCAAACCCAGCAGTACCTGCTGTTGACGTCGCAAGAGATCGAGATGAGGCTGGCGAAGGTACCTCTGCAGCTCCTGCGCATGCGTCAGCCACTCAGGAACCTGTAAGTGCACCGCCGCTCTCGCTGATGGTTATAGGTGCGCTCTTCCAAACCTCACTAATAGGAACCACTGGGCCATCAAAAACAACCGGCGGGAGCTGCGTAGCATCAACTTTGGCTATGGTCAAGGAGCTACCTACAATGGCTACCTGGGTCTTTACGGGGTTGACCTTAAGGCCGTAGGTTTTACTCCAAGCAGCTATACGAGACAAATCTTCGTTGATAATTTCCACAGCCTCCGCCAGCTGTCCGTGTGGTGCCTGTGAATATATTTGCAGATCGTCTGCATATAGGTGGTAGGAACAGCGAAGATGATTTGATATAGAATTTATAAAAATTGCGAAAAGTAAAGGAGATAGAACGCCACCCTGGGGTACACCGACAGAAGTCTTACACCAACTAGAAAAAGTATTTTCATTGCGTATTCGCTGTCGGCGACCACACAGGTAACTGCGAAGCCAATCAATCACCGTCGGAGATATGTTAAGGGAGTGCAATAGGCAGAGCAAAATATCAAAATCAACCGTGTTGAAGGCATTGCTGAAATCAAGCAGGGCGATGACTGTCAGCCTCCCGTTCTCCATCCCAGACCTGATGTCATCCGTAATTTTGACCAAGACTGTTACGGTGCTGTGTCCAGGACCAAAACCTGATTGGAAGGGATTGAGGATGTTATTTCTAGTGATGTATGCACTAATTTGATTGTGTACGAGACGTTCACAATCAAATTAGTGCACCTTTGAGAGGAATGGGAGTATGGATATGGGTCGATAGTCAGTAAAGGATTGTGGTTTAAGTTTTTTAGGTAAAGGAATGTCTGCGCTTTTGTGGTCCCATCAAGGTTGGACGAGGCAGCGAAATGTTGATTTAGAAGATCAATATTCAAATTTTTTGGGATGGTGTCTTCACGTTTCCAACGCCCAATGTTTTCAGAAATTTCTAAACCCTTGCTGGGTCTCCATTTTGGATGGTACTATGAATATGCTGGCGTTGTGCGTCCCTACACACCCTGTTGCAATGGTTTCGTATTGACACGTATTTTCTGTGGTTAGCCTCATTTGGCTTAATCCTGTATTTAAATTTAGCTGCTGCTTTTTTGGCTATGAGTCGTTTGATTTCCGCGGTAAGCCATGGCGATGGCGGATGTATTATTTTAACTGCCCGTATGGGCGCATGTTTGTCGTATAGTGAGATGACATTTGATGTAAATATTCCCACTTGTTCATCAACTGACTCAGAAGTAATAAGTGGAGTCCAGTCAATATTACCAGCGTCCTCACGAAGCTTCTCAACGTTCATGCTACCAAAATTTCGCCGCATAAGGATTGTCATTTTATTTGTGATAGCTTGGATCTCTACATACATTTTTCGATTAACTAAATAAGACCTTAATAGTTTCCCTGCTTTGCCTCTAATGCCGTAGTGATCCAGCTTTATTAGCAGTAGCTCATGGTTAATTGTGTCAAAGGCGGCGCTCAAACCCAGGAAAAGTCCAGCATCTTTCATTTTGCGATTCATTTGACTCGATATGTCTTCGATTAGTGCCCCTATTGCGACTTGCGTACTTACATTTTTACCCGACTACGGCGAAGCCAAAAGGAGGGTTATGGTTTTGACAGGCTATGTATGTATGTATGTATGTATGTATGTTCATTTGTTCCCTCATAGCTCCTCAACTACTTATTAGAACTGGACAAATGAGGTATGGTTACAAGCGGCTTTATCGTCTGATGGTTATAAGCTATATGACGTGTCACTCAATCTTGTGTGGCGCCCTCTAGCGCTCATTAGGTACTGTGTTAAAAAATAAATTTGAGATAAATATGCCGTGTTTGGTATCAAATGAAAGGGCTTCATAAGCACATTACAAATATTTATAAATTATTATATTTACCTCGGCCCAAAATAATATAAATAAAAAATAAAGTTTAAAACTAAAACCCGACTACCAAAAAATCACGCTTTAAAAAGTAACAAACAAGAAAATATCAAGGATAGCCGTGGTCGTATGCCACTTACTCTAACAAAACAATATATTCTAGGGAAAAGTGGCATACGACCACGGCTATCCTTGATATTTTCTTGTTTGTTACTTTTTAAAGCGTGATTTTTTGGCAGTCGGGTTTTAGTTTTAAACTTTATTTTTTATTAGCTGCAGCACTTGGCGAAGATAGTCGATTCGAAAAAGTATCTAAGTACGTTTATCCACATTCTAGATTCAATAACGTTATCATGGATCTAACGCTATAGCGTTGTGTAGAATGAAATGAATGAAAATAATAATTCTTACTATTAAAATCACGACTTAGCAAATCAATGTCTTTACGTCAATAAAAGTAGAATTGTGAGTATGGTTGAAGAGGGGGAGCGGGAAGGGACCGTCACACTCGGCTTACGGTCTCAGGTCATAATTGCCGTAGCTCCGATTTTGCATACTCAACCACCTATAAAACGTTTTGTTTATTTAATTTTTATGTTCCAAATAAAGAATATTTTTTTATATCTTGATTACCTATAGGTGCCGGATTGTTAAAATATTTGCAAAGTGCTATTAGCACTCCCAAAGCACGGAGTGAGCGTTGGTTGTCAACATCAGTACCGAAAGAAAAATGGAATGAGCCATTCGCGAAATTATGTTCAGCAGAGTATCTGACTAACAATTTGCTGGTGAGAACATTATTACTAAGTTTTATATGAACATTTTACTTTGTCAAGACTCTTTCTGAAGTGTTTAATGTATTCTTTTTGTAGAATCCAGTGCTATTTGAGGAGACTTCTCAACTGATACCTCATAATGCTGTGTTAGTGGAAATCGCTCCGCACGGGTTGCTCCAAGCCATCTTGAAACGTTCCATGCCAGCCACCTGTAAAAATATCCCGCTCACTAGACGCAAGCATCCCGATAATACCGTTTTATTACTTGAAGCTATTGGCCAGTGAGTCTAACCTTGGATTTGTAAATTCACCATCATCATTTCTATTTCAATCATCAGGGAATTCATCCCCAAACATTGTATCCGATAACGGTGCGCATCGTGCGGTATGAAAGGAACTTCATCTCACACACGCTCAAGCTGTGGAATGAACTCCCTGCCGTGGTTTTCCCAAGCGACTATAATATGGGGTTCTTCATAAGGGGTATTAGAAGGTTTCTTCAGGGTGGACAGCGCGAGTGTAACGCCCCTGGTGTTGCATACGTCCATAGGCCGCGGTAACCACTTTCCATCAGGTGGGCCGTGTGCTCGTTTGCCACCTAAGTGGTATAAGAAAAAATAAAAAACATCTTTTAGACGTATTTTCCTGATCGCATCCGCGGCCAAGTTGAACTTCGAGCTCAAGGTCTGAAATTCGGCTTTCCTCCGTAGTGAGGCCACATAGGTGGTAGATTTACGGTGCAGAGTATACCTGCTAGAACCAAGCGTTTCAGCGATTCATTCCTGTGCCGCACCACTAAGACCTGGAACTCCCTGTCAGCTCACGTGTTTCCTTCTTCCTACAGTCCCGGGTCCTTTAAGCGGGGTGTGAAAAGGCATCTATTGAGGCCGTCAAGCTGAGTGCCGCCACTGTTAACATGGTAAATGTTTACGATGGCGACCCTCTTTCCGAGACTTTGCCTTTAGCTTAACATCAGGCGAGGTGAAGTCAAATTGACGTGTCCTGTATAAAAATAAAAAATCCGGTGGGGATGCCATTGCTAGGTATTTGTTATCTATGTGGTCTGGTGGTTACCGCAAAACGTGAATGCTCCAGTGAAGGCTTTTGCAGCATTTTCATTTCCGTGACGTACTGCTCCTGCTTGTGTCCATCCAGTAGCATATACGCTTCACATCCGTGTAAAAGACAATTTCGATGATTATTGTACAGACCTGCCCCTTCAACCTGACTGGTATTTCGAATTCGCATATGACGCCTGTTACACGCCAGTTGGCCCATGCGACGACGTCAATGCATATCTGAACGTGGTACTCGATGTGTGACCAGTCACGTGAAGTATATAAGTAGATCCAATACTTAATCTGGTCTTTTTCTACCATAATTGGCACAAAGGCATTTTCTAACATTTCAATAATGTTTTCAGGTTGTACATGGAAGGTTACAATTTTAATGTTCAGGCTTTGTATCCAAAAGTTCAGATGCCCGTGTCCACTGGTACGCCGTTATTATCTCACTTTATCAAATGGGCACATGAAGAAAAATGGTATACAACTAAAACTAAAACTATTCTATATTTTTATATTATTTTATTAATTATGTATCATTGATATTCGAAAAGGGTTTTCTGTAATATTAATGATCCTTAATTATAATTATATTCATTATTATACCTTTATGAAAATATTTATTGATGAATAAATTTTAGGCCAATAACGGGCTACAGCTCTGCTAACAGAATAAGTGCTCCTGAGTGCAACTTTGTTTTATCTTTGCATGATAAAGAGCACACTTATCTGCGAGGAAATTTCATAAGGGGTAAATATACTTAGCTGTAAATATAAACACCGTAATTTGAATTTTCATTAATATTTCATTAAAATAATCTATGAATTTTGAATAAAGTTAATGTTTCTGCAATTTTCAATCATTGTTCAGAATTTAAAAGACAAAAATACAAGCAAAAACGTCAAAAATTATGAAACTGGGAAATAATTAATAACAGCATGAAATTTGTGTTGGAGATGTAAGGAAATATATTCAAAACTGGGAAAAATAAATGAAACTCGCTATGAAGTACGGGGCTGAGATGGAACATTTTTAAGGGTGAAAAAATGTATTCAACGATTTGCAGCGAAACTAAACCTATCGAAAAAAATAAAGTACAAAAGTTGTAGGTTGTTACGTATGCGGGTGAGTCATGCAAATCAAACGCCGGTTAGCGATATACTGTTTATTAGCAGGGTCGTGGCGCGGGGCGCAGCGCGCGCGCTTAGATACTAATATATATATATATATAAAACATCCCTCCACCTTTATTATGAACTTATTCTAATAGAAAAACTGTGCGTAATCGACGTGTGTGCGACTACGTGTACTCCTACTGGGAGATGGCGTGTGATCTAGGATTTCCGCTGGTGCGGGCGTCCTAACACAGTCAGTGGAACCGTCGCCTATGTTCTCAGCGTCAGATTTGACATCCTGTGTCTCCGTCTCCTCCCCATCAACATCTACCTCCTCACTATTTGATGTTTGCTGAGGCTGATTCGTAATCGATAGTCGTTCGAATGGAGGAATTCGTATAATGCGCTGATTATTCGGCAACGATTAATAAACAGCTGATCATTGAAAAATACCCACCACCGACAGTTGATGAACTTTTCGCAAAGTTACATAAAGGTGAGTATTTTCCAAACTTTGATTTGTCTAGTGCGTATAATCAATTCATGCCAAATGAGCATGATGATACAAAATTATATACATGTATAAATACCCATAGGGGATTGTTCATAACCGCTTAGTTTTTGGGCTTGCTCCCGGCACCAGCCAAAAATTCAAAAAATTCAAAATTCAAAAATAATTTATTTTGCATAGACCATAAAATCGGAACTTACAAAACGTCAACATAAAGCAAATATTAAATACTAACTAATACTAGTAAATGGACCACCGGTTCGAAACGCGGCCCAGACCTGAGAAGACCCCGGCAAGAAACTCAGCGGGCATTTTTTTTTGGTCTATTTACAAAACATTTACTTACTTAGCCTAAAATTTATGGTCTAGATACAAAGTTTTGCTTGAGCAGTATAGCTGAGCGAACAGCTCATTTCCAAGCTTGTTTATCGTTTAAATATTCTTGGATTTTATAATAGCCTTTCTGGCATAGTTTGCTCTTTACTGTATTTTTAAATTTATTAACAGGTAAATCTCTGATTTCATTAGGAAGCTTGTTAAAAAAGCGTATACAGTTGCCCTGGAAAGAATTACTTATTTAATGGAGTCTGCTATGACAAACTACAAGATTGCTTTTATTTCTGGTATTTATATTGTGCCTGTCACAAAGTCTTGGAAATTTTGCAATATTTTTCCTGACATACATTGAGTTTTCAAAAATGTATTGTGACACTACGGTGAGAATATTTATCTCTTTAAACTTATCTCGGAGGGGGACTCTTGGGCCCAAATTATAAATAGCTCGCACAGCCCGCTTTTGCAAGACAAATAATATTTGTCTTGCAAAAGCGGGCTGTGCGAGCTATAATATTATTATGTTTAAATCTGCGGAATTACCCCAAAGTAGAATTCCGTAGCTCATAATACTATAAAAATAGCTGAAATAAACTATTCTAGCCGTATCCTCATCTCCTAATCTTTTTTACAGCATAGGAAGCTGAGCTTAATCTGCTAGCTATTTTTTCTATATGTGAACCCCACTGAAGTTTAGCGTCAATAATCAAACCTAAGAATACTGTCGATTCCACAAGGCTCAACAATTGTCCATTGAGTTGTACATTGGTTTCTACCTGTGCAACATTAGGCAGAGTAAATTTAATACATTTAGTTTTGTTCTCATTAAGGCAAAGATTATTTATATTAAACCAATGGACCACTCTTTTGATTCACTTCGTCATAATTATCGTGTTGCCTTTTAATTTTGAAAATTAACGAAGTATCGTCAGCAAATAAAATAATACTTTTATTGTCCCTTACTTATTAGGGAAGGTCATTTATGTAAATTAGAAATAAAAATGGTCCGAGTATCGAACCCTGCGGAACGCCCAACGAAACCACAGATCCTGCTGAACATGTACCGTTAACATCGACCTCTGAATTCTATTGTTCAAATATGAAGTCAGAAGCTCGAGTGCCTTATTCCTTATACCGTCATGTTCTAATTTCCTGATTAATGTGTCATGGTGAACGCAATCGAAGGCCTTGGATAGATCACAGAAGACACCTAGAGCATCATGCTTACCCTCCCAGGCTTCGTAAATACAATTTAATAGTTCTACACCAGCATCAGTAGTCGAACGTCCCTTAGTAAACCCAAACTGTTTATCATGAAACAATTTGTTTTCACCAAAATGGGTCAGCAACTACTGAAAACTGTCCTAGAATTAGTTTCTCAAATACTTTACTCAAGGTCGGCAACACAGAAACGGGTCGGAAATTCGAAGGATCTGTGGCGCTGCCGGCCTTGAACAAAGGTATGACTTTGCTATGTTTCATTAAATCAGGAAATACACCACTGTTGACACAGTCATTAAACACGGTTGCTAGATGGGGAGCAATGACATCAATTATACTTGCCACAGTTTTGACTGATAATCCCCATAGATCCGCGGTCTTTTTAACATCAATTGTTTTAAACGCTTTAACGAATGTCCTTGTTATTAACAACCGTGAATACGATTGCCATTGCCATGCCATTTTCCGAAAGGCTATGCAAGGTATAGTTTCGGGGTTGGATGGTGTTTTATGTTTAATGGATGACAAATGAGTAACAGGTACGGACAGGTCGGAACATTTGAAGAGGCTAAATACAGTTTTGAGTCGGTTGGGGGAAGCTGGGCTTACGTTAAGGAAGGACAAGTGACCAAGCGTCCCGATTTCGTTCTGAGAGAAGTAATTTTATTTAAAAAATATATTAATAAGAATAAACATTATTGGGTAAAAGGAACTATAGTACAAAGAAGAATTGGCAATGTTTTAAACAAAATTTATGTACTGGAACTGAACAACTACGTAACACGCCACAAAATCCAAATGAAGAAGTGTTATGATCAACAAGCTGTTACTACGTCGCCGTCGTCGTTGGCGTCGTTACAATTGGACACAGACAGCCTACCAGGCAACACTGAGAGACCACTTATGGACCTCATGAAGTAACATTCGATCCATTTTGAGAAAGCTTCGACTATTATAAGATACGTACGATCATATAATGGGCCTAAGAAATCTAGATGTATTCTACAGAACGGGTGGGGCGGAGGCGGCCACGGTGCGAGCGTGGCTCGCGGGGGCGCCGGCCGCAGCTGAGCGCACACAGCGCACGTTCGCGCCGCGCTCTCGAGTGCAGTGTCGATTCCCGAGAACCACAATCTAACCCGTGCCTCACATTTCATGAAATGCGAGCTATATAACTCCGTAATAATTTTGTCCCGTAATTCTTCAGGGATCACAACTTTGTGTCCCCGCATCAAGCATCCTTCCTCTATGGACAACTGAGACCTACACTGGTAAAAAGGTTTTATATTTAAATCGTTGACACTTCGCGGCCAACCCTTCAATACAAATATTTTTACCCTCTGTAAGACTACGTCGCGGTGGGTGGCGTCACGTACCTGGTCCAGGGTGACTGGAAGGTCCCCCTGTGTGATAAAGTTAACATACACCGCACGATCTTCACAGTCCGTCGGATCTGCCGTACCTGGTTTATGAAAGAAAGAAAAGAAAGAAAGAAAGAAAGAAAGAAAATATATTTTATTTAGAAAACAGCGCACATTTTCGAAATAATAACACACAAAGGGTTACATACAAGAATGCTTAAAAATAATAAAATAATGTATTTTTTCCCTGACCATAGATCAGATTCGCTGTCTATGGTCGCCGGGCGGGCAGCGCGGAAACTTTCCTTAAACACCTCTCTGCCAATCCTGACAGTCGATTGTGACATATACATACTTGACTTGACATATTTGACGTAAATTTTGAGACGTGTCACAAAACGTGGCAAGAGTGGCAAAGGGCCGAGTTATGCACATTATTGCTTAATAATTTAGGTTAATCATTATAATTATGTTAACACATAACATGTACGCTGTATTCCCAAAAAGGTTTGGATGCTCAGCATACACTGCAATGGATGTGATCCACCACAGTACTGATTTTCAGATCCAACCTCAAATGCCGCCTGACGTCGCTAAGCAATATCGCGTCCTATATTTATTGATAGGGAACATTTTAACATACATTTGGGATACAAAAGAAACAGCAGTTTACCTAACGGGGTGAGTAACTACAAGCATACAACCACATATAAAATAACTACACCTACCTACTAAAAAATTCAAACGAAAAAGGACACAACATTTTTTTTTTATCACATAAGTTTTATCTGTGACTGCATTGGAATAGTCAGTTATCCGCACTACGTACGTATTTAATTTTGTAGTTATACGCCGCTAAGAATAACGCGTATCGTTGTAATCTATTTGCAGTCACTTCTGGTATACCTTTTTGCGACCCGAAAATCGACAAGAGAGGTTTGTGGTCTGTTCTTAATATAAACGGATCGACTCGGCCGTATAAATATTGGTGGAATCGTTTGAAACAAAAAATAATAGCTGTCGCCTCTTTTTGTATTTGCGAATAATTTTTCTCAGCCGGTACTAGCGAACGGGAGATAAAGGACACCGGTCTTTCGAGTCCGTTCCTGTCTAACTGCGATAAAACTGCACCGAGACCATACGGTGACGCATCGACTGTTTTTTTTTTTTATCGTGCGAAAAATCCCCCGACGTCCGGTTCGCCTTCGCTCTGCGCGGGCTTCCCGGGCCCGGAGTCTGGTCCGGACCCGACCGGCCGCCTCCTTCTCGAGCATTACTTGCTCGCAGAAGGAGGCAGCCGCACCCCAAGCGTTCGCGCATCTTACCATCGCTGTGAGCAACGTGGCGAGTGTGATGACTCCCACCCCCAGAGCCGCCACTAGGACCGGCCTCGGCGTGTCCCACGCCGGGCACTCGGTCAGCGTGTGCAGCTCTGTGTCCTCGCTTGCATCACAGTGATGGCACTCGGACGTTGGCTCCTTCCGGATCCGACACAGGTAACTCCCGAAACACCCGTGTCCGGTAATCACCTGCGTCAGCCGGTACGAGAGGCTGCCGTGTGGCCTCTCTAGCCACTCCTCCATGATGGGTCTTACCGCCGCTATTACGGCGTGCCCTGCGCTTGGTCGCCCAAGTCGTAGCTCCCATTCCGCTACCATGCCCCTGTGGAGCTGAGACCTCACGGCCCGAATTTCTTCGGGCTCGGGTTCCCGTCCCTGCTCCCGCGCCTCCCACCCACCGATATAGCATCGAAAGGGCTCTCGCATACAGATTCCATGGTAGGGATCCGGCAAGGAGACTCGCCACCTCGAAGGATATCGTGCGATACCCCCTAATGGCCCTGCTGGCCATTGCACGCTAAGGTCCACGCAGCAGACGCGCATTGTGGACCGTCAGGGTGTCCGCCCATATTGGGCACCCATATAGGGCCATGGACCGCACGACTCCCGCGTAGTCTCCTGCAGGAGTCATCCGGCCCCCTCATGTTGGGCAGCAGCCGCCCCAAAGCGGCAGCTGTGTCCTTCAATTTGGGGGTCAGTCTTCGGAGATGCTCCCCGAAGGTCCACCGGCCGTCTAGCACGAGCCCCAGATATTTCATCTGGGGCTTGATGCCGATGGAAATGTCTCCCACTATGAGGCTGGAATCCTCCGGTGGCACGCGCCGAGGCCCATGAAAGAACATGGCCTCGGTTTTATGCAGAGCCACCTCGAAACCCAGCCGCCGGATCCACTCCACGACTTGAGCAACCGCGGTCGTGGCCTTCAGAGTCGCTTCGCGGTATGTAGCCCCGCACGCCGTCACCAGCGTGTCGTCCGCATAACACGTGACGGCGGCACCGTCCGCGAGCTCACCGCGAAGCACCCAGTCGTAACCGATGTTCCACAGTAGCGGTCCCAGGACCGATCCCTGCGGAACACCGCACGACATCTCTCGCCGACCGAGCCCGGTCGCACTTGGGTAGACGACTGCTCTCTCCGACAGATACGCCCCGACTATGCGGCGAAGGTAGAGAGGCACTTCGTGATACACGAGCGCCTCCCTAATGCAGCTCCAGGGCAAGGTGTTAAATGCGTTGGCGATGTCCAGTGACACCGCCAACACCACCTCGCCCCGAGCGACGGCGTCCTTCGCCAAAGTCCTCACGCGCATGATGGCATCCACGGTGGAGCGGCTCCGGCGGAAGCCATACTGGCCATCCGCCAGGTCAGGCCCTACCCTGGATAGGTGCTCGACGAGGCGCTTTGCAATAACTCTTTCAAAGAGCTTGCACACCTCGTCGAGCAACACTATGGGCCTGTAGGCGGACGGTGAGTCCGCCGGGCGCCCCGCCTTTCGGATGAGGACCAGTTTCCCCGTCTTCCACATCTTCGGAAACTGGCCTCGCTCCAAACATGCGCTGAGAAACCCTCTCAGTCGGGGCTCGAGAGCGTCTTCTTCGCCTAGAGCTAGGACCCACGCTCGGCCTGGAATGCCGTCTGGTCCCGGGGCGGTGTTCTTGGCCTTAAGCCTTAACACCGCCAGCTCTAGCTCTAGACGCATCGACTGTTAAGATAACGGTTGCATTTTGATTGAAGTGAGCTAAAACATTATCGGACGTTAAGTGACTTTTAATTCTATCGAAGGCTTGTTGGTGAACCTCAGACCCAAGTCCATTTTGTGTTTTTATTGAGGAGTTAATACAATTGATTAAGAATTGTTGAAACTCTTGGCACAAAATTACGGTAGTATTTAATAAACCCTAGAAAAGCTTGCAGCTCGTTTAAATTTTAAGGAATCGGCGCATCTCAGTTGGCCTTAATTTATTCAGGTGATTTTCTTACCCCGTGCCTATCAATCACATGACCTAAATAGTATTAACTTATTGCATAGCAATATGGGGAGGGGCTACTAAAACTAAAACCTTAGAACTGGAACGAGCACAAAGATTGTTAATAAAAGTTATGTACTGTAAACCATATAGATTTCCTACTACGGATCTATATGCAACCAGTGATCTCTTTTCTATTAAAAAACTATTCATTCTACACGCTGTCTTAAAATTACATAAATCACTAAGTTACAACCGCAAAATGGTTAACAGAAGACGTCAATACACTGTAGCTCCCGTTATCGCAGTCAAAAGTAGCTATGCTGAAAGGCAATTTGCTAGACAATCAGCGTACTTATACAACACAGTAAACAAATATCTTAACATCTATCATATGAATAACCACAGATGCAAAAAGGCACTATAAGGCACAATATGCTGTTAACAAGTGGCTATAGGTCGTAGGGCTTGTTACCACACAAATACACGCACACACACACACACACACACACGCACACACGCACACACACACACACACACACACACACACACACACACACACACACACACACACTTTATATAGTTTTATATGGCTTTATTAGCATTTTTATTGTGTATCTACAGTAAGGTATTATGTAAGTTTATGTAACACTGTTATGGAGGAGGGGGTACCCTAACACAAGTATATTGTATACTTAAAAGGATACCTTCGTCACGGATAAGTTTAAATTTGTACGAGTTAAAGAAAAAAAAATTGTTCACCTTCTTTTTCCTTAGCGTAAGCCCAGCTTCCCCCAACTGACTCAAAACTGTATTTAGCCTCTTCAACTGTTCCGACCTGTCCCTACCTGTTACTCATTTGTCATCCATTAAACATAAAACACCATCCAACCCCGAAACTATACCTTGCATTGCCTTTTGGAAAATGGCTGGTGCCGGAGCAAGCCCAAAAACTTAGCGGTTATATATGAACAATCCCCTATGGGTATTTATAAATGTATATAATTTTGTATCATCATGCTCATTTAGCACAAATTGATTATACGCACTAGACAAATCTAAATTTCATGCGGGGCACAGGGAGGCCAGAAAGGCCATCCGAGTGGCGATAAGGCAGTCGAAGGCTGCAGCTCATAAGGAGCTGCTGGAGACGCTGGAGCGGGACCCATGGGGGCGGCCTTACCTTATGGTAAGGGGCAAGCTGCGCCCCCGGGCCCCACCGTTAACCCGGTGTCTCCAGCCGGAGCTGCTCGGAGGAGTCGTTGGCTCCCTGTTCCCAGCGCGGGCGGTGGAACATATTCCACCGCAGATGACACCGCCACCTAGGTCACCTATGGCACCCAACGCGGATGACGACGACGTGTCCGAGGTCACTTGGGTAGAGCTAGAGCTAGAGCGGGCGGTGCTACCGGGACCCAACGGCATTCCAGGCCGAGCGTGGGTCCTAGCTCTAGGCGAAGAAGACGCTCTCGAGCCGGAGCTCGCTCCAATCATGCGCTGAGAAACCCTCTCAGTTTCCGAAGACTGGCCTCGGCCAGTTTCCGAAGATGTGGAAGACGGGGAAACTGGTCGTCATCCGAAAGGCGGGACGCCCGGCGGACTCACCGTCCGCCTACAGGCCGATAGTGTTGCTCGACGAGGTGTGCAAGCTCTTTGAAAGAGTGATTGCAAAGCGCCTCGTCGAGCACCTATTCAGAGTGGGGCCTGACCTGGCGGATGGCCAGTATGGCTTCCACCGGAGGCGCTCCACCGTGGATGCCATCATGCGCGTGGGGACTCTGGTGAAGGACGCCGTCGCTCGGGGCGAGGTGGTGCTGGCGGTGTCACTGGACATCGCCAACGCGTTTAACACCTTGCCCTGGAGCTGCATTAGGGAGGCGCTCGTGTATCACGAGGTGCCTCTCTACCTTCGCCGCATAGTCGGGGCGTATCTGTCGGAGAGAGCAGTCGTCTACCCAAGTGCGACCGGGCTCGACTTGGGCGACCAAGCGCAGGGCACGCCGTAATAGCGGCGGTAAGACCCATCATGGAGGAGTGGCTAGAGAGGCCACACGGCAGCCTCTCGTACCGGCTGACGCAGGTGATTACCGGACACGGGTGTTTCGGGAGTTACCTGTGTCGGATCCGGAAGGAGCCAACGTCCGAGTGCCATCACTGTGATGCGAGCGAGGACACAGAGCTGCACACGCTGACCGAGTGCCCGGCGTGGGACACGCCGAGGCGGGTCCTAGTGGCGGCTCTAGGGGTAGGAGTCCTCACACTCGTCACATTGCTCACAGCGATGGTACGAAGCGCAAACGCTTGGGGTGCGGCCGCTTCCGTCTGCGAGCAAGTAATGCTCGAGAAGGAGGCGGCCGGTCGGGTCCGGACCAGACTCCGGGCCCGGGAAGCCCGTGCAGAGCGAAGGCGAACCGGACGTCGGAGGTCTCAGAACGACCTCCGTCCTCCATGAGCGCTGGCCTGGGGGTGACCGGTGGAGCCGCCTGTCACCCTAACAGAAGCAGGCCGCGGCGGCGGCGCAAAGTGCGCCTCCCCGTAACCGGGGCTAGATGGGGACATTTTGGTCCCCACAACCCGAAGGGGGCCATCTCGAAAGAGATGGTCCTGGGTCTGTCGGGGTGCGAGAGATATGCTTTTGGCAATGTCACCTCCGGCAACCAAGGACCCAAGATGGCGTGCGTTTTATTCGGTTCGAGTCCGACATAACCACCTCCACCGGCTCTGTGGGGGTGGCATCCGTGAGGATTTATCGCACGATAAAAAAAAAAAGACAAATCTAACTTTGGATAATAGTCGCCTCCATGTAAATTTGCGATCAACTGTCGGTAGTGGGTACTTTTCAATGATTAGCTGTTTATTGATCGTTGCCAAATAATCAGCGCATATACGAATTTATCCATTCTTTTTTAGAACAGGGAATATAGGAGATGCATGATCGCTGTACTGAACGCTAGTTATTATACCAAGTGATATTAGTCGATCAAGTTCTTTATCTATTTTTCCTCGGAGTGCGTAAGCTACCGGCCGCGCTTTGCAAAATATTGGTATAGCATCTTGTCTAAGTGATAAACTTATTTTATATTTTGTGAACCGCTCTATTTTATCCGAGAACACCGACGGGAAGTTACGGGCTAGCTCGTCTACAATCTTGTCATCACCGGAAGTGCAGTATTTGATACGTGATATTTGTAGTTGAAACAGACGAATGAAATCCCTACCTAAAATAGGTGGCCCGCTGCGCCGCACAGTGGGCTGAAATTTCAAAGTTGGGTCTTAGTTGGGCTAAAATATGTATTTTCGGTATCTAGGCATATATTTGAAACGTTATAATTCTGACATTTTTAAATTAAACACGTAGTTTCGTTGATATAGCCATTTCAACTTTATATGAAAATACTCATATTTTTTAGAATAAAAATCCATTAAAATGGATTACAAAAATATACAAATGAACTGAAACGGTAATAACTTACACAAAACTGAATTTCTGAACTACATTACAATAGCAAAAAAACTACTTGACTGATTTTGACGGAGTAAATCTGTATCTAACATCTGTTTTGTCAGCTAAATCATAGAAATAGATTTTTAAATACTTACATATTTCATTTCATTATAAACTAAAATTAGTGTTCCATATTTTACACTCCGAATTTACACTTATCAGTAAGTGGGGATTCGATGGTGCTTCTAATCATGCCAATTACAAGCAAAAATTCCGTACAGACAACGAATTTTTAGTAGATCAACTTGATGATTCAAGTATATTCATGGGAAGCTTAGTGCCAATCAAATTAGCGGTGAACAAGTTATCTGGCAAAATGATTCACCAAATTCACCATACTGGTGTCGTCCAATCTTTTTCGAATTTGTGAAAGAAAACAAGATTACAATATTACGGCAAAAAAGTGCAATTGAGGAAGAGATTGCTAGTTTAGTGAAAACAAAAGTTGGGGAGATAAAGATTACACTCTTTATTAATGATTATGATAGACGGCAAAGCAACATCAATTCTATGTGACACTTCATCTCAAAAATGCGACATTTGTAAAGCCACTCCAACGAAAATGAATAATTTACCGCTAATTATGTCAAAATCGGCTAATCCAGATTTTTGTAGATACGGATTATCATCATTGCACATTTGGATAAGAATGATGGAATGCATTTTTCAAAAATCCAAACATGACTGCTGAGATAACAGGTATTAGTGAAGATCTAATTAAGCGGTTTGGAACCATTTTAGGTGCAATTTCATCGGGCTACCATATTGATACCGTGAAATTTCACGAATATGCTCACGAAGACACCATAAAGCTTTATTTGGATTTATATAGTTGGTACTATATGCCTTCCAGTGTTCACAAATTTCTTATGCATGGTGCAGCTATAATTGAAAGTTTTGGTCTGATACCAATTGGACAGCTATCCGAAGAGGCTGCCGAAGCCAGAAATAAAGATTTCCGCAGGTACCGTCAACACCACTCTAGGAAATTCTGCAGAAAAGCTACAAATGAAGAATAACGAACAACAACAAGAAGATATCTTGAACAAATTATTGACTAGCTCTGATCCCTTAATTTCAACAAAACGCCACAAACTCTACAGAAAACATAAAACTTTGACAAGAGAAGTATAAAGTTTATTAATGATTGAGCAGGTATTTGATGATGATGAACAGGAAAATTTCGCCTTCGTGAACGCAGATACACTTCACAGTGATCAGCAGTTACATTAATTAATTACAAGTTAAAGTGACTAGCAGTTATTGCGACTTTTTAAATTTATTTTATTTTAGTACTTTTTTAATTTTTATTATTTATTTTTTACTTAATTGCTATTTTTTTAATCATAGTCATGGCTAAGTGGATTAGGCCTAAAGGGGACACCACTGCAACAAAAAAAAACGCGGCTAGTTCTTAACCTGTAGGGTGGCGTGGAATGGAGAACAAATAGTTACAATTGCGTCCAAATCGGGAAAAATCGAAGTCTGAGTTGTAACCGCTGAACGTGTCAGACGGACTACTCACCGGCTGACCCAGCAGAGAGATGCACGAGCTCTATGGGATCCCAGGGCGCCTTTTGACAGAGGAGAAAAGTGTGCGTGCGTGTGGGAGACCAGGGAGACTTCAGAGAAAACCACTATTACCTCTGTTGTACATACATATATTACAGAGAGATAAAATTATACATAAGAGAATTATAGACAAAAGAGTTACAGATAGATATGCAAAGATGAGTATGTCTTCACCAGCTGCACCACGGTGACCTGCTTGCAGTAGGTAGCCAGAGTGTTACGGCTAGTAGTTGTAGTACACCTCGGTCAACCCACCGTTGACACAGTTATTTCTTGCAGAGTGAAGTTATATAGATATATAGGAAAGTTACATAAATTTTACTAGAGAAAAAGGGAATACGTGACCCCGGTTGTCGGCCTGCTCGGCGTCTGCGCACGTCTCTTGCCGCGATCTCGACCAGCCAAGGTGCTTCACGTCAAGGTTACAGGCTTGCGCCGACAGCGGTTGGGAACTCGACCACAGAACACGCTGAGAAGGAATTTGAAGACCAAGGTGTCCTCTAATCCCGAACTAGGAACCCTAAGAACGAAATAACACTAAGAATCGTCTAGATTGCAGAAGGCTGTCGATAAATACAAGTAAAAACACTTACCAAAAACTGGGCAACAAAGAATTTAGTTAAGTATAAAGTATTTTCCAAGACACAGCAATACAAACGTTCCAGTCACAATTCAGAGAGTAAAAAGGATCTATATCTAGCCGGGGCCGCAGTTTTATACCCCTATCATTGGAAGGTTCTCGAACACACCTTTTTTTTTAAGTTGAATTAGTGCGAACGATGATCAAAAACACCAAATCACGGTCGAAATCCTAACAACTTTAATATCACCCAGCTAAGTAGGAATCAAACAAAGTACAGCAACCTTTTAACTTGGTTGGTTCATACACACATTCTTTCCTTGAATACTCCGGTTCTGAGCATGCAGAATTTGAACCTGTTTAATTCAAATGAGGAAATTTAATTTTAACCTAAATGAGATAGCCTATAATTCAACAATTAATTTTCCCATTTAGGTGCTATGAGTATTTCTAATTTCATATAATTAAAACATAAAGGAAATCGAACGCCATCTAGTGCTTAGCTAGCACAAAAGTTCCTACACCGCGGCACCGACTAACTGATGTGAGTACCACTGAGACTGCCATAGGTGGCGCTAGTAGTAATCAAATTACAGTAGATAAAATCTAATGTTACAGAGTATAGACGTTAAAATAGAACATAAATACATTCTATACATACGTGAAGTCAATTCTTTGAGAAAATTTGAGAATTCCGAGATTTTCACATTTTTCTATTTTGCTCCATACAAAAATAACTTTGAAATTTAATAACTCCGAAAATACGAAATTATCTGAAAGACCGCCATAGTAAAAGTTTCAAATAATTGTTAGATCGTACCAAAAAAAAAATAAGACATTAAAAAAAACTACTTTTTTTATATATGCTAAGTCCACTACCGGCCGGTTTCGTACATAAAAATAGTATGGAAGTTATTCTTTTTACACTGGAAATTCTCCAACAGGTCTCATGCTGTTATTAATTAATTCCCTAACATTCTTATCGGCTTTGCTCTAGAGTAAAAATTTTAATCGATGCCAAGCCCGAATCCCAAAAATTTAGCAAAGTACACGTGTGGAAAACATGTACGTCACTTAAGAGTATAAGAAGATGCTATCGGCCAAACTGGGCTTAGCCTTTTGGAAAACAGTAATATAAACGTGATGAAATTACCTCCTTCAGGAAACATCTTGTATCCATTTGCTGCCAGCATAATGCTAGTATGGGACACACTAGCTATGACTCTGGATGTTCCGAAAAAGCAGTTATCCGTAGTGTTCGATAATGTAAAACTATATTCCCAACCAGTTCTGCATGATCGAAGACAGCTCAAACTCAATGTGTCCATACAAAGAGGAACTGGATACTTTGAGGTACCTAATTAAATAAATAATTTTGATTCAAAGATTTAACTATGAATTATAAACCGTTAATATATTAATTGCTAGTAGTGTACTTTAAACACATTATATAGTATATTTTTATTATATCATAAACTCAAAGTCATAGTCAAAGTTTTTATTTGCATCCATGTGTTGTACAGATGTTACATAATATAATATAATTATAAACCTAAAGTATTGATAATTATTATTGGAAGATTTTTATTGTTACTATTATTTATTGTTAATTAATCATTTATTTCTATTATAACACATACTACTTATAGCAGAATTAAAATAAAACTAAAACCAAAATATCTATTTACAGATTATACTAGAATATTATTAAAATGCGTCATGAAATTCCTCCGCATCACATGCCTCTTGCGGTAGCGTTCCCAGAAGGCTGGCAGCATTGCCACGTAGTATGGCAATGCTTAATCTCTGAATCATCTTCCATGACATTAATTTTTTTTTATTTCATTAGTCTTTCCCCAATCCTCCTTTACCACTCTCCCGAATAGGGAGAGTGGTAAAGGAGGATTGGGGAAAGGCTAGGGGAAGAGAAGCGAGAGTCGAGTGGAGAGGCGAGTAGAGAGACTAGTGTAGAAGCAAGTGGTGAGTCGAGCAGAGGCGAGTAGAGAAAGGAATAGAGAGGAGCTCAACCATACCGGTGTCAATCCGGTACGTGCGCATTTTGGTCGCTTGCTGAGCTTCTGCCATTCTTTCCTTCCGTTGCTGCAAAAACCTATCGGTAATCTGACCCATGCCGCCAAGGAGAAAGCCGATCTTTTAGGTAACCTCTTTGCGTCAAACTCGACTATGAACGACGGGAATGCCAAGCCACCACCCTGGTGTGGAACTTCAATGGATGAAATAAAAATCACCCAGCGGATGGTTTAGCGAGAACTAAAGTCCCTAAATGTTTGAAAGTCGATGAGCTGGAAGGCATACAGGTAATGGTATTTAAGCTCTATGCTCTAGAGTTGTGCCCTGTCTTTACACAACTTCTCGCGCTTTCGTTCTCCGTGGGACGAGTTCCAGCTTCATGGAAGACCGCATACGTACTTGCATCTTGTGCTTATGAAAGATGACAGGACAGACTCGTCCAATTACAGGCCTCTCGCTGTCATCTCTCTCCTCTCGAAGGTTATGGAGTGTGTTATGAATAACATGGGGCATGAATTAATGAAAATTGGGGTATGAGCTGTAGGGGAAGAATATTATTCAGTCTGTTATTACTATACAGCTTCTGGGATAGCTTGAAGGTAACAATCCACTGAGCGAACGACAGTATTGCTTCCGTACCATCGCTCAAGCTATCGAGACTCAATATGAGGCACTAGTGGTCAGCCTCGATATAGCGGAGGCCTCCGAGCGTCTATGGCACAGTGTTCTTCTTACGAAGCTACTATCTTATGGACTCGCTAAGGGACTGTTTAATTGAATTGCCAGCTTTTTGTCCAATAGAAGCATCCTAGTCTCTTGGACGGCAGCCGCTCGGACAGCATTGACATAAACAGAAACACTGCTCACAAGGTTCCGTGTCTCCGACCTTGTTTGTACTGCATATTAATGATACTAGCTTTTGCCCGCGGCTCCGCCCGCGTGGATGTCGGTTATCGCGACCAAACATAGCCTCTGTCCTTTCTCAAGGTCTAGCCTATCCCTATACCAAATTTCATCAAAATCGGTTCAGTGGTTGAGGCGTGAAAGCGTAACATACAGACAGACAGACAGACAGACAGAGTTACTTTCGCATTTATAATATTAGTATGGATGCTGTCGGACGACTCTGTTCATTGCTATACTTCCCTCAGTCCAATTCTAGAAGGACACTCAGTCAAAATCTCGACCTATCTGAGGACAGATTGTTTAGGCTATATATGTCAAACTCTCAATCTGTCTGTACGATCCTCAGATAAATCGCGATTCAGGCTGAGTATCATTCTAGAATACGGGCCTTAGAGATATTGGAACTATTATTTATGTATATTCTTCGAGTAGTACGTAACTTACGTACCTAGTATTTTCATTCATTATTATTAATCTAAGTAATTTTATTGAAATGGTTATGTTTAAGGTACTAGACGGCAGCTCGAAAGTCACAACTGGATTCATAAAGCCCCTATCTAAATCTGATAAGATGTTTTTCATGAATGTTCACGAAAAGGAAATGTACTTCAATTGTGACGATATTTATCAATTATTACGCGACAGAGATTATATGTATAGGTGCGTTGAATGTAGATTTTCTGCCATTGAACAAAATTTTAAAGTTTGAGTTAGGTATATACTTTTGAACCTTACATTTTTTACATGTTAGTGACGAGTTTCAAAGCATCGCACGCGTTAATGAGTCTCTGAGTGATGCTGAGATCGTGTGGCGCGACAACTGGACTACATTTATCGACGGTATGCTGCAGCTAAATGTGCTACGACAAGCTCACCACGCGGTTTCAGCGCCCACAGGAGTCCGGAAAATAGTGATTGACGTCATGGAGCAGTTCAATACAGTTCAACATTCAAAAACATCAGATGGTACTATTTTGATTAGCGCTCAAGTCTCCAACTTGCACAATAATACTAGGTAAATGCCGTTACTTTTCTTATACTATGCATGGTCTTGTGATGTGGAACGATATGCCACTCTCCAAACTTTTTTAATAAGCCATCCCCATATTTCATGTGAATAATATCAGATCTCTAAACTCTATAGGGTAACGGTGGTAAAATTGCAACTGTTACCTAATTTGAAGAATCCAGGGACAACCTAGCAGGATGGTGTACATTAAATTTCCACGTACGTTTCTTTATAGGGAATAGAGATTTTGGTCAAGGCAGGTCGCACCTTCAGCGTACTTGTATCCTAAAATGGGCGGGTATCCAGAATCCACAACAACGCAAATAACAGGCCGACAACGCAAATAAAATAAGTTTTGCATCAGATAAAAATCCTTCATATAGAGACAACTTAAAATAAACTTTATTAGAAGCTTACATTTTTGAAATATGGTAGTAAATTAATTCATGATTATTTGTTTCATTAAGGTGTGGAGGAGTTTTATTGGAAGTTATACAATTTCAACAGTTGCCTCCATATAAAGATACTGAAATAGGATTAAAGTTTTTGAATTTTGTTTCCTATTTCAATTCAGGAATGGATGTAAGTAAAATTTTAAGTAACTTAGTCATCAGAAGTTGAAAAGCCCGTTTTAGTGACCACCTGAATCTCGTTCGGGGTCGACACAGGTTAACTTTACTGCCGTGTAATACATTTTACTTGACATTGGCAAAATTGCGGTGATTCGCTGCAGAAGCCATTTAGAAGAATTGAATTAAAGGTCCGTTTTAATATTTACCTTTGCGACGTAACTATAGATATAACTATACGACTCAGTACTTGATAGGTATTCTCGATAAATCGATTAAAGTTTGCATGAGTATTTGATAAATTTCAATGTGTATTTTAATGATGCTGACTGTACAACCTTAAAAATATGTCTTGATCAATTTAAAAAATTAAGTCTTGACCAATTTAAAAAAAATGTCTTGATCAATAAAAAAAAATCCTAAACCGATTTATTAGTCTGTGGAAAATATGAAATAAACGTTGTGCATAGCGCTAGGCGAGTGGGCGGTACCCATCAATGAATGATTGAATTACCCTCAGAACATTTTAATCGGTAAAAATAGAGAACTTCATGGGTTTGAATCGTCAAAACGGGCCTTTCATTTTGAGATGTACGAGTATATCGCAGATGGTCAAAATTCAAATAATATGTTACTTTTTTATATGGTGCACAGGTTTTTTCATCGCTTGAAGTATATTTTCAAATCGTGGCTGAAAATTTGAATAAAAATAAAATAAATGTAATTGGAATAAGAAACCAAAGTAAAGATGGATCTATGTTCAAAGAAATGAAAAGTGTACTTAAGAATATGTTTCAAATTGAAGTGAATTATAAACAAGTTACTCGAGAAATGGCGTTGA
This sequence comes from Eilema sororculum, assembly GCA_914829495.1. Taxonomy (NCBI): domain Eukaryota; kingdom Metazoa; phylum Arthropoda; class Insecta; order Lepidoptera; family Erebidae; genus Eilema; species Eilema sororculum. The sequence goes on from OU618536.1 coordinate 23,323,918, forward strand.
AAAATTATAACTTTGAAGATATTGATTTGATATTTATTGAAAATTTATCAACTGATAAAAACGTATGTTATATATTTGTAAGAGTTATTCATTTCTTTTCACAATAATAAATTATTGATGAAGAAATTTATCAACAGATATGTCAGCATTTAGAAGAATTTCTGCCGCGAAATAAATTTGTTGTGAGTGAAGAATCCGAAAGAGGTCCCGGACCCTCAGGACTCTCTTCACTGTATTGTGTGCTGTCCATTCATACTAACAATAATCAAAGCTCACTACAGTTGGTTCGTTGGGGATCTGTAGATGCAATAACAGACACTCCGATTATATTAGATTCTAAAGAGACTCACTTTGATTTGATGAATTCCGTTCATTCTAATGTGACTGGACGCAGTAATTTTCAGGTAAGGAGTTAAAAATCTAAGTCAACCCGCTTGTATTGACCTCTATTACATTTTGTGTTGTATCTAGAGATTGAGAATTTGAGTATTCTTGATTATTAATTACTATTATTTTTACTGCCACAAAAAGGACCTGGGCTTGGAGATAAAATGCTTAAATATATTCGGAACAGCGTTAAAATACATACATACATACATAAAATCACGCCTGTTTCCCATAGGGGTAGGCAGAGATCACGGATCTCCATTTGCTACGATCCTGACACACTAATCCCGTTTCATTCACTCTCATTACATTCTTCATGCATGCTCGAAATGATATAATCATTCAGGTCATTTTAGCGCTGATCTGAAGCTCGCTGAGTTAAAAAATATGAAAAAATTTCTTGTGTTTTCTCAGTTTTCTCTCTATACCCTCTCTATACTCTTCAAATAGTGAAACGATTTTTCAACGAAGGACAAATTCTAAATTACTGTTTAACATCATACAAATATATACGATCCAGATTCAGCCTCAGATGCACAGCTTGAGTCAACAATAGTGCCCAAAAGGCGACAGTAGGCTCACCTTCTATCGAATCCAATGATTGATGAAATGTGGGTCTTAATTCACCTCTGCCTAACCCTCCGGGGATAAAGGCGTGATTGTATGTACATACATGCAATCACGCCTTAATTAAGACATACATAGATACATTCATACATATGTACATATGTATGTCTTAATTAATATTTTCAACACAATCCGGGTTAGGATCCTAACCCGGGGTATTCTCTACTATGGCTAAAACTAGTTGGGCACTATTAAAGTACTACCTTATTCTTATGAAACTAAATTATTGCTTAGGGTAAGTTGGGAGGCGATTATTACTTATCGGTTAAAAGAAGTACTACCAGGAGTCGGAATGTGATTTTACAAGGAGCTCAATTTGGTGATTCCTATTCATTGAAATGGATGGATACCCCTGCGTTGCTTGGATCAGGAGTGACTGTGAATGTAGGTATATTTTTCATTTCAGATGTAAATCTATCAAATTGTTTAAAGTCAGATAAATTATCCTTAGTTACTTTACCAGGACAATGATAAATACCTGAACTAGGCCAGAAATAGCGCAGCTAATATTTTAAGAAGTACGTAAAGTTACTAGACTAGTTGGTAACAAATTATTGTTAATTATCCAAACATAACGTTTGCGTTACTATGATTTGTGAAGAGATGTTTTGCTAAGTAATAATTTGGCAAATGAAATCATGCGAATTTTCTTCGGGATGTGATAATGTGCAATTTTTTTTCGTACAACATAGGTAACGCAATTATAACGACATGAAATAGAGTTAACGAAACACAAGGTAGTAATGTTAATTTAAGCGTATCGAGTTAAAAGTTTAAAAATAATAACAGACAAGTCAGAAACAGAAATTTTCTTCACTAGATATTTATAATACAGTTCTCGAAATTTAATATGTTGTGTTTCATACTTACTGTACAGTGAGCATCAGATCATCATTCATGACTTAGTTTTCCCCTCCTATTTTCGAATATCACAGGTGTACTATGCTGGAATCAATACTAATGACGTGAAGCAAGCTAACGGTTCCCCGTTATTTAAACAACATGGCAATAATACGTACGGAATGGATTTCAGCGGAGTCACAGAAAGGTAATAAAAAAATAATCAAAACCTCATTATTTACTTTTGTGTTATAAGTAGCAACCCGCTCTGAATTGTCATCGGAAAATATTCTTTTATTTATGAAAAGAAACAAATCTATATTCAAATATTTACAGATATTAACTTGCTAATCCGGTAATCGTATTGACTAAAAGCCGAAAAATCGTGTACAACTTTTGTACGAACAAAAGTACAACCAGCATCAGTTTTGCGCTGTCTTTATATAAAGGTGCACACTGTTCGATCAGTTGATAATCTAAGTACATACTGAATAGCTGCTTCACAATTCAAACAAAATTGCTTCGGGGTATTATCATCAATAGTAATACAGCTTGCATCTTTGGTTTCTGAAGCAACTAGACAAAATACTGCAAAATCCAAAATTAATTTCTCGATGCGTCGCATCGACTGTCGTCGACAAAACCAAAGTTTGTTATGTTATACCAAAGCTGATGTGGCCTAATGTTGTAGAGTATCAATATAACTGTTGTTCCCCTAACAATATATTGGTCATCCTTAACTTGGTCTTTTCATTTAACTAAAATAACTGTACTTGTAAGTCAAGTACAAGTTTCTCTTCTCGTCCTATATAATAATATGCCATGCAACATCAGATTTAGATTAGGGTTAATCCATATTTTGTGCGAGTGCGAAAACAGAGGCCGAAGTGGTGGTGAAACAAATATCTTTAAACTCTCTAAGCGTGATTCATTAGTGAAAATATACTTCTTAAATATTGTTTCATGTGTTAAAATTGAGTGTCCCGTACCTGATCCGACAGATTTGTATCATTATGATGCCATCGGTAAGTTTGGTAATATTTCATGACATTACAGTGGCAGATCTGTCATGGGCATAGTGCGTAGCGGTGCAGCAAGTACTCATGTGATGGCGCAGCCTGAACTGCTGTGGCCTGTGCCGGCGCACTGGAGTATGGAAGACGCCGCCACCGTGCCACTAGCGTACGCTCAAGCGTTCTATTGTCTTGTAAGTATTCAATCTACATATTTAGTAATGTGTTTAGACAGTGAATTTTTCAACTGATTGTATACAATGATGGTAGCGGGAATTAATTGTGGTTCTATTACAATAAATGATTGTGTGATGACGCGAAAAACGGATTACCCTTAATTTTTATTTTTATTTTAAAAGGGAATCAAGGTTAAACTTCCTCGAGGCAAGACGATATTAGTACACGGAGGAGCAGGTGCTTTAGGACAAGCAGTAATATCCATTGCTCTGGCTCTAGATTGTGAAGTATTTACCACTGTCAGTGATCTACGTAAAAAGCACTTCTTGCAAAAATTATTTCCAGCACTGAAAGGTACACTTCATGAATTAAAGTTATTTTTTTTCCTTTTACTTAGTTTTAATATAAATTTTTGTTAATCGGGTGATATTCTAATACGCCTTGACTTTATAGTTACATTGTATGTGTTTTTTAAGTATATTCAATGTTATTGCTATGTATTTTAATAAGCTCGTTAAACTGACGCTTGATACTGAAGTATAATTTCAGGTAATCATATTGGATGCTCGCGCGATCACACGTTTAGTGAAATGGTAAGAATATTGACAGAGGGAAAAAAATGCAGTCTCCTCATAAGCTGTGTACAAGGAGTGCTCAAAGATGTAAGTATTGTGGTATTTTATATGAATAATAGTAGTTATTAGTTCTCGTGGCTAAAAGTAGTCCTAATCAGACAAAAAGTGGTACATTGTTAGTAGAATTCAATACAATAATTATTATTAATATATGGAATTGACCTATTGTTACGTTTATGGCACTCGTAAAAATACTAACGCAGTGAAAAGCACGCTATCCTGTATGTTCCTGTTGTGATACGAATAATATTAAGTAGCCTTAGATAGTCCGAACTTTTTTATACGTATCCGGCAACAGGACGACAGACGGTTGTGTCTCACACGGGAGTTTACCATCGCGAGGGGGAACCTTCGACTCTGGCGGGGAGGTATCCGTGGGGATTTCTGCACAGAATAAAAAGCACAGTATAACATCTATATGCCCGCTGTAGTCATTCTAAAGCTCCCGGGAGAGCACTGCCTCACTAAGTAGGGACATCAGCTGATAACAGTCCCCAAAGAGCTCACTACCATTTCTCCGAGTCTCCTGCAAGACCGCCATCGCTACCGTCATTCTCTGCCTGGAGAGTGCGTAGACCAACACCGTCACGTGATCGGTTAAATGTACCAATGTTCGACTTAGTAGAGCGGGGTTTACAGGATTCACGATTTTGGCCTAATGTCTTCAGCCGTACTCAAACTCACTTGTATCAAGAGGCGTAAAACTCCTGCGCACCATTTTGTTTGGTTCTGTAGTACTAAATATTAATTACTTTGTGATTAACTGGTTTGCAGATGACTTTCGATTGTAAATCCTTGGGAGGTATGTTTTTGGACCTTTCACAAATACCAAACGAAGATAATTATGATTTGGGAATGTTTCACTTCAATCGCGAGGGAAATTATGTGTCCGTGGACTTTTCTTCGATGTTTGAAGCCGAAAATATTAAAGATCTTAAAGTAAGTATTAATAAAATTGACTAAAAAATATAATCGCTGTATGGGTATAAAGTGGTCAATATTAATTTGATTTCAATAATTAGCTGTTGCCCGAGGCTCTGCCTGCGTGGATGTCGTTTATCGCTGTAAATTTTAGCGCTGGCTTTTCAAGGGCTGAGCACTCTCTATACGTTTCGATTTCTACTTGACTCTATTCACCTATCTATTTGACTGTTTACGCGACCCAACTCGCCCCTTCCTTTCCCCTCCCCCAACCCCTTTTTCCCTTTCCTTACCCATACCCCCACCCTTTACCCGTTTATGTCCTAAAACTTTCCCCTATCTCCCACTCGTGCTCCACAGTTTTCCTCTTCCCCCGCTCATGCCTAACCCTTTGTCCATTTCCCTGCTCATGCCCCAACCTTGTCGAAAGTTTGCTAACTAGAAAAAAAAAATTTCAAATTCGTCAAATTATGAGTGTTAGATTTGGGGGGGTAAAATTTGGGGTAACCATAACCTTTAACTTATGATATATACCTATAAACAGGATGCCATTTGTAATTATGTATTTGGACCAAGGAAATTAAACTATAAATACAATTCTGTTTTATCACTCTTTTATTCTGTTATACTATGTCAGTTCCAAAAGCTGTTGTAGACAGGAAAGAACTAACAAGAAAACCTGTCTGCCATAAAACCACAACATAATTATTATTTCATTTCATCATACACCAGGCTCGTAGCCAAACATTACAATATAAGACGACCCTGGTGTCAGACCAGTTACAACAGTTTAATAGTCAAAACTATAACACAGATAATTATCACATAGGAACCACATTGGAGTCGAACCAGTTCTCATAATTATTAGTATGACAATACTTGCACAGTCACTAATACGCTATAATGATATTGTATTATCTGGTATATCAATTAAACATACTAATAGCCGACACTATGATACATAGGCAGTACATAAAACTTAGATACCCCACTGGTATCGAATCAGCCCTTATGATCATTGGTATGACACTCTTTTACAGCCATTATTATTATGATAGTTTATTATCCCCGAGGATTATCGCAAATACATCAAGTAATACTTTGATTCGGTTACTTTACAAGTATATTTTAGTTACAAAGTATTTGGAACACCCAAAGAGAGTATTTAATTATAATTGCTAATTCAATTACTTATTAAATACCAATCCACTATGATATTATTCACTATAACAGTAGTTATTACTACATTCAATGTTATAACACTATAAGTACATATTATTATAACATTATAAATATAACAGAGGTATATCGTACCTCACACTTCGACGGCTCGGGATCAACTGTCCCAACGACACCTGACTCTGACATCGTCTTTTTATAACATTAGAGACGTCGCATTGCATTGAATGATTTTCACCTACCCACTTATAAAAATATTGTATAAAGTAGTTTCTTATTTACAAATCCTTTAAAATATTCTAAACTGGCGAAATGTGGGTGCTAGCACCTCTGCCTACCCCTTCAGGGGAATACAGGTGTGAGTTTATGTTATGTTAAAATATTCTTTATAGTAATATTAATACACTATAATACATCAAGCTACACCTTACCTGATCGCTGGCCACTCCATACTTTAACATGATTCTAACAAGTGCGACAGAGCCGTGTTCATAATATTACAGAATAAAATAATAGTTACATTTTAATTACGATAGTACTACGATACTGATCTTACAGACTATACACAAAATGGTAAGCGAGGGTATATCGCGCGGCTACGTCCGTCCGCTGTCGCGCGTGACGTACGCGCCACAACAAGCGGCGCGCGCCTTCCGCCTGCTGGCCGCGAGCGCGCACCGCGGCCGCGTGCTGTTGCGTATGAAAGATCATACTGTTCAAGTGCACTGCAGGTGATTACATAAATAATAAGATGTATAATATAAGAAAAATAACGAATGGCGTAGAAAAAATCCCTGTAACAATTTTCTTTCCGAAGTATTCAAGGGGACCTGAATACTTACAAGATTTGCGTGGCATACGGTTCGCTGCGTTCTCCGTAATCTTAAATTCAAGGGTGATTTTTTACAAAATGATTGATGAAGTTCGGACCAACCCTTGGCGATATTTTGCCATCAAAGTTAATGAAGCTGCAGTCCTTATCAGACTCATTTCACTGTCAAGATTTATGACAATTCTGGCGATAACGTTGGTTAAACATTGAACGTTGGGCAACGATCCTAGGAAAAAATAATGACAATTAAAATCTAGCAAAGTTCATTACAACTTTTGTGTTGTCATCTTTCGTGTAAAATTAATAATAAACGAGTTATTCGGTAAATAAAAATTCACTACCACGCAAAACCAAATGTAGTAGTAAATGTCAGTGACTTCCTCCAGCAAATTCTTAAGAAAATTTCTACTAGGTTTTTTCTTTGTCAAATGTTATGTTTATTAGCCTAGTATTACAGTCTGCACGTCAATATACTTATCATTGTATTAAACTGAATTTCAGAATGACATGTGATGCAGGTCACTCTAACCTTATATTATGTGGGAAGACAACGTTTGGTCTACAGTTTGCTGATAGGCTGGTGGCCAGAGGTGCTAGAAAACTGTATCTCCACGTTCAACAACAGTCTTGTTACTTACAACACAAGATACGGTATTTATTGTTAAAATATTTTATGATGCTATTTTATCGCAATGACCGAATCATATTTATATTATTTGTGCTTTTGCACACCCCTGCACGGTACTCGCAGTAACCATAATATAGTTAGACAATAAAGTAAACAAAAAATACAAACATATAGACAGTAAATTAAACCGTTACTGGAAGGGAACATCAAATAAAAAGGGGCGAGCAGGAACAACCTGGTGCAAAGGTTAACATCTAGGTCTTGGGGGGCAGCTCCACGTGTTTTCAGGACAACCGGCCTCGCTCTCTCTTTCTCAGCGGGTGAGTTCGCGTGTGCAGTATGGCACCGCTCTGCGCATGCGAAGGAGGTTGATACTGCTCTAAACGACACATGCCGCATTGTAACGGGCTGCCTTAAACCTACTCCCCTAAATAGACTATATCCACTCGCCGGTATCGCTCCACCAACCGTACGACGGCACGTTGCTTGCGAGGTTGAGAAGAGAAAACAGGAGACAGATGAACGGCACCCACTCTTCCAACATGCCATACCCAACTTTAAAAGCAGACGGAGCTTCCTTCGATGTACTGCTGCTGAGATGGGCCAACCTGAGAGCGCTTGGTACCAGAAGTGGCTCACGGATTATAGACTCCCTCAGGATAACATCCAGCCCGCTGAGAGCCTACCCGGGCATGAAACAAAATAGGCCACCTGGATATCCTTAAATAGGTTGAGGTCTCAGGTCGGCTGCTGTAGGGCGAACCGGGTAAAGTAGGGTTACCTGGACGCGGGGGGTGGTGGCTGCGACTGTGGTGCACCTCTACAATCGATGGACCACCTCTTGTCGTGCCCACGGTGCCCCTACACCTGCACGATTGCCGACCTGAATGAAGCTACGGAAGATGCGGTCAAAGTCGCTGAGTTTAGGGCTGGGCGTATCTAAATATTTAAATTGTTGCCACTGACACAAAGACTGGAAGGTGTTTGTAGCAAGTAACAATAAAATAAAATATGTATTTTTGCTCTTCTCTGTCGCAAATAATAAATAAGCAGTGGTGAGTGGAAAAACGGGCAACACCTATTATATTTTTTTTTCATCTTGTGTTTCAGTTGTTGGCAAAGATTGGGTATTAATGTCATCGCCTCATCAGAATCACTAAGTAGCCAGAAATCTGTAATTTCATTACTAACTACTAGTTCACAGTTGGGCCCTCTGGAAGGTGTATATATAATTGCAGAAGAATCTACTGCTGGTAATAATTTGATAAGCAATTTGGATGCTGAAATAAGGAATTTATCCCTTGATTTGAGGTATGTTCTAATAGTCTTGGTGAACTTGAAAATGCTAATAACTCCGTTAATTTAAACATCTGAAGTTACCATAATTTGTACCCAGCCCAAAATTGGTAGGATTATTCAAAATACCACCGTAAATGAAAGGGTTAGTGTCGTTTCCACCCGTTCCCGTTTCAACCCGAAAACTTATTATTAAAAATGATAATTATTTATGTTCCCGATTCCACCCGTTTTTTTAATAAAGTACAGTCAACCGAAAAAATGGTTAATTATTTAACAAGCTTAAATATTGATATTAAAACAGGGAACCTAACTATTGCACATTTTGCACGAAGGACACTCCGGGTCACTCTTTGATACCTTTTTTACACTTTACTAGTATATATATATATAGATAAATAAATGTTGTTTCTAATTTTGCATTAAGGGAATACGATAGTTGTGTCTATTTCACGCGCCGTTACTTAAGGTGCATGTGCGACCTTTTTTTACCTGAGGCTGTTTGAATAGATAAATAAATTGGATCGTTAACGTTTCACTGGTGGTAGAAATTTGATGGCACAAATTTGTCACTAATTTCGACCGGGTTGGTACCACCGTGCACAAGTGCGAAAACCTCTCCATAGTAATCCAATCTCGGTTGGATTGCGTCCAGGGATCAGCAAGTGCATAGCCGGGCCGAGGTGATGGTAGTCGCAGCACTAGTGGGACCGGTGGGTCTTGGCGTAGTCTAGTGGGGGGTGACGCGGGGCGCCGCGCCGGGCAGGGAGACCTGTAGAAACGGTGGTGCCGCTGGCCGCCCGCGGCATAGTACAGGGGCCCAACTGGGACTAACCACCCTGGGAGGTTGCCCCACCAGGTCGCGCATAATCCCGATATGGCTCGTCGTGCCGGTTGGCGACTGGATGGGAGCCCGGCGACCATATTCGGGGGGGACCGGGGGCCCTTCCGTTCGGCGTGTTGGCTCTCGTCATGCCGTCACAATCATAGACAAAACCAATGTCCCATGTATTGTCACACGGTGCTGCGGCGACAATCACCTCTTTTTCACACCTTCCCTACCTTTACCATGACAGCGCACCAAAAAGATAGAGTCAGAACAGCGGCTAGGGAATCTCCCACCACACGACTATTGTAGGTGGAGTCCACGAACATCTGTGGGCTCCATACAAACCTCAACGCCGTCCACCAACACCTGGAGACGGCCAAACCAGCAATGCTGTTTCTGACGGAGATACAAATACGCCGCCCTGACAACACGACCTATCTGCTTTACTCCGGCTATGTTATAGAGGAAAATTTCCGAGCAAAAGCCGGGGTGTGCGTGTTTGTTAGGGCGGATATTTGCTGTCGCTGTTTGCGCTGTCTAGAGGACCCATCCTTCTCCATTCTGTGGGTACACGTAGACCATGGCTCCACGAGTCAGATCTATGTGTGCCTTTACCGCTCCCATACGGGAGATGCAGAGATAACTCGACTCTTTGAATACCTGAGTCAGGCGGCAGATGATGCGCAGGAGCGGTTTCCGAACGCCGAATTGGTGTTTCTGGGGGACTTTAACGCCCACCACAAGATCTGATTGGGCTCCGCCAAAACAGACCATGTGGGAAGAGCTACTCACGCATTTGCCCTGGCGCATGACTTGACTCAATTGGTGCACAAGGTCACAAGGATACCAAGAGAGTCCGGCCTAGAGCCCTCTCTGCTAGACCTTCTGTTGAAGAGTCACCGGGACCAGTACAGTGTCTTGGTGAGTGCTGCTTTAGGTAATTCCGACCACTGTCTGGTCCGCCCCAACGTGCCCATTGTAACGCCCCCACGACCCGTGCAGGGGAAGAGGCGTCTTTGGCACTACTCGTCAGCGGACTGGGATGGACTACGCGACTATTATGCGTCCATCCCGTGGGTTGAACGCTGCTTTGAGGGTAAGAACCCATCTGAGAGCGCTACTGCTGTCGCCGGTGAGATCGGTTTGGGTATGGAATACTATATCCCATACACCGATGTCACCGTGGTTCGGGCGTGAGTGCGCGGAGGCATAAACAGTCTGCGTACCGCGCTTGGGTGCGGACGCGCGTCACACGCGATCTCAACGTGGGTCACTTCAAGGCGGCGTACAACAGAGCCACAAAGGCCTGCAAGAGGGCTTACGTCAGGGCGGATGCCCAGCGCATAGCAAGGCTGGGCCAAGAGCTAGTGGCGCATCCCACGGGTAGCCGTGCAAGCCAACTTCTGCCAGCCCTCGCTGCCCCTGCTGAGTAACCCCGATGGATCTCTGGCCCATGAGCCGCAAGAGAAAGCAAATTTGCTGGTCAATCTCTTCGCGGCCAACTCCCGAGTCAATGATTGTGGTATGCAACAACGGACAATGCCCACTGGTGACCACGTAATGCCTGATATCCATATCAGGCAACGCGATGTCCGTGCAGTACTGCAATCACTCGATGTCCGGAAAGCCAGTAGTCCTGATGGTATTCCAGCGGTTGTACTTAAAAAATGTGCAGAGGAGTTATCTCCTATGCTAACGCGGCTGTGCCGACTGTCCTACAGTTCGAGTACAGTGCCTTTGGCTTGGAAGGAGGTGAATGTCCAGCCGATCCCCAAGAAGGAGGATCGCTCAGAACCAGCCAACTATCGACCCACAGCCGTCACCTCAGTGCTGTACAAGGTGTTCGAGCACATTATTAACACGCAGCTCATGCGCCACCTAGAGGATCACTCCTTGCTTGGTGACCGGCAATACGGTTTTAGACCGAAACGGTCAACCGGTTAACCGTTAAAAACGGGGTCAATTAGTCTTGACATTAGAGCTTACGATAGAGTATGGCACAAATCGCTTCTTTCCAAGCTACCAGCCTTTGGCCTGCCTCCCAGACTGTGCAACTGGGTTGCAAGTTTCCTGCAGGGGCGCCGTATTCGCGTCCTTTGTGATGGACGAGCTTCGGAGTTCTTGCAGGTAAATGCTAGCTTGCCGCAGGGTTACGTCTTATTTCCCACTCTCTTTCTTCTGCATATCAATGATACACCTTACACGGGAGTTATTACGCACATCCTGCGGCCAAGCAGTCTGATATCGCGGAAAAAAGGCAGCTTCTTGTCACTGAGCTGGACCGGATCCTGGACCACGTTTCTCAATGGGGCGCTAGGAACCTGGTCGAGTTCAATGTCAAGAAGACCCAGGCATGTGCGTTTACAGCAAAAGTATCTCCTTTCCTTCCCCTTCCCACTCTTTAGAGCACACCACTGCCACGGCAGGATCACCTCAATATCCTCGGTATGGATGTTCGCTGCAAACTGAATAATAAAAACTTTATCGAGAGTATCTTCAAATTAGCCTCGCGTAAACTCGGAGTCCTGGACAGAGTAAGACGTTTTTCACGCCGGAACAGCGGTGTCTTCTATACAAGACCCAAATTCGTTCCTGCGTGGAATACTGCTCACATCTCTGGGACGGCTCCGCAAAGTACTTACTAGATGCTCTCGATAGGTTGCAGCGATGTGCGGTCCGCATTATTGGGAATCTTGAGGTCACGAACACCCTCGAACCTTTGCAGATGCGTAGAGATGTTGCGCCATTGGCAGTTTTCTACCGTCTCTACCATGGTGAATGTTCTGACGAGCTCTTCCAATTAGTCCCACCCTCTCCTTTCCTACACAGGACGACACGTGCAGGACTAAGATGCCATCCATATACGGTGCGGAGTATACCTGCTAGAACCAAGCGTTTCAGTGACTCGTTCCTATGCCGCACCATTAAGACCTGGAACTCCCTGCCAGCTCACGTGTTTCCTTCTTCCTACAGTCCCGGGTCCTTTAAGCGGGGCGTGAAAAGGCATCTAACGAGGCCGTCAAGCTGAGTGCCACCACTATTAACATGGTACATGTTTCCGATGGTGACCCTCTTCCCGAGACTTTGCCTTTAGCTTAACATCAGGCGAGGTGAAGTCAAATCGACGTGTCCTATATAAAAAAAAAGTTCTCACTAGTTCCAGTGGAAGTAGTCCTGGTGGAACTAGTGAAACTTTTTCTTCTCATTAGTTCCGTTTAATTTCGAATTAATTTTTACTGGAACTAGTGAAACTGTTCCTTCTCACTAGTTCCTTTGCACTTTAGCTATTAACTGGAGACGATATAACTACAATTAAAACTATATAATTTAAGCGATAACTTCACTACATTTACAATAATTATCTCAACTACCATTTTAGTGATTTGAGCAAATAAAAAAACAAACCTTCATACAAAACTTAATAGATATATGTACAAATAATAAAATTGTAAAGCAATACTGACATTAATTATTACCTAAGCTAATCCAGAAATGAGATATACATAGTTATATCTCCTGATTTGAGCTCCATCTGTGTTTCTCTTATAAAATCATAATTTTCAAACTGAAGGAAACCAATGATTTCTGTGATACAAAATTAGAATATAACGAACTAAAGTACTGTGATTTACCTTTTTATAGAAGTTTTTTTTATTTCAAATAAAAAATTATTAACCGATAAATGATTTATTATTTCTGTTCCTGACTGTACCTACTGGCAAAAACGATTTAGGTAGAGACGGTAACGGGTCGAATCGCAACGGGTGGAAACGGGAACGGGTGGAAACGCCACTCACCCATTTACGGGTTTACTCTTAAATCCTCATCGATTCGATACTTGTTTCTTTTTCAACTTCAAATGTCACAAAATGGATAATCGCGATCAGCAAACCGGTAAGTTCTAAATATTCCACAACAACATATTCATGCGTACAAATATTTGCACTGAGCGGGAATCGAACCCGCGCCTCCTGCATGGCAGTCGCGTTCACTACCGCCACGCCACAGAGGATGTCAGTTCCATCGTAAAAATGTTTGAAACAAAGTGAATGATCATAAGTCGGACTAAATCATTAAATTTGGAAAGAAACCAGGTTTATAGGTTTTGAGCACAATTGAAGAGAAAAGTTATAAACCGTAAATGAAAACCGTAAACCGAACATAATAGATAATTTTCTCATCTGTTTTTTATAAGTAAATTTACCTCTACCAGCCTTGATTTTTTCCTTGCCTGAATAACTTGACGGATTTTAAAATGCGAGGTGTCATTTGACATAACGTAACATAACATAAACTCATGCCTGTATTCCCCGAAGGGGTAGGCAGAGGTGCTAGTACCCACATTTCGCCAGTTTATGTTTGGATCCCAATGTAATAGGTGGCGAGCCTATTGCCCTTAACCGGGCACTTATAAACCGGCGATAAATACACACATAACTTCGAAAAGCATCGAAAAGTCATTGGTGTGTGCCATGGTAAACTTGGAATCGAACCCGAGACCTCGTCTCAGTAGTCCATTACCCATACCACTAGGTTACCGCACGTGTCATTTTATTTGTCGTAATTGCGTGAGTGACACCAGATATATTAAAATTTATAGAAAATCAAACTGGCAGATTTTAGGTGCCAAAATTGTTTGACCGCGTAGGACCCAATAACTAAAGATTGGATTTCGATGTGGTTATATTTTTTTAGTTGGTCTTGGTCAGACTTTTAAGTCTGAATCAAACAAACGTCAGATTTTAATCTGACGTTTGATTGCGATCGGTTAACGGCCGTTCCCAATAACATTACTTACAGTTAAAGATAGATCGCAACAGTCAAATCGGCTGTTAAAATTCAAAACTTAGTAACTGAGTTTTGGTAGGTAAGCTTAGAGGACGCATCGCAGTATAATTTTATTTTCCGAAATTGGTGTGAATTCTTGGTCTTGGAAAAGACACACTCTACGTTTTGAGTCAACGTGTACAATAAAAAACTCCCCAGGGAGCTTTTAGTTAAGTCCCAACAACTTTACTGAGGCAGCAATCATCTCATTCATCGGCATCAACAATATTAACTCGTTATCGTCATCATCAACAAACATTTTTAACTATTATAAGTAATTGAAATAAAACCATTTTTTACGGATTCTATCGCGATATATTTGTTATGATTACTTTTTAACCCGACGTTTCGGTCGCTTGTTTATTTATTTTATTTATTTATTATATACTTTATTGTACGCCAATTACATTATTAAAAGTATGGAAATTAGGAACACAAGAGCAGTACAAAGGGCGGCCTTATCGCTTTACGCAATTTCTGCCAGGCAACCTTTGGATGGAAATGTATGTTGGTTGGAGTACTTAACTGGTAGTTGTTGGCGTTCAATTATACATTTATATAATATACCTACACATTTATATATATACATAATTACATAAATATATACCTACTTAAATATAAATATACATACATACATAAAATATATACATTTCTACATACAATATAAATTTTTAAAAATATAAAGGTACATAAACATCTACATACTTAAACAGATATAATAGTACACTATGTTAGACGTGACACACTGGACAAGTAGTGCTCCCTGACCATTCCTTTGAACTTCACCAATGTCTGAGCTCGTCTTATTTCCACTGGCAGTTCATTCCACAGGCGAACAGCTGTGACAGTAAAAGAATTGTCGAAGAAACCTGTGGAATGCCTTGGCATTTTTAAAATCAGTCTCACCGATGATCGTAGACCCCTCTCATGGGTATCTGAAAGGAACTGAAAACGTTCTTTTAAGTAGGAAGGTGTTGAAGGGTTATACAAGATGTTGTATAGCAGGGAGAGGATATGTGAGTTCCGGCGCAGCCTGATAGGTAACCACTGTAATTGTGTACGGAACTGAGATACATGGTCAAACTTGCGAAGTCCATATATAAATCTTATACATAGATTTTGAAGACGTTCTAGTTTGTCAAGCTGGTTTTCGGTCAGATCCAAGTAGCTAACATCTGCATAATCTAATATAGAAAGAAGCAAGGAGTTTGCAAGCGCAGTTTTTGTGGGAATCGGTAACAGGTGTTTTAACCTCCTTATTGAACCTGCAGAAGCAAACACCCTTCTGCTCACTTCCTGCAATTGTGGGCCCCAAGACAGGTGGGAATCGAGTATTATACCCAAGTTTTTAACCTGAGTGCTTAAGGGAATCGCAGTGCCATCAAAAACAACCAGAGGAACAAGGGTCAGGTCTATATCTGTTCTATTGCTGCCAAGTATAATCACTTGTGTCTTCGCAGGGTTAACACTAAGCCCAAAGGACTTGCTCCAGGAACTTATGCGAGCTAAGTCATTATTTATTTGCTCCATCGCTTCTCTCAATAGAGTTTTGGGTGCCTGTGTGTAAATTTGCAGATCATCTGCATAAAGGTGGTAGGAAGAACGAAGTTCATTAGAGATAGAATTAATAAAAATCGAGAAGAGCAAAGGAGAAAGAACGCCGCCCTGGGGCACACCGACACTGGTATTACACCAACTCGAAAATTTATCTTCGATGCGAATACGCTGCCGACGGCCACACAGGTAACTACGAAACCAGTCTATTACCGTTGGAGATATGTTAAGAGAGCGGAGTACATGTAGTAGAATATCAAAGTCCACCGCAATGAAAGCGTTACTGAAGTCTAGTAAACAGAGAACAGTTAGTTTCCCGCTTTCCATACCAGACCTAATGTCATCTGTGATATTCACTAAGGTTGTAACTGTACTATGACCAGGACGAAATCCGGACTGATAGGTATTGAGGAGATTATTTTTAGAAATAAACGCACTCAGCTGGTTATTGACGAGGCGTTCGAGAACTTTAGATAGGAATGGCAATATGGATATAGGTCGGTAATCGGTCAATAGCAATGGTTTGGATTTCTTCGGTAAGGGGGTAATTAAGGCATCTTTCCATGTGGATGGAAACGTACCACTCGTTATGGAATAGTTCAGCATGTAACAGATGATCGGGAGTATCTCTTCAAGGATGGGAAGGATCATGCTCCGGCTGATACAGTCACTACCAACTGCTTTGGAAGTTATAGCCATGATGCTCTTCTTAACATCACAAGCGGTAAATAGACTAAAGACAAATGTTGAGATGTTAGGAGTTGGAAGTGTAGAAAGATAATTAATGGTATGTGCCTTTGTAGTCCTATCAAAGTTGGACGAGGCAGTGAAATGCTGATTAAGAATATCAGTATCTAAGTCTTTAGGAATCATATCATGACGTGTTTTTCCAACTCCCAGAGTTTTGAGGAATTTCCAGACCCTTGATGAATCACCGTTTTGTACAGAGTTATGAATATGCTGGCGTTGTGCATTCCTACACACCTTATTGCAGTGATTTCGAACCGTCACATATCTCTGCCAGTTAGTTTCAGTAGGTCTAATTTTGTATCGAAATTTTGCAGCAGCTTTTTTTGAAATTAACTGTTTTACCTCATCTGTTAGCCATGGCGACGGTGGATGCTTGATTTTGATTGCTCGGATAGGGGCGTGTCTGTCATAGAGCTGAATGAGGTTCGAGTTAAAAATGGCAACTTGTTCGTCCACAGTCGCCGAAACAAACAATGGGGTCCAGTCAATGTTATTAGCATCGTTGCGCAGACTGTCAATGTTCATATTGCTAAAATTGCGCTGCATGCAGATTTTAGGGTTAGCTTTAGGTGGACGGATTTTGTAAGAGAGGAAGAGTAGGTCATGATAGGAGAAAGCATCAGCTTCATACTGTCCATGCTTAGCTACCCGTTCTAAGGAGGAAACCATGATGAGATCAAGAAGTGAAGGGTTACGGTTTGGAACGTGATGAGTAGTTTTAGATGGAAGAATAGTGAGGTTGCAAGATTTAGCGATAGTGTTAAGAGTTGAAGAGCGCGCATCATTTTTAAGGAGGCACGTATTAAAATCTCCCATGATTATGGAATGAGAGTAAGAAGGTATAAGGTTGATTAATAGTGATTCAAAAGAAGAGAAATAATTAATTTTAGAAGAGGGACAGTAATAGACACCAAGTAGAAGTTTAATGTGGTTGAGCTCAACTTCAAGAAACAAGTGCTCCCCGGCATTTGGTGGGGGTGGTTGTTGTGACATGCTTATGACAGAATAGGGTATATGTGATCTCAGGTATATAGCAACACCACCGGCACGCCCAGCGAGACGATCATTTCTAATCAGTTGAAACCCAGGAAGGGTATACGTAACGGTGGAATGATGGGACTTAAGCCATGATTCGGAGACAAGGATTGCATGGATGTCCTTACAATCAAAGGTAGCCAGCGCAGCAGGGAAATGTTCAGAAATACTTTGAGCATTAATATGGGCGATGTTGAAATTTTTAGGAACATCAGTAAACTGAGACTCGAGTATTGCAGCTAAGGACGGTGGCTCGTCAGCAATTTCACCAGAGCCATTTAAAGAATGAAAGCTATCAATGTCGTCATCATCAGAGCTATTCAATGAATAATAACTTTCAGTGTCGCTATCACACATGACATGTAGGTACTATCTATAACAAAATAGATAAAAATAATAAAATAGTTTGTAAATAATAAAATAGTTTGTAAATAATAAAATAGTTTGTAAATAATAAAATAAATATAGGATAATAAAATAAATGTAAATAATAATATGTAATAATAATATATAAGTTATATTATTAAAAATAACAATTATGAATAAAAATATAAGCACTGGCCAAGCACCAAAATACATTTGCTACCCGCCAGCTGTGCCTCCATTTCAAACAACTTTGGTAGGTATACAACAATCAATTTACAACCTAAGCATTAGAGCAAAACATCTTCCACACCCGGGTATAATTAAATAAAGAATGAAATATTTAACAAGCTACAATCTGTCATAGTGCCTTTTGCCGAAGTAAAATAAATGAATAAAACAAAATAACAACAATAAAAAAAATAATCTAAATAATATTAATACGGTAATCACCAGAAGGAATATTATAAGTATGTCAGTGCTAAAAGACTAAGGTCCATATTTGACGTTTGAGTGAAAGTGACAGATGTCAGGTAAGTGTCTGTCCGTCAAATTTATAGATGATTTATAGTGACGAATGACGGATAGATAATACAATCGATTCATGTAAATGATCTAAAAAGTTATGTGATACCGGCAATTTTAGACATAATCACAATACTTATATTTAAAAACTACCTATTGTGAAGTGTATGTGAACATATAAATGAGACAGAAAGCAAAATAGTGCGGGTATGCACCGAAACAACATAATAAAGTGATCACTACTCACTACCCGGGCGTGATCAAAACAATAGTATTTATTTCCTTTGAGCTGCAGTCCTCTTGGATTTGTTTACTTGTTTAGCCGATGCTGGGGGCTTTTCTATACTGGGTACCTCGATCTTATTAAGCTCACAGATGTTGGTGATACGGTGACGAACTCCATTGGTTGCTATAACATGTATATAGCCCTCTTTGGTCCAACATTTTGTGATACCAAATTTCTGGCGCGCTGCCATGAATGTCTGGTGCCGCTCTTTTGTAAGGAATTCCGAAGCGGTAATTCCGGACCCCTTAAACTTGGTTTTGGCGAACCATAAAGTGTCACGGACTGCAGTACTATGAAACTTGATCACTATAGGCCTAGGCTTGTGGTCTGCTGAGGGACGGCCCATTCTGTGGCAGCGTCGGATGTCTTCAGTCGCTATGGGTGGCTGCATATGCGTATTAACTGCACTGACCAACACCTCACTCAGGTCCCTCTGCTCTTCCGACTCAGGCACTCCGTGCAACAGTAACATCTTCCTGCGGGAACGCATCTCCATGGAGTCTACAGTCCGTGACAGCATATCGATTTGCTGTTGGAGATTACTCATAGTCTCAGAGTGTTCGTAATAGTCGGTGGATAGTTCGTAAGAAAATCGGTAGATGACACCACGTCGCCTTAAAGACGTATAAGATGGGAAATTTGAATCATATCGGGCGGGTCTCGGTAGCCGAAATGAAATGAAATGAAATGAAATGAAATTTATTCGTAAGAGACACGGTGAAGATAGGATGTTACATTTTTAGTTAGTGATACAGCATATCTCGCCTTCATTAGGCATACGAATCTTGTACATAAAATATATTGTCATTCAATTAGGTACTTACATTTTAAATTAAATTTATCAAATTATTCATATATCATAATAAATAACATTGAATTGATGAATTGATATTATTAATTATTGTAGAAAATAAATATATTGATGTCAATAGATAAGATTATAATTAAAATGTCCAACTTTAATCAAATACATATTACCTACTAATTCCAACAGACTTTATATTCAATAATTTTGACAAGCATTTAGAACAATTAATTCATCAATTCCTCTACAATATACATTTTACTAGTAACTAATATAAATTTACTTAACATAGCGATTAAATTTTACTCTCATTTACCTACAATCGAAAAATTCTTGCAAATTGTAAAAACATTTAATTATTAACCATTGCCTTAATTTTGACCTAAACTGAGTTTTAGGCAGTTCCCTAATTACCTTAGGAATGTGGTTATAAATCTTTATAGTCATTATTAAACAATTTTTTTGGTGGAAACTTGTTCTGCACATCTCAAATTTTATTTTGGTAGGATCTCGAGATTGAAACCTGCCTGTTTCACTTACTTTAACAAACAAGTGACTATGGTTTCTCACGAACATGCCTACCTCTAATATGTAAACAGACACCAAAGTTAGCACCCCGAGTCTCTTAAAGAGTGGCCTACATGTTTCTAGGGGCCCCACCCCACATACTGCTCTTATGCACTTTTTTTGTTTTATGAAGGCTCTGTCTACGTCGGTTGAGTTACCCCACAGCAATACGCCATAATTTAAGATTGAGCCAACATGACCGTGATACGCCATAAGAGCTGTTTTTTCGCAAGTTGTATTTCTAAGCTGGCGTAGAGCAAACACGAATCTATTTACTCTCTTGCATACTGCATCTACATGCAGCTTCCAGTTACAGTGTTCATCTAATATGAGACCCAGGAAGCGAATATGACTGTCCCTGCTTACTGCAACACCATTCAACGCTAGCTCGAAGTTTTGTAGGTTCTGCTTATAGTTCCTGAACTCAACGTAGTGTGTCTTCGACAAATTCACTTTCAAATGATTTTCACTAAGCCAATTTAGAATGTCCCACAGTGTTTGGTGCACAATGTCTTTATGATTGTGATTCGGATTGGTAGGTATTACAATTGATACGTCATCAGCAAAGAGAGTACACTTTTGGGATGTAGCGCTGGGCAAGTCATTTATGTAGAGAAGGAAGAGCAGAGGGCCCAGAATGCTTCCCTGTGGGACTCCCGAGTTCTTTATTTGAAATTGGGACCTATACTGCGTTAACAATCGATTCTCATTTATACGGGCTATTTCTACACATTGGCTTCTATCGTAAAGATAACTCCGGAGCCAGCTCAGAGCTGGGCCCCGAATGCCATATCGTTCGCATTTATCGAGTAGCTTTTCAAAATTTACTAGATCAAAGGCTTTACTCATATCTAAGAACACTACTGTTACCGTATTACCCGAATTGGTCAGGCATTCCCCCTGTAAGGGAAAGACTGCGGGTTCGAGTCCCGCCCGAGAAGATTCTTTTCCCTATGTATTTGATCAAAAATCAATGTTTAAAAATAATTGCAACATCATTCATTGATTCCGATAGTTCGTAAGAAAATCGGTAGATGACGCCACGTCGCCTTAAAGACGTATAAGATGGGAAATTTGAATCATACCGGGCGTGTCTCGGTAGCTGAATTGGTCAGGCATTCCCCCTGTAAGGGAAAGACTGCGGGTTTGAGTCCCGCCCTAGAAGATTCTTTTTCCCTATGTATTCGATTTGTATAGTTAGCATACTTAATGCTGTAAAAATTCCTTCAATTGTTTGGGCGCAGTTATCAAAAATCAATGTTTAAAAATGATTGTAACATCATTCATTGATTCCGATAGTTCGTAAGAAAATCGGTAGATGACGCCACGTCGCCTTAAAGACGTATAAGATGGGAAATTTGAATCATACCGGGCGTGTCTCGGTAGCTGAATTGGTCAGGCATTCCCCCTGTAAGGGAAAGACTGCGGGTTCGAGTCCCGCCCGAGAAGATTCTTTTTCCCTATGTATTCGATTTGTATAGTTAGCATACTTAATGCTGTAAAAATTCCTTCAATTGTTTGGGCGCAGTTATCAAAAATCAATGTTTAAAAATGATTGTAACATCATTCATTGATTCCGATAGTTCGTAAGAAAATCGGTAGATGACGCCACGTCGCCTTAAAGACGTATAAGATGGGAAATTTGAATCATACCGGGCGTGTCTCGGTAGCTGAATTGGTCAGGCATTCCCCCTGTAAGGGAAAGACTGCGGGTTCGAGTCCCGCCCGAGAAGATTCTTTTTCCCTATGTATTCGATTTGTATAGTTAGCATATTTAATGCTGTAAAAATTCCTTCAAACATATTGAGTAACACACACACTTGAACAGTGGAAAATTACAAGTGTGTTATTCAATATGGTGAAGCAGATTCCACCAAGTGTCATCGATCTCCAGTATAAACAGTATGAGAATACATTTTAGGCCAAGTGCATATGCTCGGTTTCCCGATTTGATTTCCTGATAAGGAACTCAGATTTGAAATTCCGCGCATGTATTCGTTTTTGTTACATTATCCGCGTGTTCACGAGAAAAGAATACAAGTATCGCCACCACAGCTCATCCGAAGAGTTTCTAAAGAGATCAGAACGGAAAAATATGCGACTACATCACTTAAAGAGAAGAAAACCTCAAAATAAAACCATGTTCCAACCCAACTGTTTCCACGCTATGCTGGCCAGACGGCCACAGCGTGGAAACAGCAGGCTAAAGCCGCCCAACATCCCAACTGCGACAGGTTAATTGATTGTTGACTGTATTAGGAATTTATACGGTCAATTCTAATTGAGTCGCTTCTATAAAGCATATAGGTATTGTGGGCCATGGTGATGAATTGATTACTTTTACTGGCTCTAGACAAGAAGAGAAAACGTCGATACTGAGTATTGTATTGATGCCACTAAAATTGCAAATTGCAATTAAGAATTTTATTTTTAAGTTTGGGTGGACGAAGGTTATAGGACAGAAAGATTAAGTCATGGCAAGAGAATTGATCGGCGGTACACTGACCGTGCTTAGTGACTAAATCGGTTGAAGAAACGAGGATAAGGTCAAGAAAAGATGGATTACGATCAGGAACATGATGTGTAGTATTTGAAGGAAGAACAGACAGATTGCAAGATTGGATAGTAATGAGGAATATGGAAGAGCGGGAGTCCTGTTTCCGCAAACAAGTATTGAAGTCGCCCATTATGATGGTTTGATTATAGAGAAGACAAAGGCGTTCTAACAGTTTTTCGAAAAGGGAAAAAGTTGATTTTAGACGAGGGGCAATAATAGACACCAAGTAATAGTTTGATGTGAGCGAGTTCTACTTCCAGAAAGAAGTGCTCACCGGCGTTAGTGGTGGTTGTGGTGATAAATCCACAATCCGATAAGGAATGCTATGACGTAAATAGATAGCAACCCCACCACAGGCTGGACACGTGCGGTCATTCCTAAGTAAATGGAAGCCCGGCAGAGAGTACGAGTTTGTAGGCAGGCAAGGCTTCAGAAATGACTCGGACACAAGAATGGCGTGGATATTTTTACAATAAAAGCTAGCCAGCATATCTGGAAAATGGGCTGGAATACTCTGTGCATTTATATGGACTACATTGAAATTATTGGGAACGTCAGCAAATTGGGTCTGCATAGTTTCAGCCAATGAAGGCTCACGTGTCAATTTTCCTTCTCCTTATATCCGTCTATAAGGGCGACGGTGCAGCCATCTACCAACATTCTTACGAACTGTTGGAAACAATGACTGATTTTTCAACCATTTTTAAACATTGAATTTTGATTTGATTTGGGCGCAGTCATCATATATAGGATATAAGGAGAAGGAAAATTTGGAATGATTCAAGTAGTGCTCAATAGCTCAGTTGGCAGAGCAGTCCCCTTGTAAGGGAAAGGTCGTGAGTTCGAGTCTCACTTGAGCATTTCATTTTTTCCAATGTTTTTCGAATGTGTATTTTATCCAAATGTCCATCTGCCAGTTACGTGTTATCTGAAATTACTAACATTCACTATATAAAACTCTTAATAACTTAACATAAACAAATCGAAAGAAATACATTAATTTAAATCACAGTCATCATCACTGCATCGCCCTACGAACTGAAAACATATATTGTTTTGGTACCCACTCAGTACATAATTGACCAATATGGCCCAAATTATAAATAGTTCGCACAGCCCGCTTTTGCAAGACAAATATTGTGTTTAAATCTGCAGAATTACCACAAAGGAGAATTCCGTAGCTCATAATACTATGAAAATGGCTGAAATAAACTATTCTAGCCGTATCCTCATCTGTAACAACCGTGAATAAAAAACCCTCCGTGACATGGCGATCTTCCATTTTTGATGAAGATTTTCCATATTCGGAATTTATTATGTTCCAAGTAGTCTTAATTTTATTAACAGAATTGGTTATTTTCTTCCTAATGAAGTTTGATTTCGCAAAAGAACAGGCTCGCTTAACTTTCTCACTCACACAACACACACAATATAAAAAATGAAAGAACACATAATATGCCAAGTCTGGTGAAAATCGCTTAAGTGATGTACCTTCTAGACCGGAACTGACAAACTGACATAGATACAGACAAAAGCGAATTCGATCACCTTGTCGAAACGGAGACTCTCGCTCGGTCAAGGACATGTACATTGTTCTCATATCAAGAACACAGTTTTCTTGTCCATTGTTTGATCCGCTAATTTAACTTCACCTACCTGATGGTAAGCTGGGAAATTATAATCCTCTAAAATAGGTAAAATTTAATTTAGATTATATCCTAAATTCCAAATTTAACATCTGGTATCTTGATGACGGTACGCTAGGAGGAGATATGGACACAATGCTTCAAGATTTGGCTTTTCTGAAAGACAAATTTAAAACTATTGGTTTAGAACTAAATCCTAATCAAAATGTGAAATTTTTCTTAACTGCAATATTGACTGATCTTTGGCAATTTCGAAATTTAACGTTTTGGCACCAAATTTAAAAGTGTTAGATGAAAGTTCTTAGATGAAATTCTTGAAGAAGCATATGATGCATTTATTGAGGAAAAAATACAAAATTTCAATGAAGTTTCAGACCCACTTCTCCAAATTAATATACATTCCGCTTTTACAATTGTCAGATACTGCCTTTTTGTCCCAAAATTCTCCCATGCTCTACGATCATCACAATTTTTAAACATTTGGGATCCAAGAGCAAGACCCTATGCAAAATTTTGAATGCAGATTTGAACGACCGAGCCTGGCTCCAAGAATCTCTCCCGGTTTGCTGGGGTGGGCTCAGTGTTCGTAAAATTTCTGATATAAGTTTGCCAGCATTTTTTCATGGCACAGCGGAATTAACCAGGAAATTTTTAATACCTACACTGTGACCAGTGTAGGTATTAAAATAACATGGCACTTCGGAATTAACATTCCGAATTATTTTGCTTATGGGCATCACAAATGTTGACCAAAATAATTCACCGATGCTTGTTAATGAACTATCATTTTAAGCTTCAATAAATATGTAAAAGTCTATTCATGAAAATACAGCTTGACTTGATTGTAAATAAATTTATTATGTTTTATTACGAAATCTTAAAAATGTTGTTGCTCACAGTTAATTTTCCTTTTATGTTTTAGATATTTTGCTGTGATTAATTTTAACAATTCAATTGGCAACAGTATATGCCTAAATAGAATCCATGATCAGTTACCGGCTACAGTGCTTAGACTGCCTGAAATGAAAGAAGTAAGTAACGCATGTATCCCAAAAATAAAGACTTGTACAAGATAACAGAACAGTTCAACAGGAAGGGATGAGAACCAAGGAATTAAGATCATTTGAGCACTTTGTTTATCACGATCAATCTGATGCCGACGGTACAGTGATACTTTTTGAACTGTTAATACAAACACAATTTACAATATTATTAATCTTTGAGTACGTTTGCGAATTAACTTGAGCACGTCAGATTAAGCACTTGAAGGATTACTCCTTAATTAAGGACCGCCACTATACGTACAAGAGGCTACGACAAGCATGGCTAGTCACTGGCTGGACTTGACAATCTTGACATCATCGTCAAAACAGATTTAGAATATTGGCCCACTTGCCTGACATGATTGTCGATTATTATATTATAAGCGACAGAAAGTTTATAAAAATATCTGTGTAGGAAAAATCGTCGAATTGGCGAGGTGTGGTGGATGCTGCGGAACACGCTTTGCAAAACACTCATGGTGTGGCTCTAGCATATGAAGTCAAGCATAAACCCTCCCTTCTGCAACAAATTGCAAAATTAGCCGGTAAGTTTTGTTGTTCTTTAGTGTAAAAATCAGCTTTATTTTACCATGACAGGCATGCAATTTTAAAAATTTATCTAGAAAAATTTATTTTATTGGTTATAATAGCTACACAGATTGTGATAAAATTTAAATCTACTCAAATAATGCACTTTACATTTCGGGTATAATATAATACGGTAATTTAAAATTTATTCTAAGAGAGTAACCTGAAAAAAATCATTATTCTTAAAATTATTTGCTTGATTTTATTCGCAGAGTTAGTAATACCAGAAAATGCGGTGAAGGCCCAAACTTTAGAAGAACTAGGTATTCAAAATCATAAGTTGAAGTTGCTTTGTACATTTCTACGAGTTCAGCATAATCTGACATTTGATGAAGATCAGGTTCTATCATTAACAATAGACACGTAAGTTTAGTTTAGCTATATTAGCTTCTTTCATTCATCATCAATTTGACACAGATAATAACAATGAATCATAAATATATACAGAGTGAATTTTCAATATGAATAAGGACACTTTTACCTAAGAAAAAATAATCTCCTGTAATAAGATTGTTTCATAAACGGTTGTACTAATGCTCCAAATGACCATTATTCGAGTCATTTTCTTATTTTTCATAATCATAATCATAAAGGTATAATACCTTATATCGCAAGATATATAATGATTCTTGACTTCAACTTGATTTCCAGAATATTAGAAACAGAAAAAAACCTTATTGACTTCCCTTATGAAGATATACAAGGCTTGTCTACTTTCTTCAGTTATATTGGTTCGGATGAACTCCTCGCTAATTCTGACATAGTTCCGTTGCCAACACTCGGTAACGATGCATCAATGGTATGTTCAAGATATCACAAAATTACTTTTTCAATAGGGTTCCCGGTGGAGTAGAATACCATCCCAGCTCTTCCGTATCCGTGTCGTAAAAGGCGACTAAGGGATAGGGCAGTTCTCCATCCAACAGTAAACATACAGCCCAAGATACAGGACCCGCTAGGCGGCAATAGGCTCATTATTACATCATGGGACCGAAAGTCATAATTGGCAAAACGTGGGTGCGAATACACCTCTGCCTAAGCTTTTGGGTATTTACAGACGTGAGTATATGGATGGATTGATTTTTCAATAATATCCTTTGCCATAGTTAAATAATATCATGTTTGTGTTACATATCACGCGAATTATTACAGCGAGACGATGAATTTGAACCAAACCAACTCAACATATGTATAATACCGGGAATGGAGGGACATCACGATCGATTCCGCGTTCTTTGCGAACGACTTAAGCTGCCAGCACTCGTACTGCAACCTGGTCTCGACCGCCCGCATGAGACAGTGGTAGAAACAGCGCAGAGGTTTTCTGAGGTTTGTATTAATATTATTATATTTAAAAAAAAAAGGTATTAAAGGTGGTATGGTATATATAAATATGTATGTGCGTGTCTTCATAGACATGTTTGATGAAAATTGGTTTAGCCGTTAACAAGTTATGGGCGTTAAAATGGGGATAAGAAGTGTCGGGGACTTTTTCAATTTTCAATTTATAATGAGTGATCGCCTAAGCAGACAGTGCCATTATGTAATAAGCTAGATTAGGTTAAGCAACAAAGTTGTACTGGAGTCCACCAACACTTTAAGGGCTTATGGCAATCCTACCCGCCAGTTGGTGCACTTACTAAACAATGGATGGGTGAAACGGTGTGTCTGTTTCAAGGAAACGTATTTCTTCTTAGGGTTGAAAGGTCAACGGCAGTTTTGACACACCTATAAGAAATAATAAGTGGTCCTCAGACTCGCAACTAGGAAATCGGATGAGCAGTCTATTTTGTTCTATACATCTTATTCATGGAGAAGGAAATCATTTACTCCGTGATCTTATTACACAAACCAAAAAACCGTTCATAATTGGGTTTAAAATCGCGTAACAAATAAGCAAAAAAGAAAACATACCGATCGAATAGAAGACCTCCTTTTTTGAAGTCGGTTAAAAATAGTGCACCTCCGGCATCGGTCACAGGGACCAAGCCACGAATGATTACCGTACCGCGTGTCAATAAGGGCTGTCTTCTGCACCAGGCCCTTAACCCAGCTGCCCAATGTGAACCCGTGTTGATCGAGGTTCATAACAAATTAGTCCGTTGACTGGTGCAAATACTTGCTGTTTGTTGTAAAAAAAAATCTTACGGTTTTTTTTATAAAAACCCTTACTGTTTGTACAGGTTTTACTGAAGAAAATTGGAATACAAGAAACATTTTACCTGTTGGGCTATGACAGCGGCATTATTATTGCTCTAGAAATTGCTGCTATTCTGGAAGAACGCGGTAGTTATTTTTTTTGGTTACTATTGTTATTTGTTTAATATCAGCTTCAGTACTTATGAAAATTATTTATATTTTTAGGATTATCTGGCAAAGTATTTTGCGTTGGGTGCACACCAGAGGAGTTTGTACGCGAGCTTGAAAAACAACTGGAACCATTTAAAGATGAGAAGCAACTACAAGATGGCGTTATACGGCATATGTATTCGTTAATTAGTGGAGGTGATTCTTCACTACTGGAGTCTGAATTACAAAACTTGAATTCATGGACACAGAAGATAGATATGTGTGTACGCAATCTTCTCAGTATGACCTTGCACTCGGCGCAGTACACACGTTCGCTTATAGAATGCGCACTGGCACGCATCAACCAAATGCGCCATTATGCAAATATGCCGCGACCGCTTCGCTCTCAGGTGATCCTACTGCGCGCTGCGCTAGGACAGGCGCCGCCACTACAACACACAGCTCTGCAGCATGTCTCGCAACAACCGCTCGTCGTCTACCAGCTCGATTCTCCACTTGCTCACATCACCACGGACTTACGCTGTACTACGCTTATTAATGAACATTTGGATCCTGCAATACTTGAAGATTTTGCAAACAAAAATATTTGCAATACATATCTTTTAAATGGTGCATTTTTGAGCTTGGAATTAGATGGCTAATTTTTTCATTATTAAAATGATTTTCACTGCTCTAATTAATGGTTTTACTCTAAAAAGTTTCACAAGCTACTTATGTACCTCCAAATATGGACTTGTACCAAAGCTGCAAAGTAACTAGATGCTGCACTGAAGTTCACGAATAAATTGACGTAATTTGGCATAGAGGTAGATTAGAGTTTGAAAAAGGATATACCCTATGTTTGGTTGCGATAACCGACATCCACGTGGGTGGAGCCGCGGACAAAAGCTAGTAATTATCATAAATCCGAAAGTAACTCTGCCTATCTATCCGTTTCAAAATAACCTAATGATTTCTGGTACAGTCAGCATCAGAAAAATGTTGACGAGTAGAGTACTCAAAATAATCTTAAAACCAAAATTTCAATATAATATTGATAATTAGAGTACTCAAAAAGTTCTAAGCATCCAGAGTAGTCAAACTATCTTAACAATCGGTCTTCGAGAAACATGTAAGTAAGCAGAGTGTTTATATTCATATACACAATCACGCTACTCAATGGTATCTAGTCAAACAAAGTGTTCAAAATATCTGGACAATGTCATTTAATCGCATTTTGCATCCCTTTTTTACTTATGTAGCCATCCTTTACACATGATGATGGGATGATTTGAGAAAGGTGTATAAGTTAGAACAGGATAGAAAATTTGTCAAATTAATGACAATTTCTTTTGTATTTTTTATAGTTGCCAGTTGCTTAAGCCATAAACTATCCCCTTGCATTGGTGAGAAAAGAGTATGTATGAAGAGTAAGAAATAAATACTCGTATGATGTGTAAATTACTTGAAACCTACATAAGTAGATATAAGTTCACGCGGACTAAGTCGCAGGCACAGCTATTATTAATATAAATCATAGTATGGAATAGGGTTTCGTATTTCTAAATGTTTCTGTCGATTGAATAATTATTAAAAATATAAAACACGACTGCTCCTGAAAAGACCGAAATAAGTTTGATAGCAGGCGGAACCCATTGATTTGGATTTATGAATTACTAATGGGTACCTCCGCCTGCTTTTTCTGGTCTTTTTTATGTATTTTTTTGTATTTTATACTTTATTTAATTAATATAGCGCCAAAAATTCACGGTGTGGTATCGATTTATATTTCATGCACTCATAAATACCTTTATTTGTGACCACTTTCATCGAAATCTTTTCAGCCTTTTAAGGTCTCTATTCGGGTAAAAAGTAAAAATAAAATAAGTTTAACTTTAATAACTATTTCAGAGTGAAAGAAAAAGAGAAAGAAGGCAAAAATTGCTGTTTATGATATTAAAAAAAACTTCTATTTTATATTATAATCTATTATAAAAAAAAAACACTATTAGAGAGATCCGGTTCTTAGCATTCCATGGATTCACCGTGCGGTCGCCGGGTCCATGGCGTGGTACAGAGAGGAACACTGTGACGGCGCCTGGGACTTGCGACCCAGGTGTAGGTTTAGGGTGGCCACCTTGTGATGCATCAGCGCTCACCTCCACCGTCGGTCGTGTTCCCCCCTCTACCTATCCAAATTTGGTAAGATCCTATCAACGCCGTTTTAGATATTCGTTTGAGTAAAGAGCTTACTGAAGCTCTTGGCAATCCGAGGTCTTTAAATAAGTTATACAGGGATTTAGCTGGAATTCCCCTTGCTCCTACTTCCACGGCGTAGAGTTTAACCACATAGCCATTTTTGGTTAACTCGTTGGTCAGGTCAAAGTATTTGTTTATTTTTATAGCGTGGTCTTTAGGTATGTTAGTTTCCCACGGTACTGTGAGTTCCACCAGTACTGCACGCTTTTGCTGTTTTGAAAATAGGAATATATCGGGTCTGGATGACGAGGCACAAACATCCTCCGGTATTTTATAGTGTTTCTCATACGAATCTGCGAGTAATGTCCAGTCAGCGGCTGCTATCAAAATTGAGTACGGCTTTTGATTTGTCTTTTTTGAGCAGCCTTCCTTTACAAACGCGACGTCATTTCTTTGGTTTGTGGTTAAACCCTTTTTCGCTCTAGCTACCGCCAAACTTACCGCCTCACGTACGATTTCTAATACCTTATCATGTCGGCGCGAGTAATGACCCCGGTCTAATAGCGTCCTACAACCCACCAGTAGGTGCCTAGCAGTACCAATTGCTTCACCACATGAGTTACATGTTTTATCTGTGGCTTTTCCCCATCTGACAAGATTGCTTTGGTCGGGGAGGGTCAACTGGAATGCATTGAGATAGAATTTAAGGAGAGCCGGTGACCAGTCGTATATTAAGGTACGCCATTTTAAGGCTATGGGAATACAAAATCCACCTAGTGTTAACCATTCGTTTTGTACTTCTAGGTTCATTGCGTGCACTTTGTAGGTATTATTTTCATCTACTTGAAGAAAAGATTTTGTTATGTCTTTGTCTGACTGCCTCCTAGTATTACCCAAACCTACCTTACCAGTCTGCGAGCCTATCATGAATTTTTTATGGAATTGGAGGCGCGACTCGAGCTCTTTAGTACTTTGGTCTTTTGGAAGAGCTTGCACGATTTCGTCTTTTGATTTCGCTAGGACGTGCATTTTGGTTACTCTTAGATGTTTATATAGTTCCGATGGTTTCTTGAACGTCATTCCAAAGTTATTTGAGGCTCTATATAATGTCGATGGGTCTGCCGACTGAGCTAGCCCCAGCCACGTATGTTGTCTGTATGTCTGTACAATACTTTCGTATCTAACTGTACCTATTTTCAAAGAGTAGACTTTTTGCGTCTATGTCATGTCGATGTAGTCATAATGCGTATTAGAGAATACGAGAAGTGGATTTTTGAGTACATAGGTTTATCTTGCGTTGCAGGACCCTTTATTTTTTACGTAAGTATTCATACTCTTTTCCCACCAATTCAAGTGGATAGTTTATGGCTTAAGCAACTGGCAACTATAAAAAATACAAAACAAATTGTCATTAATTTGACAAATTTTCTATCCTGTTCTAACTTATACACCTATCTCAAATCATCCCATCATCATGTGTAAAGGATGGCTACATAAGTAAAAAAGGGATGCAAAATGCGATTAAATGACACTGTCCAGATATTTTGAACACTTTGTTTGACTAGATACCATTGAGTAGCGTGATTGTGTATATGAATATAAACACTCTGCTTACTTACATGTGTCTGGAAGACCGATTGTTAAGATAGTTTGACTACTCTGGATGCTTACAACTTTTTGAGTACTCTAATTATCAATATAATATTGTAATTTTGGTTTTAAGATTATTTTGAGTACTCTACTCGTCAACATTTTTCTGATGCTGACTGTACATAAATTTGGTACATGGGCGATAAGAGATTGAAGAAGGATATACTTAGTTATATATGGTTAAGTATAATATGGTTAAATATAGAGGCAACTGAAGAGGTTAATAGGGAGGTGAGGGTAGAGGCAAATAGAGATCGAATAGTAAAGTAGAGGTGTGTAGGGAGGCGAGAGGAAGGGAAACAGAGGTTGAATATAGAGTCGTGTATAGTCGAGTGGAGGGGCGAGTAGGAATGCGAGTGGAGTGGCAAGTACAGATTAAATGTATTATATAGAATCGAGTAGAGAGTTGAGCAGAGAGGTGAGTAGAAAGTCGAGTACAAGACAAAGGAGAGGTAAGTAGGTACAGAGATGAATGAAGTGGTCATTATAGAATTCGAATAAAGAGTCGAGTGGAGAGGTGAGTAGAGAGGCGAGTAGAGATGCCCCAATATTCATTTTAATAAAGGAGAAAGTGATAAGTGAAGTACAGTCATTATTATATGAGTCACTTCATTCAAAGATACAATTTACAAGGTAGTCCTTTTAGCCAAGAAGTGAAATTCACACATTTAGAGAATCGATTCATAAATCGATGCTTTTTTGTATCCGGGTCAGTGCGTAGACCATGGTTGTCGATGACAAACCATAAAAATTTTAGACTGTCCTTAAAGAATTTAGATTTTTCGAAGTTAACAGTTAAATTAGCCTCTTTCAGTCTCTCCCTCAAAGCAAAGCAGCAAACCCACGTGCTAATTAACAAGGCAGTAGCCGAAGGATTGAAAAAAATGCAATTTTAAATAGAAAAAAAATGAGTTTATTACTTAAAAAGAGTACAGATAATTATAATTATAAAGTACGTGGACAATCGGTCGATGCTGTACCAAAAGTGCCGTAAGACATCGGGGCCGCTATGTCCGGTGTCGTCGCATGGCACGTTCCGCTGAATCGGCGCCTCGTGCCCGTCGCTGTTGATATGCGCGGTTATGAGGTAAATGCATGTCAGCGTTCTAGTCGCTATGTGACTGCGTAACACCTCCACCCGTAGATCAGCAACTATTTCGCAAACTTATGTAGGGATGACGAAATATTGCTGGGAACAATCCTTATCTTGCTTGGTTCTTTAATTTCAGCATATGTACCCGAAGATGACGCTGCAGCATTCGATTCCTTAGATTTTTCTCTGTGGTTTCTCATGTGACGTCGGTATATTAGCATTGCCGTGATAAGACTAACTGCTCCGAACATCAAGAGATAGAAGGGAATTGTAGTGTGGTATAAGTTGGCATCACTGGGCTCATTAATTTTTGCTGGGACTTGCAGTGCTATTTCGGTGTTGATGGAATGTAGTTTTTCTAAGTCCAGGGAGTCCAATATGAAAGGCGATTCTGTAGATTCTGAATCCGCAAATGTTGGTAGGTGCATTATTTCTAGTGCGAATCCTTTAATGTGGTTGTTCGAATTAGTTATGGTATATTCGGGTGTCCTTATGTGACAGTTATGTGGAACGGTAGCCAGATAACTTCCTTCGAGTGTTTTGTATGTTTCTTGTCCACAGGATATCTTGACTTTGGTGGGGCAAGGGAAGCTTATAGTATAATGCTTCTCGTCGAGTTGTTCTACTGCTTGTTTCTTCAAAGCGACTGGTATCATCTTGCAAGGTGGTTGAAGCTCTTGACTGGTGATGAGATGCTGGATACAATCGGATTCATCTTGAATTTGGTGGTTCATTTGTGATTCGCAGAGATACAAGGTGTTAATCTTCGAGCATTCAGCCTCTATGTACATAGAATCATATCCAGAAATCGCAATAAAAGGTAAGACAGGTAGGAGGACTTTCTGATTTTTGTTAGGGACTAAGGATAGTTTGTAAAGAGTGTAAATTGGAGGGGAAGAGATCGGCATTTTAAAAACTATAACTATTTGATTATCTGTATAAAAGTAACCTAGCTTGATTACGTCGTAGTAATCTCTTAACTCTAAGTCTAGGATCTCCTTAGTTGAATAAAGAGTCCGTTGTTTATCTAACATAATTGCTATTTCAGCTAAACTTGTAACTGAATGGGGTGTGCTCGATGCACGTATAAAAGCTAGCGTATATTCTAGTCTATGGAGCTCTTCAGATAGACTGTCTATATAGTCATTGAGCATCATGAGGTATTGGGCCATATGGGCATAGTGAACTAAGTCTGGCTCCTTACTATTGAGTATGCGGTTTAAAACGTGAGAGATGCGTATCTGATTTTCGGTTATGTTCGTTAATAATTTTTCATTATGTAAAACCCAGGATTTAGATAACCTAACATGCTGGTTTAACTGAAACTCTAATTTATGGTCGTTTTCCTCTAGAGTTTTAATGGCATTATTATTATTTTTTTTTCATTACGTTGTAACTGAATGGTTACCTCATAACAATTACAATCTAGCCTTGTGGCTAATAAGTAATTTAAATATAACTTAATTTGATAAAAATACATAAGGCATTATTATATTTAATTGCATCGGTTTGGTCCAGATTACCAGATATACTCTTAATAATGGAACCAAGACCATCTATAAGACCTCTCTTGGGTCGGTCATGTTCAAATGATTTTAATTGTACTGATAATTTACTTAATTTCAATGAAAGATAATTAAAATGGGGCTTGAATAAGAAAGACGTTTTATTATTTAATTTGGGTCGAAATTCACACATTTTAGAACTAACTAACTCAATTTGATTCTGTATACTTTCGAGGTTGACATAGTTGAGAAATGAGTGATAATGGGAAATGATTCGTGTCGGACCTAAGTTGAATGGGAGTAAACCAGGACCGTTACCTAAGCTGTCAAGTGTTACCTCCTGCCCTCGGGTCATTTGGAGTAGTAGTAAGACCAGCATCCTGTAACAACACAATGTCTTTAGGGCTTCTCTTAAGGCGAGACTTTGCTACGGGACCACGCTTTTTCTTGGTATAGATGTGAATAGGGAGGTCCGCTAGGATAGTATCGTGTGTGAATCGCGGTGCTAGTTTCTGCCTATTAGCTAGTGGATTTTTAACGAAGACTTGTTGATCAGGGCTGTATTCCTTTTCAGGTTCACGGTCTTTGTTACGATTTTCAGTTAACTCTGTACGGTGATGTAAGGATGTCTCATTAACCCTTTACTTGGCAGGATATTTTTGTTTCGAAAATTATATTTTTTTTAACATAATTACGATCAATGGGGTCTAAGTTAAGGTAAAAAAATAAAATCAAAAATGTAGGAAACTCCCAAATAAGGTTTTTTTAATGTATCTATAAATGCACATTGTTTGATACATAACAATCAACTTTTTAATTTGAGTGTATCTTTAAGGATACACTGCCCTGCATCTCGAAATATTAAAAATTAACATACATAATCTAAATTCTTACAAATGGTTTTTTTAACACAATGAAAAAAATTACATTTCTATAAAAAAAAAAAAATATAAATGAAACAAAACATCTTCCTAAAAAAAAATTCTTTCATACCGAACAGTGCGCACCGTTTTCGGATGCAATGTGTGGGGATGAATTCCCTGCCTATGGCGAGCGCTGCGATGATAGAATGTGGCATCTGTGGGCATCATGTCAAACAATTCATCTGAGCACAAACCATTGTATAGGTTATAGAAAATACACAGCGAGGCAAAGTCCCTCCTGAGGCTGAGAGGTTCCACATCGCCTGCGAGTATGGGACTGTCGACGAGCCCTCAACGCCGTCTTTGCACCGAGTCGAAGGGGTCAAGCTGGAACTCTGAGTTTCCTTGATGCCACTTTGACCTTGTCTTCTAAATGACTGTAGTATATTGGACGCCACTTAAAATATCGACACCTAGGATCTCGATACTCGAGGAAATGGTAAACCGTGTGCCCAGGAATTGCGGCTCTACAATAAGTGAGGATTTCTTAACGGTGAATACACATACTTATGTCTTGGTGGGGTTGAACTGGACTAGGTTTAGTCGACCCCAATCAGATACTCCCAAGAGATTACAATCACACAGGGAGGTAAATCCAATCACACAGGGAGGGCAATCCAATTACATAGAGAGTCCATAAGATGGTAGCTTTGCAAGAAGACCTCTGTGCCATACCCGATCGAAGGACTTCGCTATATCGAGGCTGACCACTAGTGCCTCACGGTGAGTCTCGATGGCTTGCGCCCACCGGTTTGTGCGATACACAAGAAGGTCACCGGTTCAGCGACCCTGGCGGAAGCCGTACTGTCGGTCATTACCCTCAAGGTATCCCAGAAGCTGTGTACTTAATAACACGCTTAATAAATTTCGAGAGAAGGGAAGTGATAGCGATAGGCCTGTAATTGGACGGGTCTGTCATGCCTAAGCACAGGATGCACGTATACGGTCTTCCATGAAGCTGGAATTCGTCCCGCGGAGAATGAAAGCGCGAAAATTCGTGCAAGAACAGAGCACAACTGAAGTCGAGGCAAATAGTAGATTGTGGCAAAAGTACTTGATGCGGGGAAGAAGTCGGCGAGTGTGGAATGATACCAGTTTGAAATTGGTATAGTAATGACTGATGTGGCGATGAAATTGACGGCGAGCAAACAACAGCAGAGCTGGATTCTTGAAATGATTGAGAATATGTTCTTACCTCATTATCACTATCGGATAACAGGTGTAAATTTTGAAGCGAAGAGGGTAAAGATGGAGGTGATGAGCTGCTATTCGAATGATTTTCCGGCACATAATTTTATATGTAGTCTTCGGAGGACCCCCTCCTAACTATTTCTAATCTGGCTCCAGACTTTGGGACAAGACCCACTAAAAAACGAGATCTATTTTGCTGCTGGATTCCAAGTTGCAATACCTAAAAAAAATTATCGGCAATAATCACAAAAATTATATAACTGAAAACATTTTGAAAATCTACACAAAATAAAGTTCTTTTAGAAAAAGAAAAAATAACATGTTACACACCCAAAAATTAAATTAATTTTAAATAAAAATAAAAAATCTTAAATCAGTAATTATTGGATAAAATGGCAGTGTATCTTTGTGGATACGTGACAAAAAAGTTTTATTTCATAACAAACCGGGCCGTGTGCATTTAAAGATACGTACGAAAAACCAGTAGAATAAAATGCGATTGTAAGGTATATCCATGTAAAAAATAGCATTTCCATATAGGTAATACTATCATCTACAAAATAACATCTACTTACTGAGACAATAACTAAATGAAGATATCAAAAACGATGATATTTACCTTACGTTGAGGTGAGGCACGCGCACGGTTTGCCATTTTGGCGTTTACTGCCAAAATTACTTTGCCAGGAATTCCAGTATTTTTTTTTTTACAGTAAATTATATGTATCAAAGTATTAAAATAAAATTATACATGTATATGTAATAGTTTACTGTTTAGAATTTTATGAAGACATGTGTGCATAACAATGCACATTGCCAAGAAAAGGGTTAATAATGTCATAAACCTGAGTCAAACATTTTTTGTGCTTAAATCAACGTCTAGAGAGTCTCGAGGGTCAAAGTGTCCAGTAATTAAGTCTATAGTTCTGCACTTGGTGAAACTATGTATGGAACTGTTATATCCTAACACAGCGTAAGGCATGAGATTTATGACAGGTTCATTAAGTTTTTCCAGTTTCAAGATTCTAAGGTGCTCTAGAATAGTTGAATGAAAACGTTCAACTATACCGTTGTCATTAGGGGTATGTGCAAGTATCTTATGATGCTGTATTTTGTGGAGACGTACGAATTCAGAAAATAAAGCATTTGTGAATTCGGGTCCTTGGTCCGTTACGATAATATATGGAACGCCGTGATGGGTGCAATACGTTAGAAGAGCTTGAACTACACTCAGAGCTGTACCATCTCTCAAGTGGTATGCTTGAGCATATTTCGAGAAAGCATCAACCAAGGTAAGGAACTTCTCATTTTGAGCTGTGAAAAGGTCCAAATGTACTGTTTCGAATGGTTTGGTAGGTGGAGGAACTATAGCGAGCTTTTGTCTAATAGGGTGTCGATCGTATTTCGCTTGGCCGCAGATACTACATTCGCTTATATATTTCGCTATGCATTCTTTCATTTTAGGCCAGTAGTAGCGATACGATAAGGCAAGGAAACACTCGGTTATACCACGATGGTTTGTTTTACCTTCGTGATAATTTCGAATGATCTCCTGTTGTCTTAAGTAGTCCTTGACATTCTCTACCTCTCTTTTAGCTAACACTATATTCATTGCGGAGCTTTTAAATTTATCTTGGATAATTGGAATGATACTGTACATTGCTAGAGGTGGATGTATGATAATTCCGGTTTTGACTTTGGGATTAACATACTCCCTAATCGCATTAGTAACGTTATCTTCAAGATTAGATTCTGATACCTGTATAGTAGTTTTAGTATGAGATTCAAATGGTTTAGATACGGTTGGACGTTTTTTAATATCTCCTACGACTACTAGGGATATTTGGCGATGGAATTTGTTCAGGGGGTCATCGGATATTGGGACTTCTAATATAGGGTTTTCCGCGTTAGTGTGGGCAGTTATTGTGGTTAATCCAGAATTTGAAGGGGGCTTTTCAGATGTATTTACTGCGACAGAGATTGCGTCCTCGTGATTAATTTCAATACGAGACAAAGCATCAGCATTGGTGTTCAACTTACCTGGCTTATACACCGTAGTGAAATCGTATTCGCTTAACTTCAATCTCCACCGAGTTAAACGTGAATTGGGTTCTTTGAGGTTCATAACCCATTGTAATGGCTTATGATCGGTAATGATTTTAAATTTCCGACCAAATAAATAGGGACGAAAATACTTGGTGGCCCACACAATAGCCAATAATTCTTTTTCAATTGTGCTATAATTAATCTCGCTAGAGTTCAATGTGCGGGATGCATATGCTATGGGCTTATCACTACCTATCGGGCCTTGGGAAAGAACGGCACCAATGGCGAGGTTAGATGCGTCAGTCGTCAATATGAAGTCTTTGTTAAAATCAGGGTATTGTAAAATAGGGTCGTTAGTTAAAAGGACTTTGCACTTCTCGAAACAACTTAGATAATTTGGGTCAGATGAGGTTATTTTTGAACCTTTCTTAAGGCACTGTGTCATTGGTTTTGTGATACGGGCAAAATCTGGGATAAATTTCCTATAATAACCCAACAGACCTAAGAATCGTTTGATTTCAGTGGTCGTTTTGGGCAGTGGAAATTTTTGAATTGCTACTATCTTGTCTGGGTTCGGTTTGATTCCGTCTTTGCTTATAATATGTCCAAAATAGGCTGTCTCCAACTTCAAAAATTCAGATTTATTCATTTGAATTTTGAAGTTCGACTCCCTGAGTCTCTTGAATACTTTCTCTAAATTTCCCATGTGTTCTTGGAGCGAGACAGAGAAGACAATGATATCATCCAAATATACTAGGCATCTACTATTCTGTAGATCCCGTAGGACGTTATCCATGACGCGTTGGAATGTTGAGGGTGACCCCTTAAGACCCATTGGCATCCTAAGATACTCAAAATGCCCTCGGTCTACAGTAAATGCTGTTTTGTGAATATCATCAGGGTTCATCTCGACTTGGTAAAACCCACTTGCCAGATCTAGAGTAGTAAAATAGTGGCAGTTGCCCAATTTGTCTAAAACATCAGAAATATTAGGTATAGGATAGCGATCGTCTATCGTTTTCTCATTCAATTTTCGAAAGTCGATTACCAAGCGCCACTTCTGTGTACCGCTGGCATCGTTCTTTTTAGGAACAACTCAGATGGGGGAGCTCCAAGCTGACTGTGACGGACGTATAATATTCTGTTCTAACATTTTAGAGATTTGGTCCTGAACTTCCTGCTTGTGAATGAAAGGGAATCTATAACTTTTAGTGTAAACGGGAATTTCGTCTGTGGTTCGAATACAATGTTTGATTTGATTAGTAAAAGACAGGGGTTCGCCTTCAATATAAAATACGTCGGCGTACTGGGCGCAAAGCGTCTCAAGATTTGCCTTTTCCTCGGGGTTCAAGTGGTCCGTCCGTAATCGTGATAACACTTCGTTCACACGATCGGTTGTGTGTTTGATAGTTGTACATTGAACATTGTGTAATTCTGCACTAATTGGTCTGTCCATTGAAAATACGACATCGTGACGAGATGTGTTAGTTATCTCTACTATACCTCTATTATTTTCCACAGTGGTAAGACAGTCACCGATGACACAATTAGCTATAAACTGTTGCGGTATTAAAACTTCTCCACGAGGGCGAACCTTCGGCGCCATAACCGGACAATCTGGATAGGGGAAGAAAACCCTGAAACAAAAAATAATCCTGTGGCTGGGAAGTCACCTGCGTCATGGACCTACGCAGTCGAGCGCCGTACGCAGGGATGAAGGGATTCTGGAGGGTTGAGCCGAACGACGCTGGTGGTTATGCGTTCGCGAGGCAACACGCCCTCTTTGGCCTGGATTTCAGGTTAAACGGTGGCCTCAACCACTAGCCATGGTTGGGGAAATTAGGCCAGGGTGTCCCACTTGTGGGTCACTGGCGAGGAGTGGAGGGTCCACGTAAGTGGTAGGTAAAGGTCATGCTGACGAGGTAAGTGAAGGTTAACCAGGCGTTGTGGGTAGGCCTTTTTCATGCCCCAACGTCAACCCGATCGAGCCTCCGATGTCGCACTGTAAACCAGCTCTGCACTCCTATATCTCTTTGGTAGTCCTAGTGCCCGTCGAATTAAGTCGAGTAAGGTACTCCCAGTTGCGGGCTCCGTGGAGGGTGGGAAGCCAAAGAGACGAATTAAATACTAACAACTTAACATGGATACGCCAACAAATATTAATAAACCTAACCTCACAAATCCCAAAACTGGAAGCTCAGTGGCTCAGACTACGGGTACCAGTCAAGGGAACGACTACACATGCGCCCTCAGCGTACACTCGGCCCAAACCGGCAGACCAGCGGCCTCGGCTGCAGGCACCGGGAAGGGCACCAACATCACACACCACACCGCCCAAACTGGCAGCTCAGTGGTTCAAACTACGGGTACCAGGGAGGGTAACAACACAGCACGCGCCCTCAGCGCACATCTGGCCAAAACCGGAAGCTCAGTGGCCTCGGCTACAGGTACCGGCGGAGGCAAGCACACTAAACAGTCACTCACAACCTCCGCCCAATCTGGAAGCTCAGTGGTCTCATCTACGGGTACCAGAGCGGGCATTAAAACTACCATCACGGGAAGCTCAGTGGTTCCATCTACGGGTACCCGTGAAGGTAACCACACGCACAAGAGGGTAACCTCTATGCCCCACAACCTTCCCCCAACTGAAGGCCCCCGCAGCGTCAGCCCGTTGGCTTCTTGCTCGTTCAGTCCAGCCCTTGGGCAGGAAGGGACTAGCGGCCAGCTGGAGGACGCTTTCTCTGAAGGCTGGCAACTGCCCAAGAGAAAGGGGTCAAACAAGACCAAGAAACACACCAAACCCTTGGGCACGAAAGGTAAGGAAACTGCCGAACCGAAGCCTAAGAAGAGGAAGCCGAGAAAAACGAAGAAGGAGAGGCGGATGGCCAAAGCTGCAACCACGTCCCTTCCCTCTTCCCCACAACCCTGTACCTCGGCAACGAGGCCAGAGATCAGAGGCCCACTCAACTTCGCCGCCGGTGGAAGGAACATGCCGCCGACCGGTGACAGAGCGAAGGAGGGTAAACAGCGCCCAAAAGGGAGTGGTCAATCCTCTGCCAAACGTGCTCTCAACGAGACGTCTTCGCCTCGCGGGGAGCACAAAAGGCAGAGGCTGGACCAAACCAAGAGGGTCGCCAGGCCAACCTACGCCCAAGCTGCTTGCACGCCCCTCAGTGTCGCAGTCACCTGCGCACGAACGGGGCGCATCAGTAAGGACGTATCCGAGCAGGTACTCACCGGGATACAAAATCGTATCTTCGGGGATGCCTTGGCTCGGACTCAACCCAAACCCCCGAAGTTCAAAGCCAAACCGCTGTACACGGAGGGGGTTTTGAAACTGTGGTGTGAGGATGACTTCACACGCACATGGCTACAGCGTGCCGTAGACGAGATGGTTCTCACGTCCAACGTAAAGTTGGTCGTGAAAAACCAATCGGACATTCCTCAGCAGGCACGCTGTGGTATACTGGTCCCCGACCCACAGGGACTTCTGGAGGATGCGCGCAATATTGGGCGAGTCCTGTCCTACCAGAACCCCGAGGTGGAGATCGCGAAGTGGACCCTTTTCAACGCGGCGAAACAAAACGCCGCCTGGTTCCTGGTGGTCGGAATCCCAGAGGACCAAGTACCGACCCTAATGGAGGCCGGACGCCGTCTCGCTTTTGGAGTGGGGGCGGTATACGTCAAGTTCCAGGGTCGGTCCGGTAGGTTTACCGACGTCCCTCTGGGATGGGACCCGGCCACAAACTCCATCAGACAGGAGCTCAAAAATCCGCCAGCGAAAGAGGAGACTGAGCCTCCTTCAAACGATCCCGAACCAAGCGCGGAGATGCCAGCACCGACATCACCAGCTGCTCCCGCCAAGGTCGAACATGAGGGCGCCCCCATGGAGACAGGGGAGACAGAGGACGTCCTGTCCTCAATCTCCGACCTCCTGGAGGGTGACGTCGAGCCCGGGGACCTGTTCGCGGAGCTAAAACTTGGGGGAGACGAGGAGGGCACGTCCAGTGATGGCGTTCCCTTCGTTGAAGATTAGTCTCCTCCAAGTGAACCTCCAGCACAGCCGAGATGGGACGGCTTAGTTGCGCAAATGGCTGGAGGTTCAACAAACGGCCATCGTACTGATCCAAGAGCCGTGGATCAGAGCAGGTCACATCCAGGGGCTCTCCAATTTAGGAGGTAAGCTTATAGGGACCGATAGACACGATCACCCCAGATCGTGTATATATGTCAACAAAAACCTAAAAACACAGGTCCTTACAGAGTTCTGTTACAGAGATCTCACTACAATAAGACTGCACACACAGCTGGATGTCGAGGACAAGGTGGTCATCCTCGCCTCAGCCTACATGCCCGATGAGGAGGGGCTGCCTCCGCAAGAACTCATCCGATTGGTGGACCACTGTGAGAAGGAAAGGATGGAGGTCATAATTGGGGCTGACACTAATGCCCACCACACGCTGTGGGGCA
Source organism: Eilema sororculum (assembly GCA_914829495.1). Taxonomy (NCBI): domain Eukaryota; kingdom Metazoa; phylum Arthropoda; class Insecta; order Lepidoptera; family Erebidae; genus Eilema; species Eilema sororculum. The sequence continues at coordinate 23,367,194 of OU618536.1, forward strand.
TGGGCACACAAAATGACAGAGGTAAGTCCCTTGTTGAATATCTTTTCACAACTAACCTTACCCTACTAAACACCGGCTCCGAACCAACCTTCGTCACCAAAAGGAGCCGCACTATTATCGATTTAACACTGGCTACGGAAGGCGTAGCGGAGGCCATCACGGGCTGGCATGTCTCCAAGGAGGCATCCTGCTCAGACCACAGATGGATTAGCTTCAATCTACAGGCGGAGACATTACAACTTCCGCCAAAACGCAACCCAAGAAAAACTGACAGGGTCAAATTTGAGCAACACCTAGCAAACAGACTTGCTCAGCAACGCTCAACACAGACCCCCAACGACTACAGACAGATAGAGGAACAGGTAAACCACCTAACGAAATCTATGATAGACAGCTACCACACAGCATGCCCAGAAACCCTACCTCCTAAAACACCAGGTAAACAGCCATGGTGGGGCCCAGAGCTAGAGCGCAAGCGAAAGCAGGTTAGGAGGGCATTCAACAGGGCTATGAACACTTGTGCAGATGAAGACTGGGACGCCTACCGTTCCGCCAAATCTAGCTACAAAAAATGCATCAGATACCGGAGCAAACAAGGGTGGCGTAAATTATGTGGGAACATAGAATCATGCCAACAAGCAAACAGGGTAAGGAAGGTCCTAGCGCAGACTAAGCTGACTGCACCGCCCACCCTCAAAAAACAGGACAACACGTTCACATCGTCGCCAGATGAAACCAGACGCCTACTCATTGAAACCCATTTCCCTGGCTGCGTCTTTACAATAGAGATCAACTGGCAAGATGAAACCATAACACCTACTGCCCGAGACTGGCAATATGCAAAGAAAGTGGTCACCCTGGAAAAAGTCCAGTGGGCCATCAGTAGTTTTCACCCTTATAAGGCAGCTGGCCCGGACGGGATCATCCCTGCTATGTTACAGTGGGGCAACCTACCGGTTGCGAGCAGACTGGAACGTATTTTTAAAGCCTGCCTGGCACTCAGATACGTTCCGAAAGGATGGCGAGAAGTGGGAGTCATCTTCATCCCGAAGCCAGGAAAGGGTGATTACACGAATCCCAAAGCACATCGACCAATCAGTCTGACCTCCTTCATGCTAAAAACCATGGAGCGCTTATGCGAGAGGGAGCTGAGAGATGGTGCCCTAAAACAAATACCCCTACACGCAAACCAGCACGCATACAGCTCCGGTAAGTCAACGGAATCGGCCCTCCACCTGGTAGTCAGCCGGATAGAGGAAGCGATAGAACAAAAAGGCATCTGCCTAGGAACGTTCATCGACATCGAAGGAGCTTTCAACAAAACCAGCTTCACCAGTATTAAGACCGCCCTGTCAAAACATGGAGCGGAACCGGTACTAACAGACTGGATAACAAACATGCTCAGTAAAAGAGTGGTTCGCCTTGAGAAAGAAGACCAGACAGCCCTGATAGCCAAGGGCTGCCCACAAGGTGGTGTAATCTCCCCCCTCCTGTGGAATCTAGTGATAGACGACCTAATCACAAGGCTGAACAAAAACCGAGACTACACAATAGGCTATGCTGATGACCTAACAATCCTTATCTCAGGTAAGGTAGCGGGTACGATCTGTAACCTAACTCAACAAGCCCTGCGCATTGTAGAAAAATGGTGCAGGGAATTCGAACTATCAGTGAACCCGAACAAAACCGAATTAGTTATGTTCACAAACAAAAGGGTACTAGGCGAATACCGATTACCAAAACTCTTCGAAACGGAACTCCAACTGTCAAAAGAGGTTAAATACCTAGGCGTCATTCTCGACAGCAAGTTGACATGGAATAGCCACCTAGAAAACAAATTAGTAAAGGCCGGGATTACCTTCTGGCAATGCAGAAGAATGATTGGCAAAAAATGGGGGCTAACGCCGAAAATCATCCTGTGGCTTTACGAAACAGTGATCCGTCCCATGATAGCCTATGGCGCTATTGTCTGGTGGCCGAGGACCGAAAACAGCACAATATCGGCTAAACTACAAAAGACCCAAAGATTAGCCTGCATGGCAACCACTGGCTGCATGAAAACCACCCCCACCGCGGCAATGGAAGCCATGCTTGGACTACCACCCTTGGATCTGTTCATCCGCCAGGAAGCAACAGCTGCGGCTATACGCCTGAGGGCACTCAACCTATGGAGCGAGAGAAATACACGACACACTTCATTGCTCACTGAGCTCACAAAGGAGATACCTATGATAGGAGCAGTCAATGACCGTGTACCTAAACAACACCTTTTCGACAAAAAATACAAGATCCAGCTTCACGAGGACCACCGCTGTGAGGCCTTATGCCCATCGGAATTGCGTATCTTCACAGATGGATCCAAAACAGGTACTGGCACCGGGGCCGGCATCTTCTCGGAGGACCTCAATATATCAATTTCGACACCGCTGGGGACCCATAACACAGTATTCCAAGCGGAATGTATGGGGATTACTCTGGCAGCCTCAGCGGTAATGGCCCGGAAAGTGATAGGTCACTCAATACGCATACTGTCAGACAGCATGGCCGTGCTACAAGCATTAAACTGCCATACTATTAATTCAGGATTAATACTGGAGTGCCATCTTAAATTAAATCAAATAGGTCACACCAACAACATAACTCTACAATGGATCAAAGGCCACAGCGGCTCGCGAGGTAATGATGCCGCGGACGAGCTTGCTAGGAGAGGATCAGACATGGTTGCAATGGGACCTGAACCCATAATACCGATCCCCTTTGCATACCTACGAACCATAGTGAACCAACGAACGAGAGACCAACACAACAGAGAATGGATAAACCTGGAAGTATGCAGACAGGCCAGGGAGGCAATCCCTGTGCTTGATAATAGACTGACCAGGCGTCTTCGACAACTGAACAAACGGCAACTACGCACGACTACGGCTGCCATCACGGGGCATGGTTCCTTCAATAAACACCTTTATATTTTAGGTATGACCGACAGCCCTCTCTGCAGAGCCTGCATGAACGAGGACGAAACTGCGGCACACGTGCTCCTACACTGTCCTAAAACCGCCACATACAGGGCTAAGTACTTCAGAAACACAGGTACGCTCCGGGAGATCACCAGCAGTGTGAATAACCTGCTGGGGTTCTTCAACGAGTTGGGGTGGATCGAATAAAATCCCACCCTCACGCAAAAACCGCGCCTTGTCGTGGAGTTGCGGATAACAGCCCGTGATACCATACCATACCATAAAACTTCTCCATTTTGAGAGTTTACTGGGACTTTTGCTAGTTTAGATGAGTTGGCTGGTATTATGTCTTCATACAGATTACTATTGCGTGAATCGTGCATTAATAACGGAATACTGGCGTTACGTGTGACCAACAATCTATTTTTTAAGTCGATATTTGATTCTAATTTTTCTAATAGATCATAGCCGATCAAGCCATCGAAAATGTCATGGAATGTGTACACATAAAGATTAAACTCTCCGGGTTCATTAAATTCGCGAAAATATGGTATTGTAATGGAGTAATCGTTTCTAGTAGATGCATGAATATTTGTGACGGTAAAGGGGTCGTAATTAAGAGGAAAGTGCGATAAGAATTTTTGTACAACTGCGGGACTAACAAAAGACATGTTTGCACCTGTGTCGACTAGTAATTTAAGAGGTGGATCTGCGATTTGAAGGTATGGTAGCTACCTCTGGATTTGTAAATTAATCTCTATCCTAACTTGCCGGGTTTGGTGGTTGTCTGAAAATCCTCTTTCTTTTCAGTTGGGTTAGTCTCGGTTATCTCCTCTACGGTGCAGGGGACAGTTGTCTGGGGTTGCATATACATAATATAGTCATTTGTGTTGTAAGGGTAGTCGGGATACTCTACGAATTCGTGGGGGAGATAGTCATCGTTAGTCAAGTACTCATAGTGATAGTCATAGGGGTTACAGAAGTCATTAAAATTTATCTGGAAGTAATTAGACGGCGGTGGGTTTCCAAACCTTTTTTTTTTTTTTTTTTTACGTGGTGGAATGCTTTTAAGCTCTTCGCTCACCCCCCACGGGGGCAGGGAGCGGGCTTCGTGTGGGACTCCTAGCCTCGAAGGAGGCCAGACTACCCACTAAACCACCACGGTGTCCGTCGTCACCACATATCGACGATGGCGGGAACAACATCTTCCGCCATCGTCGTGTGGGTCGCCCGCCGCTGATCTACGGCAGGCCCATCTCTGGTGCGGCAGAAGAGGAGTCCTTCTGCCACCCGCCTAGGCAAGGCACACGCGACACGACGTGCGCCTTCAACCTCGAGGCCTATGTAAGGGCAGCAGACGCCCCCGCGTCTACTGCCCGGCCCGGTTAGGGGGGGAGGAGTTGGTGGTACCGCCTCCTCCGAGCCCCGGTTCTCTTGCGGCGCTGTGGGAGGGAAAGGGGGTCACATTCCCTCTCCCTCTCCGCTGCCTCCTTCTGCGAGATAACCGTCTCGCAGAAGGTCTGAACCGCTGCCCACGCCTCATCGCCGCCGTCGACCATAGACAGAACTACGGCCGGCAGCGAGAGGTCCGTCCCCACTTCGGCGATGAGAGCACGGCGCTCCCCAGCCCACGCGGGGCACTCCTCTAGGGTGTGCTGCGCCGTGTCATCATCGCCGCCACAATGGTGGCACCCACTGGTCGGCTCTCGTCCCACCCGGCACAGGTAGCTTCCGAAGCATCCATGCCCCGAAAGGACCTGCGCCATGCGGAACGTTACCGACCCCCGCGATCTGTCCATCCAGTCTCTGAGGACAGGACGGATCGCCTCGACGGTCCTTCTGCCAGCCGTGGGATTGGCCAGCCGCCGCTCCCACTCCAGGAGCATGGACCGTCTCACCAGGAGCCTCCGCTCTCCCACCTCCGAAGGTGCCGGGAACTCGCCCCGGCTCCGGGCCTCCTCGCGCCAATGATACACTAGCGCGAGGACTCCGGCCTCCAGCTCCCACGGAGGAGAGCCCGCCATTGCGCAAGCCGCCTCGAATGAGATGGTGCGGTATCCTCTTACCGCTCCGACGGCCATCACCCTCTGCGGACGTCGCAAGAGGGCAATGGGTTTCCAACCCTAGCCCAATCATGTGGAGTGTGTGGTCCGGCTGGTCTGGCTACATAATGACTGACACCACTCATAGGTTGCGTTGAACTACAACGTATTCATCTCTTCATGCACGAACTCTAAAGCTTTTTCGGTCACTCAAACCGCGTACTGTGCGTGACTGCAGTGTGAGTTTTTTATATAAGGTGCGTTTTGATTCAATCGTACTCGCGATCGTCTCATGCAGGCTGATATACGTCATTATAGTGCTGAATAAATTTTGACATTGCTCATAAAACTCCTGTGGCGTAGCCGAACCTTGCGTTAAGAGAGCCAAATCATTGTATAGGGACGTCTCGTCCCGTTGGTCTGCAAAATTATTTATTAGGGCACTCCTGATGCCCTGCCAACTGTCTGGAATGCCGTTCGAATTAATAGTTCGAGCGGCCGGGCCTACAACCTTGTTTAGTATCCCATTCAAGAGCGCTAAATTAGTTAAAAGATAAGCGGGATCGTCTCTCACGTATTGCTCGACTATCTGGTCGCATAATTTTATAAAGCGAGTTAATACGTTCGAGTTACCATCGAATTCTGGGACCAATCGTAGGGCCTTGTAAATAATATCTAGGGAGTCAGGCATCTCCGTGGAACCTACGCTATCACTATCGTTAAGTTCTAAATTAGGTTCGTCTAAATTCCTATCAGCATCAACCATGTGGTATCTGCTGGTATTTAACCTAGGGGTCCGAGATTGCCGTGGGTGGAAAATCTTGGATAATAAAGGAAACACTTAAAAGTAGGGAAAGCGACTCCAGAACAATTCTAAAGTACTCACATATATATCTTGCACCTTTTGCTGTATCGATGTCTGGATACTCCTCCGGTCAACAGCCCTCGTAGATTCGGATACTCGACACGTGGCTGGATGCACGCCCGGGGGACTCGCGAACGCGAATATCGATATGAGATGATTCTAATATCGCGAACCGGCCCGCGAATATCCTACCGACTGCGCCAACTAAGAAGGCAGTAGCCGAAGGATTGAAATAAATGCATTTTTAAATAGAAAAAAAAATGAGTTTATTACTTAAAAAGAGTACAGATAATTATAATTATAAAGTACGTGGACAATCGGTCGATGCTGTACCAAAAGTGCCGTAAGACATCGGGGCCGCTATGTCCGGTGTCGTCGCATGGCACGTTCCGCTGAATCGGCGCCTCGTGCCCGTCGCTGTTGATATGCGCGGTTATGAGGTAAATGCATGTCAGCGTTCTAGTTGCTATGTGACTGCGTAACATGCTCCTCAAAGCTTTATTTATTTATTTATTTCATATAATTGCAAATACAGGTATATGGGATGTTATGTTCATACAATTAGGTACACTATATTTAGCCTTGCGGCATGCAATTTTACGTCCGTAGAAGTCAAGGAAATACAAAATTAAAATAATATAAAAATGTCAATGTGGGTGTCAATAGAAGGTCAAAAGTACATGACAATAAACTAATTCTACTATATTTTTTTATAACATGTCGATAATATAGAGGATAAGGGATACACAATTAGTAGGTAACAATGTAATACTCGTTATAAAACGTCAATGGGAATCATCACAATTTAAATAGTACATGTCAACATCAATAAACTAATTCTAAATTGAATGTCAGTACACTTATCTATCACAGCTGATCACGTAAATAGTCCTCCACAGAATAATAACACTTCTCCAACAATAATTTCTTTAGTAGACTTTTGACAATTTTATAGTTAGGTTCCTCTAGAATTGACTTAGGTAAGCGGTTATATATTCTGGGAGCCATGCAGAAAATAATTTTATTTAAGTAAGCTGTGGAGTTGGAAGGTATACATATTTTTAAATTATGTCTAATGCTTTTTAATTTCTCGAACATATGAGCATTCCTCTTCACAAATAGTACAGTTTCTAAAATATAGACACATGGCAGAGTCAGGATGTTCAGTCTTACAAAGAAGGGTCGACAACTATCTATTGATTTTATATTACAAATAGCTCTTACACATTTTTTTTTGAGCTTTAAATGCATATTCTACGTCTGTAGCGTTGCCCCAGAAAATTATGCCATACCTTATCATTGAAGCAACATAACCATGGTAGGCGGTCAGGACCGTAGATGTACTTTTAGTTTTTGAAAGTTTATGGAGAGCGTAAGCGTACTGGTTAATTCTTAAACACAAACTTTGAATATTGACGGCAATATTGACAATATTGACGATATAATAACGATATCGTCTATATAGCAGAAGACCTTGCCCTCAAATACCGGTCCAAACAACGAGTCCACGAGCCTCTGTTGCGTCGTCCTACCAGGTACGAAGAAAGCCGTATTCTCTTTGTCCTTTGGACCTAGCGGGACTGGCCAGAACGCCTTTGAGAGATCTAGAGTCAACAGAGGAATAGTGTTTGCTAGAAATTTAGAGACCGATACAAAAGGCGAAACCATATTCAATACATTGGAAAAGTTTTGTGATAAGAAAGAGATTCCCTTGAAAAATATTATATCAGTTGCTACTACAGATGGCGCTGCGGCTATGACAGGGTGCCATAAAGGCTTCATAGTGTACTTAAAAAATAAAATTCCAGATGTCCTTGCTGTACATTGCGTTATTCATAGACAACATTTGGTTGCTAGAAACTTAAGTGTAAGACTATTTCAATCACTGCAATATGTCATCAAAGCAGTCAATAAAATCCGTACCAGCTCTTTAAATGATAGATTATTTCATCAGCTTTGTGCTACTAATAACGAAGATTCTAACCGTTTGTTGCTTCATACTGAGGTTCATTGGCTACCAAGAGGCAATTGTCTGACTGAACTTCACTGGAAGGCTCATGTCAAAAAGAAACGCCAGGCATTAGACCTACATTATCAAAATATGTACTGGCTACTTGGTCATGGACATTCTACCTTGTCAGTGTATAGTTTATAAAAAAATGTCATGGACACTTGTGATGGGAATGCCTCGCTCTTCCTGCGTAACATATTCTTGGATTTATTACAAGTTATAGCTTAATCTAGACAGATGTGGCGTCAGTATGTGAATACTAATTTATATGTGTATTTATTTATCTATTGTTATAGATATTTATATATATATATATGTGTATATTTATTATATGTATGTGTTGGTGGGTGTGTGTGCTCTACGCGGGTGTCGTGCGGTCCATGGCCCTGTACGGGTGCCCCGTGTGGGCGGACGCTCTGCAGGCCAGGTTCGTGCAACTGCTGCATGCGCCGCAGCAGACGATGGTCTGCAGGGCCATTAGGGGGTACCGCACAATATCCTTTGAAGCGGCGAGTCTCCTAGCCGGATCGCCACCATGGATCCTGGAAGCGAGATCCCTTGCGGCACTGTATCGGTTCCGTAAGGAGGCGCGGGAGCGGGGATACGATCCCGAGCCCGAAGACATTCGGGCCGAGAGGTCCCGGCTCCACGGGATCATTGTGGCGGAGTGGGAGCGACGACTTGAGCAACGACGCGCAGGGCATGCCGTCATAGAGGCGGTAAGGTCCATCATGGGGGAATGGCTCGGGAGGCCACATGGCAGCCTCTCGTATCGACTGACGTAGATTATCACCGGGCACGGGTGCTTCGGGAGATATCTGTGTGGGATCGAAAAGGAGCCAACGTCCGAGTGATATCACTGCGACGCGAGCGAGGACACAGGGCTGCACACGCTCACCCAGTGTCCGGCATGGGCCGGACCGAAGCGGGAGCTAGTGGCGGCCCTGGGAGTGAGAGTTCTCACCCTCGCCACCCTGCTCACAGCAATGGTCCGCTGCGCGGACGCGTGGGCGGCTGGCGTCTCCTTCAGCGAGCAGGTAATGGTCGTGAAGGAGACGGCGGAGCGGGAGAGGCGGTGCGAGCGAGAAAGACTCGCGGATCGCGCCGCCCGCGCGCGCAGGCAACTCGGGCGTCGGAGGGCACTGACTTGACCGTTGTCCCCCCTCCTGAGGAGGGCCAGACCGTAAGGGATGGCCCTGGGTCAGCGGGGGTGCGAGGGATATGTCTATGACAACCTCACCTCCGGCCTAGCACCAAGACCCACAGTCGGCGTGCGGTTTTAGTCGGTTCGAGTCCGACATAACCTCCCCTTCTGGCTCCGGCAGGGGGGTATCCGAGGGGATTTCCGCACGGAAATAAAAAAAAAGAATAGATGGGTGTGTGTGTGCGTATGCGTATGCATGAGAGTGTGAATAAGTCTTTGTGTGTATGTGTGTGTGTGTGTGTGTGTGTGTGTGTGTGTGTATGTGTGTATTATTATTACCTACGTGCAAATGGGTTTTTACAATTTTTTTTTTTTTGTGAGATTTGCCATTTTACCTAAGTAAATCTTATGTAAAAGTTCTTCAACATTTTCATAAGTAAGCGTGTTCAGCCATTTTGTAATGGAGACCTTACAATCATGAAGTAACATGGGGTATAACTGAAGAATTTTATTTATCTTACTATATAAATATATATTAAAGTACTTTAATACAAGCAAGTACTCATGCCTGTATGGACATACGGCATCCAACTTTGGGGATGTACAAAACGGACTTACGTTGAAATCATACAAACATTCCAAAATTAGGTACTTCGGACAATAGTAAATGCTCCCTGCCACGTCAGAAATGATGACATCCACCGAGACAGTGGAGTGGATCTTGTAACCGACGTTATACTAAAACACGCCGAATGTTAGCGGGACTTAGCCAGGTCCTCTTTCTCTGGGGTGGCTTTTTGAAGAAAGAGTTCATCGCGAAGAGACCTTCTTTCTTCATAAAGTCCGCCAGCATGTGGCCCCGGTCATTCCGCTGCCCATATCCAAAAGGCCCCACTCTCAACTCCCCATCGCTTCGTTTGCCCAGTCTTGCGTTGAAGTCCCCCATAACAACAGTGAAATAGGTTTTGGAAACATGTATGGCCCCACTTATGTCCTCATACACTTCCTCAACCTCTTCATCGGAGTATGACTTGGTGGGCATGTATACCTGGATGACCTTCAACGAGTATCTTTTGGATAATCTGAGTATCAGGTATACAACCCGACTCGAGATACTCTCGATGGATATGACGTTGTTAATAAGGGACCTGTGGACGAGGAACCCGACGTCATGCAGTGACTTTCTGTCACCCTCCCGGTGGTAGAGTAGGTGGCCGGACTTCAGGGTTGTCGTGCCTTCCCCCGCTCTTCGCACTTCGGACAACCCCACAATATCCCAGTGCAGCCTACTCATTTCCTCTTCTACCTCTAGCAGCTTCTCGTCAGTCCTCATCGTGCTAACGTTGTGCGTTACCAGAGCCAGTTTCCGTTTGGGGTGGTAGCCGAATCTCTGCCGGAGATTCTTCGCACCCCCTGCCCCGACGTTACCATGACCGCTACCGGAATCAGGAATAGCGGGACTGCCGGGGACTAGGGGCCTGGTCTTATTCTGTCGGTCCATTGGAGGTTTTGCCATACTCGCCACGCTTGGCAGACGGGTTGGCGAGCGCGGTATTAAGTGAAGATGTATCACAAAGGATGCACGCGGGCGATACCACGTATTTCAAGCATATTGTATGAAGAAGAAGCTGGTAGAACTCATGATAGAAGCCACAAAGCAGAAAATAACCGCAGCCTTAATCCAGGAACCATATGTCGGGAAGGGTCGAAATTTAGGAACTACCAAGGTGCGAGGATCTTCTACAACGATGTGCCTGCAGTATACGATAACAGCATTGACGTCATACAATACCCTAGACTCACCACGGATAATGTCGTCGTGGTGGGGTCTCTATCACGGCGTGGAGAGTCTCGCAATAGTAGGAGACCTCCTACTATTGCGAACCTAGTCTACCCTTAGAACCCTACATCCAACAGCTTAAGACCATAGCGGAGACACCTGGGCTGGGAATGATAGTAATGGGGGGTGACGCAAACGCCTGGAAAACGTGGTGGGGCAGTGTGAAGGTGGACATACGAGGAGATATACTCATGGGTCTGATGGACGAACTGGGTCTACACTTTCTGAGCGTTGGTGACACCCCGACTTTCGACACGATCAGGGGCGGACTATCATTTCGAAGCCACGTGGACGTCACTTTCTGCTCGGGAGATATTTTGCCCCTCGTAGAAAATTAGAAAGTGGAGAAGCGCCTAATAAGCTCGGATCATCACGGAATCAATTTCAAACTAGGGCTCAAAAAAGCTAGTGGAATCGATATTAGGCGAACAACTAGGTTGTATAACACCAGGAAAGCTAGCTGGGAGCTATTCAACACCAAACTGACCCAACTTAAATTGGAAAACAACCTAACGAACCTGAGAAAATCGAGAATAAAAATGAACTAGAGGATACAATAAATAGATTCACTAAAATGATTACTGAGGCTTGCACTGCTTCAATGCCAAACAAAAGTACTGAGCAAAAACTGAGGGTTCCGTGGTGGTTTGAGGAGCTTGCGAGGCTAAAGAGAGAGGTGTTCACGAGGAGGAACCGTATAAGGTGTGCGGCACCGGCTCGTCGGGCGAGAGTCATGGGTGATTACCTACAATGGAAAGAAAAGTACGAGATGGAAGTAAAAAGTGCTCAGGGGGCCAACCACAACCTCTTAAAGCAGTATTATTTCAATCTTACTTCGTGTTTTGGTACCACGACCTCTTAAAGTAATATTACAATAATGTTGTTTAAAAAAAATAAAGTTTAAAACTGAAACCCGACTACCGGAAAATCACGCTCTTAAAAGTGACAAACAAGAAAATATCAAGGATAGCCGTGGTCGTATGCCACTTTTCCCTAGAATGTATTGTTTTGTTTGAGTAAGTGGCATACGACCACGGCTATCCTTGATATTTTCTTGTTTGTCACTTTTAAGAGCGTGATTTTTCGGTAGTCGGGTTTCAGTTTTAAACTTTATTTTTTATTTAAATTATTTTGGGGCAAGGTAAAGCTAATAATTTATACATATTTGAAATGTGCTCATTAAGCACTTTCATTTGATACCAAACACGGCATATTTATCTCAAATTATTTTTTTAACACAGTACCTTATGAGTGCTAGAGGGCGCCACACAAGATTGAGTGACACGTCATATAGCCTATAACCATCGGACGATAAAGCCGCTTGTAACGATACCTCATTTGTCCCGTTCTAATAAGTACACTGACGGACTCATAAACTGCATCAAAGTTCAGGTTTACTCTAAAAGGATTTTTTATAATAAGTATGCAAACTTTTTAGATTAAATTATATAAATATGGAAAGACTGGCTCTTAATCTTAAAAAAAAAATTAAATTTAAAAATAGAACTGCAGTAAAACAAATGAATATAGCCGGGAAAAGAAAATTTACTTGTAGTATCAGATTTGCGTGTTATTTATAGCAAAGTTTTAAATTGATTCTCATTGATTTTTTTTGTTTTGTCAATTGAATTATTGTTACCAGCATAATTGTTGGGTTAGTTTTTTAACACATCGAGAGTTTTTGAACCATAATATGGATACTTCGTCCGAACAAGCGGCACAAATTGTAGCATTGGTGCGGGAGGGCTTGGATCAACGAACGATTGGTAGAAATTTAAATTTAAACCAGTCTACGGTTTCTAGAATATACAGAAGGTTTGTAGAGACAGGTTCTTACAGGAGGAGACGTGGTACATGCAGAACTCGAGCAACCACAGGTCGTGATGACCGATTTATTGTTATAACTTCCCTGCGAAATCGTTTCCTCACGTCAGTTAACATCAAAACCGAGCTTAATGAAGTGCGTGGAGTAAACGTGTGTGCACGAACAATAAGAAGAAGGTTAAAGGAAGCGGATATCACCCTTTTAGACCAGCAAATGGTCCAAAGTTGTCTACAGCTCACAGACAAGCTCGCTTAAGATTTGCACGTCATCACCTGAATTGGACAGAAGAGCTGTGGGCCTCTGTATTGTTCACGGACGAGTGTAGGACATGTTTATATGGTGCAGATGGTCGCAGAAGAGTCTATCGTCGACGTGGGGAGCGATATGCTCAAAGTTGCATTGAGGAGCGTGTTCCTTTTGGAGGCGGTTCATGTATGGTCTGGGGTGGCATATCGATGAACGGGCGAACAGAACTTGTGTTCATAGACATGGTCCGTCAAAACGGTAATATAGGGGGTTTGACAGCACATCGCTACATAACAGAGATATTAGAAGATCACGTGGTGCCTTACATGGGATTCATAGGCGAAAATTTTACTTTAATGCAGGATAATGCCCGGCCGCATGCAGCTGCACAAGTTCAACATTATTGCGAAGAGGTTGGGATACGTACAATGAATTGGCCAGCACGCAGCCCGGATCTTAATCCCATCGAGCATGATTGGGACAATTTAAAAAGAGCTGTATATGCGAGAAACCCTTTGCCTTTGAAACAGGTTGCCTGTAAGAGATCGCTCTTAGCGATAAGGCCGCCATTTGTACATAATGTCATGTATTGTCCATACATTTACTGTATTACTGGTGTACAATAAAGATTTATCTATCTATCTATCTATCTATCTATCTATCTAAACCCTTCGCCCACGACAGTGGCAGCACTAAGAACAGCACTTTCAGAAGAATGGGACAATATTCCGCAAGATCTTTTAAAAACCCTTATAAAATCTATGCGGAACCGATTAGAATCCGTAATAAGGGCACGTGGGGGTAATACACCTTATTAAAACACAAATAAACCCTTGCATAAAGTTTGTGTCTATTGTTAAAACCAATTTTTTAATTAAACCAATTTTTCTTAAATTTCTGTTTTTACTTCAAAAAAAGTCTTAAGGTCCTTTCCAGTACATAAACTTAAACTTAAAGATATGACCCTACGCTGTTTTAAAGTTCACGAACCAATCTAGAGGTTTCAATTTAAATCTGTATAGAAAGTATGCATACTTGGTTAAAATATTTATTTTAAAGTCGTCTATTACTTTGATGCAGTTTATGAGTCCGTCAGTGTATTTGAGGAGCTATGAGGGAACAAATGAACATACATACATACATACATACATACATAGCCTGTCAAAATCATAACCCTCCTTTTGACTTCGCCGTAGTCGGGTAATTAGCAGTTTTGGGACGTCACCCATAGTTTTCGTTCTTTTTGTTCGTTCAGCGTCAAATATGACATCCTTTATAAAGTCAATAGTTACAAAAAACTATTGAAGAAACTATATTCGAGGAGTTTATCAGCTTCTAAAAGCTATGTTAATATTGCTTATTCACGAAATCGTCGTCGAATGCAGTCGCGATAAAAATGAGACACCTTCCATTATATGAAATTGGTTCAATAAGCGAAAGAGACTCCCACAGAGTGATTAATAGAATCCACACTGTTGAATATCCTTAGAAAATCTACAGTTCTCTGTAAAGACTAAGGTAAGCCCATATTTATATTGAATTAAGTACACGCTAATGTATTGTAATGTGTGATTGACCACTATTAGTTTCGTAAATATATCATGTTGTTATACTCCGCACGCCGAATGATGATCCCTATGACGTTTCAACTGACAGTTGTATTAGTTATGCGAAACAATTTCGATAAATAAAATACTGTTTTTTCAGGCAAATGTCATGTCATTCAGCCAGGTCATTCAACATATATATAACATATTTATTTATTTTGAAAAAAAAGACTACGCGCATTGATGGACATAAAACACTAGATAAAAAAGTAACAGCCTTATTATATTTCATTTTACTATACTTTAATTTTTATTCAAATTGCATAATTTAAAGAATTTAAAATTCTTTTTTTGTTGATTTTCTGTTACCTGTTTGTTGATTTTCGGTTTTGCAAAATGCCGAAAAGACAGCGGAAAACTGTTCTCAACAGTGAAGTTCGCGAGTTTGTAGTTCGTTTGCGAGACTATTTTGCTCGTGAACAACAAAATGGCGGACCCTTGTTACCGCTTGACAATGTTCGCGATCGTGTAGCCGATGCTCTAGAAATCAAAAAGGCTACTGTTTCTCGAATAACAAAGGAAAAATTTGGGGAGTCGTCCATGGAGGACAATAAACTATTAACACCAAAGAAAAAGAAAAGGTTATGTCATATAACAGAACCTGATGAATTTGATTTAGATGCTATACGCAATCATATTTATGGTTACTACCTACGAGGTGAACTACCGACCTGCCAGAAGTTATTATCTTCATTAAAAGCTGCAGAACTCTTCAAAGGCGGTGCTACTTCTCTTAGAATTGTTTTGAAAAAATGTGGATTCCGCTATAAAAAATGTGACAAGAGAAAAATATTAATGGAGCGTACTGACATAGCTTTACTACGATGCGATTTTCTTCGCAAAATCAAACAAATTGATAACTGGGAGAAGGTAGTATACCTTGATGAGACATGGCTGAACGCCAATCATACTGTAGGTAAGGCATGGACGGATGACACAGCGAAATCCAGCACAAAAACTCCTGAAGGAAAGGGCCAGCGCTTAATCACTTGCCACGCTGGCACAGCTACAGGTTTTGTGCCGAATTGCCTGTGGGCTTTTAAGTCAGTGAAAACAACGGAGTACCACGAGGAAATGAATTTCGAAAACTTTAAGACATGGTTTATAAAACTATTAGAAAATTTGAATGAGCCTCACTATATTTTAATGGACAATGCTTCATATCACTCAGTTCAAATTAACAAACCCCCCAGCAGCAATAACAAAAAAGCTGAAATTATAGAGTGGTTACACGGCAATGGTGTGGAAACTGACAGTCAGATGTTAAAAAAAGAGTTGGTTAGACTGTTGAACTTTCACAAACAACAGACGCACCCATCATATTTTTTGGATGAATTGGCCAAATCAAATGGACACACGGTAATTCGGTTACCGCCCTATCACTGCCAATATAATGCAATCGAGTTGATATGGGCGCAGATCAAAGGTATCTATATTTTTTATTTATATAATATTATGTATATGCATATATTTCTTTTATTTTGTTGCTTGGCTTGAGCCGTCCGCAGCAGCCCCCTTGCTAATCCCTCGTTTTGCTCTAAAAATTCAATTAGAGCCTCTAATTGAGCAGTAGTGGGTCTACTAGCCATTTTATCTGCATAGGCAATAAAATGCAATTGATTTTAGGCTTATTTGATACACTAAAAAAAGTAGGCAATCAATATTTAACTTACCAAATATTTTATTCAAATAATGCAAAACTTGGCGCTACGGCACTGTCAGGGACCCGACACTACGTCATTTTTACTTTTTAATTTTTTGACAACAAGTCTACACTTTGAAGTAAATTTAGTGTAATTTATGATTATTTCATTAAAAATATATATAACTAATATTATATAACTAATTTTGCCTTTGTTACCATAACTGCCAGTAAGAACAATAATGGTTTATATCAAAATCTTAAAAATATCGGACTCCGATTCGAAATCGATAATATGGTTCATCACTATTGCTAACGCATTAGTTGCCAACTTCATTACACTGGAATCTAATTCTTGGACAATTCTAATTTCAATACTATGTTGACGAAATTGATTTCGAGAGTAGGACTTTGACAGTGACACATATTGAGATTGGAATCGGATTGGAATTGTATTAATATTGACATTGGTTTCAAGAGTAAGCCCGCTGGTGCTATGAATTACCTACATATATAGGTACTTTTAGATACAAATCTTTCACACAAACCGTTGTCCTAAGAATACCTGCCTACTGAATAGGTATAACCAAAATAAATAGGTAGGTAATGAAAATATGTCCCATTTTGGAATGCCCTAAAAAGCTCTATCTAAACTCGAGAGCCTTGAATGTCGGGGTATGTCGTCAAGTTCAAAAGCAGTATTCCTAATTCGGGATTCCCGGTGTCCACCCCCTGCTTGTCCACCGCGGGTGGACAGAGACACAAATATTTAAAAAATTCTCTCTGTCCACCACTGGGGGACAGCGAGAATTAATTTTAAAAGGGTCAGGAAATGAAAGCCGGGATATTCAACAATAGGTAATTGTATTAGATAGGTACTATTCCACAATTACAGTTTGTAGACACACACAACACAGTATGCAGTTGTAATAACGGTGAGTATTGACTTATAATCGTTGCTTACTGACCCTATCGACCGTCGACACGAGAATCATCTAACTCTTGCTAGCCGGTCAAACGTCAACCCGGGCGGAAGCGCGCCATGACCGTTTTGGTGTAAATATCCTAATAATAACAAAAATAACTGTTGTTTTCTCAATGCGTTTGACCGGCTATTAAGTTTATAAATAGATTCATATTTATTACTGATATCTAGATTTATTTTACCTATTATTTGTAATATTTTGAGAATCACATATAATCAATAAAATAGAATACTTACTTTAGTCAGTTTAGCTACTTTTAGTTTAAAAACAGAATATATTTTATTAAAGCTAACAATCGGCCATTCCTGATGGTTTCACGTCTCGTGAAAATCAAGCATTACTTTTTATAAAAAAAATTAAATTGTCATTAATGTCAATAACACAAACAGAGAAAGAAAAAAAAACAGGAACAAAAAATAGCTTATGCGACAATAACAATACGTAGACAATAACTAAATTCCATCATCATCATTTAGGTGTATATTTTGCTAAATATAAATGATCATTGTGGCCTCCGACATATCCACAGCTGATCTTACAATAGGTACTGTATCTAGACTGTATGAAGACAGTTCCAACATGCCACATTGCCATTGTGACCTCTGACATATTCACAGCTGACACAGCATGTTGGCCTCTCAATACACTAAACTGATAAACCATTGTGGCCTCCGGCATATCCACAGCTGGTCTAGTTCAATAAGGTGACACCAACATGTCTTTTATCTGGGGTCATTGTGGCCTCCGACATATCCACAGCTGACTGAACATATTGGGTACCTTTAAAGTATCAAGTAATTCTAAATTCACTGGAACCATTGTAGCCTCATACTTATCTACAGCTGGTTCAACTATAATTTATTAATTTACTGAAATTATAATTGTATGTATGAAAATATAATCACAGTACAATATTTTAATCAATAAGTCAAATTATAAATTTTATATCTCTTTTACATTAGTCGTGTTAAATGAATAGAAAAGAAGTATATTTATATATTTATTACCCTTTTATGTGATCCAAGCAATCAAAGTGATTCACACTCTTCTTCAGTACTAGACTCATCCCTATCTCTATTAAATACCAACCATGGGTGAATTTTACCCACTGAAAAGATTCCCGAAAAGTTTCTATTACCCTTTTTAGATAATGTAGTATCTTCAATTTTATACCTATCATTGTCTAACACTTCAGCAATGCGATATGGACCATGTATTTTCTGCTTTTACCTGTGGAAGGTACTTCCCTTTCTACACGAACTAAGTCTGCTTTCTTATACTCTACCTTTTTTCTAGTTTTTTTCATATCTTTCTTTTTGTTGTGACTGTTTTAGTGCAATATGTTTACTCATTTCTTCCCTAATACTCTCTATATTTTTATCTGTAATCTCTCTATCCTCTACTTCCTCCTCTAGGTTTAAGTGTGCAGCCAAAAAGATGTTGAGTAGATAGAGCTGCTAAAACCGTACGGTTATATCACTCTACTTGGCCATTAGCCCGGGGTGTTGCGACTGCATTCATAATATTTAACCGCTAGTTATAGTAAATAATCTTATGTTAAGCGATGGCCGCGATGGGACACCAAAGGTATGGAAATAGTTCTGCATTGCATTCTTTGAGTGACTGGATTTTGTACTTTTAACGGGGACAAGGATAATAAACTTTGTAAAAGCATCAATTATTAGTAAAGGGTTTCAAATCCTTTTCTTGCTACTAACAAATAGACCCAGGTGGTCGATGTGGAGGGTATGAAAGGGTCGGTCAACTTTCGGAATTGTTCTCCTGCTTTCTTCCCCGATGGTACTTTCATGCGTGCACATTCCAAACACGATTCTAAATACTTCTTAAAAATCCTCCTCATCTTAGCAAACCAAAATTGTGATTTTATTTCATCATACGTCTTGTCAAATCCGAAGTGACCCAATTCGTCATGATGAGATTTTAAAATTTGCCACCGAACGCCCTTTGGTACGACCCAAAGATCACCATCGTCGGTTCGCCTGTACAACAATCCCCTTTTAAGGATAAATCTGTTCTTAATCTCCACAATATTACTATTATTGACATCACTTAAGATATTATAACAATTCGCTGTAGTTTTGGATCATTTTGCTGTACTGTAGATACCCAGTTGGAATCCACTGCCCTAATCCATACTAATATTATAAATGCGAAAGTAACTCTGTCTGCCTGTCTGTATGTTACGCTTTCACGCCTGAACCACTGAACTGATTTTGATGAAATTTGATATAAGGGTAGATTAGACCTTGAGAAAGGACATAGGCTATGTTTGGTCGCGATAACCGACATCCATGCGGGCGGAGCCGCGGGCAAAAGCTAGTTTCTAATAAATGAGACTCATCAGTAGGGGGATTACGGCTTAGGGCATTCTTTAGGGTCTATCAACAATAGGGGTATTATCGCCCAATTTTATTTCCATTTCAATCCCAGATATTAATTCCTTAACTGTAAAGGCAAAGCAATCACGGTGTTCATTTAACAACTTCAAAACCTCATCAGAATAAAAATCGGAAATACTAACATTAATATTCACGATATCTCTCTCAATAGTGGTAACTTCTGAGTTAGTAATGGATTCAGCAATGTTATTAATGTTAAATGATTGAACTTCAACGAGAGGTATGGCTCCAGTAATCAATATATCTTTATCAATTTTACATTTTAAATGAGCAGATGTTTTTAGCAATAGTTTCCCTTTACCATTAGTTAGTGTAGTCACAACAGGTATTAGTTCATGTTCCCTATCACGTCGCTGGCAAACACCAGAATCCATAAATACATCTCCATCATAAGTGGGACTGGACTAAACGTTAATTTCAGAATAACCATTAATTTCTACCAACCTGTTAGAAAATAAAGATATATTGTTTGCCTCAGTCAACTTCTGATTAATAACCAGGTTATCAACAGTTTTGTAAACAATTATGTGTTCTAACTCAGTAAAAGTTTGTTCTATCATTAATGGAACTTGTAAATATTGGTCAGGGACTATAAAAACATCTAAAAGTGCGCTAGCTGAATCCACGTGAAGCTTCACATTATACTTTCCTATACAAGTCACAACAGAATCGCCGAAACCTCTTAACACGGGCAAGTTATCATATGAAAGCTTTAAATCTAACCTGTTGGCTGCTGATTCTTGTAGCATTGTGTACTGACTGCCAAAATCTATATAAGACTCAATAGTGGACCCATTAACTTAACATTTTTAAAGAATTTTGAATCCTTGTCTGCTTTGTCTAGAGAAATTTGTAAAACCTTATCAGTCACGGTTGATTCTGGTTAATTATTGCAGTTCCTACTTAAATTACCTACTCTGCGGCAGAGATCACAACGTTTGATTGCTTGTTTACATTTAGGATATGGGTGTCCTTCCTCGCCACAATTATAACATCTCATTTTATATCTAGGTTCAGAAGGATTTTCTTTACCAGACTTTGCGCGTTTGCTGTTGAAGATGCTCGCCTGCGTAGGCCCGTTGAATCATTCAGTTCGCTTGGTAATCTTAACATTTTTAAGATACACTAGTAGTTTGTTTATATCAGTAAATTGAGCTGCCTCTGCGCTTGTAAGTACTGACCTATTTCAATACCAAGTAAAATACAGTCTATAGCATTTTTACTACTAATTTTACAACGATTTAATAGTACCATCTTTTCATAGTAATATTCTTCTAAAGAATCACCAAATCGAGCAAATCGAGCCTTGCAAGCCAGCATCTCAATCAACAAAGTGCCATAATTTTCGTCACTTGGAAATACCAGACGTAACTTATCCTGCCATTGACTTCATGTGAAAAGCAAACTTGGTATGTCTTGGCACCATTTCTGGGCCAATCCAACTAATTTAGGAAGAGAATAATGTTGAAATAAAAGTAACAATAACAAATATATCGCGATAGAATCCGTAAAAAGTGGTTTTATTTTAATGAGTGACATTCGCGTAAACTTCAGAAAATATCAAAGAGAATAATGTATTATCTGTTTTTCAGACCAATTTTGAGCGCACTTTGAAGTCCAAATTTTACTATTTAATTTAATTACAGTTGGATTACGTTTGCTAGGGTCAAATTCAGGTATTACATTCATGGCAGGATATCGTTCAGCACTTATGGAAGTGCTGAACGATACGAAGGGATTTTACTAAATCACGAAATAATCCTATAAAATTACTAGAATCAGTACATGCAGCTGCGGACGGACCCGATGCGTACGACTCAGAGTTCCCGATATTAGTAGCACCTGGTTGAAAATCTGTATCTATTGGTTTGGGCATCAGATGGTCATCGCTCATTGTGGTAATATTTGCGGAGCATTGAGGATCAGGATCCATTCTAGTAATAACAGGCGTATGATACCTCAACCGCTTCTCGCGATGATGCCGCTGGGGCTGGCGTGAATATTTCGGACGTCTTCGCGACTTATGCGATCTCCTGCTGGGCGTCTCAGGTGACACAGACTCGCTGCTGGTACGCCTGAACTCCCTTTTCCGTCTACGTGACTTTCTTTCAGTCTCCATAGAGTTGTTGTTGTACTGAAAATTAATAAAAAAAACCACCAGTACCTTTTTTTTTTACTTTTACGTGTAGTTTTACAGCGGATATCACTTTACAAGTTTAAACATGTAACATTACTATTATTCTTAAAAAACATGTTACGTTACATTACATTATCATAATAATTGACAAAACAATATTAATAATCCCAAAACATTAGTAGGTATATTGTGAATATCGCCAAAATCTTGCAAAGTAAAAGTAAATGGAAGTATATCCCCCAATAAAATTAAATAAATGTATAGATTTCATTAATTTCTTAATTGAAATAAGAGCGGCCATTTTGTATAATTCAAATGAAAGCAAAATAGAAAAACCAGAGAAAAAAAAACTATCATAATGTTTGTGTTAACAAAGCAGATATTCCTTATGAGTTTAGATCGATTATTGAAAAATATTAATTACCTTTTCTTGTGGGCAGGTGAGTTTTACACCAAGGTGGAAAACCCTCGGTGGTATCCCCTCTTCTGACCTTTAAAAGGGTCAGGAAATGAAAGCCGGGATATTCAACAATAGGTAATTGTATTAGATAGGTACTATTCCGCAATTACAGTTTGTAGACACACACAACACAGTATGCAGTTGTAATAACGGTGAGTATTGACTTATAATCGTTGCTTACTGACCCTATCGACCGTCGACACGAGAATCATCTAACTCTTGCTAGCCGGTCAAACGTCAACCCGGGCGGAAGCGCGCCATGACCGTTTTGGTGTAAATATCCTAATAATAACAAAAATAACTGTTGTTTTCTCAATGCGTTTGACCGGCTATTAAGTTTATAAATAGATTCATATTTATTACTGATATCTAGATTTATTTTACCTATTATTTGTAATATTTTGAGAATCACCTATAATCAATAAAATAGAATACTTACTTTAGTAAGTTTAGCTACTTTTAGTTTAAAAACAGAATAATATATATTTTATTAAAGCTAACATAATTTTAAATTATTTTCGCTGGCCACCCCGGGTGGACAAAGACACGAGTTTCATATGACTACTCTCGATGTCCACCACCGGTGGACAAAGCCACTGCTTAAGTAAACATTCTCGATGTCCACCCTTGCTGGAATTGGGAGTAAATAATTATCACAAAATTAATTATATAGGTAGTTTAATCATATTATCTTTTACAATTTGTAGAAATAATTATCACATTATTAATCATAGTCACAGAAAATATCTTTACATCCTCATCCTTTCTAAAAATAAATCAATATTAAAGTCCCCATTGACAAGTCCCATTTGCATGTCGTGAATAAACTGATCACTTAAAATATATTTTTTTTACGTTTATTGTTGTTATTAATACCTTGGCTTACTTAATTGCATTTTTCGCACTACGAAAAAATTTGCATCTTCTTTAAGGACGCTTAAAGCCAGGAGTGCGTTTGGGTTTTTTTCCCCATGGCTTTATTGATTTTATTGTGCCATCCTTCGACCGCGTTGGTTGTGCGATGTCTCTCGCCGAAAACACACCAGACAGTAAAAAAGTCATCCCGTAGCCAATAATCTTCTACATATTTCCTGAATTGCATTACGTCAGGATCTGTAGTACTCCTTTGAGTTACATACATCCACCCGTACATCACTTCTGATTCGGGTAGCAACGGAAGCACGGCAGTCAGTGCCACCTCTCTAATTTTATAAATATCTCCGGATGTTGTGAGTTTCAAGTCACGACCCTTTTTCCATATAGCCTTTCTAAAGTGAGTAAAACACCCTTTGACTTTATCCAATGGAAAAATAGATTTGATAGCTTTTATTGCAGCTGTCTCAAAATCGATTTTAATCATTCTAGGTTCCCATCGAGGTATCTGACTTTTAATTAAGTTGAATAGAATTGTGTACGATTCGACATCGCGGCGAGTCATATATGCGTATATCAATGGTATGATATTAGTATTATTTTCAGTACTACCTATATCTCCATGTATGGAAAAAGTTGCGTGAAAGGCGCTGTACAGCATTTAAAAGTTCCGTCGCAAAAAAAATCTCGAATCTCACAAATATAATGTTTAGCTTCTTCGATACAAAATATTAAAATTCGATTACCGTCATTATAATAGTCTGCTAAAAGAAAGTCCTTGTATTTGCTTGTATATGCCTTGTACTTGACCGAAAATGTTGGTGTAAAAACACCTCTGCCTACTCCTTCGGGGATTTACATCGTGAATATATGTATGTAGTGTCTTCTTTCTTGCTTCCTGCCTTTCCATCCATGTACAGCCTTTTCTTTCATCGGATTACGATTTTGACAACAGCTGGTTGAGGACTATGATCACGGTACGCCTCAACAGTAGATAAGATAACTTGGTTTCCGGAGGCTGCGCGGCGGAGTTGCATGTTGGATTAACTGTTTGAGTTTCGCAATATTCAACGCTTATTCTTCCTTTCTGACCATATTTAATGATTGTATTTAATGTTTGATATCCATCGATCATGGCATAAATGATTACCTTGGTTGTTTCAAGAAATTGAAGGTATTATTGCAAAATTCGCTGTAATTTCTTTATGCTCGTATTTATTTACTTTCCATATCACAGTATCACTGTATATTTCAATTCTTTATTCATTTAGTTATACAAAATTATTATAAACATGAATAAACTTTGATAGATTATGTATGACAGTATGCGTCATGTCAATTTGAATCATGTTGTTCAGAAACCAAAGAAAATGTTTCAAAATAAAATTATTGTTATCATTATTTTATTATAAACTTCTGCATTTTACAATCTTCCATACCTTATTTGATAACTTTGCTTTATTTATAGAACTGTATTTTGCTTTCATTGCTAATAATTAGCTAATTTAGTCGGCAATACCAAAAACCACGTTATTTAATTTACTTTTCGAACGCATCGTTCATTCAATATTAAGTTTATTTCGTTCCCAAAGGCTCTTCTCTATTTACATTAGAATGACGTCACTACGGTAATCGTATCGAGCTCTCGGTACCGCGTAATATGTGCTCGTGCTGCGTCCTAACGTAAGACTCCGTTATCGTATCGAGGCCTCGATACCGTCACGTTACGAAAACGTTAATTTTTCGTGCTCGCCCTACTGAACAGGTTTCAGACGCCATCTTGCGGTGGATAGCAGAAACGGAATTGAAGTATGATATGTAGGATACTAGTCAGTTCAACCCGTGGGGTATAGATGGCTTTGTTCAGTCGCCAAAAATTTGAATAAAAAACGGACTCGAAAACGATGAAAAATGTTAATATGAGATTTTAAACACCTATTCACTTTATAGTACGGTTTGTGTTATACACATAATTAGGTTTATAGTCACTTATGACGTTTTGCTACACTGAATAATGCGTCTACTTTACAATTTGTTATAAATTAGACTGCACTGTATGGTCTTGTACCAAAACACTTTGTTTCATGTATTTACACAATAATACACTTAGTCTTCACTCTCACTATTATATTTTAACTTTATTGTCACATTTGTACTGGACTCACGAAATATTAATCACGTATTTAATTATTTTTAAATAAAGTTTAGGAGATGTCTAATTGGTGATGTTGTTCGTTTAGCGCCGTCTAGCGAATATGTATATGTATATGTATAGCGAATAAGTTGGTAGATGGCTGCACCGTTGCCCTTGATACAGGGCCCTACGGGGTCAAGAATGAAGAAAACGATTGGTACGAGATCCACAACTTTATTCCGTAGGTCCTGCTTTAGAATAAAAAAAAACTACTCTAAGTCGAAGTCGAGTGTCGGTTGGGGTATAGATACACGCCACTATAAACGGAAGGCTGAGTAATGTACTCAACTTGGGGTTCCGGGCTGGCCCCGTGCGAGTGTGAAGTTGTCTTCCCCTCAAGGTCACCAGGCGTCGCAGCCGCTAGTTCGGTCCGCCTGAGTCGTCGCCAAGGCCGTCTTCAAGACAGTACGGAGAGGGCAGGCAACCTCAGCTGGTTCGGAGGTGGGCCGGTACGGCGCGGTGCTGATATTCCAGCCGGTAAGTAGTTGGACCGGTATTCCAGCCGGTACGAAGTTGGACCGGTATTCCAGCCGGTACGAAGTTCTGGGGAGACAACCACACGATTAGCCACTGGTGCGTGAACCCAATGCAACAGCGCCGGGCCCCAACGTATAATTTTCTACATGGGCCCTAAGGTCGGCGGCGCTGTACAATGGTAGGTACACATAACACATAAATTACACAATAAAACAAAGAAATAAACTGGATTGTTCCGGAATTAATAATCGTAAGTATTTCTCGTAAGCATGTATCGTAAGTAAGTCTATAAACCCGTTAACCACGGTTCAATCAACCATAAACAAATGATTCAGTAATAATCTAGCTCTAATACTAATATATGCTGAACCGTGGATTTAAAACGAGATTAAAATTCGACAATTTAACATATTCTCAAAATGTGGGTATCCGTAGAAAATTATGCCGAGATATACACCGTGTTGATTTTTCTCTTAGAATACGAACAATCAACCATTACAACTAATTGAATAGTTCTTACGCAATTACTATATTCGGCTGTCTGTCGACAAGTATACTCGCGACATATATTATGGACACACTTCATACAATAACTTTCTTACAACATTTTAACTATTACGATGTTAATCACAATTTTCTTTAACTTTAATTTAATTACATTTACACAAAGACAAACTACAACTAGGTAACTACCGAACTCACGACCGAAGGTAGGCAGGCACCAACAAATGAGCTAGCATCACGCTTAGCTCCTAGGGGGCTAAGCAGGAATGTCACGAGGAATGTGACGATGTTAGGTTACTTTATTATTCTACGTGACTATCGTTTAATACTCGCGCACTATTTATTAAGGACACTAGACTTACCCCTAATATTAGGAACAGCTTATATTCAACAAGACACTTCGTAAGATAGACAGACATTAGTAATAGTAACTAGCAGAATGTAAGACGTTCTAGCTAGGCTTTAGGACTACGACAAGTACGTT
This sequence comes from Eilema sororculum, assembly GCA_914829495.1. Classification (NCBI taxonomy): domain Eukaryota; kingdom Metazoa; phylum Arthropoda; class Insecta; order Lepidoptera; family Erebidae; genus Eilema; species Eilema sororculum. The sequence continues at coordinate 23,393,908 of OU618536.1, forward strand.
TCGCTGCGAAGTCTCGCGATCGAATGAGGTCCGCTGTGTACGCCTCGACGCGCGTGCTGGGCGCGTTTTTTTTTGTGTTGTGTGTTAGTGTTGAGCCATCAGCTGTTTTTCCGATTGACGGGATGCGCTGTTTGGTTATCTATTCATGTAACTCATTCTATATGTGCGTTAGAACGATGCATTACCTTAAAAGGTAATGCTTGCGTTCACTTCCCAGTGAGGGGACACGTGCTGCAATCGCGAGATACCGGTATTTACCGTTCATTACTGATATGTTCAAATGTTTTCATTTTTTATTACCGGAACCAGTGTTCACGTAACACCCTTAAAGGCGGATATAGGGCAACGGTGAATTTGAAGTGATTCAAGTATAGCTCAATAGCTCAGTTGGAAGAGCATTCCACCTGTAAGGGAAAGAACGTGGGTCCATCTCCCACTTGAGCGTTTCTTTTTCCCGATGTATTTCATATTTTTATTTGTTCAGTTCATAAGTAGTAGTAGCATGTTTTAAGAATTTGGGAGGAAGGAAGATTATTTAAACCATTATAACTGATGAACATTGCGAAGTCCACATTTAGCAATGTTCACCAGTCCAATATCTACATACTTGATAATGATTTCATTAGCAAAATGTTGAATATTCCAAAATCCCATAGAAGAAGCCTGTCTATTTTCGTAGTTTTCAGTAGTATTTATTAGGCTTAGTTGCATTACAACATTAACAGTAACAATGACCCTAACGGTTTCTGCTAAATGTGTTGCCCCAGCGTATTTAGTAGCTCGGTTAAAGTTATCAGGATTGCCAGTCAAATGAGATATTATTTAGGTCAAATTCCTTATGGGTATTTTTTATTGTGGTAACACTACACGTTAGCTGTCATTTGCTGTCAGTTCTTATGTCGATCCAATGATATTACAGTCCATCAAATCTAAGAGGTACCGTTTGACGTTTCATATTTTTCAAACCGAAACAACTTTGTTCATACGTACATTATTCAGTTTCGATAACCTTTTTCATAAAACCATGAATTTAGAAAGATTTCATTATTGTATCTAAAAATGTACAATTCTTAATATCTAAATGTAATTGAAAACTTTCAAACAAAGCAAAATAACACATATTTACACAGTAAATAATTTCTAATAGTTATATTCTTGACCTCATTACAAAGTTACGTAGTTAGGTCACTGCACGTAGTGTTGCGACTCTTCGGATACACTTGTATGCAAAAAAATCGTTTACATATACGAAAAATCGAATGTATTATTTACAAATTACACTTGACAACCAAACAAATATTTTTTCATGTGAATGGGATTTATCTCACATATTACGATTACATAACTAAATAGTTATGTAATCGTAAAATATGAGATAAAACCCATTCACCAAAAATACGTATTTATAAATCAAATATATTTGCTTCTTTAAAAAGTTGTCGAAAGCGATTTGTCGATTTTTGATTTTCGCGCCCAAATAAGTCGGGGTTTCTCGCGCTAACGCTGTCGAAATAGTAAATGGAGTCAGGGATAGTGTTTTTTACATTTATTTTTGTGTATGATAGTATGGGTTTGCATATTACAGAGAAATAAACAAATTTTTAACAAGCACATCCATTGATTTTACAATTACAATTTTTTCTTCTAAGTCTTATTTCTACGTCTAAAACTAATAAAAATAAGGTATGTAGAACCCATTCACAAAAATGTTGTTGCCTGATGTTATAAATTAACGACGTTACTGCGCGACCGCATAATGCACTGAATACACAGATACCCTAAAATAAATTAATTTAATTATTTTTAGGTCAATAGGCAAAATCGCAGGTGTCCAAGTCTCTACAATTTTTTTTTTCTGGCAACACTGCCAACTACAAGCGCACGCGGTCCGCTCGGTCGGTTCGGCGTCAGCAGTCTCTCGCCATCTTGGAAGCTGACTGTGCGCGTACTTGCTTTCTCGTTTGTGTTTTACAATTTGTGACTTGGCTATTACTTTTCTGGACTGATCATTCTTTATCCGTTTACCTTGGCAATATTTATACTGGACTCCGAACTAAGCAAGTGTTTATTAATAATGTCGAAAAGAGGACGTACTTTGAACAGCCAGGCTCGTGAATTGGTGGTGAAATTACACGAGTATTTTGAGCGTGAATCTCAAAATGGTGGACTTCTACTGCCAGTTACACAAGTTCGGGATCGCGTCGGTGAAGCTCTCGGTATTGGTAGCCGCACCGTTGGCAAAATATTAAGTGAAAAATATGGGCCTTCGGGGAGTGACAGTAACGTACTTCACACACCGAAAAAACGAAAAAGAAATAAACCTGTGACAGGCATCGATGAATTCGATAGTCATGCTATTAGAAACCATATATACGGGTATTTTACAAGAGGCGAATTTCCAACATTGGCAAAGTTATGTGCAACTTTAAAAGATGCCGGGCTGTATAAGGGAAGCATAGAGTCGTTGAGAACGGTAATAACAGGAATTGGCTTCAGATACAAAAAAGTTGACAAACGAAAAATTGTTATGGAGCGACATGACATAATTATGCAGCGACTAACATTCCTGCGCGAAGTTAAACAAATTATAAACTGGGATAATGTAATATTTTTGGACGAAACTTGGCTAAATTCCAACCATTCTGTGCCGAAAACATGGACTGATGATTCTGAAGCTTCGTGCTCGAAGGTGCCGATAGGAAAAGGTGGACGCCTCATAATATGCCATGCTGGGTCAGCGTCTACAGGCTTCCTGGAAAACTCTTTATTAGCTTTCCAATCCAAAAGCACTAAAGAGTATCATGAAGAAATGGACGCAGTAAGGTTCCGAGAGTGGTTCTTAAATTTATTACAGAATATCCCTCCTAACAGCACAATTATAATGGATAATGCCCCATACCACTCTGTGCAAATTGATAAAGCACCTACGTCAGCCAATAAGAAAGCAGATTTGGTGGCATGGCTGCAAAGAAAAGGAGTGGATGCCGACATGTCACTATTAAAAGCTGAATTATTACAGTTAGTGAAATTGCATAAACCACCAAAACCGACATATGTAATTGACCAATTGGCCGAAGAGCACGGGCACAAAGTCATACGACTTCCTCCGTACCATTGCCAATATAATGCCATTGAACTGATTTGGGCCCAAGTTAAAGGTAATATTTTATAATATTATAATAATAACACGAGTACTTCTAACATTTATAATTTAAACAATGGTTTTCGTCTGCTATCAAATAGTTACATTATTGTTTTACAGGTTATGCAGCAAGACACAACACAAAACCACCCTTCAGTGTCAAGAAAATGGAAGGTTTATTAAAGGAAGCATGTGCCCAAGTTACACAGGAAGATTGGAGTAAAGTAGTACAAAAAACAAAGAAAATAATAATGGACGACTTCGAAAGAGACGTACACTTTGATAATGTAATGGACAATCAACTGGTCATTAATTTAAATGACGATGATGACGAAGACGACGATACTAGTACTAGTAGTGAATAAAAAAATATCCTAAACATTTCTTTTATTTAATTATAACAATTGATTTCTTAAAATTCGGATATTATAGTAATCGATCTCTTAAAGTTCGGATATTATAGTAATCGATTTTTTCATCCCATCCCTATCATTCAATTGTCAGAACTGTCAAACGGTACTTCTTAGATTTGACGGACTGTACATACAAAAAAGAGGCAGATATGTTATAAGAGAGCGCCTGGTGAAGACGCGAAAACGTCCCAATTGGGACGTATCGCATTTAGTACATGTCTGGCAAACGCCGAGTTGTCACGTATGTAAGCGCATAATAAAATTGCAATAAAAACGCCACCGTGTATTTTTAAAAATGTAAAATTACGACAATAAAATCAATAAAACACGAAGGACCTTCTATCACATGTAAGTACATAGGTACAATATTACCGATTTTTTAGTGTATTTCATTGAAATTAGTTTAATAATATTTTTATAATAGTGCCGGCAAAGAAAAAGGATAGAAATACTTTTTAATATGAGCACGACAAGGACACAACAACACTGCTTGCATAGATTATCAGTACAGATGCGACATAGGGTAATTTTCAGTTTACTGCCTACAGAAGTAATTATTTTGACATGCTGTTCAGTTTTATTTGTTATTTAAAATTGAGTAACAAAATTTTTGTTTTATATATTTGTTGTCCTTTAAATAATTGTAATAACCTAATTTTTTTTTCAAGGTTTCCGACTAATGAAGTTCGACTTCAAGAGTGGATTGCAATTGTTAAAGAACGACGAAATGAGTTTGACTGGACACCTTCAAAAAGCAGCAAAATTTATAGCAATCATTTTGAAGCCACTGAGAGATATACTTCGAAAAAAGGAACATTGCTCAGGAAGAATATAAATAACTGACAAATATACCACTGTTCAGCTTCATTCTGCTCATAACAATAATCCCGAAATAAAAAACATTCTAAGAGGCAGAAACGAAATAAATTAAATTTATTTGAAGAGTTGAATTTTTTATCATAACGTTAGTACTGCACATGGTTTTATTTTCGAGAAGTTTCCTAATTATCTTTTTGAATTATTATAATTTTCCGAAATAAATAATGACGTATTATTTTTTCATCGAATTTCATTTCTTGCCTACCAACGAAATACCCCTTCTGTTCAACAAAATCATAATCTATGCTTCGAAACGATCCTAGAAGTACAATCGTCCGAATCATTCCGAATTAAAGCTATCTTTTTTACTCACGTGCTTATCCCATCTTTCGTACTATTTTAACACTAATTGTCAACTATTGTGCACTGACAGACTGCTGGATCAGATTTGAGGAGTCAGTTACTATGAACGTAACATATCTTGTATAAAATATCATTGTGTCGATCAGTTGATCCCTCGTTTTATACTTATAATATAGACAACTCCTTTTTGACAGATATTAATCAATTTAACGTTGACGAGTGTAACTACAAACTACTAGAGCAATGCAAATAGCCATATGCATGCATACAAATATTTGCACTGAATGGGAATCGAACCGACGCCTTCTGCGTAGCCATCCTGCATACTACCGCTACGCCACAGTGGTTTTTTTATCCAGTACTACAGGCTATGAGCATTTCCCTATTGAAAGAGAAATTCCCACCACCTTCGGACTTCCTGCCTCCCAAGGAAAAATTACCTCCGGGACATGACTCCCCAAAGCCGACATTCAGGACTTCCAATCAGCCGGAATGAATAAAGAGAAAATAATAATCATTTATTGATCAGATAATAAAATCCATAATTTGTTAGTACGTATTGTTACTTACAAATGATCTCTTAATTTAATGTTAATTTTGTTAGTAATTCGAATTTGCTAATACAGAGTCCCAGATACATTTTACATAAATTCTAACATTTTCAATATTGATTCCCTGACCTATGTGACCGCTCCGGTCGTTCGCCCAACAAGGCGGCGATACACAGCTGAGTCGTAGCTGCCATCTATTGTCTTCAGAATGCTGTTGTGACTACCCTGCAGGTTGTTCAGTACGGACACTGTCTTTTTGCGGAGTATGGCAAAAAAGTCCGCAGTATAAAAATTTGCGAACACACCCGACGCACTGCCTGCAGTAACGAGGCAATTCCAGCATCATTCTGAAGCTATTATTATACTGCACTCGCAAAGCATTCAATTACAGCTGTGAATAGCTGGTCCACAGACCCCCAGAGTACAAGTTTTGACAGTATGCTTTGAAAAGTGTGATTTTGACTGGTACACTACATCCGGAAAATCTGCGAGCCAGCACATTACACCTAACAGCCAGTGCTCTCCGCTCCCTGTTTATGTCTATATCGTCTCTAAAGCCTTCGGTAACCCCGTGACCTAAGTATTTAAACTGCTTTACCCTGTTGAGTGTCTTTCCATCTAAAGTGATTGGAGGTATGGGTTCGGGTAGTGTACCGGCAGCTTTAAACACCATATACACACTTTTCTGCGCATTATAAGTCAACCCATGTTCCCTCGCATACTTACTACACACCTGCATTAAGTCCCTGAGGGCTCCTACCGTTGGGCTCAGCAGTACCATATCGTCGGCATAACTAATGTTGTTTACACATGTATCTCGTACGTGACTGCCGACTCGCATACTGCTGAGCCCAGCGATAAGGTCATCAACATACAAGTTGAAGAACCGAGGTGAGCTTGACCCTCCCTGCCTCACTCCACACCCTAATCCGTATGTCGGCGTCAGGGCCTAGTCCCATTTCACACAGTTGGACTGGTTGCCATACCAAAACTGCAGCATACGCAACATCTCCATTGGCACGCCTCTACCAGCGAGCTTTCTCAAGAGCGTGTGTATATGACACTAAATCAAAGGCTCTGGAGAGGTCCAAAAAGCATGCATACACAGGCATCCGCCGCGAGTTGTAGTACTGAACGGTATGCTTGAGACTCAATATTGCGCTCTCCGTCGAAAGTCCGGGCCTGAAACCGAACTGCGCATCATGTATATGAATGTATTTATCCAGTTGAGTATCAAGCATACCGTCCAGCACCTTCGCTATTATGGTAGCCAATGATATGGGTCTGTAAAGCCAACGGTGAATCATTGACACGAGAAGAAGAAGAAAACGGGCTAAAGAAAACGCCAGTGAATGCGTGTTCCCTAGACCTTTTCTAGGTGTTTGACAATGACATGCTCTGGGAAAAGTTGGCGAAGAAAAATAACCTCACGTTTCGTTTAGAAAATAAAATATTCTTTAAAAGCATAACTTTATTACATATTCCGCAGTGTTAATAATAAACAACAAAGCAGTCCACAGCAGATATAAATATAAAGGAAACACAATATAATTGATAACTTTGAAAATTTGTTGCTTTCTTTGTCCGAGATTGCTATTCGTAAGGCCGTCTTTGATTATATACTTACGAATGCCAATTGCCCACATAAGTAAGAACTCACTCAAGTCAATTTTGGACATATCGCAATTATATATGGCTTTGTCGGCTTCACTCATCTTGTTAAGCATAGCTACCAAGTTGTCATTACGGAATTGCCACTCATTCGAAAGAAAATACTCAAATACTGAACCCATTTCATCAATTTTCGTGTAGATACCGACAAAACTGAAAACAAGAAAGATATTAGGGTAAAATATATTTTACTGCTCTTTTAAAATTAGGTACTGTCCACAATATATAACTAAGATAACAGAAACATCGTGCTTCTCACAACCGAATTTTGGTCATCTCAAAACTGTAAATATATTATCATGGTCATAGGATAGAGATTATAGAGTGTGGTATGGATGTTATGGTACTGAACTGTAACATTCGATGGCTGGTGAGTCTGCGGGAAGCATCTCGGAAATCCTGGTCCCAAATCGTTGGGTAGAGCTAGTCACCAGCAGTAGAAGTAGGCTGCGGCGGTGGTGCACGATGCACTCCTGCCCATAGCCGGGGACTATTTTTTTTCGTGCCGAAATCCCCTCGGATACCCCCCCTGCTGGAGCCGGAAGAGGAGGTTATGTCGGACTCGAACCAACTAAAACCGCACGCTGACTGTGAGTCGTGGTGCTAGCCCGGAGGTGAGCTTGTCATCGACATATCCCTCGCACCCAAGCTGACCCAGGGCCATCCCTTACGGTTTGGCCCTCCTCGGGCCGGGGACTAGATGGGGACTCTGTGATGGATGATAATAAGATAGCCCTGAGTCGGCTTGGAGTATCCATAGGAATTTTGCGCAAGGTAAAAAAGTTACTGAATTGAAACAGAAATAATGCGGGTTTCTTATAACCATTGATAAATAAATCCTCGTAAAATTGAAGATGGTGAAATAATACCTACTATTTTTTTTTTTTTATAACCGTGGGGGAAAATCCTTCATGGATGTTATGCCGGACTCCTACCGACTAAAAACCCCCACGGTAACGCCCAGAAGCCTATGGATGGAAGCCCCGGGTAAGCCCTCGGAAGGATGTCCCAGGACTCCCATCAGACCTACGGCTACAATTGCGGCCTCGCCTTGGGGGTGGTTCGCGTGCTATCCCGCGTCTATGGGGGGGTTTTCGGGTGCTATCCCGCTTCTTAAGGGGGGGGGGGGGCGTGCGTGAATACACACACGCCGTGCACTCCACCAGCGTGTGGAGCGCTGTGTCGTCGCTGCGGTCCTCGCAGTGCTGACACTCGGCCGTGGTTTCCCGGTGTCTTCGCCACAGGTACCTACCGAAGCTACCATGCCCGGTAAGTATCTGTGACAAGAAATAATACTATCTCGAACCAAATGGTTTGGGGCTTCCTTCCTTTTTCACACGTTATTGAACTGGAATGATCAGTGGCCCGAGCACGAAAAATACTCGTATTCGTAACGTAAACGTATCGAGAGAACAGAGCATTGCGATTAGCCGCTTGCCCACTGTGAACCTCTGTGTGCCAATTACAAAGTTCTTGCGATACGTTACCGTTAAGAATATGAATATTTTTCGTGCTTCGGCCACTAATCATTCGAGTTCCAGTTAAGGAAGTTCCATCTGCTTTCAATCCCAAGTTCTTTAAACGACGTGTGAAAAAGCATCTATTGCGGCCATCAAGTTCGGGGCCATCATTTTAAGACCAGCGCCATTTGGAATGGTTATCAGGATACAGTTAATTGATGGACTAAAATAGTTCATAGTATCATTACGTTAGCCCCATTATATACAACCGCGTCAATAAAATCTTAAATGTCTACACTCTTACATTGTGGGCCTGCAAACAGATCACTGAGAAATGGCTACAAACCCTTGACTGTGATGAGCTGGAAGATGTGGCTCAATCATTCTCATACGAATAGCTTTTACCCTCCCCCTCACATGCTCACTATTTAGCACAAGCTGCACAATCTCACATACACTCAGAAATACAATAACCTCTCACGTTACATTCACACACTTCACTACCTTCACATATAACACACCCTCTGATACAGATATACACACACTAACATAAAAGGTATAGAATTCTGAATTTAATTTTAAGATATGGTTATATTTTGTTCTGAGCTTCTTCTTATCAATAATTAATGCACTCATGTTTGTGATGGAACTCTGGTACTCAGTTCGGCCTGGAGGTGACGTTAGTGTCTGCGACACAGTTCTAAATTAATACAGACACTACCACACTGTTGTGTTATTATTCCTGGTGTTTTATATTTCCAATAAAGTTTTAATATAAAAATAACTTACGAAGCAATACCCTTCGGACGCTTTCCTACGATGGCACATACAGCATCCAACAAATACGCTGGAATATAATGAAGAAGCCATGCCATTAACCAATATATAATACCACGGCAGGTAAGCGAATCACATAGGTATACCGCCTTATCTGTGCTCAGGTGGGCCGATCTTTCATATGTTTTGTATAAAAAATCTGTAAATAAAAATAATCGTGTTATGCAATTTTCGTATATATATATATATATATATATATATGTATATATAATAAAACTAGCTAAATAAATATATATATATATATATCTCTTATGTTAAATACTTAAAGAATTAATAAAAAAGAAATTAATAATTTATGCCCACTTTCAGGTCGAGCCTAGTTCTTTCTCTGTTTCTGTTCGCGCTACAAGCTTTTCAAATCTGCGGAACCATTCCTTAGAAGTATCATTATCATTCATATGATTTAGTGCAATAGATTCCGTAAAACTAGTTTTAGTTTTTTTAATAATTTATATTCAATTTTTTAATATATATTTTTTAATAACTTTATTAATTCTAGTGCTTTCACGTATCGCTATAGTGCTTTTCTTTTATTTAGCTATAGTTATAGTGTAATGTATCACTAGTATGTCTGGCTTAGTTCAGACATTCCCATGACCACCTACCGTTTACATTTCCAAATCCTGAATACTATTTACAATATTATATTACAATAGAGTAAAACAATATTGTAAAACCCTTCCAATACACGATAAAGTAAAATTAAACATACTAAAAAAACAATACTTGACAAAATATGAGCGCATCTATACATACAAATAAATAAAATTGGAGTGTCTGTTTGTAATATTAAAATAACCGCTTTCTACTACATGCATATGAATGTATATACGGTACACATACCAAAATATATATTTTTAAATTTTTTGTCTGTCTGTCTGTCTGTCTGTCTGTCTGTTTGTTTTGGCTAATCTCTGGAACGGCTGGACCGATTTGGACGGGACTTTCACTGGCAGATAGCTTATGTAATAAGGAGTAACTTAGGCTACTTTTATTTTAGAAAACTGATTTTTTTTATTAAGTACATTCCACGCGGACGAAGTCGCGGGCACAGCTAGTATTATAATATATACGTCGAGTCGCACAAATAAAACTAGCTAAATAAATGTTTATTTAAGGAATATTATTAATTGCACATCAAATAAATAATAACATATCAATATATTTTCATCATTTATATGCTTTTTTAAATCAAATAAATTACTTTACTACAAATAAACTGAATGTGTAACAAAACTAGTACTGCAGAAAAAAATAAAATATACTTACATCAGCATGACATTACTTTTATCCTCATAATGCGATACACATAAATTTATTTAAGTACAAAATTTATAAATGTTTATCAAAAATACTAACTGCACAGCAAATTAACTAGTGCGCATGTAGAAGATATGAGTATCTTCTACATGCAAATGTCAAAGTAAAATATCTATCCGAGTAGCATGTATACTAAGTAAATAAGTTCAGAATGATCACCACCCTAATTTTTTTTATAAGCAAGTAAGTAGTTTGTTGGTGCTCAATCAGCATTTTTGATGTGAATTTGGATTATTTTGTCGTACATTAGCAGCATTAGCAGTGCATTCATAAAACTGCTTTGCATTAAGATAAACAGCCGTACGTTACGAAAATAAATTGTAGTGTGTTTTCTAATACTTTTGAGTTAAGTATTCTGCTGTGCAGTCAGTAATTTTGATGTAAATTTGAATTATTATTTCATAAAAAAAGTATTTTATTTGATTTGCGTTTAAATACTACCCTTTAATTAATATTGAAATTGGTTCAAAAAACCTAACAATATTACTTGTTTGTTTAATCTGTAAAATGTAAAGACAAAAAACGCTAGAGCTACGAATATGACGTCTTAGATGGCAAGGTACGATTATCGAAAGGATAAAATAAGTTGCTTCGTCTAAACATTCACAAAAACAATTGCCACTAGCTTGTCCATGCTGGTGAGAATTGCCTCACAAATGAATATTGATAGCATCCGTCTATACAGAATTTTAAAATGCGATGATGTCGCGAATCACGTATGATATAGAAAGAAGAAAAGGAAGACTATTTTTATTTCGCTTGGAAGTACTTAGACATGTCATGCAACATAATACAATCCCTACTTTAAATGTAACATATAAGTCTACATAGACTTAGGATACATTCAACTCTAGGAGTTGTGAAATTGCCACACACTGCCAAGTAGGAATAAACGGCTGCCTCTCAGCTTAATGCTGTCCGCGTTGTAGTGCAGGCGGACAGCGCTGGTATTAACATAAAGACGTTATTCCTGATTGCATCCGAGGCCACGGTGCCCTCGGCGCTCAGCTGTCTGCCTTCCAGCTCTTCCTCCTCCACTTCGCACGATCCTGGGCGTCCTAGGTAGTGAGGCCGTTTGCACGCATATCACCCTACACGACGTTAAACCAGCACTTCTTGGGCCTTCCCCTTCTAAGTCCTAATCTTTTTTACAGCATAAGAAGCTGAGCTTAATGTACTGGCTATTTTTTCAATATGTGATATATGCAGCTTAGCATCAATACTGAAACTTAAGAACCCTGTCGATTACACAAGGTTCAACACTTGTCCATTAGTTTCCATCTGTTTTTTTATGCCACTTACGTGGCAGACAAGCACACGGCCCACCTGATGGAACGTGGTTACTCTGGCATATGGACGTATGCAACACCAGGGGGCATTACATTAAAGCCACGGCAGTGTGACATTAGGTAAAGTAAATTTAATACATTTCGTTCGGTTCCCATTAAGGCAAATATTATTTGTATTAAACCAATGGACTACTCTTGTGATTGCACATCACTTTGTCGTAATTATTTTGTTACCTTCTATTGTTAGTAGTATAGTTAGCAATTTTATTTAAATTTTATTATGTCATTTATGTATAATAGGAATAAAAATGGTCCAAGTATCGGACCCTGAGGGACGCCCATCGAAAGCACAGATCCTACTGAACGTGTACCGTTAACATTACCGTTAGCAAAATTGTGCCCAGGCTGGACGTCATAAAGCATAGTGGCTGCGCAATTGTGAATATTTAATTTATTTTATTTTATATGTCAACCAAACGCTTACAAGTCACTCCATATCACACATTTTTATTACGCATAACAAAACGCATCTTTCGTAGGGCAACACTACTCATTCCTTCCAACTTCCATTTCCCTACCAAAGTCAGTGCTTAAAGAACAACCATACTCTCAACCCGCGGTGCCGCGGCGATACTCGCTAATTTTGTGACGTGCTAAATCTCTAAAATTTAATATAACCGCCTCATGAACATTTAAAACTTCACGACCAAGTGATCTGTGTTCAGCAAGAAAGCCGTCACCGCAAAGACTTCAGAGGTGATCCAAGCCGCCGATTAAACCACCAGCAGGTAGGCACTGATTCCCTCCAAGTTTTGGTCCTCCGTCCCGGATAACTAATTAATCTCCTCAATCCGCATAAATTATTCTCTCCTCTCAATACAAATCACTCACGCATATTATTTACTCACGCATCATCGCATTATTTACGCATTTATTATCTGAAAAAACTCACCACGCCAACGCACCCGCCACTTATATTTTATGTCGTCATCATCGCTTATATACCTTTTTATTTCAAAGTGAATTACGCATAAAATACTGTTACCACACCTATATTTATTCACTTAGGTACACAACGCAATATAATATTAATATTTTACAATTTTAACGTAAAATACTTAACGAAAAATTTCTACCCACATTTTTTATTATCACTACGCTCAGCCAACATTCTTGTTAGAATAATAAAATTTATCTCCGTTCGTCGCATGTGACATTAAATTCAAACGTATTTTTACAATAGTAATTATTTGTTTTCACTATGGGTGGAACTGAACCTTTGTGAATGAATGACGTCATGATCTCTTTTCTTGAATATAAACAACAAAACCTCTTTCAAATTGTTCAAGAAATATATAACCTCAGTTTAAAGGTTTCCGATGAGGTTAGCAGTAAACAATTTCTTGCTAGGGTTCAATCCATTGAAAATACTCGTATGGAATACGTAAAAACTGTAGAAAAACTCATTATCAAAAAATTGAAGCAAAACCCACGGGTAAAGCCGAGTTTTAGCCTTCTCAACACTTTTGATGAATTATACTGTTACATCAAGCAGACGGAGACATCTCTGAGACACCAGCTCAGAGATTCACACAAAAATGAAAACTTTAACAACATGTATTGTGCCCTCATTAGAACTCACAAATTTCGATGGTACTCCTAGCAAATGGCCAGTTTTTTATGATAATTATTGTAGTGTTATACACTCAAATACTCGCCTCACCAAGGCAGAAAAAATACAGTATTTAATTAGCTGCCTCTCTGGCAAAGACCTCAATGTTTGTTCTGGAATATCCGCTACAGCTCCAAATTATGATATCCTATGGCAAGCTCTGCTAGATAGATACCATGATACCAGAGTACAGGCATCTGCTTATATAGAACAGATGTTACAACTCAAACCAGGACAATCACCTGAAAACATTATTGATAACTTTTGCTCTGCCGAGGCCGCTTTGCAACGCTTATGTATAGGTGTAATATTTAGGTTTTGATGAGGAGTAAATTAAACGAAGTGATCGGTCTTACTGTGCTTTTAATACTGAAGATGAACATGCAAATTTTATAATCCTAATTAATGCAATAATTAGCGCAGCATACAATTTGCTATGGCGAAAATGATAGGCGCTCGCGAACATGCCCCCGGGCGTTGAAAGCTTGCCTTTCAACCGACTTCAGGGAGAAACTTCTGGTAGCGGACATATTTTACTGAAGGCTCTTCTGACGATGCCACTGCTCGTTCTGATGTCGGCAACTCGAGGTATTCCGTCGGATCCGGGATGAACGGCGACAACTCGGCCCAGACGCCACTTTAATGGTGGTAGGTTGTCTTCCTTCAGGACAACAAGGGAATTCACCTTCAAGGGGTCGTTATTTGTACGCCACTTAGTTCTATGTTGTAACTTGACAACATACTCCTTGCTCCAACGGTCCCAAAAATGCACACGAAGCTGCTGGATGCGATGAAAACGTGCAATGTGATTGTACGAACAGTCTTGGTAGCTTCTTTCAGGCAAGTTGGTAATTGGTCGACCAATTAAGAAGTGGCCAGGAGTGAGAGGAGTTAAATCTTCTGGGTCTGGTGAAATGGCAGTAAGTGGCCGAGAGTTTAAAATAGCCTCGATTTGAACTAGCACCGTATTCAATTCCTCATAAGTGAGGTTACAACAGCCCAACACTCTTGCTAAATGATATTTCGTCGATTTAACACCTGCCTCCCAGAGTCCACCAAAATGTGGAGCATACGCAGGAATGAAGTGAAAATTTATTCCCTCATTGGACATGCTGTCACCCAAGGAGTTGCAATTACTCAATAAAAATTTAGACAATTCACGATAAGCACCCACGAAAGCCGTCCCATTGTCAGAATAAATATTCTGTGGTTTTCCTCGGCGAGACATGAACCGACGTAAGGCTGAAATAAAGCATTGACTCGTCAAGTCACCAACCAGTTCCAAGTGGACAGCCTTAGTAGTAAAACATACAAAAATGGCTATATACACTTTGGTAATCCTAGACCCACGCCCTTGTCTACTGACAGCTGATAGTGGACCAGCATAGTCCACACCTACATTGTCGAAGGGATAACCTCCCGGTGTGACACGAGTCTGAGGTAAACTGCCCATTAGAGGAGCTTGTACCTGTCCCTTTAACCGACTGCAGCGAATGCATTGACGAAAACAAGCCTTTGCTAAATTACGGCCGCCTATAGGCCAATAACGATCCCTAATAGACGCTAGAAGTAGCTGGGGACCAGCATGCATTAATTTTAAATGTTCATATAAAAATAATAATTTCGTAAATCGATGAGCGGACTGTAAAATAATAGGATATTTTTTATCATAATTAAAGGGTGAATTTCCCAACCGTCCTCCAACACGCATTAGTTTGTTTTCATCGAGGAAAAAATTTTATATATAAAAAATGGACTCTTTTTTGGCAAACTTTCCCCTTTTAACAACAAACAATATTCACTAAAGGACTCTGATTGAGATGTCTTAATAATTACATTCAATGCATTCTGCAGCTCATCACTGGTTAAATGTGACTCATCTACCGGTAACCGTTTACATTTAGTAACGAATCGCAGTACATATGCTACAGAACGCTTCAAGCGTGTAAGATTGGAGAAACGATTAAAATCAATAAATAATAATTGGCTATCAGTATCTAATAAGTGCGCTTGTAACGCAACATTCCGCGTCTCAGGCAATATTTCTTCTTCTTTATAGAAGTTAGCAGGCCAACATGATGGATCCTGTTTTAAAAATTCGGGACCTGACCACCACATCTCGAGAGAATGCATTTGAGTAAATTCTATTCCGCGTGTTAGATAGTCAGCGGGATTACTATTGGTGCGGATATGTCGCCAAGTGTAACTACTGGTTTTTTCCAGTATTTCTGCGACTCGGTTACGCACAAAGGGCTGTAACTTACTTGGTAGCATCCGTAGCCATCCTAACACTACGGTGGAGTCAGTCCAGAAAACAACGTTATCAATTTTAAGCCTAAGAGAACTGAAAGCCTTTTCGAAAATACGTACACCAACCAACGCACCGCAAAGTTCTAACCTGGGTACAGTAGTCGGTTTCACGGGAGCCACGCGACTCTTTGCGAGTAATAATCTTACCAAACAAGTCCCATTGTGACTGATGCTGCGTATATAAACACAAGCGCCGTAAGCACGCTCTGAGGCATCAGTGAAAACATGCATTTCAACAAATTTATAAGTGTCACAGATAACATGACGTGGAATGCGAATAGTCTTCAACACTGGTAAACTCTTAATAACATTAGACCAAAGATCACTAAGTTCTGGTGATAATTGTTCATCCCAAGACAATTTTTCTAACCAAAGCTTCTGTAAGATTAATTTCATTCTGATTACACACGGTGATAATAAACCTAGCGGATCAAATATTTGAGCAATAACTGAAAGTATGCCGCGTTTTGTGTTACAAATGTCATTCGTACAACCAATCGGGAAATAAAATTGATCGAGTTCAGCTATCCAACCGAGACCTAAGGTTCTACTATGTTCCACAGTTCCGATATTTAAATCTAGGCACGGTGGAACGCTCTCACTCACTAGCTGAGAGTTGTTCGATCTCCACTTTCTCAGTGGCATACAAGCAGCAGTTAACGCACTAGTTACCTTCTGCCGTATGTCCAGGACTTCCTCAATATTCGAACCCCCCGTAAGCAAATCATCGACATAGAAGTCGTGTATAATGACTTCTGCTATTTTTAAGTCCTTGCAATCAAGGCCGATTTGTTTTAAACACCTTGTTGCGAGCAAAGGCGCACTAGAGGTACCATAGGTTATGGTATTTAATTTATAAGACCTCAGCTCATCAGTTTAATTGAAGCGCCATAATATATTCTGTAAATACCTATCATCTGAATGTACCATAACCTGCCGATACATTTTCTCAACGTCGGCGGTAATAACACATTTATGTTGCCTAAAACGAATGAGAATTGATAAAAGATCGTCTTGAACTGGCGGTCCCACCATCTGAATGTCATTCAGGGAGACACCAGATGTGGTCCGGCTTCTGGCATTGAACACCGCTCTCAGCTTAGTGGTGGAGCTGCTCTCGCGCAGTACACCATGATGGGGAATAAATTGTGAGTTGACAGTATCCAATTCAGTAGATTCCGACATGTGACCAAGTAACGAATACTCTAACATAAATTGTTTGTACATTTGATTTAAAGTAGGTTTTGCATTATTTCTGCGTTCTAAAGAAAGAAAACAGTGTTTAGCCCGTTGATAAGAATCACCTAAAACAGTAGGACTTTCCTTCAAAGGTATTCTTACACGAAACGCCCGTCTGCCAGACGAGTCGTATTTTTCACAAAATGATCCTCACATGCCCGCTCTTCCTTAGAATAATGAGATGATGACTGAGGGCTGACTTCCTCGAGCTGCCAAAAACGCATAAGTTGGTTTTGTATGTCATCATTACAGGAAAACTCGGACGAATCAATATTTGAAAAGTTACATTTTATATTATAATTCGATTGAGACACAAAACTACTGTGTATAGGGCCGGAGACTATCCAGCCTAATTTTGTTTCAAACAACATTGGCTTTCCATGACCTAACACTACTCTTTGGGTGCCTATCAAGTCCCAAAAAATATCCGCGCCGATAATTAAGTCTATATCGGCGGGTGTGTGAAAGTTAGGATCCGCTAAACTGATGTTAGACGGAAGATTTAAACCTGTCAGATTTATACTAGTGCTTGGAACACTATCAGTAATCGACGGCAGACTGTTCATTCAACGATTTAAACCGTAAATGACACAATTTTTCGATGTGGGAGATCGCATTATTTATACCTAAAATAGATTTATTTATCTTGGTATAAGGTAAATTTAATTTGGAGAACATATTCTCAGTGATTAAGCACGACGTACTGCCACTATCCAATACGGCGCGTGCGATATATTCACGACCATTTACATCACATAATCTTATTAAAGCTGTTGACAACAAAACATAACTAGGCGCATCTCTGACGCAGTGATCCGACTGAGCTGCACTCACAGAAAGCGTTAGGTTAGACTGAGGAATAGACGTCGACGCAGTGCTATGCGCTCCCGACGTACTTACGTTCTTATCTGTTGATTGCATCGGAGCATTGTTAATAACAGGTTTATTATAGGACGACGGTTCAGATACGTGGATCATTGTGTTATGTTTGCGTTTACATATCTTACACCCTTGCTTTTTGCACCGATTAGCGAAGTGTCCACTGTCGAAGCAATTAAAACACACTTTAAATGTAGGTATTAACTCCATACGTGATTCATTGTTAAGTGCTAAAAATTGTGGACATGAAGTTAAGTTGTGTTCATTTTTACACATCGGACATAACCTGGCTTGAGTGGAAGATAAATTATTCGCAGTGTCCTGTACGGAAACCGTTGTTTTATGTTTTACAGGTTTACCAGTGTGCTTAATAGTGACACTTGCGGAATTACTAGAATGACGTGCTAATTCTATCGTCTCAACAAAATCAGCGCGGTCACGCAAAAAAGTAGTGAAAGATTTTAACGAGACACGTTCATTTTTATTCAAGTGACTTTTATGTTGTTCCCATACGTGAAAACTTTTAGTGTCTAACTTTTTAGTAAAACAGTGGATAAGAGGAGTATCCCAGTTATCAACTGGTTCTCCTAGGGATTCTAAAGCACACAGATTACGGTTTATATGGTCAATTAAATGCTTTAAGCTAACGGATGATTCTTTAACAATTGGTTCTAAATCGAATAGTGATGAAATGTGATTTTGTATTAACATTCGCTTGTTGTCGAATCTATCGCATAGTAGATTCCATGCCACCTCATAATTTTTGGCTGAGAATCTAACTGTGTTTACTGCCAATGCCGCTGACCCCTCTAATGAAGACCTTAAATAATGAAATTTGTTTATTTCGTCTATGTCGTTATTTGAATTGATTAGACTGATGAACTTATCACGGAACTCTAACCAATTGTCGTATGATCCACTAAATTTGGGTAAGTCAATGGTTGGTAAATTGACGAGTTGGTGCTTATCAGAACTAGTACTACTGGAACCCTTATTACTACCATCACCAGAATGTTCACTGACAATGCCTTGAGCCTTTGCAAGTAGCTTATAATAAATAGATTCAAAGGTATTTCTCTCGGCTATTTGAGTGTCTAAAGATTCGGAAGCTATTTCGAGTTGTAATTGCACTTCACTGTATAGTTCAAATATAATTATAATTTTGTCAATTCGATTTTGCAACTCCCTGATTTCATCAGAGGTCAATAACGAAACATTCAACCCATTTAAATACGTACCAGATGCTGTTATACGTCCTTTATAACTTCCTCGCTTTTTAATCAATTCTTTTTCATCGGACATTCTGGGAGACAGGCAATAAATCGACCTGTAACGTTATACAATAAAAATAAAATATTTGTTTAACTAGGTAGGTAGTTAGGTAGTAGCACAAAGCTTTGAAGCTTGTTACAATTTTGCACTTTTACTCGTTTAATGATGAGAAATATGTTTAATTATATGCTAAAATTAACAAAGCAACTAGGTAATAATTTAATTTATGAGTATCTAAGTAGTTAAAAATACTACAGCACAATCTTTGAATATAATTCCAATAAAACTTAATTAAATGATTTTAACGAGTAATCCAGTTGAATTTTATTACACAAATATAAGATTCCTTGAAAAATAAGGATGATTCAACAGATTTTAAACTTTAAGCTCGCAAATCAGTGAATACCTACTATAAAAAATAAAAGTATTCAGTTAAGTTAAACAGAAAAATTAAAATAAGTAGACAAAAATTACTGACCTTAATGATTAATTCTATGCCTAAACATTACCTGAGTGTTGGGTGGAAAATAATAAAATTAACTTTAATGAGCTTTTTCTCGAAACCACTTAACACCAGTGACCTTCTTATGACCCGATGTATAGGCTCGATGTTAATCCTTTTTTCTCCTGAATTAATCCTTTTAATCCTTGAATGATCGCAGTAATACGTAGTTCTTATATATCCGGCTCGATCCAGGACCATGTATAGGTGTAATATTTAGGTTTTGATGAGGAGTAAATTAAACGAAGTGATCGGTCTTACTGTGCTTTTAATACTGAAGATGAACATGCAAATTTTATAATCCTAATTAATGCAATAATTAGCGCAGCATACAATTTGCTATGGCGAAAATGATAGGCGCTCGCGAACAGCTTACAGATCGAGGATTTCTCAGACTTTTTAATAACTTATTTAGCATTGAGTAAGCTTGATAAGTCTATGGTAGACCTGTTTGAACAGGCTCATAGACATATAGATATGCCTAAATTTAAAGATTTAAAACAGTTCCTACGCTAGCAATGTAAACTCCAAGTAGTACATGCTCCTTCTCGCTCTCAAGTTAGTAATAATCGCAGTCAATATGTTAAACCCACATCGCAAGTAAACAAACAGAAAACGTTTTTTACTCAAACTACTCATACCAATAATTCTGACAATAGTTCTCAATCTCAACCTTGCAAAGTTTGTAACTCTAATCAATCTCATCCTCTGTTCAAATGTGACTTGTTTTTACAACAAAATGTCAAAACGCGTAACGAGATAGCTCGTCAACACTCATACTGTACTAATTGCTTAGGATTCCATCATATAAATGCATGTAAATCATCCAGACGGTGTTCTACGTGTAACCGCAAACATCACTCGTTATTGCATTACGACAATAACAATAATTCAAATATATCTCATTTCCCGCGCTCGTCCGAGTCTTGCACTTTTAATTCTAAGATTAAAAATGACAATTTGACCACTGTGCCATCGCCGCATCGTTCGTGGAGCGAGCACCACGCGCCCGCGCCGCCCGACATCTAGCGCTGTGGGTCCGCCCCACGCGGATTGTCCGTCTCACTCGCACCCACACTCTCGCCCGCATGCAAACTCGACGTCATCACAGCCACACTGCACTTCGCGCGTAACTTCAAATAATGATAACAGCAACTTCGCATTGTTCGTTACTGTTCCCGCGCGTATATCGAGCAATAATATTACCGTACTGTTGCCGACTGCGTCTGTTATTGTGTATAATGCAAATAATAAACAAAATCGAATGCGATTATTTCTATACACGGGTTCAATAAGTAACTTCGTTACGAAATCTTGTTGTGAGCGCTTTAACTTAAAGATAACTCCCGCACCTTTATTTCAGGTATAGGTCAACTTAAAAATCATTCATTCGGTATTACGCAATTTAAAATGTACTCTCGCTTTGATTCTCGCGGTGTCTATTCTGTCAGCGCTCGCGTTATAGATAGGTACAATAACGGACTTTTTACCCAATATAGAAATTGATGGGCAAGGCCCAGTGCATTTAACCCCCGCTCTCCGCTAAGGTTTTCCCAGAAGAGACCAATACACGCATTCATACTCATTCCCGCTCGCTCAATTCTAATAAAAATTTATTTTGTCAAACGCACACGCTCTCACTTGATCAATTAACGCAACGCTTTTGGGAAATAGAAAAGGTCCCAGATAAAATCCATGCTAGTCCCGATGATGAAGCATGTGATAAAATATTTCAATCTACTTACTCACGGGATGACAGCGGTAGATATACTGGTTTATTGAAACACTCACACTTGATTTCACTTTTTATTTTTCACTGTACTTATGAAGAAAGAACGAACTCAGTACATAATTTGCGGAGCTATAACGAAAACTCTGTGGAGAGTCTTAACACCGACTTCTAATTTTACCACTAGCGACATCTAGTTGCGAAAGACAGAACTAATGGATTACTATAAAAAGCTTACGGAGACTCTTGACATCGAATTCTAAAATGACCACTAGCGTCATCTAGTGGCAAAATACAAAAACTAAAAGATTCATATTAAGTATGTAATTTGACTTGAAACATAACATACCACCGGCCAAGGACGAATTAAGTCCTTAAAAACATAAATACACGTATAAAATTAACAGGCAACAAAATGAACACATATACTAATTACGGGGAATCAGAATCGTCTAGGGGCAGCGGGCATAATTTAATAATCGGCCTCTTGAAAATGTTATCCTTATATTGCAAAGTAACAACTCGCGTTATACCATCTGCACCAGGATGCTTCTGAACTATACGCCCCAAAAGCCATTTACCAGGTGGAAGCATAATATCATCCTTGACTAATACAATTGTGCCAACCGGAAGATCTGGTTGACTAGTATTCCACTTACAACGATTTTGCAATGTCGTCAGATATTCATTCTGCCAACGACGCCACAAACACTGCAATATGCGCTGGATTAGATGCCATCGATGTAACGGGCTAATTTTGTCATCAATCAATGACGGTGAAGGAACTCCAATTAAAGGTTCTCCAACCAGAAAGTGACCTGGTGTCAAAGGCGGTTCATCAACCGTGGAATCTACAAGAGTTAGTGGACGTGAATTCACACAGGCTTCAACTTCACATAAAAGAGTAGAAAGTTCTTCGTAAGTGAGAGCAGTTTGACCTACCACTCGTTTTAAATGCCCTTTTATACTTTTGCCACCAGACTCCCAAATACCTCCAAAATGTGGACCTCGCGGTGGAATAAATTTCCACTGTGTACGATCATTAGCTAGAAGTTCAGCAATCTCAGTTACGATCTGAGAACGCGAATTCTTAAAGGCTAGATCTAATTCACGTGACGCTCCAACAAAATTTGTACCGTGATCACTCCAAATTTCCTGGCAGTGACCACGTCGAGCAATAAAACGTCGAAATGCTGCAATAAATGCAGCCGAAGTTAGATCAGTCACTAATTCCAACTGGCAAAACATCTTTTACTTACTCCGCAACATTGGTGACCCCGACGTGATCTCCTAGTGCTGATATAATTGCAGGCCAACTGCAGCCCTGAAAAGGTTTTCAGCAGCAAACCTAGGAACTATCACAGATCACGGTGGAGCCATATAAGGAAAAATTTACCCAACAGCCCACCAGCTTACCGACCACCACCATCAGCGAAATAGCACATTTCAGTTGACTTCCCAGAAGCGGGTCCAAACCAGCTGAAATTTCAAGAGGCTAAACGCAATCATGGCACCGATAATTCCAGCCGGAACACCGTCAAAAAACTCCGGCACATCAGCTGAATCAATCAGCGACAGCCAGGTGGTGGCTGCAATTAGCATTACGGAGAAAATACCATCGTTTTGGACAGATTCACCGCGCTTATGGTTCGCGCAATTCGAGGCCATCGTAGCCTCCCAAAAGCAAGGTGACGAATATAAATATAATAGCGTCATCGCAAAATTACCAAAAGAGGTCATACATCAGGTTAGCGACATCCTGACGTCACCGCCAAACGCAGACAAGTACCTTAAAATCAAGGAAAGATTAATTGCGTGCTATGAGGAAAGCGAACAACGACGCTTCCACAAATTGCTATCGGAGATGGACCTAGGTGACTCAACACCATCACAGCTGTTGAGAAAAATGAAAGAAGCCAGCTGCGACAAAATGACCGAAGATACCATCAGATTATTATGGTTCAGACAGCTTCCGGTATCAATCACCTCCATATTGGCAGTCTCCGAAGACCTCGACCTCACAAAATTATGCAAAATGGCGGACCGAATTTATAAAAATATGCGCTATAAAACCAAAACAAACAACTCGTCACAGGAATCCGCCGACGTTAACTTAATAACAATGCTGACGTCACAAATTTCAGCTATGCGAGTTGAAATAAACGAGCTCCGCGGTATGAGTAATCGCCGACCGATGCAACGCAGCAAATTCCGAGCAAGGTCGCAATCACGTCGGGGTCACCAATGTTGCGGAGTAAGTAAAAGATGTTTTACCAGTTGGAACAAGATTAAATTATTTACTATTTACACACTCTTATATACTAATTATTCTACATGATTTTACTGAGGTTTAGAGTGGGGTTTTACTCATATAAGTTTAGTGCTGACATTATTGTTTATTGATACGTGTTGTTTATATAATATTATTTCCTAGTTATAGTGTACTTTGCCTATGACGCATAGCACGTCATAGATGGCCTTTGTGGCGGTACATACAAATAGACATACATTATGATTTACAATTTTTTTTACACCTACCAGAATACAATTTCATGGTAAAAGGTCCACAAAAGTCTACTCCACTTGTGAGGAAAGGACGACTAGGGTTAACTCGAAATTTAAGCAAATCAGCCATAAATGGTGCCAGTGGAGTAGCCTTCTGTCTAAAATACGGTATACACTTATTAATTACAACCTTTACAAGATTTTTTACTCGAAGGATCCAAAATCTCGGGCGAATAAAATTTAAAATAAGTTGATGTCCTCCATGCAGAGATTTCAGATGGGCATTTAATACTATAAGCTTAGATAATGCACAATCACCACTGAATAGAATGGGATTTTTCTGGTCATTTGGAATCTCTGCATTAACAATTCCATCTTTTATCAATAAAAGGATGGAGTCTGAAGATTTTACTAGATTTTGAAACGGATTTGCTCGATAGTAAACAAGAAATCTCGTCCTGAAAAGTAGTGGCTTGTGATAACTTTATACAACAATTAAATGCATGCTCCAGTTCACTAGAGCTCAAATAATTAGCAATTAACAATGGCTCCTTATTTATCTTAGCCTTAACTCGTTTAAAATAACGGTAACAATAGGCACTGACACGTATTAATTTTGAAAGTGTGGAAAAACGTTTCAAATAAGCAATTGCACTGTCCTGGTCAATAGTATTAACGTTACATGAAATTTTTAAATTACGTTTCATTTCTAAATCTGTGGACGGGATATCAACTGTAGAACCTCGAATTTCAGTTTTATTATATAACTAGCTGTTACCCGCGACTTCATCCGCGTTTATTTCGGAATAGCTCAAACTCATTATTAAACATGGTGGAAGATTTTCATCCCAACTGGAACGGAAGTACTCGAAATACTGGAAATAGTGAATTTTACGCAAAGGAAAAAAATATTTATTTTAATAAAAAAGAAACAAAACTGTATTCAAATCATTTCGAAAACTCGCTTGACATCTTCCACCTTGTATTTTTAAATTAAATATTATGAAGACAGTCTTTTGAGTGACTGAATTATAAATACAGGGCTATACTACTGAAAACTACGAAAATTGACCGACTTCTTCTATGGGCTTGGCAAATATTGCGGAAGGATTTTGAAAAATTCAACATTTTGCTGACGAAATCATTATCAAGTATGTGATGAACATTGTTATGTGGACTTGGTAATGTTCACCAGTTTTAATGGTTTAAATATTCTTCCTTCCTCCCAAATTCTTAAAACATGCTGCCACCACTTACGAACTGAACAAATTAAAATAAGTACGTACATCAAGTATCACACAAAATAGTTTCAAGAAAACCCGGTGCCTTGCACGCCCTGAGCAGTGAGCATTGGTTCTCTTCTTTGCCGAGCCAATGGTGGGTAGTTCCAGTTTTATGATAAATTCCATCGACCACAGTCACATCGTTGTTCATTGCTTTACACACAGGTAGAGAAGAGGGGCGCAGTGGGCAAGCGAGCAAATACAGCATTGACTGGGATGGGGTCATATAGCCTCATTTTGCTATATATTCCTTTTATTGGTAAGCTTGTTTCCAGCAGATGATGTAGATACTTCCAAATTGATACTGGAGTTAATGTCCACGTGGCGGATTTTTTCGGGCTGATGAAATTTACCGGAACTGAGTGTTTCTCTGCCCACATTCAATCTCTTTTATATAATAGGAGCAGCGGTATCTTTTATATACCTAATACATAGGTTGGCATCTCCTGGCGTACTGTTATCATTTCTGGGATAGATTTACGTATTTACAATTAGATACCTACTTATTAGACGGAATCGATAATATCGCAGCGGCGTGCGTTGCTAGTCATCAGGTCACTAACATTGTATTATGTAATAATCTTGTCTAAAATTTTAAGTAAACGTATTATAAGCAAAGTGGAGTTTATCATTATCAAGTTCACATCGAATTAGCGAACAGCCATCTATGAATGAATAGCTGAAACAATATTGACAAATTTTGACACTAATTTGAGTGTTGCCAGCATTGAAAAATAAATAATCACGAATTGGGGATACCATAGGAATAAAATTGAACTGAATTGGTACAAATTAAGATAAAATGGAGAATGAAAACATCACTCAAAGAAAACAAAAAACACAAATGTCCATATCACTTTCGGAGTCAACCATGTTCGAGACTACCGTCAGGAGTATGCCAAATGACTCAATCGAAGACGAAAGAATTAAAACACTCACCGAGAAAATTAATCAACTGACTACTGAATTGCAAAGTGCACACCAGGAGATCGACCATTTAGTTTTTGAGAATACACAGCTGAAATCCGATCTAGAAAAAAGTATCAAAGTTGTAGAATTATTTAAGAAAATTGAATCAGGTGATCCAAAATGCACTACTCCTGGATTAAAGCGTATGGTAAGAGGTAAACCCAAAACATGCAGCTTGACATCAACACCCCTAAAACAATACTCAAACTTAGATTATACTCCTGGATCAAAGCGTACGGTAGGAGGAATATCCAAAATATGCAGCCTGACATCAACGCCCATAAAACAGTTTACAAAAAAAAAAAATAGTACCAGACACTCCAAAATATATAGTAGCGAAGGAGGTTAATAATTTTACGCAGTTAAAGAAAAGGAAGGAACCGGAGGAGGAAATACGTAAGCACACTACGAAACAGGCAGATTTGAATGAGAAGAAAGAGGCCAAAACTGGCAATATTACACCAACCAAATGTCAAGAAACTGTTTATAATACTGAGAAACAACAAGTAAAAAAGGTAGTAATTATAGCTGATCAACAGGGACGGGGAGTGTAGACTACACTGCAGAGACTAGTAGGAGAAAATTATTTTGTCACTAGTTTTTGGAAGTCTGGCGCTAGGGTTATCGACATTCTTGGTAACACAGAAGCAAGCCCATTAAGGAGTCTTACAAAGAAGAGAGGTACACATGATGTAAACCCTTATGAACTTAGATCTCAATTTGTCTACTTCATACATTGTTACAAAAATACGAACATATTGATATGCGAAATACCATACAATAGGCATCTAAACGAAACAAAGCTCAACTATGAACTAAATTTCATGTGCAGGCAATATCCACATGTATGTTATGTTGACGTAAACTATAAAAACTATTATCCACTTGCCAAACACTTCACTATAAACCTAGCTAGGTCATTACTACAGGAAATATTACGTATTACATATAGATTAAGAATGACCCAATACAATAGTAGACAAGCCTTGACTCTGAATAATAAGAATTCAATATTTACATTAGAATACACAAACGAATAATGAAAACTAGGTTTCGATATTGGAGACCACGACAGAGTCCATAGGTAATGCACATAATTTTCGTCTTTAAAAAGCAAATTATCAACATAGGTACTTCATCAAAATATTGATGGCCTTATAGGAAAATCAAACTTATTGGCAGTTCATATTGACAATTTCTCGAGGCAGGGTAAGATTATTGATATACTATGTATTACAGAACACAATATGCTTAGATGTGATACACGTGTTAGAATCATGTTAAAATATGGAGTGGCCAGCGATCAGGTGAGGTGTAGCTTGATGTATTATAGTGTATTTATATTACTATAAAGAATATTTTAAAGAATTTGTAAATAAGAAACTACTTTATACAATATTTTTATAAGTGGGTAGGTGAAAATCATTCGATGCAATGCGACGTCTCAAATGTTATAAAAAGACGATGTCAGTTGTCGTGGGCACAGTCTATCCCGAGCCGTCGAAGTGTGAGGTACGATATACCTCTGTTATATTTATAATGTTATAATAATATGTACTTACAGGGTTATAAAAGTGAATGTAGTAATAACTACTGTTATAGTGAATAATATAATAGTGGATTGGTATTTAATAAGTAATTGAATTAGCAATTATAATTAAATACCCTCTTTGGGTGTTCTAAATATTGTTTAACTAAAATATACTTGTAAAGTAACCGACTCAAAGTATTACTTGATGTATTTGCGATAATCCTTGGGGATAATAAACTATCATAATGTCTGTAAAAGTATGGCTATACCAATGATTCTAAGGGCTGGTTCGATACCAGTGTGGTATCTAAGTTTTATGTACTACCTATGTATCGTAGTGTCGGCTATTAGTCTGTTTAACTGATATACCAGATGATTGAATATCATTATACCATATTAGTGACTGTGCAAGTATTGTCATACTGATAATTATGAGAAGTGGTTCGACTCCAATGTGGTTCCTATGTGATAAGTATCTGTGTTATAATTTTAGCTATTATAGTGTTGTACCTGGTCTGCAACCAGGGTTGCCTTATATTGTAATATTTGGCTATAATTATGAGAAGTGGTTCGACTCCAATGTGGTTCCTATGTGATAAGTATCTGTGTTATAGTTTTAGCTATTATACTGTTGTAACTGGTCTGCAACCAGGGTTGTCTTATATTGTAATATTTGGCTACGAGCCTGGTGTAACATGAAGTAAAATATTAATTATGTTGTGGTTAGAAGGCAGACAGGTTTTCTTGTCAGTTCTTTCCTGTCTACAACAGCTTTTGGAACTGACGTAGTATAACAGAATAAAAGAGTGATAAAACAGAATTGTATTTATTGTTTAATTTCCTTGGTTCAAATACATAATTACAATGGCATCCTGTTTATAGGTATATATAGTAATTTATAGGCTATAAACATGTTTACCCCAAATTTTACCCCCCTAAATCTAACATCAGAAGTGGGATACGCAAAAACCGTATTCTAATACATATTGTACAAGTTTCAGATTGTATCTGCATCTGGGAGGCTTGCCAAAAGTCTTCTGTAATATTTGCTACCCACTGGAGCAATGACTGACGGCACAGCTATCTGCAAGGCAGTGAAATCCAGCATCAATTTGCAGAGGTACTGCGAAGCAGTGTATTTCCAAACCACCAACAAAAAAAGTGCACAAAAAACGGTATTGTAGCTTTTGTGATTAATAAGATTCAAGTTGGATAGTGAACTTCCTGATAGTTCTAATTGCAAATCACTCTGGCTGATCACTAACGAATAATTTTAAATTTTCTGGCTGGTATCATTGATATAATACTGGATTTCATATTTAAAGCTACCCTATATAATAAAAAAAAAAGAAAGTAATGATCAAACGGTTTATTTTCTTAAATAAAATATGTGGCTTGACTAATACCTATAGCAAGGTTAATCCTTGGGGTGAACTGAAATGGTTTTATCAGAATAAGTAGTGTTAATATTCCGTACCTATTCTAAAAGTTTGGTGATCAGAATTAGTGGTGTTAATATTTTGTATTTTATAATAATATAGTTATTTTCGGTACCTGATAAGTAACCTATTATTAAGATGTATCAGGTTGGCCGAACAGTTGCTTATTATGATTACTGTGTAAAGTACATTTACTTATTATGAGATGTAAAGTAGATTTACTTATTATGAGAATTACTAAAAGGTATGTTTACACATACACCGAGATAGAAAGATTGAAAGAGCCTCTTAATCCATTTGGATTCATTGATACTGACAATCATTAATGTGTGATGGTTACCAGGACTTTAAAATACGACCCATTTTTTTTTATTAGTTGGACACATTTTCAAGTTACCTAAAGCCAATAAAGTCAAAAGTCTTTTAAAGCCAATGAAGTAAAAGTACAGTCGGTCCAATATTAAAGTAAAAGTACAGTCAAGTCAATATGAAAGTAAAAGTACATTCGATTCAATATTAAATTCAAATAAAAAATAAAATATTCTGCATGGACTATTAAATCGGAACTTGCAACACGTCAATATAAAAATAAATATTAAATACTAGTTTAGCAAATGGACCACCGACCAGTTCGAAACGCGGAGTACAGTCGATGCAATAGTAAAGTTTATTCAAAATAAGCTGCAATAAATACAATAATAAAGTAAATTTCAGTCAAAGTAAAGTCAAGTACAGTTGAAACGAACTAAATTCGAATAATAAAAAAAGACAATAGCGTTTACACTAAGTATGACAAAGGAGTACAATAGGTATTATTTTATTTTTATGGATTTACTAACACTTTGAGATCAAAGTGCAGTTCAGAATGGCCGTGATAGATTAAAAACATTGCTATTTGTGTTACTATATATATGGTGTTATTGGCTTTTGGCATTAGTGGTGGTTATAAGTAAAAAGAAAAAGTAAGGATGAGACTAAAGACTAAGACTAAGACTAAGGTTAAAATACGAGACTGTAATACCTCGTGGAGAATACGAGTCTTACATCTCGGGTAAAATACGAGACTTGCATCTCGGGTAAAATAAGACTGTTATGATCAAATGACGTGATGCAGAATTAATGTAATGGTAAATTTATAGATGGTGTTTGAAATGATAAAGTTTAGATTATTCCGTTAGATTTGGAGGTAATCAATATTCGTAGATAACTGAACAATAACAAGACATTTTATAAAAGTTCAGATTATTCCGTTGGATTCGGAGGTAATCAATATTCTTGGATAACCGAACAATAACAAAAGACATTTTATAAAAGTTCACATTATTCCGTTGGATTCGGAGGTAATTAATGTTCTTAGATAACTGAATAATAACAGATGATAATATATATATATATATATATATTTTACACACATTTTATAAAATGTTTTTTGCCCTTCTACTATGCTAAGATTTCATAAAGATCGAAGACTAAATAATGTTTAAATCTTAAGTTTGAGACAAAGTACCAAAATGTTGTTGAATATCTATATTTTTTTGGTGTTGACCATTCTTTTTGGGGTAATTTTGATACTAAGAAAGTGTTTTTTCTTTAATGTATAAATTCTGTTTTGCAAAAAGTGATGAAGTTTAACTATCTAATATGTGATCGCAATTTGCAATAAACAATAAAATTAATTGTAAATACTTCGAGAGCGAAGTAATTGTCAGTATGGCCGTGTTAGAATCATGTTAAAATATGGAGTGGCCAGCGATCAGGTGAGGTGTAGCTTGATGTATTATAGTGTATTTATATTACTATAAAGAATATTTTAAAGAATTTGTAAATAAGAAACTACTTTATACAATATTTTTATAAGTGGGTAGGTGAAAATCATTCGATGCAATGCGACGTCTCAAATGTTATAAAAAGACGATGTCAGTTGTCGTGGGCACAGTCTATCCCGAGCCGTCGAAGTGTGAGGTACGATATACCTCTGTTATATTTATAATGTTATAATAATATGTACTTACAGGGTTATAAAAGTGAATGTAGTAATAACTACTGTTATAGTGAATAATATAATAGTGGATTGGTATTTAATAAGTAATTGAATTAGCAATTATAATTAAATACCCTCTTTGGGTGTTCTAAATATTGTTTAACTAAAATATACTTGTAAAGTAACCGACTCAAAGTATTACTTGATGTATTTGCGATAATCCTTGGGGATAATAAACTATCATAATGTCTGTAAAAGTATGGCTATACCAATGATTCTAAGGGCTGGTTCGATACCAGTGTGGTATCTAAGTTTTATGTACTACCTATGTATCGTAGTGTCGGCTATTAGTCTGTTTAACTGATATACCAGATGATTGAATATCATTATACCATATTAGTGACTGTGCAAGTATTGTCATACTGATAATTATGAGAAGTGGTTCGACTCCAATGTGGTTCCTATGTGATAAGTATCTGTGTTATAATTTTAGCTATTATAGTGTTGTACCTGGTCTGCAACCAGGGTTGCCTTATATTGTAATATTTGGCTATAATTATGAGAAGTGGTTCGACTCCAATGTGGTTCCTATGTGATAAGTATCTGTGTTATAGTTTTAGCTATTATACTGTTGTAACTGGTCTGCAACCAGGGTTGTCTTATATTGTAATATTTGGCTACGAGCCTGGTGTAACATGAAGTAAAATATTAATTATGTTGTGGTTAGAAGGCAGACAGGTTTTCTTGTCAGTTCTTTCCTGTCTACAACAGCTTTTGGAACTGACGTAGTATAACAGAATAAAAGAGTGATAAAACAGAATTGTATTTATTGTTTAATTTCCTTGGTTCAAATACATAATTACAATGGCATCCTGTTTATAGGTATATATAGTAATTTATAGGCTATAAACATGTTTACCCCAAATTTTACCCCCCTAAATCTAACACACGCATGTTAAGAATAGATAATTATGTACTGGCGTCATCCTATTCTCGAGATAATAGACATGGAGGATCATGCATTTTGGTACGAAATAGTCATAAATATCAATCAATAAATGATATCAATGAGTTTAGTATGCCTAATGTCATGGAGTGTAGCGCTATAAAATTACTAGAACATGATGTATTAGTGTTATGTATATACAGACCACCAAGGGAAGATAGTAATACTTTAAATATATTCTTTCAAAAATTTCAAGATTTGTTGCAAAGGTACTGTTCAAAATACAAAAAAGTGGTTATTTGTGGAGACTTCAATATTGACAGATTAAAAATTACTAAAACTAGTGTTCAGTTCGAAGAAATGTGCACGTGCGTAATCACGTAATCTTAAACTAACCGTAAATCAAGTCACTCGCCCAGTCAGGGGTAAATGCATTGACAACATTATTTGCAGCATACGCGGCTGTCAAGCTGAACTAAAGGAACTAGCTTTGTCGGACCATTTAGCACAAATATTGGCTTGCCCGGTAAGGGAGTACTGCACTCTTCCTTATTGGTACATTACAAAACGTGACTACAATATTGATAATATGACGAAATTTAAACAGTGTTTGATAAAACTTAATTTTAGTGACATTTATAACTCGGATGATCCTAATATTGCATACAATAACTTTCTTGACATTTTTACTTTATTTTATAACTTATGTTTCCCTATGATAAAATTTAAAATAACAAGAAATGTAAAGCCACGGTGGATGAGTAAAGGCATAAAAGTATGCTCAAGACGGAAGCGAGAACTACTACATAAGTACAGGAAAAATACAACTAGGCAAAATAAAAATATCTTTAAAACTTATAGTAGAAGACTTAATTCCATAATAAACTCAACAAAAAAAGCGCAAAATGATTTCAAAATAAAAAATGCCAAAAATAAATCACAAGCTACGTGGAAAATTGTCAACGAATGTAAAGCAAATACTCCCAAAGATGACATAAGGTGTATAAAACTAGATAACAGAATAATCAGTGATCCTCAACAGATATCACAAGCATTTAACGACTTTTTCCTAACTAAATTTCAACCTTCATCGAGAGATAGTTCCAAAAACTATAAAAATACTTTAACTTGGAACAAAGAGAATTCCATGTTTATGAGCCCAGCTACCCCACATGATATGCAAAGAATTATAAGTGGTCTAAAAAATACTCCAAGTACAGGATATGATGGAATATGTACAAAAGTTATTAAATTTGTTTCCATGCATATAGCAAGCCCATTAAGCTATATCATAAATTTATGTATTAGCTGTGGTATTTTTCCTGATAAATTAAAAATAACGATAACTATCCCTATTTTTAAAAAAGAAGACAAGGAAAACATGCAATTTTATAGACCCGTAGCCCAATTTCTATATTTTCGAAACTTTTGGAAAAATTCATTCATCAATGTTTATTAGAGTATTTAGACAAAAATGGAGTATTAACCGATGAACAGGTTGGGTTCAGGAAAAATAAAAGTATAAATGTAGCGATTTATAATTTCCTCTCAGAAGTCATGGGTAACCTGGAGAGTAAGCTGCCAGTATAGATAGATAGATAATAGATAATATTTATTTGTTCAATCATAATTATTACAATTTCATATCATTAATTTAATACAAGCAATATATTTGATTTTTGTATACAATAACTAGGTTTGATATGTTGAACGTTGACAGCCGTACTAGTTAAAACTGTGTGACAGCTGTCAGCGCCTTCAAAAGTAAAGTACAATAACTTAGGTGCTCATTTTCAGGGAACAGGTAATAGTGTTTGCTTACTTAGAAGATATGGCAGAACATTTAAAAATAACAAAATTAAATTAAATAAATTTAATTAAATTTGATGTAAGTGGTTGTGTGTGTGTGTGTGTGTATGCATATGTTTGTTGGAGAGTTTATATTGAAAATTAAAATTTTAAAATTTATGCACTCACTGCTTCTGTATCTATATAATTTAATTGAAGTAACCATTCTGTGATTTTAGCTTTCGCTTCTGTATACTTCACTTCCGAGATGTTTAGTTTATTGTTTACTCTGTTATAAATACGAGTACTTATTATGTAATACTGCCTTCTTGCCAAAGCTGTCCTATGTGACTCAGTAAAACATAGCGAAGCATTTCTACGGCTGGTACCAGCCAGGGTGCTAGAGGTTTTTGAATGTCTCCTCAATGCAACTCGTAGTATAAACAATTGCCTAACCGTTAGGGCATTGCATTCTCTATACAGGGTGTCAGTACAATAGCGACGAGGTTTATAGGTCATGACCTTTAAAACGGCCCTCTGTGCCCGTTCCATCCCCAACATATAAGTTGAACCTGAACCTCCCCACGCTAGTATCGCATATGAAATTATTGACTGCGCCAAGGCATAATAGACGGTTTTAAGTGTTTCAGGATCAGCCGAATGTTTTAGTCTACGAAATATTGGCATGAGCCTGCGCCTACATCATGTATCTTACATTTTTAGTGTTGACTTGTGCACCGCATTAAACACACGTATTATTGGACACCGTGTTTTATTAACAACACTCATATTGCATCATTACATTCGGTACATACATACGTACAGTGGTGACCCCGACGTGATATGAACACGCAACAAGGAAATTCCGCGTCATTCGATTGTGCATCATATTGAAACTCAAGGGCCAGCCGTTTTTGCGCGTCCGAGACCGTTACCACCAGATAAGTACTACAAGGTTAAAGCCGAATTGCAGCGTATGCAAGAGATGGGAATATGTAGACCCTCTAAAAGTAATTGGGCAAGCCCGCTTCATGTGGTTACGAAGAAAAACGGCGAGCTACGACTCTGTGGTGACTATCGAGCATTAAACGCGATCACGAAGCCAGATCGCTATCCGATACCACGCATTCAAGATTGCACTTATTTACTACATGGCAAAACAATATTTACAAGAATTGATATTCAAAGAGCATACCATAATATACGAGTACATGAGGAAGATATACCCAAAACTGCGATCACAACACCATTTGGGTTAGTAGAGTTTGTATGCCTCGGATTTGGTTTTACATCGGCATCTCAAACTTTTCAAAGATTCATGCAAGATGAAGTACTACGAAACCTTAATTTTGTGTTCATATATATTGATGACGTCATCATAGCGTCATCGTGCCCTGTACAACATAAACAACATATACGAGAAGTTTTAAGGCGATTAGACACTTATGGCATTACAATAAATTTATCTAAATGTGAATTTGGCAAATCAGAACTAAATTTTTTGGGATTTAGAGTTTCGAAAGAAGGTTTGAAACCATTGGATGAACAAGTGAAAGTCATATCTGAATTTCCGAGGCCAAAAACTTTAGCTGAACTTCGTCGTTTCCTCGGCATGATCAACTTTTATAGAAGACATCTACCTGGAGCTGCGGTCTGTCAAGCAAAATTGAATATTTTTCTCCATAATGCAAAGAAAAAAGATAAGTCTCTAATACCGTGGACCGACGAGAGTATGAAAGCATTTGAGCAATGTAAACAAAGCTTGAAAAGCGCTGTTACATTGTCATACCCGGCGCCGGATGCGCCCATAGCTCTAATGACCGATTGCTCTAACTTCTGTGCGGGTGCCGTGTTGCAACAAAAAGTGGACAATGTATGGCATCCAATGGGATTTTTTTCTAGTAAATTGAGTGATGCCCAACAGAAATATTCGGCATACGATAGAGAGTTGCTAGCGATCTATCTAGCCATCAAACATTTTCGACCTTTTATTGAGGGAAGGCCACTCACAGTTTTCACCGATCACAAGCCAATTGTGTATTCACTTCGGAGGAATACCGTCAGCAAAAATGACACACCGCGAAGAATACGGCATCTCGATTTCATAATGCAATTCTGTACAGACATAAAACACATTTCTGGCGAAGAAAATACGGTTGCGGATTGCTTGTCACGTATAGAGTCAATAGACCTGCCCTCACCGATTGATTACACCAAAGTTGCTATTGCACAAAGGGAAGATGAGGAGTTAAAATATCTGATGCAGAACTGTAATTTACAATTTAAGAAGATTCTTCTACCGGGACACAATGCACCCATTTACTGCGAAATGTCAACAAACAAAGCTCGACCTTATTTGCCTGTGGAATTTCGTATATCAGCTTACAACGCGATACATGGAATTAGTCACCCCGGCACACGTGCAACGCGGAAAATGATGCAAGACAGATATTTCTGGAAAGGTATGAATAAAGATATTGTACAATGGACTAAATCATGCCTTAATTGTCAGAAGTCTAAGGTTCATCGGCATACTGTTTCACCGCATGGATGTTTTGTACATAGTGACAGACTCCAACATTTGCATATGGACATTATTGGGCCGCTGGCTTATTGTGAAGGTTATCGGTATATAGTAACGATGATTGATAGAGGAACCGGTTGGCCTGAGGCATACCCAATAAAAGATATGACTGCCGAGACTATAGCAGATATCATTTATTCGGGTTGGATTGCCAGATTTGGGTGTCCAGTAAATTTAACCACAGATCAAGGATCAAACTTCATGTCGCATTTGTTTTCTCAACTAGCGGAGAGAATGGGCATTAAAAAATATAATACTTGTGCGTACCATCCCCAGGCCAATGGACTTGTCGAAAGATGGAATAAATCTCTTAAAACTGCGCTCATGTGCCGTGGTAGTAGAGAGAATTGGGTATCAGAACTACCAACAGTACTACTGGGACTGCGAGCGACCGTAAGACATGATACACTAATCAGTGCCGCGGAAATGATGTATGGAGAAGCAATCAGATTGCCGGGAGAGTTCTTTGAGCCAAGAAAGCAGGAAACTTCCGACAGCCTATTCCTACAAAAATTACGCCAGAATATAACCAACCTAGTATCCGTGCCCAAAAAAGAACTGCATCAAGATAAAATATTTGTACATCCAGATCTAAAAGAATGCAAGCATGTATTTGTTCGCGTAGATAAAGTTACAAGACCGTTAACGCAGCCTTACATGGGTCCCTTTAAGGTCATCAATAAGACGGACAAATATTACAAAATATTACAAGGCGAATCAGAGAAAATTGTTAGTATAGACAGGTTGAAGCCAGCCTTTGTACTTCGCGGTGAGGAATGTGCAAACACATCAAATACGGCTGTTGCACCAGTGAATACCGAACCACGAGTGTCAAGTTTCGGGCGAGCAATCAGACCCGTCGTTCGTTTTGCAATTTAAAGACGTTTATTAGTATATTGTCAGATTTGTCACTATAAAAAATGGGTAAACAACAAAGCAAACCCCAAGAGGAGAAAATTATCATCGCACAGAATGGTGCAGGGAGTACGGCCACCGCAACCGAAACGCAGTGGCAATTGGCGAAGTATGAATCATATTTGCTGTTTATCATAGCGTGCATTTTGGCAGTGATAGCGTTTATCATGTGGAGACGATGCAAGTTGACATATGCGCGCTACCTGAGACGCGAACTGCATGGCCTGCCAACGGTCGAGAACAGAGTCGGGCAAGGCTCTGACAGCCGCCCGCCCCAGCGAGTGATAATATAATAATCAGTGCAATGTGCGAGCAATTGTAATGGGTTATAGTGCTAAGTGCTATAGTTTTAAAAATAATATCGTTCCCCTAAAGGGGTAAGGTAATATTATGTGCAATGTTTATTTCGCAGAATATCTATGTTTTTTTTTTTTGGTATACAATCTATTTTTTTACACTTTTGTAATTATTATGATACCTATACCTAAGTACATATTATTATTCAATAAAGGGGGATGTACTGCGCCTACATCATGTATCTTACATTTTTAGTGTTGACTTGTGCACCGCATTAAACACACGTATTATTGGACACCGTGTTTTATTAACAACACTCATATTGCATCATTACATTCGGTACATACATACGTACAAGCCTTCTTATCCTACATATGGAGTTATTTATATGTGTCTGCCAAGTTAATGCCCTATCCAAAGCAACACCGAGATACTTCACTTCAGAGGCCTGCTCTATGCTATCACAAAGGCACGTCAGGGATTCAGGGTGACATGAATGAGCCCTAAGGCGAATTGCGTCCAGATTTATGTTCTGTCTTTGTGAAAAACACATAAACTTTGTTTTGCTGACATTTAGTGTTAGTAAGTTGGAATTCAGAAAGACCGTAACCTCTCTCAAAGCATTTTCAGCGTGCCGATGGGTCAGCTCCCAGCTCCTCCCACTTATCAACAATACTGTGTCATCTGCGTAAGTAATTATTTTGCAGTTAGAGATTGTTTTATTGCACAGATCATTGATGTAGATAAGGAAGAGCGTAGGCCCCAACACACTACCCTGCGGAACGCCAAAGCCAGGGCTGGATGACTGACTTATATGGTTACCTATTTTGACATGTTGGACCCGGTGAGAGAGATAACTCTTGAAG
This sequence comes from Eilema sororculum, assembly GCA_914829495.1. NCBI lineage: Eukaryota > Metazoa > Arthropoda > Insecta > Lepidoptera > Erebidae > Eilema > Eilema sororculum. The sequence continues at coordinate 23,432,480 of OU618536.1, forward strand.
ATATCGAGCACATCACCCCTGATACCGATAAATTCCATTTTGGAAATCAAGATGGGGATTGACACAGTATCAAAGGCTTTAGAAAGGTCCAAAAATATCCCCATAGTCTTAGACCCCCCATCAAGCCACCTCACCACCGTTTCAGTGAGTTCTATTATAGCGTCTTCAGTAGACTTACCCTGTCTAAAGCCAAACTGTGTTTTTGCAATAAGGTTGTTAGATTCTAAATAGTTTAGTAGTCTTTTATTTAAAATTTTCTCTAATATTTTGGAAAGGGTAGTGAGAACGGATATGGGCCTATAATTTGTGATACTATCTCTCTCCCCACTCTTGTAAACCGGGGTAATAAGGGCTCTCTTTAATACGTCCGGGAAAATTCCAGTCTTCAGGCAGAGGTTGCAAATATGCGTAATATGGGGAACAAGAATATGCCTTGCAGCTTTTATCACAGAGGCAGGTATGTTGTCGATACCCACTGCAGAGTCACTACGAATGCCGACAATGATCGCATCAACCTCAGACTCATCAGTATCCAACAACCCCATGGAATTGCCCAGGGGATTACGTTCTAAGTTGACATATGAACTCGGTATAAACTTAATAGGTTGTATTTTCCGTGCCAGTTCACCACCTATTTCCGCAAAAAAATTATTAACTCGATTAATCGAATGTTGCTCATTTTCACATATCTTTAGTAACTCAAGTGGGGGTAGAACAGATCTTTTCATGCACGTAATAGTTTTAATAGTTCGCCACAATCCTTTGGGGTTATTTTTATTTTTGAGTAATTCCGCTTTCTCATACTGTGCTTTAAGATTCTTCAGTAAATTGTTACAAAAATTACGGTATCTGAAATACGACGTTTGAAGTATCATGTTGTTTGGCGACAATTTAGATTTTGTATGAAGTCGGTCTCTGTAGCGTATACATCTAAGCAAGCCTGGTGTAATCCAAGGCTTGGTACATCTCTTTCGGTTTGAAATTATACCTTCACTTGAGTTACTATGGATTGCATTTGAGATCAAGTTAATCAGCATTTCTGTAGCGAGGTTGGCATCGGAAGTAGAATAAATCAACGCAAAATCAGAGCGGGATAACTCAGTCAGCAACGAAGGGTAGTTTATCCGAGTAAAAGTCCTTGCTTCATTGCGATGTACCAATTGGGGATATGCACAAAAAACTAATTGTGCGTGGTCCGTTATGGAAGAGTTCAGTTTAAAAGTAGATGATTCACTATTTGATCGCACCATAACGTGATCGAGACAACTGTTCTTTCGTGTAGGAAAAAGGTGACCCGGCAGTAGTCCGTGAGATGCCGTTAATTCCAAATATTGATCAGTATCCGGTTCTCTTATATTCGGTAGAATATTAATATTAATGTCACCAATTAGTAACACCGTTTTTATCGCAGAAAGAGATGATAGAACTAGATCTAGACTAGACAAGAAGTTATCAATTCTCGTGTAGGAGGGAGAACGATAAATGCCAACAACAGCAAACTCGCGGTCACATTACATTACAAGGCACTTGCCGCCCAAAAACCTAGGTTCAGAAACGCTATGGTCAATATTGGAGCGAACATACAGGATCACACCATCGTTTTGATTGGAATAACCTGATGAATAGCAAGTATAACCCTAAATTTCGGGCGGGGTTGGTGTGACGCTCAACCAACACTCAGTGAGAACCAACACATGAAATTCGATATTAGTACGTGATATCAGCAAAGTGAGCTTGTCGAGGTTACAGTTAATACTTCTAATATTTACATGAATAACCATAGTGGGTTGTTTAGATTTGCAGATATGTGTATCTAAACTTTCTGGACAGCAAACCAATGATGGAGACGCAGAGACTACATCCATGTCCGAGGAAATATTCATCATTGTAGCCATAGTTGATGGTAGGAGAATAAACGAATGCAAGACACTGGTCCCAAGGCACACATACAGTGCTCAGGGTACAGATAGTTATTAGAGTTAGTTAAATCTAACAGTGGCAATTGCAGGAATGTGTCTGTAATGAGTAGTAGAAGTTTACATACTGTGTGAGAAAGCAAGGCTTTATTGATGGCGAGTACATTAATTTTATACAGTAGTGTGTGCATAAGAATGTGGATATATGAGTGAGTACTATTATTTTTTGTTAGATGAGTTTGTGAGGAATCAGTATAATGATAGTGTTTCTGAAGGTTATTTAAAAATATAAGATAGGCATAAATTATTTGCATGCATAAGTTCAAAACAATAGCAATAATATAAAATAAATGGCAAATGAAAATAATACTAATAACAAAATCATACAACAATTGATAAGTGAACATTGTAGGGACTAGTCAATCCGATGCATTTACATTTTTGTCCTTCAATTTATTCAAGTCAACCTCTGTCTCAATGCGTATCTGAGGAGCTCCGACTTGTTTTCTTATAAAAATCTTGCCGTTCGTAACCCAGCAAAAACTGTAGTCTAATTGTTTGGCCAGCTCTCTAGCTTGGAAAGAAGTATACGCCATGTATATGGACTTAACGCGAGCGTTCGATTATGTAGATCACTCTATTCTAATAGATAAGTTATATACTTATGGAATAAGGGAAAATGCTTTAAATCTAATAAAATCATATCTTCAAGGTAGAAAACAGATTACACAAATTAGTAGAATATGCCCTAAATACAAAATGGAAGTAAAATACTCATCAGAAATGAGAACTGTAACAGAAGGTGTACCGCAAGGAAGCGTACTTGGTCCATTACTGTTTATATTATACATAAATGATTTCCCACGGTCAATAGGTTACCCGATGATCCTTTTTGCGGACGATAGTACTGTGATTTATTCAGGACAAGAAATTGTGAATAATGTAGAAGATAGCATTAATTATACTATGGACAAAATAATCAAATGGCTGACATCAAATAATCTTTTAATTAACCTTGACAAAACAAACATTATGACATTTGGAAATAATTTAAACAAATTGAGTGAGATGAATATCAAACATTTAAATAAAACCAACATTGACATAGGCAGTACAAAATTTTTAGGATTACATATTGACTCGAATTTAAATTGGAAAGCGCACATTGACATGATATGTCCTAAATTAAATAGTTTTTCGTATGCGTTGTATATGATGTCAAAAGTAGTGAATCAAAATGCTGTAATAACAGCGTATCATGCCCACGTGACATCAATATTACGGTATGGGATTATATTCTGGGGTAATTCAACTGACAGAGATAGAGCATTCAGGGCACAGAAAAGATGTTTACGAGCCGTATGTAGATTGCAACAGACAGACACATGCAAACCACACTTTATAAAATTAAAAATATTAATTTTACCTTGTCTGTATATATATGAAACTGTAATTTTTGTGAAAAATAATATGAGCCGTTACACTACGTATAATAGTGCCCGCAATCGCTATAAAATATGTATTCCTCAACATAGAACAGCGCTATATGATAAGAGTGTTTTCTGTATGGCTCCTCGTTTATATAACAGATTGCCAAGATCTATTTTAGAAGTTGACGATCCAAATATATATAAGAAACATGTACTTCAATTACTTTTAACAAAGGCATACACTGTAGATGAATATCTTAAAGACATCTTGTAACCCTAAAATGTATTAGGTATTGTGAGTCTCATTATTATTAACTTGAAATACAATATTTTGACATTATTTCTATAATTCTGACATAACAAATTTAATTTATTCTCATATTGCTGATCAGTTTCAGCTTTGTTAAAGGAGATGGAAAATGGTGGGCCCAAATGTAATAAGTTGAGATATATGATCTAAAAAATTAGTCATATTTTTCTATCTTATGATATGAAAAATCACCACAATTCTCAATCTGGATGCGGAGAAATATGAGAAAATAGTTTTCGTGAGATTATCAATTGAGTAATCGATTACCTACACTAAAATATTTGCTGTAAATAAATAACTCAAAGTAATTAAATGCACTATATATACTTACATGCATTATAGTGCATATAATTACAGTCATATTAGTAAATCAAATATCAATTAATTACTGAAAAACCAATATTAATGATTATCGATTTCATATCGATTCAAATCTCTCTTATATTTGTAGTCTATGTCACTGACATGGCAGCTGACTAACATTGACACTCCATTGTGAATATTTAATTTATTTTATTTTATATGTCAACTAAACGCTTACAACTCACTCCATATCGCACATTTTTATTACGCATAAAAAAACGCATCTTTCGTAGGGCAACACTACTCATTCCTTCCTACTTCCGTTTCCCTACCAAAGTCAGTGCTTAAAGAACAACCGTACTCTCAACCCGCGGCGCCGCGGCGATACTTGCTAATTTTGTGACGTGCTAAATCTCTAAAATTTAATATAACCGCCTCATGAACATTTAAAACTTCACGACCAAGTGATCTGTGTTCAGCAAGAAAGCCGTCACCGCAAAGACTTCAGAGGTAATCCAAGCCGCTGATTAAACCACCCTCCACATAGAACACTCTACAACTCCCTCAGAATATTCAACAAAACGAAATCGAATCGTATCGTATCAACGAAAATAATTGCGGAACGGCTACCACAGTCTGGACCGACTCACCGCGACACATTGCGCGACAAAAGCAATCACCGTTCTGACAACCATCACCTCACAAAAAACTCTCCAAAGATCGAAATACGATTGAGAGACTAGTTATAAAAAAGGCAAATCGAGCACTTCATACTTCAAGACGAAGAAGAATAAGAATAATAGAAGAAAGTATGCTTACAAAAATACGGATCGTAACCATGCACGTAAACATGCATGCATTCAACAAGAAGCCACGAGTCTGTCTTTACAGAAGCAGGCCCATGACGGCAGCGTGGCGTGAGAGATTCACGCCCCCCCCCCCCCTAAGAAGCGGAATAACACCCGAAACCCCCCCCCCCCCCCATAGACGCGGGATAGCACCCGAACGACCCCCTAAGGCGAGGCCGCAATTGTAGCCGTAGGTCTGATAGGAGTCTTGGGACATCCTTCCGAGGGCTTACCCGGGGCTCCCATCCATAGGCTTCTGGGCGTTACCGTGGGGGTTTTTAGTTGGTAGGAGTCCGGCATAACATCCATGAAGGATTTTCCCCCACGGTTATAAAAAAATAGCAGAGCCGACAACGCCTGCAACCTGACCACATCGACACAAAACTCGATTCGCAGAATATCTCTCCTCGACTCACTGAGGATTCACCCCGACGCACTGAATGCCAACAAAGCACCGTACACGCCCCACATCCTAAGGACCAGCGGTTTGTCCCGAAATTACGGTGACTACTGAAGAAAAATTCTCCGCAACTAGCGGCATCCAGTTTTGGTGAAATGGAACTGTACAAGACTGGCACTGGCACGCTCCAAAGAGAGTTAAGATTGCTGAATCTTCGAAAACCCATCGAGATCAAAGCAACCAGCCAGCATATACGGCCATAACAGGGATACCACTAACTGCAGCGACCACGCAGCCTGGATCCTACGGCCACAGCAGCATGTCGACACAGATAGCAACTGCATACACGGTTAACGAAAGAAGAGGACATCTCTCCCATTGAGAAGCAGTCAGCAAAAAAGCCATACGCAGCAATAATTACAGTCGACATAAGAAGTACCCACATTCAACATAGACTTTATTAGAGGGGGGTGTACGGGCAACGTACATTACATTATAAAATGCAAGCGTAAGCAACATTCGCGGATACGGCGAGGTCAGTGCGATTGCCATTTAAAACAGTTCAACCTAAGATGTTACGGGAATAGGGCGTGACCAAACCGCGGCACATAACGTCTTGTAATTACTTATTGTCCAACGCATTTGTGACTTGTGATTACACTATATCTTACCAAACTTATCTTTTATTTGTCGGGAATCGAACCGCCTACAAGGGGAGTTCTATGGCAGACAGGAACGTGATTTCTATAAGGAAATTAGAATGCACAAATAATAATGTTGTAAGATAAGAAATCACGTCCTCTCTGTCATAACACAAAATATGCAAGTCGACGAGAAGATACTACGTGACCCCAAGCGTCGCTCCCACTCCACCAATGTTGGATAAATCATAGTATACAGGGTGTATTTTTGAAACGGGGCAGTAAGGGCAAGTACCTTAACCGTTGCAGTTACAGCAAAACGTTCTTAAAAGACCTTCCCTAACGTTTTGGGACATTTTGAACTGCATTCACAGATTTTGTAAAAAACTTACAGTTAGCAAAAAAATGCAAAAAGTTCAATTTTTTTATTTTATGCCAATCGATTCTATTTCATGTGGGGATCAAAAAACTCTATGGGACCATTTTAGCTTTCAGTACTAGAAAAGATAGAAATCGCCAAAAACGTTTCCCATACATTTCGTACGGAAATATGATAAATCAACTCGAAACTCATAGGTCAGGTAAAATTTTGAACTTTTTTAAATAAAAAAAATCATTTAAACATTTAAGAAATTGGTTTATGAAATAAATTGCTCAAAATGATTTCCATTTTCACGAATACATAAGTCTATCCTTTTTTGCACTGAACGAATGGCGGCTAATAATGTTCTGGGATGAATATTTCGTAAAATGGTCATTAATGCATCCTTGAGCTCTTGAACACTGGCGTACGTCGTCTTATACACCTCGTTTTTCACGAAGCCCCATAAAAAAAAATCAAGTGGTGTTAGATCGGGGCTACGAGGTGGCCACTGTGTTGGACCATGTGTACCTATCCACTGTGTACCGAGTAGGCGGCTCAAATTGGAACGTGAAAGGTGACTGTTATGTGGCGGAGCACCATCTTGTTGAAAATGAACTTTTCTCAATTCCGACAGGGGCCATTCGTCCATCTCGTTTTCAAGATGGTGTAAAATGACTTCATTATACATGGCAGAATTCAGTTTCCCTTCATAAAATTCCACCATTATGACTCGATTGGACATTATACCACACCAACAGTTGAATGAGAAGCGAACCTGATTATGACTTGCCGTAACTCTTAGTGGATTTTTTTTGGACCAATAGTGGTGATTTTTTCTGTTGTACATACCGTTATTGGAAAAATTCGTTTCGTCTGACCACAGTATGTAGTTTAAAAATTCATGATCTCTGCTTATTTTTCCTCTTAGCCATCTGCAAAAAGTAAGCCTTCGAACATCATCACCCGGATGTAACACTTGAACTATGCGCCCATATCGATAGCACTTGTAGCCGTATTTCTTCCATATCTTTATTACAAGGGAGTGGGATACACCTACTTCAAGGGCGACTTGCCTGGACGATACCTCTGGATATGCTTCAACATAAGTCAGAACCGCAATCTCCGTGTTCATGTCCACACGAGGCTGTCGCTTTCTTTTGAAAGAACCCTGCAATTCCAGATTTTTCAAAAGATTTGTAATAACCTTTCTTGGTGGCACATGCCGCAACGGATACTTATTGCGGTACCATATAGTTGCAAAACTTCTGAAAAATTCCGAATAATTCCGGAATACTTCTGGGAAAGTTTCTTTAACTCAGAATTATTCAAAATGAATTTAATTCTAATATTCTATATATAAAAAAAAATTTTTTTTGCTGAGATATCGTATTTTGCATCGATCGTCGATCGCCACCGCCGCTGCCCCTCTGTGCGTCCGCCGATGGCGCCGCACGCGCCCGACTGCCACGCGAGCGCGTGCAGGTGCTGGCGATGGCTTTGCGGGGTGCGGTAATAGGGGAGATGCTCCCTGGAGAAGTTTTCCCTCGCCCCGCGAGAAAGATTCGTATCCCCGCAATCGAATGTTTCCGCTGAATGTTTCCGCCGAATTTTTCGCCAGAATAATTCAATGGTAATAAACGTGTTTGTTTGTGGTGTGGTGGGTGAGTTAATTATTGTTCAGTGGAACATACCTAGGTAAAATATAAATGTTTATTTTATTATAAATGGGATTGATTAAGTATATTCTGATAGGATTTTTATAGATTACCAGGATTTTTATTCTTCTGTTTTTAGGTTGGTACCTACTTATTTCGAAATCGAATGCTATCTTTATATTAGTGTAAAACCAGGTCTTATTGGATTTGTTTTTTGAAAAAGGGTTACCTATTTTTAGGTTAGTTTCTATGTAGCTGGTATGTATTCGCGAATCGCATTGGTAGGTAATTAATACTTAACGCGTATAATATAGCCCAGTCAATAAAAACAAGTAAGTAAAGGCAAACCTTGCAAGCGAACATGTTTTCATGCGGTTTTCAGAAAAGTATTTGTTATACTTAGGAGCAGGTTTTGGTATGTTAACCGACTGCAAAAAAGGAGGTTATGAGTTTGAAACGTACGTATGTGTTATATGCCTGCGATTATCTAGTGTTTGGCTGAACTGATTTTCATGCGTATTTCAGGAAGGTATTTACTATACTTAGGCCTGTTTTTCTACGTTAACCGACTTCAAAAAAAGGAGGTTATGAGTTGCAACCGTATCTATGTAATGTATGTATGTTTGTCTAATGTTTGTCTGTGATTATCTCGCGTATGGCTGAACCTATTTTGATTCGGTTTTCAGAAAAGTATTTATTACACTCAGGAGCAGATTTGGTATTATTAATCGACTTTAAAAAAGGAGGTTATAGGTTTGAACCCTATGTATGTACCTACCTATGTTTGTCCCAGTTTGTCCACGATCATCTCGCGTTTGGCTGAATCGATTTTGATGCAGTTTTCAGAACAGTATTAGTAGTCACTTAAATAAATGTTGAAATAAATATGTTTGTTTGATTGCTTGCAGTCACAACCATAAGCTACAACTAAAGAAGATTAACTTCCAAGCGTGAAATAGGTTGGAAGGTCGATTTTCCTCGTTTATTTTTTAACATAACATAACATAAACTCACGCCTGTATTTCCCGAAGGGGTAGGCAGAGGTGCTAGCACCCACATTTCGCCAGTTAATGTTTAGGTCCCAATGTAATAGGTGGCGAGCCTACTGCCATTAACCGGGCACTTATAACATAACATAACATAACATACATAACATAAACTCACGCCTGTATTCCCCGAAGGGGTAGGCAGAGGTGCTAGCACCCACATTTCGCCAGTTTATGTTTAGGTCCCAATGTAATAGGTGGCGAGCCTATTGCCACTTATAAACCTGCGATAAATGATGATGATGATTCCCAGCCGATTTCGGCTACAGCGACTGACGCTGGACTGGCCTGGGATCGAATCCAAGACCTCGTCTCAGCAGTCCATTACCCATACCACTAGGCTACCGCGGTTATTTTTTACAGTTGAAATATTCCCAAAGTTTCGGAATATTTCGGAATACTTCCGAAGTATTCGAAGGGAATGATTCGGAATTTTTCCCGCCAGCATCTATAGGTACCACACTAATGCAGCTCCCGCATTTCGATTATTGACAAAATACGCTTCTAATAAGTCAATTTTTTCACGATTAGAAGACATTTTAGCGAAAATCCTTAATTAATAACTCATACGAAGTTTCTCAGCTGAAACTAAGTATAACACACAGATTTTCGAATCAAATTCGAAATTTGAGGGCAAAAATTCTTTTTATTTACTTTACAGTCAATTCTACCCACTTCCTGGCATAACAAAAAGTTAGACCATCGTAGAAATTTGTTTCTGTTGCCGAAATGTATGGGAAACGTTTTTGGCGATTTCTGTCTTTCCTAGTACTGAAAGCTAAAATGGTTCATAGAGTTTTTTGATCCCCACATGAAATAGAATCGATTGGCATAAAAAAAAATTTTTGGACTTTTTGCATTTTTTTTGCCAACTGTAAGTTTTTTACAAAATCTGTGAATGCAGTTCAAAATATGTCAAAAAGTTAGGGAAGGTCTTCTAAGAACGTTTTGCTGTAACTGCAACGGTTAAGGTACTTGCCCTTACTGCCCCGTTTCAAAAATACACCCTGTACTCGTATAAGCCTGTCATTTAGTATGTAAGACATTGCTTCATTTAATCACTGAGTCGTAATAAATACGAGGGTCAAACTGAAAGTTCTTAGAAAATCAAAAACTGATTACATTAGCCAGTTATTAGTTTTATTATATCTTTTCAAAATATTGTCCATTCACGTCAATACACCGCTGCATGCGATGGAACCACTGGGAAAAGCACTTTGCCCACTCGTCCTTAGGGGTCTCTTCTATGGCATCGCGATACGCAGCCACCGCTTCTTCAGCATTCATAAACCGCTTTCCTTTAAGTTTTTCTTTAATTTTTGGAAATAAATAAAAATCACAAGGCGCGAGGTCCGGGATATACGGCGGGTGACCCAGTAATTCAACGTTTGATGTCGCCAAATAGTCGATCGTTCGCTTGGCGGTGTGCGACGAGGCGTTGTCGTGGTGAAGGAGGATCCTACTGCGAGGTCGTTTCTCTCGAACTTTTTCCAAGACAAGTGGCAAACAATTGGTAGTGTACCATTCTGCAGAAACTATTTTTTGATCCTCTAACACAATTGTTGCGAAATGACCTATCCTTCCAAAGAACGAGGCCACCATTTTTTTTCCCGCACTTCGATCTCTCTTCACTTTAGTTGGCAACTCCTCGAAAGGAAACACCCACTGAGCAGATTGTCTTTTGGTTTCAGGATCATAACAGTAAATCCAGCTTTCGTCACCTGTTAGTATGTCGAACACAGCATTAGAGTCACCTCCGTTAAATCTTTCAATCATTTTACGGCACCAATCCACACGATGGAGTTTTTGAGCCTCAGTCAAATTATGAGGTATCCACCGGGCGCAAAGCTTCCTGACCGCTAAATGTTCGTGGAGGATTTTGTGCACTTGACTCATACCGATGCCTAAGCTTGTCCGAATCTGCTGATAGGTCACTCTTTTGTCAGTCTCTATCATACGCCGCACAACACTCATATCTGGTGTGTGTTGAGAGCGGACGTGTATCAGTGCTTTTCTTGAAATTTCTAAATTTTAATTATTTAAATTTGTGATTGGTCTACTGGCCAAGTTCGGTACCTCTCGTTTCGTCCTGTGAAGTCTTTACGGCTGTCTCCTCCCAGTGGGCGGCGGAAGCGAGATATCAAATACAAGATACTCCCCTGATGGTGCATCGCTGCGGTGGGCTGATTCGGTTCGATGAGACGTGAAATTCCGGTCTACTCAATTCAACACAAACTTGAAAAAGTGCAACGGGGTAAGTCGGATTCGAACCTGTGCCCTCGAAACGTGACCGGGTGCGTAAACCATTACGCCACCAGGTGAGTGACGCTGCACTCTCAAACTCTGAATCATAGTCTGCAACCTATACCGACACGGCGCGACGATATAAAAAATATATAATAGTGACATCTATTATTTAATTGGCGAACCACTTGCTCAACTAGCAGTGCGACACTGAAGTGTTGTGCGTCTGGATTATTGCTACGTGCTTGATACATCTAAGAATTCACAGATGGCGCCTGGGAGTGCTATTTGTGCTGGTTGCCGGAATAGCGTAGATAGTCGAGAATGTTTAAAATGTAGCAAGTGTCATAAGTTTTATGATCATGTATGTGCAAATGTACCAGATAAAAAAACATTCTCTTCCATGACTAAAGATCAGAAAACCAAGTGGATATGTCAGGAGTGCAAGAGTAAGGTGCCGAAGGTGGGAAACACCAACACGCCAGTAAGAAGCATTAGGGAGGAAGAACCGGGCCCTCAAAAATTTATTGATGATGATATTGGTACGGAAAACGTCACTACGAGAAAGAAGCAATCGGAAAATCAACAGATGTCCGTAACCATCGCTGGTTATACTAGTTCATTACATGATAAAGAGGCCCTGATATCAGCTATAAGTGACCAAGTACTTAAAGCTATTAAAACTGAACTACCACAGATGATATCTGGTATCTTGAAGACAGAATTATCGTATATAAAGAAGGACTTGCTCGATTTTCGCCAGTCTGTTGATTTCCTGAGCACAATGCATGACGAAATGAAGACTGTGATGGAAACTTTGGCCAAAGACAATGCACTAATTTCTAAAGAGAATTCTGAGCTGAAGGCCACTGTGTCAGAACTATCTGATCGCCTAAACAATCTGGAGCAGCATATGCGCGAGAACAACTTGGAGATGCAAGGTGTACCCGAGTACCATAATGAAAATTTACCTAGTCTTCTGAAAATGTTCCAGAGTAATTGGCTATGATCTAAGAGAAGATGAAATAGTAAAGTGCACTAGAGTTGCCAAATTGAATAAGGAAAACAAGCTACCTCGTACTATAATTATTAAGTTTAGAGGTATGGAGAATCGCGATGGTTTTTACTCCGCTGTACATAGATATAATAAATTGAACCCTGATGGCAAACTGAATACAGCACTACTGGGAATTGCAGGTGAAAAAAAACCAGTGTATGTAAGTGAGCACTTATCGCCTTGCAACAGGTCTCTACATGCCGCAGCTCGTAAAAAGGCGAAAGAACTCGGATATAAATTCACTTGGGTAAAAAACGGACGGATTTACGTTAGAAAAACAATTGATTCTAAATACATATTGATTAAGAATGGCGATAGCCTTGCTCTAATAAGTTAATACCATTAGTACGTACCCAAATACCCCTAACGGGTAATTTAATAATGATATATTGATATTTAATAGCTAAAATGTCTCTTTCAATTTATTATCAGAATATTAGAGGTATGAAGAGCAAGACTATAGATATTTACAATAATGTATTGTGTAATAACTTTGATATAATATGTATATGCGAGACTTGGCTTGATGCAAGTGTATTGTCCTCTGAGTTGTTCGATGACAGATATTGTGTGTTACGTAGGGATCGTGACCCTGCATTTCTCCGTCGGTACAAAAAAGATCATGGAGAGGGTGTGCTAATTGCTTATTCTAAAAAACTCAAAGTTTTGATGAGGAGCGACTGGCAATCAGACCATTTGGAAGATCTATGGGTACAAATCATACTGAGCGGGGATCTCACTGTGAACCTATGTGTTGTTTATCTGCCTGGGTATCTCGCGGTGCATGCGGCTTGCGATTTCATTACGAAATGTGGTCACATAGTTGATAATCTGCCTAATCACAGGACGTGTATTAGTGGGTGATTTCAATCTGCCTCATGTACTCTGGTCAGCTGAAACCGGCTGTCCTCTCAACCATTACTGTGAAAAATCTGAAGCTTTATATGACCTGTTCCATCATACTACATTGCGACAACTTAATTATAATAAGAACTATAAAGACCGAATACTAGATCTAATTATAACTGACTGCTCAGACTTACTTACTATTGCGCCAACTCCACCCATAAGTCGTCTGGATGACAACCATCCGACGTTGGAGCTTATACTTCAAACCACTCCCTATACATTAATTCAAAACACTTTGCTTAAAAAACTGTGTTTTCGTAAGACCGATTATGAAAGCTGTAAAAATGAAATATGTAAGATAGATTGGGAAGGATATGCATTGAATATGGGCTGTGAGGAATTTGTCTTATTATTTTACAACAACATACACTCAATCATAGAAAAATATACTCCAAAGTCTAGTGGGCCCAATAATAAATATCCGATATGGTTCTCCAAAAGTCTGATTAAATTGCTTTCAGCTAAAAACAAAGCTCACACTAGATTTAAGAGATATAAAAACCCCAGGGATTATGATGAGTTCTCTATGCTAAGAACTAGAGCCAAGGAAACTACTGAGCGTTGTTTCAGAGTATACATAGAGCGAATGGAAGATGACATCAAACTGAACATAAAAGCTTTTTGGCGCTATACTAAATCTAAACGTATCACCAATGATATCCCTAGTCAGATGTGCTATCAAGATAAAATTGGTACCAAGGGTGAAGATATTGTAAACTTGTTTGCGAGTCATTTCTCATCGGTTTACTCTTCCAGTACTAGAAATAATTACTGTCCTAACTTTCCGTCATCGAATTACTCCATTAGTAGTTTAAAAATAACCAGAGAAGAACTGTTAAAAAGGTTACAAAGTGTTGATCTCTCTAAGAGTGGTGGCTTTGATGGTATTCCGCCTATTTTTGTTCGTTTTTGTGCTACTGCTCTCGTAACACCGCTATTATTCATATTCGAGAAATCTTTACATGAGGGCGTGTTTCCCAGCTTATGGAAAATAGCTAGGGTCACACCAGTGCATAAGTCTGGAGACAAGGGCGATGTCTTGAACTACAGACCTATCTGTATTTTAAGCCTATTTGCCAAGATATTTGAGGGCTTCATCTATGCCCATATGTATAACCACCTCAGGCATGTATTGAGCCCACGACAACATGGATTTGTAACTGGAAGGTCAACCAACTCCAATCTATTATCCTATACCACTTATTTATGTACGGCATTCAATGATAAAGTGCAGGTGGACTCTATATATACAGACTTTTCCAAGGCGTTCGATCGAGTGGATCATTTTGCATTACTTGTTAAGGCTCAACATGTGGGAATACATGGGAACTTGCACAGGTGGTTAACCTCTTACTTATTGAACCGCACGCAGCTCGTCGCACTTAGTGGGTATGAATCTGTACCATTTTTAGCAACATCGGGTGTCCCCCAGGGGTCAAATCTGGGTCCTTTGTTGTTTTTGTTATTTGTGAACGATTTGCTGTGCAAAATTAGAAGTGAATGTCTGGCATATGCAGACGATATTAAAATCTTCAGACGTATATTGGATGACCGAGATTGTGAGGCCCTTCAATCTGATATCAATATTATTTCTAATTGGTGTGATGAAAATTCTATGGCCCTAAATATTAAGAAGTGTCAGATTATAACATTTACTAAAAGTAGGACTCCTATCAAATATAACTATAATGTCCAGGGTGATCTCCTAGAAAGAGTTAAGGTGATTCGCGATTTGGGAGTAATATTTGATTCTGAGATGTCATTCAGACCTCACTATGACCATATCTGTAGCAGAGCTAATCGTATGTTATCTTTTATCCTCAGAATCTCCCGACCGTTCCGACAAGCCGAGTCCTTGATAGTATTATACAACTCCCTCGTAAGAACCATAGTCGAGTACTGCTCAGCTATATGGGCTCCGATATACAATACACATACAGATAGATTAGAATCTATACAAAGACGGTTTATTAGATCTTTATGTTCGAAATATGGTCTCAGGCGCAAAATAAATCTGTATGAGCAGCGACTTGAACACTTTCAGATTATGAGTCTTGAGAGGAGGAGGTGGATGAGTGACCTGTGCATTCTGCACAGAATAGCGAATGGTTCACTAGACAGTTATCTGCTAAACAAATTAGACATCAAGGTACCAACGCGTTCTGTGCGTATCCCACAATTATTTACAATATCTGCAAGTAACAACAATGTATCCCAGAATGATCCGCTCGCTCGAATGTGCAGGTACTATAATTCTGTATGCTCTCGTGTGGATATATTTCACAATACTCTTGTTGAATTTAAGAGGATTTTGCGTGGTGAGGGCCTTCAGCTAGAATAAGGACTATTTTCTTTTTGTTTATTTGTTTTGTCATTAAACTTAGTCATAACTTACTTATATTTATAGCTAAGTAATAGTTAAACTGGCACTGAAGTCTACAGAAATGATGTGTACAGATGTAAGTGGATTTCAGGTTTAAAAGGCTATATTTTTTGTAGAATCATAGTCATAGTGTCATCAATCTGATGTCTGTTTCTGTACCAATTTTATAAAAAAAAAAAAATAAAAAAAAAAAATAAACACAGATGTTATTTTCAGTCGTCGCCGTAGAAGGCCGTCCCTCACGTAAATCATCAGTGAGATTAGTGCGACCACGTTTAAACTCATTAAACCAGTTGTAAACAGTCGCACGAGATGGGGCTTCATCGTGAAAGGCCAATCGTAGTCTATCATAACTTTCTTGTTGACTTAAATGACATAAAAAATCATTGCACGAAAAGGAGATACCCCATTTTGGGCCCGAGTGCACAGACATCAAACCTACCTCAAAAAATTCGTCTATTTTGTGTTATAATTTTGTTAAGACTTCATTACAATCAGCAATGGCCAAGTGCGACAAAAGTTTAAAAATGTGATTTTCATTAATCAACAAGCTTCGTAAACATTGAATGTAATACTTAATCCGATCTTCGTAAATGCGCTATGATTATACTTGCTTTATCGATTCGATTATGAAATCGAATTGATAACTAATAACTATGAATTTAAAATTCGTGGCTTTATTAAATGATTTCAAAATATCTATGTAGCATCTTTATTTTCGTTATTCAGTTCACTAATCAGAAAGACACCTGTCTCCTTCATAATGGAAGTCAAAATATCGATTGTAAATAATCGTAGTGTATTCAAAGTCTATGTAAATAATCGATCATTTAGAATTCATAATAATCTGTAACATCATATGTCATTTTCACTGATTTTCATTCCTGTCATTGAAAATGTCGCATTCGCTTTCCTTCAGCTCCCTGAAATCATTGTATTTTGCTGCTTTTACTCTGTGAATTGTATATGATTTTCGAACTAATTGACCCTTGCTTGATTACCGGACACCGTTATTCGCTACACTTGTTGACCTTGGCTTTAAAACTGGACTAGACTTTACCACATCGGCTGAAAGCTATCACAATGAGTCTCTGTGTGAATTGTGGAATCGCTACCGATCGGTGCAATATTATAGGCAGACATTTATTGAACGATGCAGTGATACTAGCTTGTATACGTGAATGGGTCGCACCACAAATAGTAAGTACCTATTCGTTATTTCTCGCTCTTTTGAAATTCTTATTATAATTAACGTTAACAAGCTGTGTGATAGCTGCTATAGAATAGAAATTACTACGAGTCTACCTAATCCCGTAGAAAATTATGTCAACTTTTGTATATGACAATTTATTTTGACTGATATGTGTAACGTTTATGAAGAACTAGCCTATATGACTAATGGAATATTCAGTGCTTATAACATGATCTCTGTTTAAGGTCAATGCAATCATTTGCGAATCTTGCTGGATTCAAGCTCAATGTGCATGTTTGGATGAGAACAGACCAGCACAATCACCAGTGGGGCACAGACAAGTGTGTATTCTGTATGTCATTGAAGTGTGCAGAGAGGTGGATAGAGACCTCCTACAAGAACTGTCAATATCTCAAACGACTTGGTTATTAACAGGAAAAATAAAGTCCAGGAATATAAGTAGTAGAACTTATTACGTATATATATTAGTTGACAGTTCTTTGAGCGGTAGGAATGCTATATTACAGCATTGCTGTAATTGTATTGTAGGTAAGAGAACAGTCGGGTGCTGTGCCCACATAATGAGTGTAATATGGTATCTCGGTTGGGCACGGTTCCAAGACAATATAACACCTCCTGCACAGTTTCTTGACAATATTTTAATAAACTATGATGATGCTTAAAAAGGGGAGGAAAGACCTAAGTCCTAGTGAAAGCACTTCTAAAGCCAAATAGGAAGATACCCGGGATAGAGATTAAAATACTTTTTAAAAATATAGTAATTTTTAAAATAATGTTGTTTTATTTTATTACCTACTTATATAATGAATTCTATATTACTACAGCAAACAAGTATGTATACAGCCTTGTGGAAAGTGGTAACCGTAGCAAAAGTATGTCACTCAGATGTTGCCGTCTGAAGTGAGGGTTAGGAAGGATTGCTTTACCACCTTTAGAGTAAATGTCAGTTGCATACCTATCATAAAACTATAAGGTTTAATATCGTGCAACAAGAAAGTAGCTAAAGCATGTCTTTGCTTTGACATATCAGTTTTATTATTTAGCATATATAGTTGACCATTCCACATTAATGACGTAAAAATATTAATGACCTGCCCTTTACTATACTAATAAAACCTGCTAACCTACTTGCAAATAAAAGCGATACGCGATTAACTTGTGTAGCTATCACACACAACACAACATAAGACGCTGTTTGACCGCATTATGTATTACAACATAACCTAAAAACCTATGAACCATGCTCGATTTAACAAACTTGGCCATTGTGAATCGTCGTGAAAATTAGGCAAACAAAATGTCCTTGGATGGTCTAAATATTGCCTAATTTTCAACGCTGTACATGCGGGCCCAAGATTGTATGAGAGTTAGGGGTTGTCCTTTTCTCGTGTTAAATTCATGTTAACGTGACACAGACAATTTTCAATTTGCCGCCAAATCGTAAAACAAATGATAAATGAACGAAATATATACTCAGTAATATTGGCAAAGAGTTCTATTTTCAAATTTTAGAATTTTTTTTAATTATATTGTTTATAAGTGGCCAGTTCTAAGAACTTTCAGTTTGACCCTCGTATACTACAACCAGACTGTGGTAGTTCCTTCACCTCCGCAATATAGATTCTAAACTGACAGCAGAGATAATGTAATTACATTATTAATTTTTACGACATGATATTTTCTACTGCTTTTGATTGTTATTTTTCTTATGATTTTTATTTATGTATGCGTTTCTCCCCATCGTTGCCACTGCGGTGAAGCTGTCGACAGCCTTGGGCACCATGGCCTTTCATGCAGCAGAAGCGCTGGGCGTATATCGCGACACGCCTGCATCAACGACATTATCCGTCGTGCTCTTGTCACCCGCTGGCGTACCAGCCATTCGTGAACCTAATGGACTGGTGCGTGACGATGGCAAGAGACCGGATGGTATGTCGTTGCTACCTTAAAAGATGGGTGGACAGTGGCCTTTGGTGTGGGACGCAACGTGTGTCGACACCCTTGCGCCTTCACATCTTCCAAGCACAGCAGGCTGTGCCGGCGCTGCTGCAGCATCTGCGGAAAACCTCAAACGGCGCAAATACTGTAACTTAACAGGTGATTATGTTTTTGAGCCGTTTGGGGTTGAAACGTTGGGGACATGGGGCCCAAGTGCCCGTTTTCTTTACAAAGATCTAGCAAAGCGGCTGATCGACGCCACACGTGACCAGAAGGCTGGTTATTACCTTGCACAGAGGTTAAGCATTGCCATTCAACGTGGCAATGCAGCCAGCCTTCTGGGTACGTTACCGGTCGGTGACGATGCGGAGGAATTCCACGACGCATTATGTATGTAAATATTTTATTAATATCTTTATTTTCTTTAGTATAAACTTATGTATAAATGATAATAAACCTTATATCTTATATCCTATGTCTTTTTACATAAATTTGTATGCAATGTATGTGTACAAAGGACTTCAAACACAGTCTAAAAATTGTTAACGAATAAATAAATACTAATACTAAATAGGTACATCCACCCTTTGAATTTTATTGTTAAAGCTCGAGAGTCTTGTTCCTTATTTCGCAATGTTCTAATTTCCTGATTAATGTGCCATGATGGACGCAATCGAAGGCCTTGGATAGATCACAGAGAACACCTGATGCATCACGCTTACCTTCCCAGGCTTCGTAAAACAATTCTATACCAGCATCAGTAGTCGGACGTGGTATATAGTTGCGGCACGCTATGATGGCCGTTTTGACGTGACTGATTTTGTTCGTTTTCTCTTTTTTGGTGCGCTTAGTATTGGATAAAGAACTGTTATACGACAACTAAAGCAAAATATGGCGAGCGATTAACTTCACACACCAAAAAAGAGAAAACGATCAATACCAGTTGTGTCAAACCGACCGTCATAGCGTGCCGCAACTATAGGAAACCCAAACTTAACTCAAGGTTGGAAATTCGATGTATCTTTGGCGCTGCCAGCCTTGAACAAATGTACGACTTTGCTGTTTCATTAAATCAGGAATCATATCGCTATTGACACAGTCATTAAACACAGTTGCTAAATGGGGGACAATAATATCAATGATACCTGACACAATTTTGACTGATAATCCCTGATCCGTGGTTTTTTAACATCTGAAATATGAAAGCACTTACCAATGGTAATACGATGATCCTTATCAGTAACAGCATAAATTGGTATTTCTGTATCGCCTGTCTTTCTTCTCTCGTTTGCATCCCAGACAGCCCCAATTATAGCATTGTTTACAAAGTCTACCGGAGTTTTTGCAAGTTTCACATTGATATCAATACGTAATACGTGTATTACTCCCATTATAACCCCGAGTATAACCTGAAAATAAGCACCTAATTATTTTATATTCTACGTATTTTTTTTTATAATATGTATTCCTTTTTACCCGACTGCGCTATTGAAGGAATTGTATTGCGTGTATTTGTTTCTGTATGAACGAATTCGAACGAAACGTCGGCTGGACGAATTTCGATGAATGGGGTCCAAATTAAAGGTATTCATCTCCCAAGTATGACACAGGTGACTGATTTTAAACGTAATATTATAATATTATAGAACTGCAGATTATATTATTAGTTTTGTTTAACTCTATTTTTGACTATACTTTACTGTCCTTAATGAAATGTCCAGCCACACAATTGTACATTAAAATTGAATACATGATTAACCTTTGATATTCAATACTTTTTCCATTTAATTAATCTTTTATTCACAGCCATTTATAGCATAATAATCGGACCAAATTATGCAAATAATAGTTGCTTAGAAATCAATAGGGTTTTATAATTATATGTACATAACTGGTTATAGCTCTTCACTATCTTGAATGTCCCTAATTAGTTGACCACGACTGTATATACAAAAAAAAAGTATATAAGTATGTTTATCCACATTTTAGATTCCATAATGTCCAGCCACACAATTGTACATTAAAATTGAATACATGATTAACCTTTGATATTAAATACTTATTCCATTTAATTAATCTTTTATTTACAGCCATTTATAGCTTTTTTTTTCGTGTGGAAATCCCCTCGGGTACCCCCCCTGCCGGAGCCGGAAGGGGAGGTTATGTCGGACTCGAACCGACTAAAACCGCACGCCTACTGTGGGTCTTGGTGCTAGGCCGGAGGTGAGGTTGTCATAGACATATCCCTCGCACCCCGGCTGACCCAGGGCCATCCCTTACGGTCTGGCCCTCCTCAGGAGGGGGGACAACGGTGTCCCCAACTCGACCCCGGAATGGGGAGGCGCGCTATTTAGCGCGCCGCCGCCGACAGCCATTTATAGCATAATAATCGAACCAAATATTGCAAATAATAGTTGCTTAGAAATCAATAGGGTTTTATAATTATATGTACATAACCGGTTATAGCTCTTCACTAACTTGAATGTCCCTAATTAGTTGACCACGACTGTATATACAAAAAAAAAATCTAAGTATGTTTATCCACATTTTAGATTCCATAACACAAACTAGTTAAGCTTAGCTTGTCATGGGTCTATTTTTTATCGTGCGATAAATCCCCACGGATACCACCCCCACGGAGCCGGTGGAGGTGGTTATCGAAGGGGAGGTGGTTCGGGTTGTGGGGACCACAGTGTCCGCATCTAGCCCCGGTTACGGGGAGGCGCACTTTGCGCCGCAACCGCGACCTCCGGGTCTAGATAGCTTTGTGTATAATAACAGTGTAACGATTCATACTATACAGTCTGTTAAAGAAGCCGTCTAGACGGAGCAATCGTGAGGGGGTAGGGGAGTGGTGGGGACGGAGTATTATTCGGGTACGCCAATACATTTTACTCGGTACTAAGGATTCAGGGCTGTCTCATTTGTAATCACACTAGTCAGGGTTTTGATTTATAATTTTTTTCATGATTCTTTTTGTGAGTTAAAATTGTTCTTTTTAGCGCTCCAAGATAGCGGACACAAAAATTTGACAAAAATCGATATACGAGTATGTATGAATCAGGCTTTTTGGGCTCGCTGATTGCGAATATATCATCTATTTAGCGATACAAGATGGTGGACTCGAAATTTTCACCAAAGTCGATACGGGTATCGCTTTCGGGGTAGTGGTATGGGTAATGGACTGCTGAGATGAGGTCTCGGGTTCGATCCCAGATTTACCATGGCACACACCAATGACTTTTCGATGCTTTTCGAAGTTATGTGTGTATTTATCGCAGGTTTATAAGTGCCCGGTTAATGGCAACAGGCTCGCCACCTATTACATTGGGACCTAAACATAAACTGGCGAAATGTGGGTGCTAGCACCTCTGCCTACCCCTTCGGGGAATACAATCCAAGATGGCGGACTCGATTTTTTTAATTAAATCAATATGGGTGGGGTTTTCGAGGTTTTTAGACATGATAATTACGAATATTTCATCAATTTAGCCATCGATGATGATAACGATGATATTATTATGGTGGATAATCATATCATCGTTATCATCTTACCTATTGTCCTTCTTTCTTTTTAGCTTTTTATTCGCTTTCGGTTAAGCTTTTACAGCTTTGTTGGGAGCCAGTGCTCGCTAGTAAGGTTAATTTGGCCTTTTTTCTTTCTTTTAAAGCCATACACGTGCCATGAGGTACTCTGCACAGGGCACGGTACGCACCAATTTCAGTATTCCAAAAAATAGGTCGTTAAAACACTACATATTTGCAGAACGAATAAGATATATGATACGAGACTTATTCCTAGTCTAAATAAATTGTGACTTACACCACTTGGTCCGGATAGAGCTGAACGCATGTCTAACCAACCGGGGACTGGTTCGCAGTATGAAGCAATCACTGGAAGTCACAACATTATTTATTACATCATTATAATATTTCTATGAAATTTTATGGGTCCTGTCCACCCACTGAAGTTTCCCACTGGTGGGTGGAAGGGCAATTCATGATTGCCCCTCCACCCACTATGCAAGTGTTTACCGAAATAAGTATAAGTTATCGATTATAGCATTTATTATGCTAACTATACAATACGATTACATCAGGAAAAATGAATTACTCAGATGGGGCTTGAACCCACGATCTTTACCTTACAGGGGGAATGCTCTTCCAATTGAGCTACTGAACCACACCTGAATCAATTCAAATTTCCCTTCTCTACCTACGGCGGTGAAGTCATCAACCAACACTCTTATGAATTTTTCTGTTCAAGCCTCACCTGATTAATTCATCTTTCCTGATGTCATCGAAGGGATAATGCCATAGTTTTATGCTATTGGTTATTTATGTTGCTTATTTTTTCTTTTATGGTATCATAGGATGGTAAGATATTCTTATGCCATGCCATAAGTGCTTTTTTTTATCTTGCGTCTTTTTTTTTCTCGGGTTGTGGAGACCACAATAATGTCCCCATCTAGCCCCAGTTACGAGGAGGCGCACTTTGCGCCGCCGCCGCAGCCTGCTTCTGCTAGGGTGACAGGCGGCTCCACCGGTCACCCCCAGGCCAGCGCTCATGGAGGACGGAGGTCATCCTGCGACCTCCGACGTCCGGTTCGCCTTCGCTCTGCACGGGCTTCCCGGGCCCGGAGTCTGGTTCGGACCCGACCGGCCGCCTCCTTCTCGAGCATTACTTGCTCGCAAAAGGAGGCGGCCGCACCCCAAGCGTTCGCGTATCGTACCATCTCGCTGTGAGCAATGTGACGAGTGTGAATACTCCCACCCCCAGAGCCGCCACTAGGACGGTCCTCGGCATGTCCCACGCCGGGCACTCGGTCAGCGTGTGCAGCTCTGTGTCCTCGCTCGCATCACAATGATGGCACTCGGACGTTGGCTCCTTCCAGAGCCGACACAGGTAACTCCCGAAACACCCGTGTATTCACCTGCGTCAGCTGGTACGAGAGGCTGCCGTGTGGCCTCTCTAGCCACTCCTCCATGATGGGTCTTACCGCCGCTATTACGGCGTGCCCTGCGCTTGGTCGCCAAGTCGTAGCTCCCATTCCGCTACCATGTCCCTGTGGAGCTGAGACCTCACGGCCCGAATTTCTTCGGGCTCGGGTTCCCGTCCCTGCCCCCGCGCCAACTTTCGATGCCGATATAGCATCGAAAGGGCTCTCGCATCCAGGTTCCACGGTAGGGATCCGGCAAGGAGACTCGCCGCCTCGAAGGATATCGTGCGGTACCCCCGCGGTACCCCCTAATGGCCCTGCTGGCCATTGCACGATGCGGTCCACGCAGCAGACGCGCATTGTGGACCGTCAGGGTGTGCGGATGGACCGCAGAGGAGGATGGAGAGCGAGAAAAGTTTTATTCGTTTTTATTACCGTTTTAGATTGGTAAAAGTATCACCTACAATAATAAATTACAGTAAAATTGGCACTCGCCAACAACCTTTTTTCAAATTTGCACTTGAAAGCACAGCTGTAGTGGCCGAGCTGAAGGCTATCTACGGGGTCCACAGGTGGCGGATAGTGGAACGTCCATCAGATAATGATGCACCGCTGCGAATATGTAAATAAGCAGTCCCCGACCATTCAGCGGCAAGATTAACAGAACGTGGTGGATAGCTCATTGGGACGGGCTAACCTATAAAATGCCACATAAGGTTCCCTGACGATCTTGTGACGAAGCGAGTAAGTGTCGCAACTTAAAGGCACTCCCCACCCCCTGATGCCGGGCAGCAGCGGCAGCAGTACTGACCAGGGGCCGAGGTAAAGGATACCGGTAGGGCTTTGGACCAGAATATCATCGATTGAGTAATCGGCTGGTGAACTGCGGAACGGAAGGCAATTGGGGCAACCACCGTTCTGAGCGCCCTTATAAGGAGTATGAAAATGGAAACAGAAGAAAATATGGTTCTTGACAACGGGTTGATGCGATGTAATATTCCGCAAAGTACCGCCGTTCCGCCGAGTCCGGCAGGAGTAGAAGCAAGGCTGCACCGGTCGTCATCATGCGAAATCCTTGCCACATCGGTACATGGAACGTGTGTACAATGCTACCAAAAGGAAAATTGGAAGAATTAACATCGGAAATGGATAGGTTAAAGATAGATATATTAGGAATTAGTGAGGTCAGATGGGGAGGGAACGGAGATTATTGGAGCGGAGACTACAGGGTAATATATGCAGGGGATGAACAAGGTACAAATGGGACAGCAATCATACTTAATAGGAAATGGGGAGCACAAGTAGAGAATGCAATTCACCATAGTGACCGAAAAATCGCCATTAAGATAAAGGCCAAGCCAGCAGATCTATTTATAATTCAGGTGTATATGCCAACTGGAAGGCACCCAGATGAGGAAGTTGAGCAGGTGTATGACGATATGGAAACACTAATAGATTTAGCTGCAGAAAAAGATAATTTGATCGTCCTGGGAGATTTTAATGCAGTGGTGGGAGAAGGAGCAGTTGAGGATGTCATGGGAAAATTTGGGCTAGGGAAAAGGAATGCGAGAGGGCATAGGTTAATACGATTTTGTCAGGAAAACAGTCTCTCAATAAGTAATACACTATTTAAACAACCGAAAAGAAGATTATATACTTGGAAGATGCCTGGGGACATTGGTAGATACCAGATAGATTATATACTGATAAGAGCTAAAAACAGAGAACAGGTGAAAGCATGGAAAACCTTACCAGGTGCAGATTTACATACAGACCATAACCTATTGATTGCTAAATTTAGTTTTAATATTAGAAAACAGAAGAGGAAAAATATACCAAAGAAAGTAGATTTAAGTAAACTTCAATGCAATAACAGAGTGCAATATAGTAATATGATAGGTGATAGATTAGCATTAAGTAAAGAAAATAGAATTTATACAGAGACAGATATAGATAGTAGATGGAACAACTTTAAAACTATAATAAATACTTCTGCAGAGGAGTGCTTGCAAAGGGAGAAAATAGTACCAAGAAAGAAGTGGTTGAATAGGGAAATTATGGATATGATGTTAGAAAGAAGAAAATTACGAAGTAGGAATGATGACTACAGTAAAAATGAATATAAGAAACTGACCAATAGAATAACATTAAAATGCAGAGAATACAGAGAAAAGGATTTAAAAAATGACTGTGATAATATAGATAAACACATGAGGGAAGGAAAGATTGACAAGGCATATAACATAATTAATAAACTAGCAAAGGTACACAAACCTAAGACTACCGTTATACTGAACGAATCAGGACATTTAGAAATGGATAGTAGAGATATCGTGGAACGATGGAGGAGGTATATTGAGAAGCTTTATGAGGGGGAAGGAATGATGGAGGATGATATGGAGAGGGAAAGTGAGATAGATAAGAATGAACTGGGACCACCTATTTTGAGAAGAGAGTTTGATATAGCTCTGAACAGCATAAAGAACGGGAACTGATGGGATACCAATTGAACTAATGAAATGTGCCGTTTGTCCACCAATGCATGATGAATTGTTCCAAATGACTCAATGCATGTACGCTGAAGGAAAAGTGCCAAACGACTTTAAAGTGAGCAAAACTGTCCCACTGCCTAAAAAATTAAATACACTCAAATGTGAGGAGCACCGTACCTTAAGCCTCATTTCCCAGGTCTCAAAAATACTGCTAAAAATAATGCAAAACAGACTAAGAGCCAAAGTGGAAGAAGTAGTAGGAGATGATCAGTACGGCTTTAGACAAAAGAAAGATACAAGAGAGGCTATATTGGCATTGTCTAGAACATCACTACGAGGCGCCGCTTCACCTCGCCCAGCGGTACATCCGCGGGCTGCGCGCGGGGCGTCCGCGGGCTGCGGGGAGAGAGGCGGCCACCGACGAACGCGAGCCGCCGGCGCACGGCACTTGCCGGCTCGACGCGGCCACGATAGGAAGCCTCAATTACTCAAGCAAGCGTCTTACATTCCAAAACTATTGTAACTACCTTAACTTAGTAAAAGGAAGATTCTATCACAAAGTTATAGTCTCATTTTATTAACACACTCAAGATCATGGTCCTTCGATCGTCAAGAATGAAAAGAACCGGGTAGAAAAATCAATACCCCGTGGCGTCCGAAGAAAGAACACCAAGGGCGTAGCATCGCTTCGGCTTCGGCGGCGTTCAAGCACGTTCAAGCGGCGTTAGTTCGACTTCGGGCACCACGAGCCAGTAGAAAACCAGGATTGTCGTGAGATCTTCCCATTTATTAAGTGTTCCATTCGATCAATATCCCGTTCCCAGTAGGTACCTACAGTGATTTTTTCTCTTCTTGGGCCAAATCTGCAAGTCATTTGCAGACCGTTTCTGTGTAGGTACTTACCTACCTACACAGTAATTTTTCCTCTTCTTGGGTCAAAACTGCAAGTCATTTACAGACCGTTTACCCACCTATACCTACACAGTAATTTTTTTCTCTTATCGGGTCGAAACTGCAAGTCATATATAGACCGTTTCTATATACCCGCCTGTACCTACACAGTAATTTTTTTCTCTTATCGGGTCGAAATTGCAAGTCATCTATAGACCGTTTCTATATACCCGCCTGTATCTACACAGTAATTTTTTTCTCTTATCGGGTCGAAATTGCAAGTCATCTATAGACCGTTTCTATATACCCGCCTATACCTACACAATCATTTTTTTTCTCTTATCGGGTTAAAATTGCAAGTCATCTACATAGGTACCGTTTTTGTATACCCACCTACTTTATACTCGCTTCTCTTTTATCATGGCTGACGCCAAAGAATTAATTAAAAAGCGAGGTGCAATAAAATCACAGCTTACCCAATTTACCACATTCTTAAACCGCGCTAAGACATGTCAACAATTAAGCGAAGCACAATTACTCGAATTAGAATTAAGAATTGAAAGAATTGTCGTCTTATATGCTTCTTTTGATGTTATACAGAGCCAGTTGGAGCAGCTTTCGGAAAACCCCGACGAGCAGTGCATCGAGCGTGAGCAGTTCGATAATACCTACTTCACGCAGGCAGGAGCTGCACGGGCGCTGCTTCACCTGCATCGCTCCCAGCTCGAGTCAAGGTCAAAGGTAGGCTCTCGTGAACCGACTTCAGTTACCAATGTCGCTCGTTTACCTAAAATTGACTTACCTCACTTCAGCGGTGGCTATAAGGATTGGCTAGAATTTAAAGATATTTACGTCTCACTAATTCATGATGACAAAGGCATTAATAATATAAATAAATTCCACTATTTACGATCCTCCCTTCACGGTAATGCATCATTAATTATAAAGAGTTTGGATTTTAGAGCAGACAACTATGACAGTGCTTGGCAATTACTATGCGATAGGTACGACAACCCCCAATTGCTGGTTACCAACCACATCCAAGCTTTGCTAAGCGTAGAACCCATCCGTAAGGAATCTAGTCAGGGACTGCGGAACATCATTGATGTAACCAATAAAAATCTACATTCCCTATCCACGCTTGGGTTACCGGTAGACAACTGGGATGCCATAGTAATACACCTGATGTCATCTAAATTAGACTTAGTTACCAGTAGGGAATGGGAGAATCAAAGGAATTTTTTATCTCGCCTACCCTCATTAGATACATTTATCAAATTTCTTTCTAATCGTTCCAATGTTCTAGAGATTATAGAAGAGGCTGAAACAGTAAGGTCCAAGACTGTGCCATCACAAGGCACTCAAAAAACTTATACTGTGGCCCCTAACAAAGGTAAGCATAGCACCTCATGTCCCTTGTGTAAAGAAGATCACTACCTATTTAAATGTGAAAAATTCAGAGCTCTTGATGTTAGTACCCGCCTATCTAAAGTCAAAGAATTTAAGACATGCTTGAATTGTTTGCGACCAGGTCATACTGTAACAACTTGCAAGCTCGGTCACTGCAAATATTGCAAGACCAAACACTCGCATAACAATGGTTCTAACCCTGACAGTATTAAGGAACATGTAACCTTGTCAGGTACTAATTATATTCACTCATCTTCCCATGTACAGTAAGCTTCAGAGAAAAGGAACCCCCCTTGATAATGGTTTTATTCTCAAGGGGGGTTCCTTTTCTCTGAAGCTTACTGTACTATTATCCACAGCATTGGTAAGAGTCACGGACCATACTGGGACGCAACACAGCGCCAGAGTCCTGCTCGACAATGGGAGTACAGCTAACTTTATAACCAGGGATTTGTGCGGTAAGCTACATCTACCTACTAGTAGTGTTAGCTCACATGTTGCAGGCATAAGCAATCAACTGGCAAAGGTCACCCAATCTTGTAGCCTACATTTACAATCATATGATGGGTCTTATGACATCGAAATTGATTGTTTAGTACTGCCGGAAATTACCACCACAATACCTAGCACTCACATAAACACACAAAACCTACAACTGCCAGTAGGAATAGCATTGGCTGACCCTACATTTAATGTACCAGCTGCCATTGACCTACTTGTTGGGGCTGATATATTTTGGAGGGTGATTGGCCACAATCGCATAAAGCTAGGTAAACATATGCCTATACTCAATGAGTCAAGGTTTGGATGGCTCATTACTGGGTCCATCATCCCTCACAAAACTAAACATCAGAGTATATGTATGCTTACACATGCCAATCACACATTACCCAGTCAAGAGCCCACGGATCTCTCAAGGTTTTGGGAACTGGACTCCATCTCACCCACGTTTCATCTAACAGCTGAAGAGCGTGCATGTGAACAAAACTTCATAAGCACGACAAAGCGTAATTACGATGGACGTTTTGTAGTTACAATTCCATTCAAGGAAGATTCAAGGGTCCTGGGAAATTCATATGACATGGCAGTCCGACGCTTCTTATCACTAGAGCGTAGATTCGAACGGGACACAGTATTTAAGAGTCTCTACGTGGAATTTATGCAGGAGTATGAAGCGTTGGGCCACATGTGTGTGTAGCACCTAAGCCATCGGCATCTCCACAATACTTCCTACCACATCATGGTGTATACAAGGAGTCAAGTACGACAACAAAACTTCGTGTTGTCTTTGACGCCTCTGCCAGCACCACTTCTGGCAAGTCCTTAAATGACATCCAGTCTATAGGACCCAAGATACAGGATGACTTACTATCCATACTATTGCGGTTTCGTCAGCACAAATACGTTGTATCCTCAGACATAGAAAAGTTCTTTCGTCAGGTACAAATTGATGAAACACAGCGACCCCTACAACAAATAGTCTGGCGCTCTGACCCATCCTTACCCCTCAAAACATATACATTGAATACCGTAACTTATGGTACAGCATCGGCTAGTTTCTTAACCACACGATGCTTATCACAATTAGCAATGGAGGTAAGGGATGAGCGCACCCGTCAATCAATAAAGAGAGACTTCTATGTCGATGACTATCTATCTGGTAGTGACTCTATAGAGAGCACGATTGCTCTATGTAGAAACATAGTAACTACTCTCACATCTGCCAAGCTCAATCTTCGCAAATGGCAGTCAAACAATATGCAAATACTACAGGCTATCACACAAACATCGGTCACCAAAATTCAGACCTCATCTTCAAACACTAGCACACCCAACACGGTCAGTTTAAGCATAAACGAACCTTGTAAAGCGCTTGGTGTCAACTGGTACTGTCACGACGACACTCTCACATTTTCTATACACATGCCAGACTTTGCTGCCTTGACCATAACAAAACGCTTGATCTTATCTACAATTGCACAAGTATTTAACCCACTGGGGCTTCTATCTCCATGCATTATTGAGGCCAAACTTGTGATGCAGAAGTTGTGGGTAGATCAATGTTCATGGGATGAGGAAGTAAAGTCAGACATTAAGACAGCATGGCTTAAGTTTGCCACTAAATTACCCCTGCTTAACCAACTCAGCATTCCACGTTGGGTCATGTGTGACAAGAACTCATCTGTCGAGTTACACATTTTCTCAGACTCATCAGAGAGGGCTTATGGAGCCTGTGTATATGTTCGCTCTGTGGACAGTGAGGGCGCAGTTCATACCAGCCTACTCACATCAAAAAGCAAGGTAACACCAATAAAGGCAACCACAATCCCAAGGCTTGAGCTTTGCGGCGCCTTGTTGGGTACCAGGCTGTGCACAAAGGTGCTTGCCTCCCTGACACTTAAGCCAACCAACTGCACCTTCTGGTGTGACTCAATGATTGTGTTAGGGTGGCTTTCCACATCACCCGCCACGCTGAAACCTTTCGTGAGGCATAGGGTTACGGAGATCCGGGAAGGCTTTGGTAATTACCCATGGCGCCACGTAACAACTAAAGACAATCCCGCTGATCTCATCTCCCGTGGGGTAAGTCCTGACCAAATAGGTCAAACACCCATGTGGTGGTCAGGACCTTCATTCCTATCAACGGAACCAGCGCTTTGGCCGTCAATGCCTAACAAAAGGGAAAACTTAGCATTACCCGAATTAATTAAATCAGTAACAAACATTAACTCATTTTCAAGTGTCAATCAGATTGCGAACGATTCAGCACTTCATAAGTTAATTAACAATACATCTAATTACTTAAAATTACAAAGAATATTATCTTATGTCTTCAGATTTATAAATCGTTGCAAGGGAATACATAACCATAGTAGTACCTTGGTCAGTAGTGAACTATCCTATAGCTCTAACTTTATAATGAAAACTATACAAAGGGAAATGTTCCCTGAAGAGTACAACCTACTCACACAGGGTAAACTCTTGCCAAGGAAGAGTCGTATCAAGAGCCTGTCACCCATGATAGAGTCAGGTGTCATTAGAGTCGGTGGCAGACTAAATAACTCTTGTTACGATTATAACATCAAACACCCCATTATACTATGTAGTAAACATCATATCACTAAGGTGATCTTTAGAAACTATCACCTACGTCTATTTCATGCTGGACCACAGCTACTTTTAGCCAATATAAGACAGGAATACTGGCCTTTAGGGGGTAGGAACCTCGCCAAATTAACCACACGAAAGTGTGTTAGATGAGAACCCATAATGGGTAACTTGCCCAAGGAACGAGTTCAACTGGAGTTTCCCTTTCTAGAGACTGGTACCGACTACGCCGGGCCTATTCTCATAGCCGATCGCAAGGGTAGAGGTAGCCGACTTATCAAATCATATATTTGTGTATTTGTGTGTCTAGCCACGAAAGCGGTTCACCTGGAGCTTGTCTCGGACCTAACTAAACATGCCTTTATTGCAGCTCTGAACAGATTCATTGCTCGTCGGGGGAAGCCGAGAACTGTTTACTCTGACAATGGTACCACCTTCATAGGTACCTGTAATGAACTAGCAGACCTGCTAAAACAGGATATCTCCTCGGAGATGGCACATACAGGTATTAACTTTTCATTCATTCCGGCGTACACACCCCATTTCGGTGGCTTATGGGAGTCAGCTGTTAAGTCAATCGAGCATCATTTGAGGCGTGTCCTCGGTTTAACGCACCTCACATATGAGGAAATGTCTACTTGTCTGACCCAAGTAGAAGCAATCTTAAATTCTCGCCCCCTCACACCTCTGTCTACTGACCCGTCCGACCTGTACCCTCTAACTCCTGCACACTTCTTAATTGGGAGATCTCTCACATCTCTGCCGCATTCGCAACTTGCCAACCATAACGTCAGCAGCTTGAAACGATTCCAGCGTGTTCAGTACCTGAAGGAGCAGTTCTGGAACAGATTCTCAACAGAATACATCCATTACTTGCAGCAGCGGACCAAATGGGTTGAGTCACATGGGGAGCTGAAGGAAGGCACTATGGTGGTCCTAAAGGACCGACAGTCACCACCGCTCGTGTGGCCATTGGGACGCATCGTACGCCTCATCCCGGGAAGAGATGGCATAGCTAGAGTCGCCGACATCAAAACCACAAGAGGTCTAGTACGACGCGCCTATAATACCATCTGTCCCCTTCCAGTGTAATCTTGAAGACTACGACTCTTCAACGCCGGGAGCATGTCTAGAACATCACTACGAGGCGCCGCTTCACCTCGCCCAGCGGTACATCCGCGGGCTGCGCGCGGGGCGTCCGCGGGCTGCGGGGAGAGAGGCGGCCACCGACGAACGCGAGCCGCCGGCGCACGGCACTTGCCGGCTCGACGCGGCCACGATAGGAAGCCTCAATTACTCAAGCAAGCGTCTTACATTCCAAAACTATTGTAACTACCTTAACTTAGTAAAAGGAAGATTCTATCACAAAGTTATAGTCTCATTTTATTAACACACTCAAGATCAGGCATTGAGACTAATTGTGGACAGAAGGATGGAATTGGGATTGGATACACATATAGCATTTATTGACCTGAAGAAGGCATTTGACAAAGTGGACTGGAAGCTCATGATGAAGGCACTTCAAGAAGCGGGGGTAGACTATAGAGATAGAAGGATCATCATGGAACTATACAGGGAACAGGAAACAATGATTGAAGTTAATGGAAAAAGGGCAACAGCATGAATCCGCCAGGGCGTAAGACAGGAATGTCCTCTATCACCACTTATTTTCAACATATTCATAGAGAATGCTATTAAAGAAATTAAAGAGAGTTCTAGTGGGGGGTTAAATTCAATGGGGAAAGTATTAAATTTATTAGATTTGCAGATGACATTGCTGCTCTAGCAGAAAGCGGCAATGAGTTACAGGACCTGATGAGCACGGTGGGCAATGTTTTTCTAAAATACAGACTAAAAATTAACAGTAAGAAAACTAAAACCATGATAACCTCAAAACATCCATCGATACAGAGACCTATTGTACTAAATAACAACAACGTAGAGCAAGTGGATAGTTTTAGGTATCTCGGTAGTATTTTGAACAGTTACTCACGGTGTGCACAGGATATAGTGGCCAGAATTGCAATAGCTAAGCAAGCATTCAACAACGAGAAGTATTTACTCAAGACAAAAAATATTTCATTATTAATAAGGAAAAGATTCATAAAAACCTATGTTTGGAGCATTGCACTCTATGGATGTGAGACATGGATAATGACAAAAGGGGACAGAGACAGGCTGGAAGCGTTCGAAATGTGGTGCTGGAGAAGAATGGAGGGGATAAGCTGGACAGAAAAGATGACGACCGAAAGAGTACTAAATTGGGTGCAAGAGGGAAGGTCTTTATTGAGAATAATCGAGAACCGAAGAGGAAAGATGATTGGCCACCTGATAAGACATGACTTGTTCATGAGAAACATCATAGAGGGGAAAGTAGAAGGAAAGAGAGGAAGAGGTAGGCCAAGAGGAACATTTATGGCACAGATAAAGGTAAAGATACAAGTCACATCGTATCAGGAGGTGAAAGGATTGGCGGAGCAGAGAGAAGAGTGGCGATTACTCCACCAACAAGAGCGTAGCTCTTAAGTTACAGAGAGAGAGAGAGCACTTGAAAGGTTAATTTGGATAAAACTATTTCATCAATTTATTTTTATTTTCATTTAGAAAAATTCATTTAGAAAAAAAAATGTCCAAAAACGTAGTTTCACCCACAGCGTTTTCAGCTTTCAGCTTTACAAAAATGTATAACACAAGCGTATTAGGATAAAGATTTTAAGCACGCTTGTGGTTTCTGGTTTGTTCTGTGTTCTGAGGTCACAAAAAAAGTGAAATAATCAACAAAGTGACAGCTTAGGTTGTAACACTTATAAACTCATTATTTGCAAGAATAAATGAATCAAGTTTATTGTTAAACTTTCAAATTACTAAGTTTTTAAAACTTTCCAGACAGTGTATTTCTTATATTAAATAATAAATTAAGGATCGACTGTTAAAAAGTTCTTTGTTTCGTCAAGAATGTATTTTGTAACTTAAAAATCACTCTCCTGTAAAATTACAGTTTTCAATACATCACTTTATTGAAGCTAAGAGGCGATATAATATAAAAATCTATATACTTCAAAAACATTGGTGTCTTTATTCATACTCTGCCTCATACCGTATATACTCGTAATAATTTAGCACACGCAAATAATTTCATTCCACAACTTGAACGTATGAATACGTGTGAAGAAACGTCATCCCACGCATGCTCAAGCTGTGGAGTGAACTCTCGCAGTGCGCACTATGAACTTAAGGAATGTTTCTTTTGACTGAAATTCGCTATCTCCAGTATTTCAAGTCCTTCCTCTACAGGTGGGATGAAAATCTTCCACCCTATATATAATAGTACCTACGAGTACGATGTCGATACTTACTCTATTAATACTCTTGCACACATTGTATAGTACAATCTGAAATCTTGATTCTTACCTATAGGAGGTCGAACTACGCATACAGGTAAATCTTTAGCAGACGTTCTAATTAAATCCTCAGTGACTGCCTTTGTGAACGTATAAGTATTCGGCCAATCAACTATTAGGCTGCAAAAAAAAGGAAGTTTAAAAACGGCAACCAGAGTACGATGAGCCTAAAAGTTTTCTTCGGCGAGAACGAGTATTTTTTAAGAGTAGTAAAAAAATCGACCATCGGATGTACACGTACGCATCAGATTACGATAAAGGAAGGGTGAATTTTAATAATGTAATGATTTAATGATAAGTTCAATGTTTTCAATGGGTAAAAACGAACGTGGAAAATCCAAGGGAGACGGGGGTTACCTTTTATTACTCAAGAGACCAATCAGTTGAGTAGAAGAGAATCGAAAATACCCACGGCACAGACAGTTGAGCTTAGTAATTGAGCCTTGAGTAAAGAACGATTTCAAAAGGGTCCATCCCTTTTACAACACAATCAGAACTAGTTGTGCCATATTTGAAATATGTGGGACACATAGACCAGTCGTCGTCGCAGGTACAAATCCAATGAAGCACGTCCCGCTAGCACTACTAGTTGTGCGATCCCGTTAGTCTACAGGATTTCAAAAGGGGTGGCCCTTTTGAAATAGAAAAATATACTGCGTTTTGTTAAGTCATATCTCAACTCATCACAATTTGGCCCAGAAATCCTCGTCTCCTTTAGATTTTCCCCGTTCGTTTTTACCCATTGAAAACATTGAACTTAGCAGTCAAATACTTTAAAATTTAATTTATTTAAACACAAAACAGTTTTTATCAATATACAAACATGTTTTTGAGCGGATTAGTAATGAGCTATGCCACTTTTTAAAACTTACGTTTTGGTCATTCCGTTTATTATTTTTTCATCTAGTTCTTCAACCATTGATATCAGTACATTGGGTGACAAAGGGCTGGGATAGAATTTTTCGAAGACTTCCTTACCAATGCGTTGCTTAGTCGCATATGTATATGCTGTAGATACGTATGAGAAATGCCTGTGGACATAAATGTATCGTAATATGGATATAGTGTAGTATCTTAAGTATTTAATTAAATAAATCTAGTTATTATACTATATACAATACTAAAAAAGTTAAATAAAGCTAAAACTACTCAAAGTTGAATGTTAAAATGCGTCGTGGAATTTCTCCGCATCGCATGCTTCTTGTCGTTGTATTCCCAGAAGACTGGCCGCATTGCCACGTTGTATAGCAATGCTTATTCTCTAACCTAAAAAGAGGCCAACCTTCTAGTCACGAGAAACGTCGACCATACGCTAAACTCCCTGGAAAGATTGCGGGCTCTCCGATCCCATGGCTCCAACGGTTCGACTCCAAACGGCACAAATTCATAATCTCCAGTGAGATTGGAGTAGTGCCGCTTAAGAACCTCTGCAGAAGCTGCAGCAGTAACGGCACAGCCAGCCGAGCTAGGAATATGGCAAGGGGCAATGGTGTTGACGTATGATTTTCCATGGCATTATATACCATCCGGTCTCTTGACATCGTCGCGTGCCAAACCATGGGCTGGCGTACCATGGAATTCGCCCAGCGCTCCTGCAGCACGACAGGCCATGGTGTCCGAGTCGGTCAACTACTTCTCCACAATGGCATCGATGCGGAGAAACACACGGCACACCAAAGCAAAGGCACTTCGCGAAACAGAAGGGAACGCAGTCCCTACGTTAGATGACGGAAGAGCTTGCAACCAAACACCCAATTCCCATACTACAACCTGAAAATTGTATTAAGCTGCAGAGTGGCCCGTCCCACTGACGCTGTGAGAAAAGGTTCCCTGGGAGATCGATGTTGGGGCATGCAATTTTGCGTTCACTGCATCAGTCTTACACAATACTTCAGAATTAACTAGTGTAGGTGCAAGAATTTTCCTAGTTAATTATTCCGTACTGTGGACTGAAGACAGGAACGCTGATGATTTGACATCTGGCGAATAATGAGCCCACCCAAGTAAACTTTTCAAAATTTTAGTGAGTGTCATTTCTATAATTTTGTCCATTATTAATATCTTGAATTTTATTTAAACTATATTTTTATTTTGTCCTAATATGTCTTAACGCAAGATATTAATAATACGAACACACTAGTAAATATGTTCTTACTTTAGATTAGTACATTCCTTGGCTAAAGTTATTATCTCCCTGGTACCTCGCACGTTGGTCAATACGGCTTCACGAAGCGGTGCGTTAAACCTTACTGTAGCTGCTAAGTGGAAGACTGTATCTACCTGAAATTGTTACAACTAATACAGTCGGTAATTCATCCCTATTTGTCTTGGAATTACGTTCCAATGGGTTGTCGAAAAGTGATGAGAATTCGCGAGCCGCCGTCAACAGCTACTATCTAAAAATTTAACTTTTTTTTTTTAAAGAATATTAGCAACCGAAATTACTAATATTCCCTCTAACCCCTCCAACTAAGCTAAATAGCTTGTGCTAGGAGTAGATTCAAGTCGTTAGTGTAATGGCCAGTATCGAACCCGGAACCTCGATCGTAAGGCCGATTACTTAACCAGTAAGCTACCGACGCACGCTTCGAATGAATATCACTCACTATTTTTCACTTTCTATCTACCAGACGGGATAAAGTGAACTTTACAAGCACTAATAAAATACATTATACAAGTGAATAATGAGTTAACCTCTTGAGTGAGTAAGGTCCAATCGTCATCACTGAGTCCAAGTCTCACATCCGCCATATTTCCTTCCACTGGAACTATCCTATCTTCAAACTGAGGTTTTTTCTTGCGGACTAAATTGTAAACCTGAAGGCAAAAATGTTTTATATTGAATCAATCCGAATTTTGTAAAGTCACAAATTAATGTGTTGATATTTTATGCTGTTAGAGATGAGATCCGGTTCTTAGCATTCCATGGATTCACCGTGCGGTCGCCGGGTCCATGGCGTGGTACAGAGAGGAACACTGTGACGGCGCCTGGGACTTGCGACCCAGGTGTAGGTTTAGGGTGGCCACCTTGTGATGCATCAGCGCTCACCTCCACCGTCAGTCGTGTTCCCCCCTCTACCTATCCAAATTTGGTAAGATCCTATCAACGCCGTTTTAGATATTCGTTTGAGTAAAGAGCTTACTGAAGCTCTTGGCAATCCGAGGTCTTTAAATAAGTTATACAGGGATTTAGCTGGAATTCCCCTTGCTCCTACTTCCACGGCGTAGAGTTTAACCACATAGCCATTTTTGGTTAACTCGTTGGTCAGGTCAAAGTATTTGTTTATTTTTATAGCGTGGTCTTTAGGTATGTTAGTTTCCCACGGTACTGTGAGTTCTACTAGTACTGCACGCTTTTGCTGTTTTGAAAATAGGAATATATCGGGTCTGGATGACGAGGCACAAACATCCTCCGGTATTTTATAGTGTTTCTCATACGAATTCAAATTCGGAATCCGCCTATGTAATTTTTTCCAGAAATTTCTTAATAATATTTACAGAGATACTTGTATCGCGATCCACGAATTTAGAAACAAAAATATTTCTGCAAAAATCTGTAATAGATGTACAACAAAACTATATTGAATTTAATTTTGGGAAGTTACGTTTAACGGGTTAATACCGTAAATAATTTCCATGTAGTTTTTTGTGAGCGTCAGCACGGGTTTTTAGCTGAACTAGTTTATATAAACATATTCCATAATATTATAGACTAACAATGTTATTTAAGTTTAGTATTGAATCATTAAAGTACGTATTATTTCAATATGGTTAATTTTTTTCTAAATTTCAATACACTTATCTCTGTTATGGGTATTACTGCTTTTGTCTAGCTGCACGATATATTATTTATTGCAATACGCATTTGTCTCTTTCTTTCAATAGCTACTTATCAGTATTAATAAAATGGTAAGCTATTCAGAAATAGTTAGGACTCCGTCAACAATTTCAATTCTATCAATTTAATTAACCAACACGGACTTCGTGGCTACTTCATCAGAAATTTTCATAGCAACTCCAAATTTATTTCAACCAAGTATTGAACCAGAAAGCCTACCAGATCCAAATGTAAGAAGAAATATAAACAGCCAAGAAGACACAGATGACACATTAAAACCAGATGAAACTTTAATAATCAATCTCAATGAAACTTTGACTGATAGAGCTTCAAATGATAGCTCGTATATTAAGGAAGTTGTAAGTAATAATATGGACAGTCCAAGTTTAATACGGGAAACAAGTAACGACGAAGAAAAAAATTAAACTTGTAAATTCTATTGGGTCCTCATGTTCCTGTAAAAAGGTTTGTAGTCAAAAATTCAGAGCGTCAGATACACAGGGTGAGGGGGCAAGTCGTCTGCTTCGAAACTATATTTGACAAATTTTATAGACTGACTGATCGCGAACATCAATGGTTGTATATCAGTAGATGTGCCCAATCAAAAACTGTTAAACGAATGACGTTAGGCCGTAAAAACATACGCATGCAAACTTTGAATTACTTTTTTACCAATTCAAATATATGGTATGATATAGATGATGCCCTCCTGGAAATACCTCCAACACCCCAAAACTATGACGAGTTCACTGATGCCGTCGCCCGCACGTCCCGTAGATGCATTCCAAGAGGGTGTCGGACGCACTACGTCCCGGGTCTCTCCACGGACTCCGTCCGGCTCCTGAACGAGTACCAGGAGCTGTACAATAGCGACCCATTCTCGGCTGACACCATTGAGGCTGGTGAGAGGCTACTTTCGGAGGTGAGCGAAAGCCGTCGCGGCAGGTGGATGGACTCCATTAGTGGAATAAACCTGACTCACAACAGCAGGAAGGCATGGAGCACCATCCGGAGGCTCACTAGCGACGCTCCGTCAGCCAAGCCACCAAGCCAGGTGACGGCAAATCAGGTGGCTCATCAGCTTCTTGCGAACGGCAAACCCACGCACCGACCTAGTAGAGTCCCGAAGCGGGTGCTCCCGGAGACGACGAGTGACTCTTCTGTCTGCAGGCCTTTTGACCTGCCTGACATAATCGCCGGAATAAAGGACCTGAAACCGGGGAAAGCCTCCGGAATGGACAACATCTCAGTGGAGCAGATCCAACACCTTGGTCCTGTCGCCGTGTCGTGGCTCCTAACACTATTTAACACCTGCATGGCCTCTGTTAGGATCCCCCGTGTCTGGAGGAAGGCCAAAGTCATTGCAATCCCGAAACCAGGCAAACCCACTGACGATCCCAGGAACTTCAGACCAATCTCCCTTTTGTGCCACACACTGAAACTTCTCGAAAGGATGCTTCTCAATCGCCTAAATAGCGTCGTAGACCACAGGCTGATTCCAGAGCAGGCCGGCTTCCGGCCAGGAAAATCTTGCTGCAGCCAGATCCTCAACCTGACTCAACACATTGAGGATGGTTTAAGAACACACAAAGTGACCGGTGCCGTCTTTGTTGACTTATCCGCAGCTTACGACCAACATTAAACGCCTGCTCTGGAAGACTGAAAGTATCACAGGAGACTACAAACTCGCAGAAGTACTGGGTGAACTCCTGCGGAATCGCCGCTTCCAGGTACACCTGTGTTCCGATAAGAGTCGCTGGAGAACGCAGAAAAATGGCATACCTCAGGGCAGTGTCCTGGCACCCCTACTGTTCAACATATATACCAACGACCAACCCAGGAGCCCACACACGAACCGCTTCCTCTATGCCGATGATTTGGCCCTCACGTCACAGGGATCTTTTGAGGAGGTGGAGGCAAACTTGAACGGCGCACTCGAAGAGCTAAGCTCCTACTACGAGAGCAACGCACTGAAGCCTAACCCCTCAAAAACACAGTCGTGCGCATTCCATCTCAGCAACGGGCAGGCAAAACGGAAGCTGAACATACACTGGCGTGGCGTCAGCATTGACCACTGCATGCACCCCAAATACCTGGGAGTAACCCTAGACAGGTCCCTCACGTTTAAGCAAAACTGTGAAAACGTCAAGCAGAAGGTCTCAGCACAAAATAACCTTCTTAGGAAGCTGACGACCACAAACTGGGGGGCCACACCGCGGGTACTGCGAACAACGGGCTTGGCACTATGTTATTCTGCGGGGGAATACGCTTGCCCCGTATGGTGCCGATCCAGCCATGCTGGGCTAGTGGATGTAGCTCTAAATGAAACCTGCCGGATAATAACTGGCTGCCTCAAGCCGACCCCGGTAAGGCTGCTATATCCACTGGCTGGCATCACACCCCCCAATATCCGAAGATGCGTGGCGTCGTCCGTGGAGAGGGGTAAGCTGGACTCGGACCGGCGACACCCCCTTAGCGATCACCCTCAAGTGCCAATAAGGCTGAAAAGCCGCAGGAGTTTCTGGGCGTGCGTTGGCCCAATTGTCGGTGACCCCTCTCAAGCCAGAATCGAACACTGGAGAGCACAGGGTCCACTACCAACCCCTTTCGTCCCGCTTTCAGAGGAACTCCCGCCTGGACATGATCTGCCCTGGAACAGATGGAAGTCTTTAAATAGACTCCGGACTCGGGTTGGCCGAAGCAAGGAATGCCGGGCCAGATGGGGGTTCTCGGAGGGGGCGGACCTGCGATGTGAATGTGGAGTTACTCCACAGACAATGGCCCATCTGTTGACATGTGCTAAATGCCCATACACATGTACACCGCAGGACCTTATGTGTGCCTCCGAGAACGCCATACAGGTGGCAGCACAATGGGAGAAGATAATTTGAGGGCCGAGGCGCCATCGCCACGATAGAAGAAGAAGAATGAAGAAAACATCATGTATGTAAAATGAGCTATATATTTTTTCATTTTTCATTTATTTATTTAACCAACTTATACTTACAGCTAGCTAGTCATATAAGTTATAGGTCTAACTGGTACCAGGTTGATATTTTATGCTGGTATAACTTTATTGAGAAAGCTGCACAACCCGACTTGGTTAGATTAGGTGTTTTTTTTTATTTACTTAATTTATTTATTTATTTCACTTACAATGGTTATACAGTTGATAACGATACAATGGCCTGAAATTAATGTATGTAGAACTACATTGTAAGAGCTGGTGCTCGTTGAAGGTCTTAAAGACCTGTGTTACAAGTCACCAGGCGCCACGTAACAGTTCGAGTAGTATCGCATTATTTT
Organism: Eilema sororculum; assembly: GCA_914829495.1. Lineage (NCBI taxonomy): Eukaryota > Metazoa > Arthropoda > Insecta > Lepidoptera > Erebidae > Eilema > Eilema sororculum. The sequence continues at coordinate 23,474,523 of OU618536.1, forward strand.
AATTATACATATTGAAATATAGCTATAGGTAGGTACTTATTTATGTAATGAGAGATTAATATATACTGAGAGAAACAGGTAATAAATTAAAAGGTAAAAGTATAATTAATAAAGGAGAAACACTATAATACTAAGTACTGCAGACGTAGGGCGAAGTGTGTTGTGTTTGTGAAAGCTTACAAGTTTAGTGTAATGTGTGTCAGATATTTGTGATAGAATAGTGTCAGTGTCAGCGTGGTTATCAGTGAGATTGTCAAGCGCGTGTTAGCGTGTCCGCGTGAGTGTCAGTGGAAAAGGAGAGGTTATTTGTGTTAGCAGCACCAGTTAGGACTGCGAATAGAGGTGGATGAAAGAGGGAGAGGCAAAGCAACAACTAAGATGTATAAGATCTCTCTCATTTCTTACTATATTATCATATTCAACAATTTCTCCGTGTCATCGTAACTGAGGGTTTTAAGGTATGCAATAATTTTGAGCTTACAATTAGGTTTGCGCAGAGGATAGATGTTAAGCCTGGTATTAATTTTTATTATACAGATATCCCCCAAGATAACAGAAAAATCGGTGTGACATGTCTGTGCGAAACAGAGAAGGACGTTTATCCTTAATCAATTCTCGATCGTAGACCAGCTGAGAATGCTTTTTCAGTACACCATGCAGGACAAATGATTCGTGGTTATTTATTTTATAACCATGTAGAAATTAAGTGTTTATATTATGCGTTTATTACGCGTTTCTAACATTATACTTTATAAAATTCATTATGCTTCATTATTATTATGCTATTAGTATTTATGACAACAGCATTATGCCAAAACATTTATGCTTAATAATATTATGCGTTATATGATCATATGCTGAATTTCATTATGCCAATGAAATTACATAGTCATGTCCATAGATTTTATACTTTTCATTAGTAAACTGGGGAATATAGCTCAGTTCGTCAAATAATTCCCCACGTGTAAGTCCATTTTTTCAATATTGTGACTGAGACAATGCAGTGGAATATCGATGATCATACATATTTTATAACTCACCGGATCGCTAAGAATGAGCTGCAATCTTTCATTTAGTGTCTTGCCCTTCTTTGGCCTCATCAATACATACATCTTTTTTATTGCGCAAGATCTGAAAGTTCAATTATAATGAGAAGGTGGATTAGAATATGACCACCTTATCAAACAAACATAGAATCCAGACCAAGTACATACTCATTCGATGGTAATATTAAGTCAAGCATTTACGCCACAAAATCTATCATATAAAAGAAAGTCGTGTTAGTTACACTATTTATAACTCAAGAATGGCTGTACCGATTTGGCGGAAAATTGGTGGAGATGTAGCTTAGAACTAGGAGACGCACATAGGATACTTTTCATCCCGCTCGTCCTTTATTTTATCCCGGGTATAGGTACCTGTGGGTCGCAGTCACTGGACTGGTATTGTGTGACCCTGGTACATTTGCATAAAGTACCAGGCTCACAGAGACTTGACGGAACTTTATCTGGGTCTCAGGAACAGAAGTTCTATACCTTTCTATTACAAACTTAACGCGGACAAAGTCTAGTCATTTTTAAAAAAATTTGTCTGTGGATCGCAATCTGAGGTAACATCGCCCACTGCCCTATATTTCTTTATACCTAAATTATAAATTAAGAATATATATTTAGTGGTAAGGATTTCACTATTATAGAACAGGACATTAATATATTTTTGACATCTATTATTGACTGGTTAAATAAAAATGAATTAGTTATTAATTTGGACAAAACAAAAATTATGAAATTCAGACAAAGATTATCTCCCAGTCCACTTAATATTTCATATCAAAATACAATTATTGAAGAAATTAATGTAACTAAGTTCTTAGGTATATACGTTGACAATCAAGTAAATTGGAAGCAGCATATCGAACATATTTGTAAAAAATTTAATCAATTTTCATACGCTCTATATAAGTTAAGATACATAGTAAATGATGCAACATTATTGACAGCATACCATGGACATGCTGCTGCTACTTTGCGATTTGGAATCATATTCTGGGGTAATTCCACTGAAAAAGAAAGAGTCTTCCGTGCTCAGAAGCGTTGTATTAGGAGTATGTGCAATTTAAAACCAATTCAGTCATGCAGACCTCACTTTATTAGACTAAATATACTAACAATGCCTTCGCTATTTATATATGAAACTGCTGTTTTCGTAAAATTAAATATCAACCTGTTTGAATTCCGCACAAGAGATCGTCACAAAGACAAATTACGAATGGCGAAAAGTAACACAAAACTGCTTCATCAAAGTGTATTCTGTGTAGCGCAACGCATTTTCAATAAGATTCCAGTTCATATCAGAAATGTAAAAACGATTAATATATTTAAAGACAAGATGCACAAGCTGCTAGTTGCAAAATGTTACTACAATATTAATGAATTTTTAGAAGACCAATCATTTGAATAATATTGATAAGAATGACTGTAAATAATAATATATGATATGACATGACTGGTATAAATGATATAAGTGTAATTTATATAGTAGTAGTAGTAAGTAGCGAATAATGTAATTTAAATTTAATGTATGATAATTTGTAATTAATTATTAATAATTTTGTCACAAAATATTGTATGCCAATATGGCTGAACATAGCTGATCAAATTATGTAAAAGACCATCTTTGTACCTACCTATGTTTCACAATAAAGCATTTGAATTTGAATTTGAATTTGAATTTGGAATAAAAGGTAGTGTCATGGTAGTGGTTCAGGTAAAGGCGGGGCGGGGGGTTCGATGAATCTCCGGGCAACGAGAGACAGTTGCTGGTAGTGTACAACTGCAGAACACTTTGGTTGGACCGGCACTTAGCGGAACTTGAGGTAGCACTAGGTCGCATAAATTTTCATATATTGGGATTATCCAAGATCCGAAGACAGGGGGTAGACGTGACAACCCTTGAGTCAGGCGACCTATTCTACTTCAGAGAAGGTTTTCTATTGAAAAAGGATCTCATTAGCAGCGTTGTTGAAGTCGGGACTGTGTCGAACCGGAAAGTTTCAACTGGAACTTCAAAGTCTGCGGAAATCCCCTCGGATACCTCCCCCACCGGAGCCGAAAGGGAAGTTTATGTCGGCCTCGAACCGACTTAAACCGCGCGCCGACTGAGGGTCGTAGTTCTAGGTGGAGGTGAGGTTGTCATCGACATATTCCTCGCACCCCAGCTGACCCAGACCCATCCCTTACGGTCTGGCCCTCCTCGGTGACGAGAAGGCCGACACAGTGGCCAAAACATTGCAAGAAGTGTCTCGAAAGTTGTTTTCCGGAAAACTCAAACAGCAAGAGTTCAAGCTCTCTCCTGAGACTCTCGTACTTATGAGAAAGAGGTGTGAACAAACATCTACTAGTCATTTTCGTCAGATAAGAGAACCTTAAACAAACAAATTAAAAAGCTGATGCGACACGACTTCCGACGCTTCAACACTCGCGCCGTCCAAGAGGCGATTAAGCAAAATCAGGGGTCGAAAATGTTCGTTCCGCAGTTGGGATGGCCTCTGCCAGAGCTTAAAACTGTGCACGACAAATTAATTGCCTCACAGTTCGAGATTCTCGAAGAGATCGAGAAATTCTATGGGCAGCTGTATGCATCACGGATGAGTAAACCGACGGGACACAGCGATGACGATCATAGAGCCCCACTCACGCGCCATTACACCGAGGAGATACCCGATATCGAGCAGTGCGAGATAGAGGCGATTCTCAGGCAACTAAAGAACAACGGGTGCCCTTGGGATGACGGTAATGCTACTGAGCTCCAGAAAGCAGATAGGGCCCCAGTCCTGAAAGAGCTTGCAAGTCTCTTTAATTCTGTCATCCAACAGGGGCAACACCAAGGGCATGGAGCGGGAGTGCGGTGATACTGTTCTTCGTGACAACACCTTGCTTAAGAACTACAGGCCCATCTCACTCCTGAGCCATGTCTACAATCTGTTCTCGAGAGTCATCACAAATCGCCTCACGGGTAAACTCGACGAGTTCCAGCCACCGGAGAAGCCGGGTTTCGAAAAGGCTATAGTACCGTGGACCACATCCATACTGTTCGGCAGATTATAGAAAAGACTCAAGAATACATAACTTAAAAGTCGCGCAGCGGGCTATGGAGCGAGCGATGCTTGAAGTTTCTTTGAAGGATATAATTCGAAATGAAGTCATTCGACACAGAACCGAAGTTACCGGCATAGCTCGCAGAATAAGCAAGCTCAAGTGGCAATGGGCTGGCCACATCTAATCTGTCTAAGGACCGATGGCCGTTGGAGCAGACGAGTCCTAGATTGGAGACCGAGAGAAGGCAAACGCATTTTCTAGCCAGATGGAGTGACTATCTGAAAAAGGTGGCTGGGATAGACTGGATGCGGAAGGCGGAGGATCGGATGAAATTGATTGATTGACTGGTAATAAAAATAAAGATAAGTATGTACCATTATCTTGATGTTAATGTTATGTAATTTTTGACATCTTTTTTTTGCAATTTATTTACAGTTATTTACAGAGTTACAAAAAATTATAATAGTATTCGAAGATTTAAGAGAGGCTAAAATAACGAGAACAAAAGGATAATATAAAAAAAACGTATCCTCACTTGTTACTAAGAAAAATAGTAATAGAATTATATTCTTGTAAAAAAAACATAAAACTTAATATATGATAAATGTATGTTATCATTTTATTCTCGTTCATAACCATCCACTCTTTTAAGAGGTTAATTGTAATTATTATTGTTTGTAATTATTTATTGTATGTAATTATTAAAAAAGGTGTACAATTTAGTATATTCTATTTTATACCTGAAAAGCTTTTCAATGAGTTGTTTCCCGATGAATCCGGCGCCGCCAGTTACAAAAACTGTGGTGTCACGATACAAGAGCTGAACCGGAGAGTCCCCGCGGTCTATCACATTGTTCATAGGTGTCTGATAGGACAGCATGTTCAATTCAAAAGCTACGGCTGGATCCATGTTGAAATGATTTCAAGCTAACGATCGGCTACCTAATACATCCTGATTTGAAAAAGGTGTGCTATTTATCAATAATTGTAATTCTGTTTTATATTCAATTCAGTCACTTGAATTTACTTAAAATTATATGCATACACAATATCGTGTCGACCTCGGACCTTTACAGTCTTTAATTCTATTTTGCGATATTTAAATACTAAATACGTATAGCATAGTTAAGAGCATTTCGATCGCTGTAAAATATAGAACATCATGTGCGTCACCCCTAGAGTAGTGAAATACATCTAAAGTAACTTTTTAGATTGTCACAATTATTTTATGAATTCGCAGATTCACGTCTGCGAATTCATAAAATAATTGTGACATCGATCGCTTGCAGCGTAATTCTTTAATTTTCGTTCTACACTCATCACAATCTAAAAAGTTACTTTAGATGTATTTCGCTACTCTAGGGGTGACTAGTCTAACTGTACACAGCAAAAAATTTTAGCTCTGTGAATAATTTATTTAAAAAATATTTACAATCAATTTTAAATGTTAAACAGTAACTAATAGTTATCAATATCCTTAAGTGCACTTAAATAACTTACGGTTTCTCCTATCACATTTACTGCCGCACTGATATAACACAATAACAGAATGGACATCTACACGAAACTGTCAAACAGCATGGAGGAGCTCACTTCAATGTTTACCTCGCGCATGGGCCAATACGATGAGGATTTAAGGAATGCAGCTGCCACTGATACCGCCCATAAAACAATTGCCGGCCTATCACGGGACTTCACTGAGTTCAAGGCCCTGATATGGCAAACCATGGGCATGTTGAAGACGCAAATGGAGCTGTTATTAACTGGACTGGACCGGCACGAGATGGCCTCCCGAAGGAAGGTGTTGTTGCTGCATGGGTTAGCCGAATCAGCAGAAGTCACTTGTATTAATCAGGCCATTTCTACTATACAAGAAAAACTGCAGTTGCCTGATATCACAGTTATTAATGTTGAGAATTGTCACCGCCTGGGAAACAATGTTTCAAAGCCTCGTCCCCTTCTCATCAGATTTCAGAGCTGCCTGCTGCGGAATGAGGTCTGGAATGCCAAGACTAGGCTTAAGGGTACAGGTTTAACACTGTCAGAGTTCTTAACCAAGCCCCGCCATGACGTCTTTATGGATGCCCGCAAGCATTTCGGTGTAAGACAGTGTTGGACCTCTGATGGAAAAATAGTCGTACAACTTCCAAACAATATACGTCGTAGGATTGAGTCGCCCTCGGAGCTACGTAAGTTGTGCATAGAATTCCCATCCCCGCAGTTGCCGCCTCCCGGAATACCTAAGACTTCACAGCCAGTCATCCATGCATCATCCAGTGGAGCCGCCGTCGGTGATAGAAGAACCCGGAAACAAGTGAAGTAGCAGCAATATTTTTTATTTCGACATTACCTTCCATCGACCAGTTAATTTTTGAGTTCATTATCGTTAATTTGTTTTAAAACCGCCAATTGAGGTTAGTTGTAATTATGCATTGTCTCTTTCTAACTTTCAAAGTTCAAAATGTAATGTAATATCTTTTCACTCTTATTGTTGGTTGTTAATTATCTTTAGTTTTCATTTTACTCGCATTACTGAGTTTGTTGTTCCTTGACGTGAATGACAGGTCGATGTCATATCGGAATTATCGGATTGTGTTGTGACAGTTGTGACGTAAAACTTTGTTTATTATTGTCCATTAAGATTCGTTCAGAATCATTCATTATGTATGTCAGTGTTCAGTGCGTTTAGTTGTTAAAAAATATTGTTATCTGACCCCTGTAGTGCATTGAGGATATCTAAATGAGAACTTATATTAGTTTATTATTTTTATATATACTTAAATATTATAATATATTTTATATTTTTATATATACTTTAATATTATTATTCTTTTCTTATCATTTAGTCTGTTTACATAGTTTTATAGACGCTTTATATATTTAAATTTATTCATGTCTGATCATGTTGAGAGTTATATTTCTTGCTCTTCGTCCGAAGTCTCTGATGACGATTACGCCAGTGCGTGTAGCGATGGCAATGAGGATGCAGTTCGCCTACGCAAAGACTTGCATACTATCTTTAGCTCTGTAAACAAATTTCTTAATGTTGTGCATATCAATGCTCAAAGCGTTCACGCCCACTACCCTGATCTACTTTGTGCTTTCGATTCTGATATTATACATGCTGTGCTCATATCTGAGACCTTCCTCAAACCTTCACTCTCTTCTACTCAGTATACATTACCAGGGTATAGGCTGATACGAAGAGATAGGGTGGGTAAAGGGTATGGCGGGGTCGGCATTTACCTTCGCAACGATATAAAATTTAAAGTAATAGACCAGTCTCCTCATGTTTATTGTGGTTTTACTGAATATATTTTTGTTGAGGTTGACTTTTGCCATACTAAATGCCTTTTGGGTGTTTATTACAGCCCTTCCCTAAAAATTGATTATTTCTCTTCCTTCGAATCTTTGCTAGAAAACCTTTCGTCTATATACCAGCACTGCCTAATCCTGGGTGACTTTAATACGTGCTAAATTAAGGAAGACGCGCGTAGTCGACGCCTGCAGTCCCTGGTCTCTTCAGTAAACATGCATATCCTACCATCAAATGTAACACATCGCGCCCCTCACTCTGTTCCTTCTCTCTTAGATCTCATTATTGTGTCTGACCGTGATAAGGTTGCTACTCATGGTCAACTTCCTGCTCCTTTCTCTTATCATGATCTCATTTACCTCTCCTATAAAATTCGTACGCCAAAACCTAATCCTAAATTCTTCTTTCTTCGAAGTTTCAAAAAAATCGATTTGGAAACTTTGAGAGCCGATGTGAGAGAAGCTGATTTCTCTCCTGTTTACAATTCCGGGGACATTGACACAAAGGTAGACAATTTTAACAAAATCCTCATGTGTCTCTTTGATAAACATGCTCCACTGAGGAAGGTTAAGGTAAGGCATCTGCCTGCACCTTGGCTCTCCGAAAATATTAAACTGGCCATGTCTAAGCGCGATAAAGCCAAAAGATGCTACAATCGCAATCCAACTGACAACAATTGGGCTTCTTATAAAACTATTCGGAATCGCTGCAGTCGTCTGTGTAGGGATGCAAAAAGGCGCCATATCCACGATTCCATCAATAATTCCAACACATCTCAGGTATGGCAATTTTTAAGATCTCTTGGTATCGGTAAAACCGATAAAATCGATGACATCACGCAGAATATTGACCTCAATGCGCTGAATACTCATTTCTCCATGCCTCCGACTTTGTTAGATGACGTAGATAAGGCATCCACGTTAAGTTATATTTCCAGTCTTCCCCTGCCTGAATGTGCTTCGTTTATATTCAACCCGGTTACAGAGAGCGATATAAAAAAACAAATCCTATCAATATCAACGAAAGCAATAGGTAATGATGGTATTCAACAACAAATGTTACTACCTATTCTAAATGATATCCTGCCAGCCATTACTCACATCATTAACTTTTCGCTTGAGCATAGCTACTTTCCACTGGCCTGGAAGAAAGCACTTGTCATCCCTTTACCCAAAACCTCCAATCCCGCCTTATTATCCCAGTTTCGGCCCATTTCAATCCTACCGATCCTTTCCAAAGTGCTCGAGAACGTGGTGCGTAATCAATTAACCAGTTACCTCTCCTCTAATGGTCTACTGAGTCCATACCAATCTGGTTTCCGCTCAGGCCATAGTACAGTCACGGCACTAGTCAAAATATCAGATGATATAAGACTGGCCATGGAGAACAAACTCTTAACAGTTTTGGTTTTACTGGACTTCAGTAGTGCCTTCAATTCTGTTGATTTCGACATCCTCTTGGGTATCCTTTCATCGTTAAATATATCGTCCTCTGTAATCGCTTGGTTCAACTCCTATCTTCGGGGTCGCTCGCAGCGGGTTCGCTCTGATGAGGCGTTCTCGGACTGGTGTGACCTTGCTGCGGGTGTACCGCAAGGTGCCGTCCTCTCTCCCCTTCTTTTCTCCATTTTTATTAATGCTATCAACAAAGTTATATCTTCCAATTATCATCTCTACGCAGACGATTTGCAGATTTACCGTCATTTTGGGGCTGACGAGGTAGGTGGAGCAATTGCGGCCGTCAATAGTGATCTCAGAGGCATTAGTGCATGGGCAAAATCTTTTGGTTTGCTTGTTAATCCAGCTAAATCGCAAGCAGTCATTATAGGGAGCAGATATTTTTACAATAATCTTGACCATGCCTCTCTGCCTCCTATTTACTATAACAACACATTGATACCTTTTACCTCGGTTGCCAAAAACCTTGGTATTATCTTCGATTGCAACTTGTCATGGACTAGTCATGTCAACGAGGTGAGCAGGAGGGTTTTTAGCACTTTTCACTCTCTTAAGCTTCTTCAGAATTTCCTTCCTTTTAAGACCAGAGTCTGTCTTGCTCAATCTCTTCTCCTTCCTCTTCTAGACTATGCCGACGTCACCTTTTTGGATGCAACTGAAGAACTGTGGAACAAGATGGAGCGACTGCAAAACTTATGCATTCGTTTTATTTTCGGTCTCCGCAAATACGATCACGTTTCCGAGTTCCGAAAGCAACTAAAGTGGTTACCAATTCGGCGGCGTCGAGATGTTCATATTCTTTCCCTTCTCTTCTCTATTCTTCATAATCCTCATTCTCCTTCATATCTTCGTGAGCGCTTTGAATTCCTTGTGCCCAGGGGTAAACCCTGTCGTACTTCCTCCTCTCTTCTACTTCGAACTCCTTGTCATAGTTCTTCCTGCTACGACAATTCTTTTACAGTTTCTGCAGTGCGTCTTTGGAATTCTCTTCCTCACACCATACGCGATAGTCCATCTTCGAACATTTTTAAAAAACGAACAAGAGACTACTTTCTCTCGCAACTATAGCAGACATATGTACGTAGGTGTAGGTATGTATGTGTGTATTTATTTATGTATGTATGTATGTATGTACTTATGTATGTATGTAGGTATGTATTTATGTATGTATGTATTTATGTATGTATGTATGTGTTTATGTATGTATGTATATGTGCATGTTGCATGTATGTATATGTTGTATCTATGTATATTTATGCCTTTTACCTGGGGTATACGTCTCGTATACCTCCTAAATCAAATTCAATGCTTCTTGTACACTAGACTTTGCCACTCATATAACAATTCCTCTGTGCACTCCCAGGTTTGCTGGAAGAAAACTCAGCTTTGAGTTAAGCTCGCCTTTGTACATCTCGTCTCACTATTTTATATAAATATAATTTATGTGTACATAAAGAATAAATAAATAAATAAATAAATGATGTTCTATATTTTATAGCGATCGAAATGCTCTTAAGCGTAGTGTATTCAAAGTCTATGTCTGAAGTTAATGAAAATCATTCACAGATATCACAGTGCTGTGCACATAGACTAAGAATACAGCTGTGCATAACGATTATTTCATATTTTCCACAGATTATTGATAATCGGTTCAGGAAAAAACAAATCAATCAAGATATATTTTTCAAAGTCTTACTTTCGTCTTATTTAAATATCTACTAGTATTTAGGCCCAGAATGGATAAAATAGATACAATTATGTAATTTTTCAATTTATTGTTGGTAATTGAATGAATTTTATTGTAACAAAATATTAAATAAAAGAAAATTACTTTTCGTTTTGTCTCATTTCAAAATACCTACAACATCAAAGTTTAAGTTAAATTTTATAATTAGAACTGTAATCTACTGCACTTAACAATACATATCGATCACCTCTGGGTTTCAATTGGCGTATAAACTAATTTGGCCAAAATGAGTTAATTACTATTATTTTGTTCAGGATTTTTTTCTCTATCGATCTGTATGTTTAAAATGCTCAAATTCGTAAAAAAGTGTTTATACGACCCAAAAAAATTTGCTCGTCATGACAAAACAAATATAAAATGTTATTATAAGATTTATTTTTTCAAGTTATGGTAAGACGTAATGACCATTTTTATTTGTAATGTATATGTTAAACATTTAAATAGCAAATTATGGTCGTGTAAACCATATTCACTGCAAAAAGTATTTTTCATGGGATGTTCCACCATCCCACAATTAAAATTATTTACGAAGCAGAAGTTAGTAAATGAACAATCGAGAATGCATAATCGTAAACATTGATTAATAGTTCGTCATAGTCTCTTCTTATCTTACTGTAAGCCTAAATAGATGAGTGGACTCACAGATAATGTAGCGTGTGTTTGACTAGTCGTAACGTTTACTGTAACATTTAAACGAGAAGTATTTAGAACTGTAACTTAGCGCAAAGAGAGTGAGAGTGCAGAGCTTACTGGAAAGGTTTGTGCTGTCAAATCAACAATAAGTAATAGAATAACACAAAATATATCGCTATAGAACTGTTGATAAAAGTTTTCTTTCATGTAGACTTCCTTCACTCATAGTGCATAATAATATTATATTTAAAGTAAATTAGAATTGTTAAATACAAGCAGTTAAGGTTGAGGTGGGGAACGTTATTCGGGGTCATTCCTCATTCCAGTTCGGCCGCGAGTTGGCACTTTTAAATTTTTGATTATGTACATGTCGTCAACAAGCGCGATTGTTAAAATTGACCTATTTGTGTACAGTCAGTTACAAAAACTTTGTAACAAATTTAATTTTTTTTTTTTTTTTTTTTTTATACTGGACACGTCAATTTGACTTCACCTCGCCTGATGTTAAGCTAAAGGCAAAGTCTCGGAAAGAGGGTCACCATCGTAAACATTTACCATGTTAACAGTGGTGGCACTCAGCTTGACGGCCTCATTAGATGCCTTTTCACGCCCCGCTTAAAGGACCCAGGACTGTAGGAAGAAGGAAACACGTGAACTGGCAGGGAATTCCAGGCCTTAGTGGTGCGGCATAGGAATGAATCACTGAAACGCTTGGTTCTAGCAGGTATACTCTGCACCGTAAATGGATGACATCTTAGCCCTGCACGTGTCGTCCTGTGAAGGAAAGGGGAGGGTGGGACTAATTGGAAGAGCTCGTCAGAACATTCACCATGGTAGAGACGGTAGAAAACTGCCAAAGACGCAACATCTCTACGCATCTGCAAAGGCTCGAGGGTGTTCGTGACCTCAGGATCCCCAATAATGCGGACCGCACGTCGCTGCAACCTGTCGAGAGCATCTAATAAGTACTTTGCGGAGCCGTCCCAGAGATGTGAGCAGTATTCCACGCAGGAACGAATTTGGGTCTTATATAGAAGACACCGCTGCTCCGGCGTGAAAAAACGTCTCACTCTGTTCAGGACTCCGAGTTTACGCGAGGCTGATTTGATGATACTCTCGATATAGTTTTTGTTATTCAGTTTGCAGCGAACATCCATACCGAGGATAGTGAGGTGATCCTGCAGTGGCAGTGGTGTGCTCTGAAGAGTGGGAAGGGGAAGGAAAGGAGATACCTTTGCTGTAAACGCACATGCCTGGGTCTTCTTGGCATTGAACTCGACCAGGTTTCTAGCGCCCCATTGAGAAATGTGGTCCAGGATCCGGTCCAGGTCAGTGACAAGAAGCTGCCTTTTTTCCGCGATATCAGACTGCTTGGCCGCAGGATGTGCGTAATAACTCCCATGTAAGGTGCTGTCGTCTGCATAGCAGTGAATGTTTCCGTTACAGAGCATGTCATTGATATGCAGAAGAAAGAGAGTGGGAGATAAGACGGAACCCTGCGGCACGCCAGCATTTACCTGCAAGAACTCCGAAGCTCGTCCATCACAAAGGACGCGAATACGGCGCCCCTGCAGGAAGCTTGCAACCCAGTTACACAGTCTAGGAGGCAGGCCGAAGGCTGGTAGCTTGGAAAGAAGCGATTTGTGCCATACCCTATCGAAAGCTTTGGCGATGTCAAGACTAATTGCCAGTGACTCACCGTGCTTCTCCATAGCCTCACCCCAAAGGTGGGTCATGTACGCCAGAAGATCACCCGTTGACCGTTTCGGTCTGAAACCGTATTGCCGGTCACTAAGCAAGGAGTGATCCTCTAGGTGGCGCATGAGCTGTGTGTTAATTATGTGCTCGAACACCTTGCACAGCACTGAGGTGACGGCTATGGGTCGATAGTTGGCTGGGTCCGAGCGATCCCCCTTCTTGGGGATCGGCTGGACATTCGCCTCCTTCCAAGCCGAAGGCACTGTACCCGAACTGTAGGACAGTCGGTACAGTCGCGTTAGCATAGGAGATAACTCCGCTGCACATTTTTTAAGTACGACCGCTGGAATACCATCAGGACCACTGGCTTTCCGGACATCGAGTGATTGCAGTACTGCACGGACATCGCGTTGCCTGATACGTATATCAGGCATTGCGTGGTCACCAGTGGGCATTGTCCGTGGTTGCATACCACAATCATCGACTCGGGAGTTGGCCGCGAAGAGATTGACCAGCAAATTTGCTTTCTCTTGCGGCTCATGGGCCAGAGATCCATCGGGATTGCTCAGCGGGGGCAGCGAGGGCTGGCAGAAGTTGGCTTGCACGGCTTTGGCCAGTTGCCAGTAGCCACGGCTACCCGTGGGATGCGCCATTAGCTCTTGGCCCAGCCGTGCTATGCGCTGGGCATCCGCTCTGACGCATGCCCTCTTGCAGACCTTTGTGGCTCTGTTGTACGCCGCCTTGAAGTGACCCACGTTGGGATCGCGCGTGGCGCGCGCCCGCACCCAGGCGCGGTACGCAAACTGTTTATGCTCAACAGCCTCCGCGCACTCGCGCCCGAACCACGGACGCGCTCCGCGGACTCCGGTGACATCGGTGTATGGGATATAGTATTCCATACCTAGACCGATCTCACCGGCGACGGCAGTAGCGCTCTCAGATGGGTTCTTACCCTCAAAGCAGCGTTCAACCCACGGGATGGACGCATAATAGTCGCGCAATCCATCCCAGTCCGCTGACGAGTAGTGCCATAGACGCCTCTTCCCCTGCACGGGTCGTGGGGGCGCTACAATGGGCACGGTGGAGCGGACCAGACAGTGGTCGGAGTTACCTAAAGCAGCACTCACCGAGACACTGTACTGGTCCGGGCGACTCGTCAACAGAAGGTCTAGCAGAGAGGGCTCTAGGCCGGACTCTCTTGGTATCCTCGTGACCTTGTGCACCAATTGAGTCAAGTCATGCGCCAGGGCAAATGCGTGAGTGGCTCTTCCCGCATGGTTTGTTATGGCGGAGCCCAACCAGATCTTGTGGTGGGCGTTAAAGTCCCCCAAAAACACCAATTCGGCGTTCGGAAACCGCTCCTGCGCATCATCTGCCGCCTGACTCAGGTATTCAAAGAGTCGAGTTACCTCTGCATCTCCCGTATGGGAGCGGTAAAGGCACACATAGATCTGACTCGCGGAGCCATGGTCTACGTGTACCCACAGGATGGAGAAGGATGGGTCCTCTAGACAGCGCAAACGGCGACAGCAAATATCCGCCCTAACAAACACGCACACCCCCGCTTTTGCTCGGAAATTTTCCTCGATAACATAGCCGGGGTAAAGCAGGTAGGTCGTGTCGTCAGGGCGGCGTATTTGTGTCTCCGTCAGAAACAGCATTGCTGGTTTCGCCGTCTCCAGGTGATGGTGGACGGCGTTGAGGTTTGTATGGAGCCCACAGATGTTCGTGGACTCCACCTCAAATAGTCGTGTTGTGGGAGACTCCTTAGCCGCTGTTCTGACTCTATCTTTTTGGTGCGCTGTCATGGTAAATGGAAAGGAATGGATGGGAAGGCGTGAAAAAGAGGTGATTGTCGCCGCAGCACCGTGTGACAATACATGGGACATTAGTTTTGTCTATGATTGTGACGGCATGACGAGAGCCGACGCGCCGAACGGAAGGGCCCCCGTACCCCCCCGAATATGGTCGCCGGGCTCCCATCCGGTCGCCAACCGGCACGACGAGCCATATCGGGATTATGCGCGACCTGGTGGGGCAGCCTCCCAGGGTGGTTAGTCCCAGTTGGGCCCCTGTACTATGCCGCGGGCGGCCAGCGGCACCACCGTTTCTACAGGTCTCCCTATTCGGCGCGGCGCCCCGCGTCACACCCCACTAGACTACGCCAAAACCCACCGGTCCCACTAGTGCTGCGACTACCATCACCTCGGCCCGGCTATGCACTTGCTGATCCCTGAACGCAATCCAACCGAAATTGGATTACTATGGAGGGTTTTTCGCACTTGTGCACGGTGGTACCAACCCGGTCGAAATTAGTGACAAATTTGTGCCATCAAATTTCTACCACCAGTATATTGTTAGGTATAGTATATTGTTAGTATAATATAGTATAATATAGTTAGGTACCTTATATGTTAAGATATTTTAGGCTAAGTTATAGTACTTATATAGAGGAAGTTTGAAAGTGGCACCTGGGGATAAAATATGTAGAAGCGAGTGACTGTCGTGGTATAAACATACTACGAGGAGGAATGAAAGTAATCTTGTACAACACAACGCTATCTAGATCATGGTAAACATAGCTTAACTAGGTTGTGCTTTGGAATGTAGAATGCGGATAACATCATACAGTTTTCTTGTAAATGCATAGCTATATAATATAGGTAAACACCCAAAAATTATTATTCCTAAGTAACAAAACTCTGACTATTCAAGAACACGGTATTTATTTATCCGAAAGTTATAAATACGAATTATCACTATACTGAATTTCAAAAATGTACGATTAATTAGAAACCCGTAATGTTGTTGGCCCGAAAAACGTCATTCCGAATATCAAATTTCCGAAAATTCAATAACGAAATGTCAAATTTGTATTAAAAAAAATATTATGTATACAGACGAATTATTGAGAACCTCCTCCTTTTTCGAAGTCGG
Organism: Eilema sororculum; assembly: GCA_914829495.1. Lineage (NCBI taxonomy): Eukaryota > Metazoa > Arthropoda > Insecta > Lepidoptera > Erebidae > Eilema > Eilema sororculum. The sequence continues at coordinate 23,490,408 of OU618536.1, forward strand.
TTAAAAATAGATAAAAGTTGACTTTTTAAACGCTTTTTACATTTTGATTTGCCACGTCATGCATGAAGAGTTTCATAGGTAAGTAGTCCTGATTTTTTTAATTTAACTAATAAACTCTCTAATTTTATTCTATATAAAAATTTAGCTAAACCCGGCTTGCCGTGGTCCTACTGCCGTGGCGGCGGCGGTGGTGGTGGCCTACACTAGAGTGTTATTTAAACATCGGAGGCACAGAGGGAGGGCAGTCCTCCAGTAACGAAGCTCAGGCGCCCGGGTGAGCTGGAGTGGCTTGGGTGGCGACCAGTAAGCCGAAGCTGCGGAAGCGAGCGTTCTCTAACCTCATTCAGCTCAATGACAGGAACGCCCCTATCCGAGCAATCAAAATCAAGTTTCCATCGTCACCGTGGCTAACAAGTGAGGTAAAACTGCTAATTTAAAAAAAAACCTGCTGTTCGATACAAGATTAGGCCTACCGTGACTAACTGGCAGAGATATGTATCTGTTCGAAATCACAGCAATAAGGTGTGTAGGAATGCACAATGCCAGCATTATTCATAACTCATTACAAAATGGCGACTCGTCAAGGGTCAGGCAATTCCTCAAGACTTTGGGAGTTTGAAAAACACGTCATGATACGATTCCTAAAGACTTAGATACTGATGTTCTTAATCAGCATTTTACGGCCTCGTCCAACTTTGATAGGACACAAAGGCACATACCATTACTTATCTTTCTACAGTTCCAACTCCTAATATCGCAACATTTGTCTTTAGTCTATTTACCGCTTGTGATGTTAAGAAGAGCATCATGGCTATAACGTCCAAAGCAGTTGACTGTATCAGCCGGAGCATGATACAATCTTATTGTGTTACATGCTAAACTATTCCATAACGAGTGGTACGTATCCATCCTCATGGAAAGATACCTTAATTAGGTACCCCCTTACTGAAGAAATCCAAACATTGCTATTGACCGATTACCGAGCTATATCCATATAGCCATTCATTCCTATCTAAAGTTCTCGAACGCCTCGTAAATAACCAACAGAGTGCGTTTATTTCAAAAAAAAAACTCCTCAATACCTATCAATCCGGATTCCATCCGTACAGCCTTAGTGAATATCACATATGACATTAGGCCAGACCTAATGTCACCTGGAAAGCGGGAAACGAACTGTTCTCTGTTTATTAGATTTCAGTAACGCTTTCAATATGGTGGACTTTGATATTCTACTACATGTACTCCGCTCTCTGACATATTTCCAACGGTAATAGACTGGTTTCGTAGTTACCAGGGGCCCGATTCACTATCACCACGTATCACGTATTTGTGAGTTTGTGAGATTCGTTTCGATAACCTGGTATTCTGTACGATCTGTCAAACCATAAGTTTACAAATACTTAGGTTTTTATAATTTTGACAACTGACGTCACCCATACAAATGGCTCAAACGTCATACTAACAACACGTATCGCATACTTGTGATTTCCATTTCGATAACTTAATAACCTGGTATTCAGTAACATCTGTCAAAGTCAAAATTATGATTTAGGCGTTAAATCATGGTTTTGAACTCGATGACAATGTTCTGCTCGATTTGTGTTTATTCTGTACGTAGATACGTTCACAAAAATTATAAAAGTTTAAATGTTTTTAATCATAGGAAAATCATTCGGTAAGTACCTAGTTATTTACATTTGAATTACAATGATTGCTAAAATTTGTCGTTGAATAAATCCATACTAATATTATAAATGCGAAAGTAACTCTGTCTGTCTGTCTGTCTGTATGTTACGCTTTCACGCCTAAACCACTGAACCGATTTTGATGAAATTTGGTATGAGGGTAGATTAAACCTTGAGAAAGGACATAGGCTATGTTTGGTCGTGATAACCGACATCCACGCGGGCGGAGCCGCGGGCAAAAGCTAGTTCACGATAAATATTATACGTCAGTCTTCATTGCGCTATCCAGACCTAAAGAAAACATGGATTAACTAACTTGTGTTTCGTGATTTAGAAGGCGGATAAACATAGTATTTAACTTTTTTCATAAATCAATACCACCTTTTTTTTATCCTGCGAAAACCTCGGATACCTCCCCCGCCGGAGCCGGAAGGTGGGGTTATTGGGGACCCGAACCGACTAAAACCGCACGCCGACTGAGGGAGGTGAGGTTGTCATCGACATATCCCTCGCACCACGGCTGACCCAGGGCCATCCCTTACGGTCTGGCCTTCCTCGGGAGGGGGGACAAGGGTGTCCCAAACTCGCCCCAGGAATGGGGAGGTGCGCCTTCCAGCGCGCCGCGCGCCGCCGTAAATCAATACCACCATGTATGTACAGTGAGCATGCAAGGTGCACAAAATGGTCATAATATCAAGGTATAGCTCGGGCCATATATCTTGGACCAATTTGTTTTATAAAGGACATGTCAATTTCACTTCACCTCGCTTGATGATAAGCTAAAAGCAAAGTCTCGGAAAAAGGGTCACCATCGTAAACATGTACCATGTAAACAGTGGTGGCACTCAGCTTGACGGCCTTGTCAGATGCCTTTTCAAGCCCCGCTTAAAGGCCCCGGGACTGTAGGATCCTGTGAAGGAAAGGAGAGGGTGAGACTAATTAGAAGAGCTCATCAGAATATTCAACGTGGTAGAGACGGTAGAATACTGCCAAAGACGCAACATCTCTACGCATCTGCAAAAGCTCGTGGAAGTTCGTGACCTCAGGATTCCCAATGATGCGGACCGCACGTTGCAGCGACCTGTCGAGAGCATCTATCTGAGATGCGAGCAGTATTTCACGTAGGAATGAATTTGAGTCTTGTATGAAGACGCCGCTGCTCCGAGCTCCGAGCTTACGTTAGGCTGTTTTTATGATGCTCACGATATAGTTTTTGTTATTCAGTTTGCAGTAAACATCTATACCGAGGATATTGAGGTTATCCTGCAGTGGCAGTGGTGTACTCTGAGTCCAGCTCAGTGACAAGAAGCTGCCTTTTTCCGCGATTTCACACTGCTTGGCCGCAGGATGTGCGTGATAACTCCCGTGTAAGGTGCTGTCGTTTGCATAGCAATTAATGCTACCGTTAGAAAGCATGTCATTGATGTGCAGAAGAAAGAGAGTGGGAGATAAGTCGGAACCCTGCGGCGCGCCAGCATTCACCTGCAAGAACTCCGAAGCTCGTCCATCACAAAAGACGCGAATACGGTGCCCCTGAAGGTCGCTCGCAACCCAGTTGCACGATCTGGGAGGCAGGCCAAAGGTTGGTAGCTTGGAAAGAAGCGATGTGTGCCATACCCTATCGAACCCTAAGCTGTGGCGATGTCAATACTAATTGCCAGTGACTCAAATCGTGAGATATAAAAGGCCCTGGGGCGTGCGGATTATTTTGTAATAATATATACTTGTCTTAGTGAACTGAAGCTCGTCTACCGCAGCAGCACCCCGTGCTATCATCAAAATTCATCCAAGAAACGTATACTGCGTGTATAAAGCACATTTTAGGTCCCAGATATATACCTCAAGCAATAATGAGATCATTTTGAGTACTTTGCTACTCAAGGTCGATCTGTGCGCTTCGCATTTGGCATCCCTGGCCCGCTTTTCTACTATGGTGACAGCCGGATACCATTGTCACCCACCAAGCCTACGGTCCTGCAGGATAGCGGTCATTGAGCTACCTCCTATGTTACGCCGTGCGCCACCTGAGTCCTCGATCGCATCACAGTGATAGCACTAAGTCGGCTCCTTCTGTACCAGAACCAGGTGATCCCCCAAACGTCGTTTTGCGGAGATCACCGGTGTCATCAGTACGTCAAACATAATCTTTTCACATGGAGTGCTCGCATGATAAGTTTGCGCGTGAATGTTTATAGTGAAATGAGAACAATTTTCAAATTTTAAGGACAGGTGTTTTTTGGGTTTATTAATAGTTAGAAATGTTTAAAAAAAGAAGCCAAAAACAAACAATATTTAAAGTAAAAGTTTTCTATTCCCGTTTTTTTCATTAAAAAGTATCAAGTAAAGAACTTTTCAATTTTTTTTTCAAGAACGAAATTTGAGCTTCGCCATTCGATATTTAAAATTGATGACTATTATACTCACACGAAGACAAGGCTGAATAGCAAAGCGACCTCTTTGGTCTGAATGCATGATGTCTATTGCCAGTATGAAGGTTAGATGTACGCGAATTTTTTTAAAGAACCGCGTTGGGCACTCCATCGCCTGGATCCGGAGGCTCTCCTGGAGGCGGCCATCGTGCAGACCTGGATCCCGGTAGCGGACAGGCCAGCCGATATTGATGCCGAGGTGGAGTGGTTCGGGAGAGCCATGACGCATATCTGTGATGCGGCGATGCCCAGGGCTAGTGCCAGACCGGCGAGGAGGCAGGTGTACTGGTGGACGCCGGAAATCGCGCAGTTGCGCGCGGAGTGCGTCACTGCGCGCCGCCGGTACACCAGGTTCCGCCGGAGGCGTCGCCGCCCAGACGATGCGGTAGCCCGAGAGACGGAGCTCTATGATGGGTACAAGGAGGCCAAGAGGGCCCTCCAGACGGCCATCAAGCGGTCCAAAAAGTTGGGCCGCGAGGAGCTGATAGAGACTCTGGAGCGCAACCCGTGGGGGCGCCCGTACCTTATGGTAAGGGGCAAATTACGCGCTAAGGCGCCCCCACTGACCCAGAGTCTCCAGCCGGAGCAGCTGGAGGTGGTCCTGGACTCCTTGTTTCCATCAAGAGCGGAGGAACACATTCCTCCGCGCATGGCTCCGTCTCAGGCGCCCAGCGCGGAAGGCAGTGAGAACAACGTGCCCGTAGTCACGGAGGGTGAGCTAGGGGCGGCTGTACTGCGGCTTAAATCCCGCAGAAACACCGCCCCTGGACCCGACGGCATTCCAGGCCGAGCGTGGGTCCTGGCTCTTGAGGAGCTTGGGCCTCGACTTATAGGGCTCTTTAGCGCATGCCTCGAAAAAGGCCAGTTTCCCAAGGTCTGGAAGACAGGAAAACTGGTCTTGATCCGAAAGGCGGGGCGGCCGGCAAATTCTCCATCAGGGTACCGGCCGATCGTGTTGCTTGACGAGGTGTGCAAGCTCTTTGAGCGCATTATTGCACAACGCCTCGTCAGGCATCTCACACGCGTGGGGCAGTTTGGCTTCCGCCAGGGGCGCTCCACGGTGGACGCGATCATGCGCATTAGAGGCCTGACGGAGGAAGCAGTCTCACAGGGTGAGGTGATAGTGGCGGTGTCTCTTGACATCGCCAACGCCTTCAACACCTTGCCCTGGAGCTGCGTTAGGGAGGCGCTTATCTACCATGGAGTGCCTCCCTACCTCCGTCGAATTGTCGGGGCCTATCTCTCCGAGAGGGCCATTACTTACCCGAGTTGGCTAGGGCCGGGTCGGCGGGATGTGTCGAGCGGTGTTCCACAGGGATCGGTATTAGGGCCACTCCTGTGGAACATCGGTTACGATTGGGTGCTGCGTGGTCCGTTGCTCAGGGGGGTGGACGTAACATGTTACGCCGACGACACCCTCGTTACGGCGCGGGGAGCAACGCACCGAGACGCAGCCACGGCAGGGGTTGCTCAAGTCGTGGGTCGGATACGGCGGCTGGGCCTCGAGGTCGCCCTTCACAAGTCCGAGGCTCTGTGCTTCCACGGACCTCGGATGGGGCCACCTGCGGGATCCAGCCTACAGGTAGGGGGCGTCAGCATCGGCATCGAGCCCTCGATGAAGTATCTGGGGCTCGTACTCGATGGCCGGTGGAACTTCGGACATCACTTCCGAAGTTTGGTCCCAAAACTGAGGGGGGTGTCAGCTGCACTCGCACGGCTGATGCCCAACATCAGGGGACCCAACGCTCCCTGCAGGAGACTGTACCTGGGGATCGTGCGAAGTATGGCCCTATACGGGGCCCCCGTATGGGCGGAGACCCTGATGGCCAGTAATGTGGCTAGATTGCTGAGCCCACAGAGGGCGATGGCCGTCAGGATGATAAGGGGATACCGCACGATCTCAGGTGAGGCGGCATGTCTCCTAGCCGGGACCCCTCCATGGGACTTGGAAGCGAGAGCCCTTGCGTCTCTGTTTAAATGGCGCATTTTAATGGCGCTGGAGCGGGGCCAATGGCCTGCGTCTCGAGAAATCGAGGCCCAGCGGTCCCAGCTCCACCAGGAAACCGTGGAGACATGGAAGGTGCGACTTGAGCAACCAAAGGGGGGATTCGCCACAATCGCGGCCGTCAGACCGGTCATGGACGAGTGGCTGGAGAGGAGACATGGTGCTCTCTCCTACCGGTTGTCACAGATGCTTACCGGGCACGGTAGCTTCGGTAGGTACCTGTGGCGAAGACACCGGGAAACCACGGCCGGTTGTCAGCACTGCGGGGACCGCAGCGATGACACAGCGCCCCACACGCTGGTGGAGTGCACGGCGTGGGCGCAACAGCGCCAGGTCCTCGTAGTGGGCTTGGGCGTGGACACTCTCTCGCTCGAGACCATGGTGGGAGCCATGGTCTCCAGCGGGAGTAAGTGGGACAGCGCCGCCTCTTTCTGCGAGCAGGTCATGCTCGTGAAGGAGGCGGCGGGGCGGGAGCGGGAGAGAACTCTCCCACCCGAGTTCCGCAGTCGGCGGCTTGGGTGCCGCCGGCGTGTCTTCGCCGAAGACCATCGGCCTCCATGACCGGGGGCCTGAGGACGATGAGTTGGCTGCTCATCGTCCTTACAGAAGCAGGCCCATGACGGCAGCGTGACGTGACGGACTCACGCACGCCTCCCCCCTCCTATGAAGCGGGATGATACCCGAAAACCCCCCATAGACGCGCGATAGAACCCGAACCACCCCCTAGACGAGGCCGCATTAAAGCCGTGGGTCTGTTGGGAGCCCTGGGACATCCTTCCGAGGGCTTACCCGGGGCTCCCAACTATAGGCTGCTGGGCGATACCGTGGGGGTTTTAGTCGGTAGGAGTCCGGCATAACATCCATGAAGGATTTCCCCCACGGTCAAAAAAAAAAAAAAAAAACGCGAATTTTTTAAAGAAAGAAGTGTTTTTTTGTAATTACTTACAGCCCTAGGGCTTTTCTAGCTACATTATTACCCTAGAGCGCTAATAAGTCACCTACAAGCCCCATTTGGAGGTAATAAGAACCTACTTATCGAACATGAGAGATGTAAAAATATTATAAACTTAACCATATTTAAAAAACACTACTTATGCTGTAAATATCGAAACAACTTTGATAGCAGGTCGTACCCATTTGCAAACCATATACAGTTTCATGTCCCTACTGCGTACGCCGCAGCAGACGATGCCTACCAGGGCCATTAGGTACTGCCCGATAACCTTCGTCGTGGCGAGACTTCTGGCCGGATCGCCACCGTGGATCCTACAATCTAGGGCCCTTTCAGTGCTATATCGGTTCCGAAAGGAGGCGCGGATGCGGGGATACGATCCCGAGCCTGAATATATTCGGGCCGAGAAATCCCGGCCAGAGCGACGACTTAAGTAATCACGTGCAGGGCACACTGTCGTAGCGGCCATACCAATCATGGGGGAAGAGACTAGAGAGGCCACATGGCAGCCCCTCGTATCGACTGACGCAAATTATCACTGGGCACGGGTGCTTCGGGTGGGATCTGCGTCTGATCGTTAAGGAGCCATCGTACGGGTGCTATCACTGCGATACAAGCGAGGACTCAGGGCTGCACACGCTCCCCGAGTATCCGGCGTGGGAGACGGGAGCTGGTGGCGGCCTTGGGAGTGAGAGTTTTCACGCTCGCCACCTTACTCGCGGCGATGTTCCGCTGCACGGATGCATGAAAGGCCGGCGCCTCCTGGGAGCAAGTAATGCTCGAGAAGGAGAGGGTGGAAAGGGAGTGGCAGCGTGACCGAGATAGACTCGCAAACCGCGCTACCCGCGGGCGCAGGCAACATGGACGTCGGATGCACAAAATCGACCTCCGAGGCCCGTGGGCCTGGGGTGACAGGTGGAGCTGCTTGTCACCCTAACAGAAGCAGGCCAAGGCGGCGGGGCGCTAAGAAGCGTGGCTCCCCATACCGGGGGCGAGTTAGGGAAGACCCTTGAGAAGAACCTGGGTCAGCCGAGGTGCAAGGGCTATCGATGACCACCTCACCTTCGGCCTAGCACTGTGACCCACAGACGGCGTGCGATTTTAGTCAGTTTGAATCCGACATAACCTCCCCCTCCGGCTCTGGCGGGTTTTCGTGGGGATTTCCGCACGAAAAAAAAAGAAGAAAAAAAGACATTAAAATGTGCTCTGTAAGTGCCTGAACTGAATAAAGGAAATTCATTCTTTGGTTCTTCTTTTTTTTATTATGTTCCATGATGGGCCTAACCCGCGCCGTCTGCGTAACTGTCGAACGATATACTCAGCGAGCGCTATGCCGCACAGACCACCAAGCATACAATACTCTTTGATAATATGGTAGGTATAGTTAAAAACTTGGTTAAAAATAATTTAGATTTTAAATTTAGACCCACGTTCCGCCAGATGTGCACCGAACCCAAGGAGTATTTTATTGAGAAGGAAAAATAGAATCATTGTTTAATTTTGTTTAAAACCTTTGGACCTCCATTCATATATTGAAATTATACCGCTTTGTATTAGAACCAAAATTTCAAGATTATTCAGTTGAAATATTACAGGGATACCAGATCAATCGGAGCCATAGAGTATATTGAATAAATAAAGAGAATCGTAGCTGCACCACCCTCAACCAACACGAGTTTCTTGACTGAATTACATATTACATACATATATATATAATATATATGGTACAACCAAAATTTGTTTCGAGGATTACTAATATGTACAACAATAGGAATATTTATTAAAAGTTTGTAATGAATGATGTTCAGAACGTTGGAAAATTGATTATCATAGGTACCATAGACCACAATACAACTTCGTTTTTTTTTAGGTTTTTTAAGGTTTTCTTATTTCTTCTTGGATATTATCACTATTCGATCAGTTAGTATTATAATGTTGCCATTTTAGCAGCCTGCTGTGTATAGCTGTATAACTTATTTCTTAGGTCAAATAAAAATACAAATGACTTATGCATTACAATAATTGTATTTTATTAAACTGTAGTGCAATGATGATAAGAAATATATCCCATATTCATCTAAACATAAATAGATTTTTTTGAAGCAGATAAATAATAATAATAGTTAAGTATAAATACTAATATTATGACCGCGCGATTAAGAGGCATAATTCTATTCCCGAATAGTGTAATTATTCATAAAAGTGAATCGTTGACACGAAAAGAAGAAGAAGACTAATATTAATTAAATTATAGTTCATAACAATATAAGACATAAGACTTTATGTATGAGATTAAAAAATTAATAATAAGAATTTTAGAAATAACTTGAATTTATTGAAAAAAAATTGGCAATTCAAGTTATATTTTTAGTCTGGCATTATTTTCATAAATATGTCATATGTCATATGACATAATATGTCACGTATATTTACTTGGTATTCATTACCGGAAACTCACATAGGTTACTCACCGAAATTGCACGTTGCGTATATTTACGTCAGTAAAATCATAAGTAAATTTACGCAACTAAGTACGTAAGTTAGTGAATCGAGCCCCAATTGCAGGCAGCGTATTCGCATCGAAGATTAATGTAGGAATGGAACGTTATGCGAGGATGCTTAGAATGAAACGTAATGATGAACGACTGAAGTGAAGAATGACGGGAGGGGGGGAATGAGATATTGGGTTTCTTTTTTTGGAAAAGAGGTGCATGTCGTGCGAGTATCTTAAGAATTAGCGTATGAATAAATCTTGAAGTTATTTCGGCATCAAAGTGTTTTTCTTCATCTATACAATTATCTATCCCACATATTTTTTGGGGCTCGTCCGGGATAGATTGTATTTTGAAGAAAAGAAGTCGGAACGTGGCTGGACATTTTGCTACAAAACTTACAGAAGACGTTAACTATGGTTGAAATAGCTACAGAAGACGAAAATAAGACGAAATATGGGTAGACGTGGAAAGGATCGCTGACAAAGCCGCCAAGCCGACTACGACGAAGACGACCACGCGGCATCTACGTCGGTGACCGTGCCCTTTTCCCGAGATCAGATGTCGCTACATACAGAAAGCCTGATTTCCACGTTCAGTGGCCAAGATAAGACGCACTCGGTGGCCAAATGGGTGCAGGATTTGGACGACAACGCGGAAATTTTTCAGTGGTCGCCATTACAGAAATTGATTATCGCTAGAAGATCCCTGATCGGCACTGCGGCCTTATGGCTAAAGTCAGAGAAACCGTTCCAGAGCTGGGAAGAGCTGAAAGCCGCTTTGTTGAAAGAATTTCCGGATTCGATCGATAGCAAAACCATACACGAAATGATGGCCGCCAGAAAAAAGAAAAAAAAATGAAAGTTGTATTGATTATATCTTAGTCATGAAGGAGATGGGAAAACGCGGTAAGATGCCCGATTACGTTGCCATCAAATATATAATCGATGGGATTGTCGACTCTGAAGTTAATAAAATGGTGTTTAAGGGAAGGTTCATATCTGACGGAACATGCGTCGCGTATTATCGGTTGCGTAACGCCAGAACAGACAAATGTATAGAAAAACACTTGACCGTTCACACTCGACGCACTAACGTAACATCGGTTGAGTGTTCCTTGATCATATTAGATCATATTGAGAATTCCTTGGTCATATTATAGAAGACGGGAAGGTGCAACCCTCGTCAGAGAAAACAGATGCTGTAACCAGGTACCCTGAACCAAAGACTTTAAAGCAACTGCACAGTTTTGTAGGATTAACATCATACTTTAGAAAGTACATTAAAGATTTTGCATTAATAGCTAAGCCGTTAACTGATTTATTAAAAAAGAATGTTAGCACAGTGCAAAGAGCATTGAATAGTACCTACCAAAGAAGTATCGACACCACTCCTTTTGAGCTCATGCTGGGTGCTAAAATGAGGACAAAAGAAGACATACAAGTTTATGAGTTGCTACAGCAAGAGCACAGAAGTAGTTTTATACAGGATAGGGAAAGATTAAAAATGAAGGCTAAGGAACAGCTTGGAAGAATACAAGATGAAAACCGTAAGACTTACAATAAGAAGAGAAAAGAAAGTAGAAAATATATTATTGGGGATATTGTTGCTATCAAAAGGACACAGTTTGGAGTTAGTTTAAAGTTAAAGCCTAAGTATTTGGGTCCGTACAGAGACACCAAGGTGAAAAGGAATGATGGCTATGATCTTGAGAAGATAGATCATATGACAGATGGTCCTAAAGTTACATCCTCTTCGGCTGATTTCAAGAAGCCATGGCCAGTACCAGCTGATGACATTGATTTTTAGGATAGGATTAAAATTACTAAAAAAAAAATTAAAAATTAAAAAAAAAATTTTTTTTTTATTGTCACAAACAAATGTACAATTGAATTGCTCCCTGGATACCACACTAGGATTCCCTGTGTCGTGGTACCCAGTCACCTTCACACCTTTATGACAACAATACAAGATTAATTTTGTTCTTGAAATAACATAACATAATAAATATATTTTTTTAGATAAGTGAAAAAAAAAAGAATAAAAGCATGCATGCACGAATGTGTATGTGTGTGTGTGTATGTGTGTGTGTGTGTGTGTGTGTGCGTGTGCGTGTCTGTGTGTGCGTGCGTGTGAGTTTGTGTAAAGGCACGTGAGTGCCCACTTTTCATATAGAAATTTTGAATATATTTTCCGTTTCCTCATAGTCCATGTTATGTAACCAATCGAAAATAGCAATTTTACAGTTAATTCTATTCATGTTTAGTATATTATTATTGAAGTGATACATTTTTGAGTAAAGATAAGGTCCCATACATTTAAAAGATGCTTTTGCGAGGCACAAACGAACGTTGGGTCGGTCCCACTTCAGGGTTCTGTGAGAAGCACGAGCTAGTTGCTTTGCATTATTGTGATCTTTCAAAATGGTTGAAGCTATATATAGCTGCCTTACTCTTAAGAATTTACAATCGGAATATAGAGAATCAGTACAATAGCGCCATGGTTTCTTGTATGCAATCTTTAATATAGCTCGTTGTGCACGTTCTAGTTTTATCAAGTTAGTTTTGAGCATTGCACCCCACACAACCACACAGTAAGTCAAGATAGATTGACATAGACTCATATATACCAATCTTATCACATCAACATAAGCAATACGATTGAATTTTTTGAAAATATGGGTTAGCTTTTTAAGTCTTTTACATAAAGTATCTACCTGAGTGCTCCATGTGATTCGTTGATCTATTGAAACGCCCAAGTATTTTACATCCTCAACTTGTTCCAGTTTATCACATTGACATAAAACATAACAGACATGACTGCCACCGTTTTTGCAACTATGGAGCTTGATCTCAATAGGTAAGTTAGGTGCAGATCTTTCCAACATTCTGAACGCAATATATTTTGTTTTGGCTGTATTTAGGGTTAGTAAATTACGGCGCAGCCAGGATCCAACGCTTGTAAGTCCCCCCCGAGCCACACAAACGACTTCCTCCCATGTTTTAGCATAAAAGATTACGGCAGTGTCATCCGCAAACGTGAAAATTTTTGCATTGTTTAATTTGAGGGTGCAGAGATCATTTATATAGACTAGAAATAGGGTTGGCCCCAAAACACTGCCCTGTGGTACGCCAAAAAGTATATCTTTGAAGTCACTCTTAAAGTCGCCAATACAAACTCGCTGCTTGCGCTCATCTAGGTAGGATCGAAACCACTCCAGGGTCAGGCCTCTGACTCCAAGGAGTTTAAGTTTCTTTATTAGTATTGGCCGAGACACAGTATCAAAAGCCTTGGCTAGGTCCAGGAAGACGCCGATACACTTGTTTTTAGCATCCAAATTATCAGTAACAAAGCTAACTAGACTCGTAACCGCGTCCTCCGTGGATTTGCCATGGCGAAAGCCAAATTGATTCTCAGCCAATAGACCTTTTGTTTCAAGATACTTGGTAAGTCTAGTGTTAACCACCTTCTCCAATATCTTAGACAGCGTACTTAGTAGTGAGATCGGCCTATAATTCGAAGGCTCTTTAGAGTTGCCTGCCTTATAAATCGGTATAATATTCGCTATTTTTAAAGAGTTCGGAACTGTTCCAGAAGACATACTGAGGTTGCAGATATGAGCCAGCGGATCGGCTATGTAATGTTTTATGTGTTTCAAGATATTATTACTTAAATTATCGTGCCCAATGGCAGAGCTGGACTTAAGGGTGTCAATTAATTTAATTACCTCCATTTCGTCTGTTGGGGCAAAAAACAAAGAACAAGTAAAATTATTAGGTGGAGCTGTAATGTTACGCGCCAGGTTATGTTCAGTTTCTTTCTGCTTAGATAATAGTTCTTTAGCTAATTGATCACCAATCGTACTAAAGTAATTATTTACACAATGTAATGACTCCGTCGGATCAGGCTTTAGCCACAGAATAGATAATAGTACTAGCGTACAGAATGGAAGCTCCCACCCCCGCGCAGATTTCATTTCCTCACCCCGCACGTTCGAATCAGAGGTACGATTAAAGACACATAATACAAGGGATGTGCCTTTCAAAGGTGCCTAGAACGATACGTCGAGGGGAAGAGTGAGATGATCGGCTTACTTCGATTTTGTAAAGCTTCCTCTCTATCGCACAACCTACAGTTTGATTTAACCCTGGAATTCATGATTTTTATATAAATAATTAACCGCAGCCCGTGTACTGGCTTCGTCCGGGATTAAATTCGTTAAAAAACCTACAAAACTGATTGCAGTGTGAGTCGTGAATTGAGAGATGATCAAGTCGGAGTCCATTACCAATTACCTTTCGTTTATAAGAAAATCAAAAGGCAATTATTTATCTTAACATACGCTGCATTTCGGACATTCACTGTAACATACTGACTAGATGCAGAAGGCGGAGGTTCGGGAGAAATAGCGCTCATTGGGAGACTACCTGTTGATGAGTGAGAAAATATTAAAAAATTGAAAATATTACCTATTTCTGTGTTTTTCTGGGTCTGTGTGTGTGTGTATTTCTGGGATAATATATATAATATCTCATGTGCTATACCAAATGTAGATTTTAATGAACTCTAAAATAGATAAATATAACACAATATCATAATTCCATCATACTATTTATTATTGGAATCACAAACATGTGGGCACAATAATGGTTTTTGCAAAAATATTTTGATGGGTGAGTGTTTGGTGAATTATTGTAGCTTCTGCCAGCGACTTCGCCCGCTTTAAGATTGTATTCAAAGTCAACTTCAAAAATCATTTATTATGTACTAGCTTTTGCCCGCGGCTCCGCCCGCGTGGATGTCGATTATCGCGACCAAACATAGCCTATGTCCTTTCTCAAGGTCTAATCTACCCTTATACCAAATTTCATCAAAATCGGTTCAGTGGTTTATGCGTGAAAGCGTAACATACAGACAGACAGACAGACAGAAAGACAGCCAGACAGACAGAGTTACTATCGCATTTTTAATATTAGTATGGATATACCATTAAAACGGAACTTACAAAACGTTGAAAAGTTGCAACATACATACGTTCGTTTGACATTGGATATTTGACTCCTTGGTTTAAACAAGGAGCCAAATGTCACCCGACACAGCGACGCTTGGCTCAAAATATTACGAAGTACTTATATCAAAGTTGCAGGGCTAACCAACAAGACGTATTTTTCTTGTAGGTATTTTTTAGGTATTTTTTTAAATTTTACTAAGCATTAAACCCATATTGAAAGAAAATATAATCAAATAGTGCGCGAACAATAAAAATTCATTAAAAATGATAATATATAGTTTCGTTTCGTTAACATTTATAAAGAAATACCAACTACAATTCCACATCAGTAAATGAGTGTGCATTGAAGGGTTACATTACCCGTCAATAAAGTACGACATTATCTGTAATACATTTGTGCCAAAATAAATACGAAACTTCATAGACGTGAGTTTTGCAAGGTATAGAGTAGTTAAAACCGTTTGTATCAAAAAAAAATTAAATTAAATAAAAATACGGTTTTAGAATGTAGCACATTGGTGCTAATTCTGATGTGCACATCTCTAAATTTAAATTTCTCTAAAATTTTCTAATTTTAGCTCAGTGATTGACATATGGGTATTCTGTTGTTTAGTTGAACTAAATTTAGTGTTCTCCAAGACAGCTTTAAATTTGAATATGACATCGCTAAAAGTTGAATATGAAAGTGTTGCCGGTGTTAAAAAATAAGAATGAATGATAAAGGGGATTTTCACAAAATCTTTAAAAACCATATTTATAGGTGTTTAGAATGCCGACAAATGTTAATAAATGCGTAATATTGATCAAATAGTAAAGAAACTGTGATTTTTCTTAGCCAAACCTAAGTAAATACAGTTTTACTCGGTTAACGTTCCTGGCAACCCTGTAAATAAACTAATTATCTTTGATTGAATCTGTGCAAGTCAATTTGTCAATCAACATTTTGTTGTTGATCATAAATAAGTTCTTGATATCCAAAATTTACAAAAGAAATAAAGCAGACTCTTTTCCTGCCGGGCTAACGTGGCACTGGTAGAATTTCTGGAAAAACTTGACATTTCGCCATTACATTGTACTTCACTAGCATCATTGGCAAATTGCGGTGATTCGCTGCAGAAGCCAATAAGAAGAAGAAATAAAGTAAAGTAAACACGGACGAGAGAAACAAGACTGCCCACAAGAGGCCACAACAGTTGCTGGTTCAAATTGTAAGGACTTAAGGCAGGACTTTCAAACAGCCTAAACAACATAGACTGCAGATCATGCAACGGTGGGAGCATGTACCTAATGTAAGTATATTTGATTGCCTAATGCCTATTGTGTCTTACAAGTTTTGTGATGGGAAATGTAGAGCATAGCATAGAAACCTATGCCATAATTGAAAGAAAGAAGTGGGTATTGCATGCTTAATGCCTTTATACAGTGAAAAGAAAGGCACAAAATGTTTGTGATTCAAAGAGGGCAACAAGAGGAGACCCGCTATTAAATCTTTTTTATATCAAGTAGAAGATTTCAGTTATACTTAGGACCGCCTCAATTATTTAATGGTTTGCCAGTCTTGAAGCAATAAAAAAGTGTCAATTTAAACTGTACTAAGTATCTACTACCTAACGCTTTATAACCCAACGTAATACTTATATTTTCATTACAGGAACTAACACGGCTTGCCTAGGCCCTTACATCATCTTTCCTATGATAACTTGCTGAGAAGTACCGAAGATTCGACACAGTGCTCAAGTGATTGCTGTTGCTTGAAGTGATTGCTGTTGTTTTGAGAAAGAATGGTGCTGAAGATAAAAGAAGATTCCTAATAATTATAAAAATCCCTGTTTTATGTTAATTAAACTATTCTGAACCCATGTTTTTAATCCATGTCTGTCCTCACAACCAGTTGTGCAATCGAGTTGGTCTATGGGTACCACCCTGTTTGTTACAAATTCACACAAATGTAGTCAATTTGATGCAGCAGGTTTTAAGTCTGATCATGATAAAACCTGCATCATGTTTGATAAAAACTAGAGGTGAACAATCTATAACCGATGTATATGTGGGCGGAGTCACAGGGATCAGCTAGTCATCATTATCCTTGTGGTAATCCCGGTCGCATCTGAAGTCTTCACCTGGGTGTCCGGGGTCCACTGTTTCCAGTCTACCAATGCCACTGAACTTCGATAAGTGAAGCGACTGCCATGTGACCACAACTAATTAGTTTCATGAACAAATAGTAGCATATTGATATCAAAGTATTGCAGTTGCCAGTGGTTGGACTTTTCAGAACTACAACTACCTGTAAGGATTGCCTTAGATGTTTGTATGACAACCAGGACCAATAGCTTAATATGCTCACGGAAACACCCAGAACAATTTAAATAGACGTAGGTATGACAAGTTCGACCTTATATTCATGCATACAAATATTTGCACTGGGCGGGAATCGAACCCGTGCCCCCTGATGTAGCAGTCGAATGAACTACTGCCAGGCCAGAGGCCGCTGGGCATCAGAGTGCAGTGATACCTAACATATTTTTACTATTAATGCTGCCATATGGTCGGCGGTTTTGCTAGAAGAGCCTAGAGGTAACGGTTAGGGCTAGCAGTTACTCCAGCAGAAGCAAGCCCAGGGTGGCGGTGGTGTGACTCTCCAGGTGAAGGGTAACCTTTTATCTCCAATATCATGTTGAAGTCGCCAATGTTAGTGACCAAGGCCGAGAGGGACACGAGGAAAATCTCCGAGCCACCCTCTACAGCGCCTCGGCAGTCTTCCAGAGGGCAGTGTTTGCCCTCTGGAAGAGAGGCGCCCGCCATCTCCATTGCCTAGCATGCCCGTATAGAGGTTCTGGACCAAGTATCTCGTAGAACTACACCTATCTCTAACTTAGTCGGCAGTTATTTAGGTGCCGTCTAATTTTAGTGTGACATTTCTAATTATAGTGAATTTTTGACACTTAAAACGTACAACAGAATACAAATTCTCTAAAAATGAACTAAATTTAGTAACTTCGCTAAGTTTGGTCGTGTCAAGCTAATTTTAGGTTAGTCGTGTGTTCACAGAATACAAAACGGCATTTGACAGGCGTAAACTAAATTTTAGAGATTTTTAGCTATTTTTAGCTAAGAGATGTCACATCAGAATTGGCATCATTATCCCACAGTCAAGAAGAGTTTTGTTTTTCGCGCGCAACTTGTGTGTATGCATGTAAATATATATAGGCATGTTTGTAATATTCTTTATTACCATATTATCTTCAGAACCATTTTACGGATTTCAATTATTGATGTTTCAAATTAAAGGTATTCATCGCATAAGTTATTTTCATCCATGCAAGAATAAAGAAAAACATTGTATGTACCTAAGAACGTACATAAAATGTGAAAATAAAATTATTAAAAAAATAAAATCCCGACTGCCTGCGGTTGAAACTGATGGAACCTATTAGCCCCATATGAACTGAATGAAAATAAATGACTACCGCCTGCTATCAAACTTGTTTTAATCGGCAGTTGTGTTCTTATTTTTTACCCGACTACGGCGAAGCTAAAAGGAGGGTTATGATTTTGACAGGCATGTATGTATGTATGTTCATTTGTTCCCTCATAACTCCTCAACTACTTATTAGAACTGGACAATTGAGGTATTGTTACAAGCGGCTAGATCGTCCGATAGTGATAGTTTGATGGGTATATGCCGTGTCACTCAATCTTGTGTGGCGCCCTCTAGCGCTCATAAGGTACTGTGTAAAAAAAATTTTGAGATAAATATGACGTGTTTGGTATCAAATGATACCAAACTTAATGAGCACATTGCAAATATGTATAAATTATTAGCTTTACCTTGCCCCAAAATAATTTAAATAAAAAATAAAGTTTAAAATTAAAACCCGACTACCGAAAAATCACGCTCTAAAAAGTGACAAACAAGAAAATATCAAGGATAGCCGTGGTCGTATGCCACTTACTCTAATAAAACAATATATTCTAGGGAAACAGAATATTAAATGCTATAACTAAAAGAGGTAGAAAAAGAAGTCCAAGAGAGATTTTTGCATGCTTACAGCAAATGGACAGGGGTAGTGGTCTTAACTGTGACGACGTAAGTATTTTTCTTCACATATCGAAATGAGACCCAGACGCACTATTTGTTTCTGATTCTAATGGTATTTTAAACCCACTTTTGCCATTTTGGCTACTAACAGCAATTACGTTTTCTGCCATCGAATTATGACATATATTTTTTAGTGTATAGTGAATAGTGACCCTGATATAATATAGCATAGGCTATGAGTTATCTCAGAAATAGGATTGTGGGTCATAAGATCAGATCTCAGTCCGATCAAAATTTTATGCAGCTAAAGTCGTGAGCAATACTTAGTCTTTTATGGACACAATCGGTTTTAACTACTCTATAAAGATATCGTTGTAGTAGTGTTTTGTTATTGGTGCTGATTCTGTGGTTTGAGGGGACTAAAATGTATCGCCATCAATTTTCTTTTCGAATTGAAGACCAAGATGGAATACGTTTGTAACAACAAGATTGGCACCATTGTCGGATGTGACGTAAGTCATGACATTAAGGGATAGAGCGAGAAAAATCATACTATCTCGCTCAAATATTGGCAACAATTTCAAATAATGCCAACCCTATCATTTTGAAGTCTCTCACACATCAACACTACCGTGCATGTGCACGATCTATGAATGTTGTAATTACAATTAGAATTTTTCATACATTTTGTCGAGAGCTTCCGACGTGTGCTTTAGCGTAATCAATTCATCATTTCTTTTGGTAGCATTTTTTAAGTTACAAATTTTTTTAACTGTAGCCCAGGGGGCCTACCACAACCGTTTACAAAACAGTCTTATTGCAGGAGAGTTTTGTGTCAAGCTTAAAGTAATCTTGCTTATATTCGTACCACAACCGTACATTGTGCATGTCATGTATTCCTGCTTAGTGCTTTTGTGACGTCAAATTAATTTTAGTTCATTCAATTCGTACCATGACGAGATTTTAGAGCAGTATTGTATTTAACATTATTGTTTTTATGTCAAATTTAGCCGTTTTAAAAAAGTTGCTAGGTAGCAACTTTTTTATTATTGTTTTGCAAAATACTGCTCAAAAAATCATTTTCGTAACCCAAAAAGCAAGTAAACCGTATTTATATACATTAACTTAAACAAGAAATGGTCAAGCTGACTATTATAGCGGTTTAAAAGTACTTTTTATTGTGTTCCACGGATACCTCCCTGTTTGGCCAACACGGCCATTATATCTAACTCAAACCGACTAAAACCGCACGCATTTTCAATTAGGTGGATCAATAAGGCATTTTCGTCACCCACGCTCAGTCTTCTCCGGTTTTTAGCTAGCATGGTGCCCAGTGAGAAGACTCGCATCCCGGGAAACGCCTATAATTACAAGTATAAATTGTATAGAAGAATGCATAGAAATTGCTTAGATATTAAGCAAACAAATACAATTCTAAAAATAACAAGTATTTTACTTCAAAGTAAAAACTTCTTTTTAAAAATCCTTTTTGAATAAAAGAACTCTATGGTCTCTAAAAAAGAAATCACTGACATTAGGCGTAGGGCTTGACTCCAGGGAAGATTTCAGTATCCGGTGATTTTTCTCTAGGTTTAATAAATCTTCGAAAAGCCTCCGGACATTCTTCGATTACGCGGAAGTATATTTAGTCAGTTTCGTAATTTTTTTAAGTACCTACCCATTTGAGACATTGTATTACTATTATTATCATAATCCTCTTATTAAAACATTATGAAAACGTCCAATTTGTAGACTAATGAAATCAACTTATTACCGAATTTGTGACCGGAATACGGCAATAGGTGGACCGACCGAATGCAATGATTGATGAAATGTGGGTGTTGATGTTAATTCGCCTCTGCCAAAACACTCCGGGGATATAGGCGTGATTATATGTATATATTACCTACTTTTTAATAAATGCACGAACATCTATACATCATATACTTCGATAAAATCGTATCGCTATGGAATCTAATCATATAATCAAAAATATATAGTAAAATAGTGTTCATGAAAAAAGGCGAATATTTAACTCTATATAAAATCTCCGGAGTTTTTGAGAAAGATAACCGGTTGTTCGCAAAAATCTCCAGAGGTGCTCCGGTCTTTTTGTCTCCGGAGTACAGCCCTAATGCGAATGAATTATTGCAAGGAATACATAACTCTTTCTAAAATAGTTCATTCATTTCCGTCAATAAGCAGGAATAAAATAAAACATTATTGTACGCTCATGGTACGAATTTGAGTAAGGTTATTTTTGTGCCTGCAACAAGCCTGCAAACAAGGAAAAGAGAGATCGCTGTACGTTCTGTCATACTGTGTAGCGCCATCTCTTTCTCACACAAAACGGAACAACATTCACGTAATTTGTAAAACGTTTTTGATATAAATACTCTTTTATGTAACTGGCAGGCATTGGCAGGATATTGAAAGAAAAAAAAAGAAAACTATCTGTCATCTGACATTAAAATAATTTTATTATGACATTTTATTTTACACCTACACCGCAAATAATATGTAAAGCCTTGTAAAGCCATTAATAATTTTATAGTTTAAATTGCCTGGGCATTTTGATCAAATCATGCAAATATTATCTATTTATATTTTATATGTAATATTTAAAGTGGTAGTAGAGCGGGGTTGTAACTTGTAAGCTGGGAGTCCGAAGCAACGAGCATCTACTATGTTAACTGCTTATGCTGAATGAAGAATATAATTATTATTATGTCGCTATCCGAAGCTGAGAAAGAGCTCTCTGTCTAAGGCTACTGCTGAAAGACGCCAGTGTCCGATGAATGTGAATGATTTTCAGTGATAACCAAGTGGCATTGAAGCTATGTGAAAATGCTCTATCCTAAGTAGCAAATTAAAACACATCGACCTAAGAAAGCATTTCTTTGTTATACAACGTGGAATAATTAGTGTGCGATACAAAGAATCTTCAAATGCCTCAACATCTAAACCTAAGTAAACGCAGTATTAGTGTTGTTTTGAACCCTCTTTGTGACAAGCATGCAAACTTAAGAACAAAATACAATTCATTCATATTCAATGTCTTCATAACAATCGTGAATTTTGTATTGTAGGAACCTACTTATGTAAAATTTTATTTTCTACCGCAAATATAAAGCCGTAATAATTTTATATGTTTTTAATTGTCTGGGCATTCATGATCACATCATACAATTATAACAGGTGCAAGGGGTGCGAGGCAACGGGTCCTAGGGTCAAGTTTTATTTCAGCACATCGATAGCACCGTTTCGAGTGCGATACGTATGACGGAGTGGCACCCGAATTAAGAATACTGCTTGAACTTGACGACATTCAAGGCTCTCGAGTCCCACGGTTAGATAGAGCTTTTTAGTGCATTCCACAATGGGACAGATTTTCATTATCTACCTACCCATTTATTTTGGTTATACCTATTCAGTAGGTAGGTATTCTTAGGACAAGGTTTGTGTGAAAGATTTGTATCTAAAAGTATATAGGTAATTCATAGCACCGGGGTGAAGCCAAGGCGTGCAGCTATGTTGTTATTATATTAAGATCGTTGCTGTGAGAACCGAACCGATGTCACTTGATGACATTAAAATGGACATGCGCACTCATGCTCTGTCACAACAAAGTGCCCAAAGGCGCAAAGTACCCTCCCCGTATCCGGGGCTAGATGGGGACACTAGGGTCCCCACAACTCGAAGGGGGCCATCTCGAAAGAAGGATAAATGGTCCTGGGTCTGCCGGGGTGCGAGAGATATGCTTTTGGCAATCTCACCTCCGGCAATCAAGGACCCAAGACGGCGTGCGTTTTGGTCGGTTCGAGTCCGACATAACCGGCTCCACCGGCTCCGTGGGAGTGGAATCCGTGGGGATTTTCCACACTATAAAAAAAGGCTTTGTCACAACAAAGAGTACATTTTTGTATAATGCACACTGCACATCCTTTTGTCTTTTAGTTGGCTTCTATTATCTAGATCTCCGCGCCACCCGCTCTTATAGCTCAAATTCTAATTAAATAATGCTTGATACTCGCAGCTTGATAGATATTTACACTTAACGGTCATCACCTCATCGACATCATTACAATCGACTCTCGCTCCGGATCGTTTTTGGTGCTGAGGCTGGCCATCGCAATCCAGCTTGGAAACGCGGCAAGTGTGATGGTGGAAGCAAGCGTACAAAGATGGTTATTCGATTAATATAGACACCATATTATTTATGTAGTAGGTATTACATGGAATAATTTATAAAAGCAATTATATTTGTAAAATAGTTATTATTATAACTGGATCTTAATGCGGCCTTTCGAGCAACCGTTGAACTCTTGAAATAGCCATCATGCATGTTATTATTTGTGCGTGGTTGTTCACTCAGCTTATGCTATGGCTCTCGCATCAGTTGCCTATAAAATGGTAATGCAATGAACACCTAGAAAAAAACAACTATGTTAAGAACATGACATATTTACGAAACTAATAGTGGTCAATCACACATTACAATACATTAGCGTGTACTTAATTCAATATAAATATAGGCTTACCTTAGTCTTTACAGAGAACTCTGTAGATAGGGATTTTCAACAGTGTGGACTCTATTCATCACTCTGTGGGAGTCTCTTTCGCTTATTGAACCAATTTCATATAGGTAATGGAAAGGGTCTCATTTTAATCGCGACTGCATTCGATGACGATTTCGTGAATAAGCAATATTAGCATAGCTTTTAGAAGCTGATAAACTCCTCGAATATTGTTTTTTCAATCGTTGTTTGTAAGTATTGACTTTATTAAGGATGTCATATTTGACGCTGATCGAACAAAAAGAACGAAAACTATGGGTGACGTCCCAAAACTGCTAATTTAAACAACATTATTGTAATATTGCTTTAAGAGGTCATGGTACCAAAACACGAAGTAAGATTGAAATAATACTGCTTTAAGAGGTTGTGGTTGGCCCCCAGGTCTTTTTAATATTATTTTTACTATCTATTAACTGTTTTTTATCATATTCGTTTTTAATATTTTGTAGTATGTTTACGCATTGGTTTCTGTACGCTTTGTACTCTATTTGCAACGTCTCATTATGGGGGCTTTTCTTGGCTTTCCTGTGTAATTCATCACGACGTCTAATAATAAACCCGGTGTGATCCATTCTTTTGTAATTATTTTAGAGCTACAGATTTTTTTTGTGGACTTACATTTGTCAAGAGCAGCATTAATTTTGCTATTAAAGTGTTCTACTGCTATGTCAACATCGTCTTCTTTGTATATATCTGTCCAGTCTGTGTCTTTGATATGTGCCTCTAGTTTTTTTAGATCTATTTTAGTATACGAATTATTTACCTTTTGACGAGGTAATATATTTTTATTTCCTAAGCTACATATCACTGTAGAGTGATCAGTAAGTTCAGAGTCACAAATAACAGTAGTAGAACCAAAATCAGATTTAATCATACAATGGTCTAAGCAATTTGGGCCTCTAGTAGGGAAGTTATGACCAGGAACGTAGCCATAGTGAACTGTGAGAGTGAGATACCTCTCAGCACGTGGGTCCGTACTAGTATCTTTAATATCTAGATTAATATCCCCTATTATGACGCTATAGCCACCATTATTCATTTTCATAATTTCTTCTAGGGAATCAAGAAAGTTGTCTATACAATAAAAAGATGGTGACCTGTATATGGCCATTATGCTGTATATATTCGATATTTGTACCAGTAAACAGCTGGCATCCTGAAAATTTGGTTGCACCACTGTTATGCTCAACTCAGGTTTATAATAGACAACGATCCCGTCATTTTTGTTTATATAATTTTTAGAAAAGGTACATTCATAACCATCGAGAGGTATAATATTAAATTCATCATTAAGGTGGCATTCCGTTAGGACAATTACATCCAGTTTAAATTTTATGCGTGAGAGGAACAGCAAAAAAGGATCAAAGTTTTTTCGTATACTACGTATATATTCTGCGAGACGATGGTAAGTCTGCTTTTAGTAATGTCTAGGTGTCCCATACAAAGCTCAGGATTATCAACTTTAGTACAGGTGACTAGTTTAGTGTTATCTATATCTTCAATGACTTGTATACCATCCATTTAAATAAATGAGTTAAGTTGTGTTTGGGGGGTTGGTTGCTCAACGTCCGTAGGATTTACCACCTCTTCCTAGGCCCACTCTACACGTGCCCCCCGGGTGGTGCAAATAGAGCAACAACGCCGAGCAACGGGCGGCGGTCAAATATCCCGACCCGGTCGCCACAGGCCATGGGGCACTAAATACCCCCAAAAAGAGTGGAACATATATATTTATGTAAACGTCCATGTATATATTATAAACAAGTATATATGTATTTATTCATCATATCTATATGTATATATAACCCGGCAATCCCGGCACAAAAAAAAAATGGAAAGCGCAATTAAAAACAAAAAACTACCCCAGGAGGGTACCGGCAACACCGGAGAATCCCTCCCTGGACCATCAAGTGGTCCGGGCTGCCCCTCGTATTCTGGGGAGGGCAAAATGGCGCAACCAAAAGAGACAAGTAAAGATAACACCAAGACCCTCGAAAACGTACTGAGTCGTCCCGACAATCTCGGGTATGACCTTACGCTTATAGAGGAGATAAGCACTCAAAGTGAGGAAGGCGTGTGGATCTCCAGGAACCGACGTAGGAGAGAGCGCGTGAGAAAGAAAAATGAGGAGGCAAGAGCTGGCCCAACTGAACCCGGAACGTCAACCAGAGCGGTGACATCTACACCGAGAGGTGGTGAGGACGTACGGAAGGCCACCAAGCTGAAAAGACAGGGGACAGACCCTGAAGAGCGGACGCAGCAACGGCCACCGAAGCGACCCAAACCGGATCCACGAAACGAGGGACCACGAAGACCTACTATGGGTCAGAGTGATCTCTCCGTTATCATCGTGCGGGGGGACGGCGCTAAGATGGACGAAGCTACCGCTGCCGTAATCAGGGAAAGACTGGTAGACAAGATAGAGGAAGCAGCGATCAACGGAGTCAACAGCCTAAACTTATCGTTCGCTGCATCGGGGCTAGTAGCCGAAGACTACTTCTTAGTCAGCCCGATGAACGAGGGGGCGATGTTATGGCTCTTGAGCTGCGACCTTGGGGAGCATAATGGTGTTCAGCTGACACCAAAAAGATTAGAGGCCCACAAGATATCTATATGGCTGCCCGGAAACCTGGTGAGCAAGCGCCTAGACCCACTAGGCCTTATCAAGCTCCAAAACGGACACCGGGCAGATCTGAAGATATCGGAGTGGACCCTCATCCGCAAAGAGGCTATGCCCCTTGGAACAAGGCTGGTGGCAGGAGTACCCGAAGAAGGGGCAAAAGACCATGTGTGGCTCAACTACCAAGTCACACAGGTGTATGGTCGAGTCATGGGCAAAGGGCCCGACAACCCAGCCCCTGGAAAGCCTCCTAGTCTACCTACACACAAGGAGACACCGGGTGAAGGGCCTGTTGAAAACGGCAGTAACGCTCAGGTGGATACTCCGCAGAGGAGGACCACTGGCGAAGGCATACCGGATCAACAGCGCCCTAACCCAACCAGCACACAACAGGCGACCAACACAAGTGGGGCGCAACCAGTAGTCGGCAAACGGGACGCTGCGGCGGAAGCCCCGAAAGGGGGTCCGACCGACAGCCTTACACCCCGCAGACAGGTTCGCCCAGGACAGACAGCCACAGCACACCCCCTCCCCACGCCACGTAGCGGCGGGACCCCCCCGGAAAGTGTAGCATTATTGCAACCGCACTGGCTGGGGGGTAGCCCACCTTCGTAGCGAGTTAAAGGGAGGGACAAAGAAACCCACATACACACACACATCATACACTAACAAATGAACACATACAGCAACACACCACAAAAACACACAAACAAAATAAAAATGGTTCAAGTTAATCTTCACCACTGCTGCGATGCCATGATAGAGTTCTGCAGACATGTGGCGGATGAGAAAATAGACATCGCACTATTGCAAGAGCCATACGTCGTCAAAGGACGCATCTCTGGGCTCGATTCCTTGGGAGGAGAGATCATCTACCACGACAGCGGTGAGTCAACTCCCAGGGCATGCATATACATCAGCAATAGTGCAAGATCGTTAGGAATAATAAAGTCAGATTGTTACAGTGACCTAGCTAGTGCCACAGCGACAATCCAGCTAAATACAGGTGCCAGAGAGAGGGTACGACTAGTCTCCGCATACATACCAAGCGAGATGGACTACAGACCCCCGACTCCGGAAATGGAAGACACCACAAGGAAATACAACGGTAAGAACATTCCTATTATTCTAGGTTGCGATGCGAACTCCCACCACGTGGTGTGGGGCAGCACGGACTGCAATAATAAAGGTGACTTACTATTAGATTTCATTAGCTCAACAGGCTTTGACATACTGAACGAGGGCAATACGCCCACCTTCGTAACAAAAGCCAGAGAAGAGGTGCTGGACATCACCATAGCAACTGACAGGATAAGCCAGCACATCACAGACTGGAAAGTAGACGTAAGAGACTCGAAATCGGACCACAGACGCATAACATTTTGCCTGGGGGCCAAAATCGAGAAGACTCTAACCAGGAATGCAAGGAAAACCGACTGGGCAACATACCAAACCGGTATTGAGAAATGGAGCTCAATCGATCGAGACCTACTAAAAGGGACCGAAGACCTTGAAAGAGAAGCCAACCGACTGGATGAAACTCTGAGAGGGGCATATCACAACGCATGCCCACTAAAAGAGATCAAACCAGGTAAAGGACAACCATGGTGGACCAAAGCACTTGAAAAGAAAAGAAAAAAGACAAGAAGAGCCCTCAGAATAGCCCAGAGGAAGGGCAACGAGAGCTCCTGGCTTGCCTATAAGACAGAAAGAAACGCCTTCAAAAAGGACTGCAAGAGGGAGAACAGGAAAAGCTGGAAAGCGTTCTGCGAGGGCGTAGAGAGATACCCCGACGCAGCGAGACTAGCAAAGATGTTCCCCAAAAACAGCACCTGCAAATTAGGCAGCATCAAAAGCGGAGAAGAACTAATCTCTGATCCGGATAAGATTCTGGAACTGATGTTCAGCACTCACTTTCCGGAATGTGAAGAATACACAGATGATGAAATGTCTACCAACATCCAGGAGACACTAATCACAATGGAGCATCTACAGTGGAGCGTGAGTTCGTTCCAGCCCTATAAGGCAGCGGGACCGGACGAAATCTTCCCAAAAATGCTACAAGCAGCAATTGAATACATAGGCGAGGACCTCCTGGCTATGTACAATTGCAGCATCAGGAATCAGTACATCCCAAAAAGATGGAGAGAAGTAAGAGCAGTCTTCATACCGAAACCTGGGAAGGCCACGTATCAAGACGCCAAGGCTTTCAGATGCATAAGTCTCTCCTCATTCTTACTAAAAACTCTAGAGAAGATTTTAGATAGATTGATCAGAGAACAAGTGGCTAATAGCGGATCTCCTCTACACAGAAACCAACACGCTTACATGGAGGGCAAATCAATCGAAACTGCCCTCCACACGCTGACTAACAGAGTGCAGAGATCGCTAAGCAACAAAGAGTACGCATTAGGCTGTTTCTTCGACGTGGAGGGTGCATTCGACAGAGCAACCCCAACCTCGATAGAGGAAACCCTGAATCGGGAAGGAATAAACAAGAATATATCAGGATGGGTGAAAAATATTTTGAAACACCGACTGATACATGCAGAGATAGCAGGCACAAGACGAACAGTAGTGGCCAAAAGAGGCTTTCCACAAGGAGGATGTCTATCACCACTGCTATGGTGCCTGCTAATAGACGAGCTAGTCGACAAGATCAACAAGATGCACATATACACACAGGCATACTCGGACGATGGTGTGCTCCTGGTCACAGGAAAAGTCCTCAGCGTCATATGTAACATTATGAACAGAGGGCTAAAAGTAGCACTAGAATGGTGCAGGAGTAAAGGCCTAAACCTAAACCCTGACAAAACCAAAGTAGTCTTATTCACCCAAAAAAGGAAAATTGAATGGTCGGTACCAATCAAACTAGATAACCAAAACCTCGAAGTGGTGAAGGAGGTCAAATATTTAGGAGTAATACTAGACAGCAAACTGACCTTCAAAACACACATAAGAAATGCATGCTCAAGAGCAAAAATGGCCATGATGCAATGCAAAAGAGCCATAGGCAGAAGCTGGGGAATGAAACCAGCCATGGTGCTGTGGATATATAAGGCAATTATTTTGCCAAGGATACTCCACGGATCCCTAGTATTTATTTATTTATTTATTGGAAACTTAACAGCTATTTTACATAATCGTGGGTAAACTTAAGCATAACGTAGGATTCTAAGCCAATAATAAAGTTTCACGACAAGTAAAGTTGCATGCATAACTTAACAACTAGGTACACAATACTTAATTTATGCAAACAGTAGTGTTCCAGCTATGTTATTCAATTAATGTTAGTATGGTGGCACACAACCCATAAAGTGAAAAACAAACAAGAACTGGGGGCCAACCACAACCTCTTAAAGCAGTATTATTTCAATCTTACTTCGTGTTTTGGTACCACGACCTCGTAAAGCAATATTACAATAATGTTGTTTAAATTAGCAGTTTTGGGACGTCACCCATAGTTTTCGTTCTTTTTGTTCACAGATTAGAAGATATGTACTACGTACATATCTTCTACTGTTTTTGTTCGTTCAGCGTCAAATATGACATCCTTTATAAAGTCAATAGTTACAAAAAACTATTGAAGAAACATAAATTCGAGGAGTTTATCAGCTTCTAAAAGCTGTGCTAATATTGCTTATTCAAGATATCGTCGTCGAATGCAGTCGCGATAAAAATGAGACCCTTTCCATTTATGAAATTGGTTCATTAAGCGAAAGAGACTCCCACAGAGTGATGGATAGAGTCCACACTGTTGAAAACCCCTAGAAAATCTACAGAATTCTCTGTAAAGACTAAGGTAAGCCCATATTTATATTGAATTAAGTACACGCTAATGTATTGTAATGTGTGATTGACCACTATTAGTTTCGTAAATATATCATGTTCTTAACATAGTTGTTTTTTTCTAGGTGTTCATTGCATTACCATTTTATAGGCAACTGATGCGAGAGCCATAGGATAAGCTGAGTGAACAACCACGCACAAATAATAACATGCATGATGGCTATTCAAGAGTTCAACGGTTGCTCGAAAGGCCGCATTAAGATCCAGTTATAATGATAACTATTTTACAAATATTATTGCTTTTATAAATTATTTCATGTAATACCTACTAAATAAATAATATGGTGTCTATATTAATCAAATAACCATTTTTGTACGCTTGCTTCCACCATCACACTTGCCGCGTTTCCAAGCTGGATTGCGACGGCCAGCCTCAGCACCAAGAACGATCCGGAGCGCGAGTCAATTGTAATGATGTCGATGAGGTGATTACCGCTCAGTGCAAATATCTATCAAGCTACGCGTATCAAGCATACCACCCCCACGGAGCCGGTGGAGGTGGTTATGTCGGACTCGAACCCACCGTCTTTGGTTGCCGGAGGTGAGATTGCCAAAAGCATAATCTCTCGCACCCCGGCAGACCCAGGACCATCTCTTTCGAGATGGCCCCCTTCGGGTTGTGCGGACCCTAGTGTCCCCATCTAGCCCCGGGTACGGGGAGGGCACTTTGCGCCTTTGCGCACTTTTAGATACAAATCTTTCACACAAACATTATCCAGTCCCATTGTGGAATGCTCTAAAAAGCTCTAACCTTGGGACTCGAGAGCCTTGAATGTCAAGTTCAAAAGCAGTAGGTATTCCTAATTCGGGTGTCAACTCCGTGCAACATCATACGTATTGCACTCGAGTCGGTGCTATCGATGTCCTAATTCTAAATATAAAACTTGCCCCTAGGACCCGGTGCCTCGCACCCCTTGCACCTGTTATAATTGTATGATGTGATCATGAATGCCCAGATAATTAAAAACAAAATTATTACGGCTTTATATTTGCGGTAGAAAATAAAATTTTACATAATAAGGTACCTACAATACCAAATTCACGATTGTTATGTCAGAGAAGACATTGAATATGAATGAATTGTATTTTCTTCTTATGTTTGCATGCTTGTCACAAAGAGGGTTCAAAACAACACTCCTCCTTACAATGATTAAGCGTTTACTTAGGTTTAGATGTTGAGGCCCTGGTAGGTATTTGAAGTTTCTTTGTATCGCACACTAAGTATTCCACGTTGTATAATAAAGAAGTGCTTTCTCAGGTCGATGTGTTTTAATTTGCCACTTAGGATAGCATTTTCACATAGCTTCAATGCCACTGGGTTATCACTGAAAATCATCCACATTCATCAAACACTGCTGTCATGTCTTTCAACAGTAGCCTTAGATGGAGAGCTCTTTCACAGCTTCGGATAGCGAAATAATAATAATTATATTCTTCATTCAGCATAAGCAGTTGACATAGTAGATGCTCTTTGCTTCGGACTCCCAGCTTACAAATCCGTAACAACCCCGCTCTGCTACCACTTTAAATAGTACATATAAAATATAAATAGGTAATATTTGCATGATTTGATCATAAATGCCCAGGCAATTTAAACTAAATTATTAATGGCTTTACATATTATTTGCGGTGTAGGTGTAAAATAAAATGTCATAATAAAATTATTTTAATGTCAGATGACAGATAGTTTTCTTTTTTTTCTTTCAATATTCTGCCAGTTACTTAAAAGAGTATTTATATCAAAAACGTTTTACAAATTACGTGAATGTTGCTCCATTATGTGTGAGAAAGAGATGGCGCTATACAGTATGACAGAACGTATAGCGATCTCTCTTTTCCGTCTTTGCAGGCACAAAAATAACCTTACTCAAATTCGTACCATGAGCGTACAATAATGTTTTATTTTATTCCTGCTAATTGACGGAAATGAATGAACTATTTAGAAAGAGTTATGTATTCCTTGCAATAATTCATTCGCATTAGGGTTGTTCTCCAGAGACAAAAAAACTGGAGCACCTCTGGAGATTTTTGCGAACAACCGGTTATCTTTCTCAAAAACTCCGGAGATTTTATATAAAGTTAAATATTCGCCTTTTTTCATGAACACTATTTTACTATATATTTTTGATTATATAATTAGATTCCATAGCGATACGATTTTATCGAAGTAGGTAGGTATATGACGTATAGCCCGTCAAGAAAGTCGTGAAAATTGAGGGTGGCGCTGCTGCGCTTAATCTGGTATCCCTGCCTTACTATAATTAAACAGACTTGATCGGTTGCTTTTTATGGTATGATTTCATTACGATAGTAGGATAGTAGGTGAATAAAAGTGAAAAAAAAAACGGCAATTATTTCATTCACTTTATTTAGGCACTAATGGCGCAAACTTTAGAGATAAATCAAACTTCAAGCTAGAAAATTATATATATTTAATTACAGAATAGTCGTTATACCCTTTTTAAATGGTTGCAGGGTTTGCAGCAACATTTAGATATTATTTTTTGCAAATAAAACTTTAACAACTAATCGAAATCAACGAGTGCGGAGTGATTGAGTTTAGAAGTCATGGTTGTAAAATCACTCAGGTGGAAGACAAGCACACGGAATTTAGAAGCACAGATATTATGTTAAATTTGGTGCGCGTGATCCGAAGCCTCCATTCGATGCAACCTGTACAACGCTAACGGCGATGCCCTATAGAGACCTGCGCGGAGACTCGCCACGGGTCCCTGTGACTAGCAGCGGATATAGAGGTTAGATGAGGACACCCAAGAGGGCCATCTTAAAGCCGTATATAGCTCAAAGTTAACTGGGGTGTGAGGGAAATGCCGTTAACCTTACACCCCGATAAACGAGTATAAGGCCTCATATACAAGGACACGCCGTGTCGGACGTTATTAGGATATGCCTCGGGACACTATTTAAAATCCAAGCTGCGAGATAAACGAATTGTTTGGCCTGGCGCGCGCAGATTGTTTTGTAATAATCTATGTTTGGTGACTTTGAAATGTGTTTTCAGCATATTTTAAGTCCAAGAAACATGTCCCGAGCAATACCTTACCCAAAGCCTACCTGTCTGTCTCATGAACCGTGATAGCTGGACAGTCGATTTTTTTACAGACGTTGTAAAGTATTAAACAATGAAAACAAAAGATGTAGGTATGTACGTATTATAATATAATATAATTATAATCTTTTAGAACATTAACTTATTAGAGTGAGTATTGAACACCCAAAATGCTGCTTGAAACTCCTGCGTAATTTATCCGCGATAGTTTCTGACTCACTGGATATATCATCAGTAATCATCACATACTGAAATGATTTGTCTTGAAATGTCCTTTTGAAAATCTGAAACAAATAAAAACGTACGGTACTGGATAAATACAGCTGTATATACCGTGTAATTTTTTAGTAGTCCAAAGGGCCTCAGTGGTTAATACAAAATGGATCAAGAATGTTCTAAAACGTCAAAGTGTCGTACTACGATTTCTTAAAATCGTAGGTTTAATGACTCAACCACGACAAATGTAAACAATGCTTTGAAAAATAAAATGTTCACTTAATACACATAATTTTTAATAGATTACACTTCCCATACCGTGTTTAACATTAAAATATATGTACGTACCGGCTTATTTAGCTGTTTGGCCATAAATATCCTCCAAATCAGAAACCAGCTTGCCGGTTTGAAAACCCGCCGTATATCATACTATATCACTGAAATACTTTGAATACGACATGTCTCTCACAACTAATACACACATTGCTATTCATTTTTACACTTTATATTGTTACCAGACGTAAATAAATTAAATGAACGCAAAAGATATACGAAACATATCGACAACAAAACAAGGAATGACAGCTGAAAACTCAGTTTGACAGTTATTGAGTGTTGCAAATACAATGAAAAATATTAGTTCCTTCAACATTAATTTCACGACTTTCTTGACGCACTATACCTATAGATGTTCGTGCATTTATTAAAAAGTAGGTAATATATACATATAATCACGCCTATATCCCCGGAGTGTTAGGCAGAGGCGAATTAACATCAACACCCACATTTCATCAATCATTGCATTCGGTCGGTCCACCTATTGCCGTATTCCGGGCACAAAGTCGGTAAAAAGTTGATTTCATTAGTGTACAAATTGGACGTTTTCTTAATGTTTTAATAAAAGGATTATGATAATAATAGTAATACAATGTCTCAATTGGGTAGGTACTTAAAAAAATTACGAAACTGAATAAATATACTTCCGCGTAATCGAAGAATGTCCGGAGGCTTTCGAAGATTTATTAAACCTAGAGAAAAATCACCGGATACTGCAATCTTCCCGGGAGTCAAGCCCTACGCCTAATGTCAGTGATTTCTTTTTTAGAAGACCATAGAGTTTTTTTATTCAAAAAGGATTTTTAAAAAGAAGTTTTTACTTTGAAGTAAAATACTTGTAATTTTTAGAATTGTATTTGTTTGCTTAATATCTAAGCAATTTCTATGCATTCTTCTATACAATTTATACTTGCAATTATAGGCGTTTCTCGGGATGGGAGTCTTCTCACTGGGCACCATGCTAGCTAAAAACCGAAGAAGACTGAGGATGGGTGACGAAAATGCCTTATTGATCCACCTAATTGAAACCGCGTGCGGTTTTAGTCGATTTGAGTTAGATATAATGGCCGTGTTGGCCAAACAGGGAGGTATCCGTGGAACACTATAAAAAGTACTTTTAAACCGTTATAATAGTCAGCTTGACCATTTCTTGTTTAGGTTAATGTATATAAATACGGTTTACTTGCTTTTTGGGTTACGAAAATGATTTTTTGAGCAGTATTTTGCAAAACAATAATAAAAAAGTTGCTAACTAGCAACTTTTTTAAAACGGCTAAATTTGACATAAAAACAATAATGTTAAATACAATATTGCTCTAAAATCTCGTCATGGTACGAATTGAATGAACTAAAATTAATTTGACGTTACAAAAGCACTAAGCAGGAATACATGACATGCACAATGTACGGTTGTGGTACGAATATAAGCAAGATTACTTCAAGCTTGACACAAAACTCTCCTGCAATAAGACTGTTTTGCAAACGGTTGTGGTAGGCCCCCTGAACAAAGTTCAGAGACTGGCAACATTAATGACTACCGGCGCGATGAAGACCACTCCCACAGCCGCGCTAGAGATCATACTGGGCCTAAATCCGATAGACCTTGAAATAAAAAGGAAAGCAATAGAACAATGGTTCAAATTGAGAAGCACAGGTCAATGGACAAGCAATATCTTTGACGAAGGTCATGCCAAGATCAGTCAAGGATATGAAGATAAACTGTCAATGGTCCTATCGAACAATGATCTTATCAGTAAAGAAAGGATCTTTGACAAAAAGTACAGAGTACATATTGGACAGAGCGAGAATTGGAAGATGGATGCAGGAGGCACTATCTGTTACACGGATGGCTCCAGAAAAGAATCCACCAAACTCTCTGGTTCTGGAATACACATAAAACATGGAAATGGAACAGTAATAAACAGGACAATCTCCCTAGGCAAATATGCAAGTGTCTTCCAATCAGAAATCTATGCCATAATGGAATGCGCGGAAATGGTGAGCCGCCTTAAAGATGAAGGAAAGGTAACCATCTATAGCGATAGCCAGGCGGCACTGAAGGCACTAGACAGAACAGAAACAACATCAGCACTTGTCAAGGAATGCAAGAAATCATTGGAAAGACTAACCAGGCAGCTAGACATAACACTTGCCTGGGTACCCGGACACGAGGGTAACACGGGCAACGAAATCGCAGACAAACTGGCCAGAAAAGGAGCTGACGTGAACCAGGTGGGCCCTGAGCCAAGATTGCCCATAGCCCACAAAATCAGGAAGGGAGTGATAGGCCACAGCATAGTCGCCGAAACAAATCGTAGATGGAAATCCTCGCCTGTCATGAGACAGTCGAAGATCTTCATAAAAAGCATGGACACGAAGAAATCAAGCCAACTGTTAAAACTCTCCAGGGGAAACATGAGGCTGGTTATAGAAGTAATAACAGGACACTGTCGACTAAACAGGCACCTGACACTTATAGGAGTGAAAACCGACCCCAAATGCCCAGAGTGCATGGAGGCTGAGGAGACCAGCCTCCAACTGCTTGCCAAATGCCCCATGTACTCAAGAACAAGATGGGAAAATATGGGGATGGACACATTAGAAACACCAGACCTTGAGGATCTGAAGGTGGAACAGATCGTAAGATTCTGCAAAGAAACAGTTCGACGGAGCGCCGTGATTGCCGGACGCCCCCTTGGCCTCCCCAGGGGAGGCACAGGGGATTTGGGTGAAATGGCCCACAAAGAGGGCAGATCACCCGTCCGGTCGACGGCGTCCCCCGCTGGAAGTAAGTAAGTAATATGTGTTTAAAAAAAATTACACATATATACATATATATATATATGACGGCGTTTATTTCAAACTTCAGGTTGACATGGACGGTCGATGTCAACCTAGTGGAGCGTCATAGTCGATGGTGCTACGGGCGGCGAGCTGGATGAAAAACATTGGATCAAGACAGGCCCTGCGCCCCACGCTTTTGACGAATCGCTATATATTTGTTCATTATCAAGCTACGTTATTATTTAATTGAGTTGATTACCTAATTTTTATTGTTTTCTATGCGTATTGATTAAAATACGGTGACTGTAATCGGAAGACATTTATTTCTACTCCCACGCCCATCTACCACATAATTAGAAGAATATGAGTTCTGGTGAAGGCCCTCCTGGCTTTTCATCAGAAGTGGGATACGATGGGGCCCAAGTTGAGGGCCAGCGGACCAAAACGGAAGCCGAGAAACTACTCACCCACATGGAAACGCTGTTATCTCGAGTCCTCGCGTCTCAGCAAATACCAACAGTGAACCCAAGTCATTCTACGCAATTGTTACCCTTCAACCCAGATGATCCAGAGGCCGACGTGGATGGTTGGTGCAATATAACTGAAGCTATCGTTCAAAAAAAGAGTTTAGAAGGTATAGATCTACTCATGGCTCTTACAAGTGCTTTAAAAGGACGAGTTGCATCTTGTATCACCAAATTAAACCTACATGAAATGACCTGGAGCGTGGTCAAGCAGTCTCTTTTAGCGATGTTTTCAAGACCTAAATTACATCAAGACTACTTTGATGAAATTCTTCGATTCCAAATCGGAGCAAAAGAAACAGCATCAGAATCCGCACTTCGCCTGTGGAACTTGATAGAACGAATTCCAAAGATTGCGATGCCCGAAGAAGCGGTGACTGGATTCGTGATTTCAGTACTATGTCAAAAAGATGGCCTGGGGGCCAACCACAACCTCTTAAAGCAGTATTATTTCAATCTTACTTCGTGTCTTGGTACCATGACCTCTTACAGCAATATTACAATAATGTTGTTTAAATTAGCAGTTTTGGGACATCACCCATAGTTTTCGTTCTTTTTGTTCGTTCAGCGTCAAATATGACATTCTTTATAAAGTCAATAGTTACAAACAACGATTGAAAAAACAATATTCGAGGAGTTTATCAGCTTCTAAAAGCTATGCTAATATTGCTTATTCACGAAATCGTCATAGAATGCAGTCGCGATAAAAATGAGACCCTTTCCATTACCAATATGAAATTGGATCAATAAGCGAAAGAGACTCCCACAGAGTGATGAATAGAGTCCATACTGTTGAAAATCCCTATCTACAGAGTTCTCTGTAAAGTGTCCGTCAGAATGGCTGGTTGCCTGCCTCATTTAGAATCGAGACTGTGATTAAAAATTGCTACCTAATTGCTACTATTTGCTACCTACAGTTAAATAATTGCTACCTCATTAATTTTGAAAATATAAGGAATAACAATGTCACCAGCCATTCTGACGTCAGAATGGCTGGTCAGCGCTTAGTTTGAGTAAACTAAACAGAGTTGAGTTTTTGTTTTTGCTTCAATAATTGCTACCTAATTGCTACCTAATCACCTATCAATTTCAGCCTTATAACTATATCAGTGGAAAAGTTATGATTATTTATTTGCAACTTACGTGTGGTTTGGTACGGTTGGCAAAAAAAAAATACAAACACTTATTAAATTATTACAGAACTTTATTACCTACTTAAAAGCAAGTTAATCATAACGACAACACTTAAATATTGGCTCAAAACATTTGCACAGAGCTTTATGTGCACCAAAAAAAAGTTTAAGTATGAAAGTCAACAAAATATACAAAATACAATTAATTTTAGTTTCGCTTATTAGCGTATATTAACAATGCGGAATAATCTTAGTGACACTTTTTGTAACCTTATTACACATGTCGTCGTAACTAGGGACCCAAACAGTAACCGCTACAAAGTGTTTTAACACTGTTTTTTGAAACTGTTTAGAAAGAAAACCCTTTATAACTGTAACCGAAACGTATCTGTAACAGATTAAAAGTTTTTAGGGTTCATATGTGTTAATAACGGTTACCGGTATTAACAGAAACGTCATTATAACGTTATAATTTATGTACTTGCACAGAATGGCAACAACACGTCGACGCGACACGAATTAGGTACTTTGTTAGGTTACGTGTTGCATCGAGTTCTTCTACTCATTATAAGTAGGTACACCACCAACTTTATGACCGGGGCGGTAACCGCTCACACGCGTAGGCCTCGTATCCTCGGAGTCTGGGATCCGTTTTACCAGTCTAACTGCGGATTTGTGAACTTCTATATTTGCCGTGAAGTGACTGCCATCTGACCTTCACAAACCAAAGGGGATATCGAAGCATTGCAACTAGACCAACTACCCGTAACGACTGCCATCTACCATAGATGCTTGTACGACAACCGGGTCCTCGATTCTACTAAAGCTGTACTCCAATAATGTCATTAAATTTTAAACTTTATTTCTATACAAATAAAGTCCAAATGAAATGAAAAACGTTTTATTACACTATTTCATTCACTCTGCAAAACGTCATTTAATTTTGAATTTTTAGTTTTTTATGGTCGCAGTGGCACGACTGTGGTTTGGCTTGAGTAGAATGGACGCTAGGGACCGATGGCTTCCGAGGCACGAACGGACCAATTTAAATGCACTAAGCTTACAAATACAAATGGATACAAATATTTGCATTGAGCTGGGATCGAACCCGCCTCTTGCGTAGCAGCCACGTTCACTAGCGCTATACTAATATTATAATATACCGAACTATATTAATATAAATCATAACCATAACAACTGACATTAAACTACATATAGCTAGGTACATTTTTCATAATGGGGTTTTTCAAGAAGGGATTTAGAAGGTCTCTTCAGGGTAGAGTGTAACACTGGTCAGTGGCGGCGCAAAACATAAACCTAATGTAGGCAAGGTTCACTACATGTAACTAGGTGGAATAGACCACTTCTCGAGGCACTTTTTTCCAGTGGGACACAGGAGGGTTGGTGCCTAGGCGCCTTCTATATCGGGCATCCCGCCAGCGTGTGCAGTCCTGAATCCTCACTCGCATCATGACGGTACACAGACTTTAGCTGGCTCCTTCGAAAATGGTGGTCCCCGCTTCACAACTTGGGCAACTGCAGTCGTGGCCATAAAATCTAAAAATTTTATAGAACCGCAAACTTAGAATTTGCCATCCCCCCGATGCTGCCGCCGAGGGCACGAGTCCCGAATTGTCATCGCCACGAGCAAAGCAGTGAGCAATAGAACTCTCACTCCCAAGCCCACCATTAGCTCTTGTCTTGGACAGTTGGTGAGCGTGTGCAGCCCTTAGTTCTTGCTCGTCATATTGATGGCACTCAGACGTTGGTTCCGGCAAGAACGTCAAGAAATTCCCGAAGCACCCGTGTCCGGTGATCACCTGCGTCCGTCCGCCGGGACAGTTAGTTACTTCATTTTGAAATTAACGTCATCATCTGTTTTCGTTCATCTACTTTAAGGTTTATGTCATGTTGAAATAAAATTTATTACTGTAAGAGCAGCTCGCGATGCGCCTTGCTTTGCTGTAAGGCGAGATCCTTTGGCCCGCGATGCCGTGGGCGGTCGCCCAGTCCGCCCATAACCCCCACCGCCTCTGTCCCTGGTGTTGCATACGTCCATAGGCCACGGTAACCACTTTCCGTAAGGACTTTTCCAAAATAATTTGATGAATCAAAAAAGTAGGTACAACTTGTTTACACTTAGAGCTCGATATGACGTGCACGAGTTGAGTAGTTTATGCTATACTAGCTTTTGCCCGCGGCTCCACCCGCGTGGATGTGGGTTATCGCGATCAAACATAGCCTTTCATTAACATAGCCCTTTCTTAAGGTCTAATGTACCCTTGTACCAAATTTCATCAAAATCGGTTCAGTGGTTTAGGCGAGAAAGCGTAACATACGGACAGACTGACAGATAGAGTTACTTTCGCATTTAAAATATTAAGTATGAATGAAGTTAATTTCCATATACTTTTCAGTAATTCTGCTTTCTCACTTTGGAAAATATTTGTTCAATTAAATAACGCGTGTAGTGCGGACAGTGAGGATAGCCGGACAGCCAGGCCAAGAAAGGTGTACATATTTTTTTTATCAAAAACTTAAAAAACCCCAGTCACAAAAAAATCTCCAAAAAGTTGAAAATCAATATTGTGGTTTTCCTTTAACCCCTTAAACCCATTAACCAAAATTTTTGAATTAATTTTAATTTTATACTTTTTTAAATTGATTTGATTGTTGTGAAAAAAAGTATCTATACTCCGTCCATTATATTATTGTATTTTAGACAACTCACTGACAGTGGTCGGTATAACTTTGATCTAGCGTCAACAACTGAAAATCCTAACAAAAAACGGGCGCCAATACGTCATTTTTCATTGACAACGTCACGTCAGCCAGGATGCAATTTTAGGGATGTAGTTAGTTTATCGACTGTGTTTTTATTATAATAACTTGCAAATGTCACAATCGATATCGACTACAGAAGATTTTTTTTTTTAAATATTACTTATCTGGCGGTTTTTAACCGATTTCTAAACAATTCGGATGTTTATATTTTTTATATTTGGAAGATTTTTACGGAAAAAGATTTTTGTAAGTGCGTCATATATAGACGTATTGTCAGAATTATTTTTTAGTTGAAAGAGGTTTATTCCAAAATGGTCCCATTTAAATTGCATAAAGATCTGATGATGGGTTTCAGAGACAGCCCACGGAATTCTTTAATAAATACAAGGAAATCAGCATGTTGGAATATTAGTCATCATATATTTATCATAATATTTTAATTTATCGATTTTTTTTAATAATCGTATCATAATCGAGGTTTTTAATTTGTCGATATTTTAAATTTCCATGCAATCACTACTTCCATCTGTCTAAAATACAATAATATGATGGACGGAGTATAATTCACTATTTTTTGGTTGCGGCCATCTTGGATTCGAAAATTTTCATAGTTGTGGTATTTTACTAGTGAAGCTCTTGCATTTGATAGCCATATTAAGCGAATTGTCTAGTTTCTCCGGTAGCCTAGTGGTATGGGTAATGGACTGCTGAGACGAAGTCTCGGGTTCGATCCCAGGGTTACAATGGCACACACCAATGACGTTTTGATGCTTTTCGAAGTTATGTGTGTATTTATCGCAGGCTTATAAGTGCCCGGTTAATAGCAATAGGCTCGCCACCTATTACATTGGGACCTATACATAAACTGGCGAAATGTGGGTGCTAGCACCTCTGCCTACCCCTTCGGGGAATATAGGCGTGAGTTTATGATGTGAGTTTATGTATGTAAAGAAATATGTATTCCTATATGTTGTGGTGGCGGCCATCTGGACCCTATTTTTTTTCAAACATAGTTGAGAACACTCCTGACTAATACCATTCAAACAAAAAAGCTAAATCCAAAACAGTTCATCCGTTTAGGAGTTTCGATGCCACAGGACACACACAACCTCACAGAGACACCCCGTCGTTTTTGAGTCGGGAGTTAAAAATACCATGATTTTAAAAAAATACTTCGATAATACAAGAATTGTAAGTTTGGCAACGTAACCATTTCGGTGAACACTTATTAACCTGTTAACAAATTTATTTCTGTGTTGATGTGTGTTCTAATATTTAAGTGTTGTCGTTATGATTAACTTGCTTTTAAGTAGGTAATAAAGTTCTGTAATAATTTAATAAGTGTTTGTTTTTTTTTGCCAACCGTACCAAACCACACGTAAGTTGCAAATAAATAATCATAACTTTTCCACTGATATAGTCATAAGGCTGAAATTGATAGGTGATTAGGTAGCAATTAGGTAGCAATTATTGAAGCAAAAACAAAAACTCAACTCTCTTTAGTTTACTCAAACTAAGCGCTGACCAGCCATTCTGACGTCAGAATGGCTGGTGACATTGTTATTCCTTATATTTTCAAAATTAATGAGGTAGCAATTATTTAACTGTAGGTAGCAAATAGTAGCAATTAGGTAGCAATTTTTAATCACAGTCTCGATTCTAAATGAGGCAGGCAACCAGCCATTCTGACGGACACCTCTGTAAAGACTAAGGTAAGCCCATATTTATATTGAATTAAGTACACGCTAATGTATTGTAATGTGTGATTGACCACTATTAGTTTCGTAAATATATCATGTTCTTAACATAGTTGTTTTTTTCTAGGTGTTCATTGCATTACAATTTTATAGGCAACTGAAGCGAGAGCCATAGGATAAGCTGAGTGAACAACCACGCACAAATAATAACATGCACATGATGGCTATTTCAAGAGTTCAACGGTTGCTCGAAAGGCCGCATTAAGATCCAGTTATAATAATAACTATTTTACAAATATAATTGCTTTTATAAATTATTCCATGTAATATCTACTAAATAAATAATATGGTGTCTATATTAATCGAATAACCATCTTTGTACGCTTGCTTCCACCATCACACTTGCCGCGTTTCGAAGCTGGATTGCGATGCCCAGCCTCAGCACCAAGAACGATCCGGAGCGAGAGTCGATTGTAATGATGTCGATGAGGCGATTACTCAGTCTAAATATCTATCAAGCTACGAGTATCAAGCATTATTTAATTAGAATTCGACCTATTAATCCAATCCTACCTACTAAAATATTAGACCAATCTGCGGTAGC
The DNA here is from genome assembly GCA_914829495.1 of Eilema sororculum. Classification (NCBI taxonomy): domain Eukaryota; kingdom Metazoa; phylum Arthropoda; class Insecta; order Lepidoptera; family Erebidae; genus Eilema; species Eilema sororculum. Next base: position 23,533,221 of record OU618536.1, read on the forward strand.
CTAGTGGTATGGGTAATGGACTGCTGAGACGAGGTCTCGGGTTCGATCCCAGGTTTACCATGGCACACACCAATGACTTTTCGAAGCTTTTCGAAGTTATGTGTGTATTTATCGCAGGTTTATAAGTGCTCGGTTAATGGCAATAGGCTCGCCACCTATTACATTGGGTCCTAAACATGAACTGGCGAAATGTGGGTGCTAGCACCTCTGCCTACCCCTTCGGGGAATACAGGCGTGAGTTTATGTTATGTTAATTCGACCTATTAGAGCGGGTGGCGCGGAGAACCAGATAATAGAAGCCAACTAAAAGACAAAATGAAGTCCCATGCATGGTCTCACATGGTGGGTGGGTGATGTGCAGTGTGCATTTTACAAAAATGTACTCTTTGTTGTGACAAAGCCTTTTTGTATATAGTGTGGAAAATCCCCACGGATTCCACCCCCACGGAGACGGTGGAGGCGGTTATGTCGGACTCGAACGGACCAAAACGCACGCCGTCTTGGGTCCTTGGTTGCCGGAGGTGAGATTGCCAAAAGCATATCTCTCGGACCCCGGCAGACCCAGGACCATCTCTTTCGACATGGCCCGCTTCGGGTTGTGGGGATCCTAGTGTCCCCATCTGGCCCCGGGTAGGGGAAGGCACTTTGCGCCTTTGGGCACTTTGTTGTGACAGAGCATCAGTGCGCATGTCCATTTTAACGTCATCAAGTGACATCGGTTCGGTTCCCATAGCAACAATCTTATTATAATAACAACATAGCTGCACGCCTTGGCTTCGCCCCGGTGCTATGAATTACCTATATACTTTTAGATACAAATCTTTCACACAAACCTTGTCCTAAGAATACCTACTTACTGAATAGGTATAACAAAAATAAATAGGTAGGTAATGAAAATCTGTCCCACTGTGGAATGCCCTAAAAAGCTCTATCTAACCTTGGGACTCGAGAGCCTTGAATGTCATCAAGTTCAAAAGCAGTATTCCTAATTCGGGTGCCACTCCGTGCAACGTCATACGTATCGCACTCGAGTCGGTGCTATCGATGTACTGAAATAAAACTTTTCAATAAAAGTAGGTAATATATACATATAATCACGCCTATATCCCCGGAGTGTTAGGCAGAGGCGAATTAACATCAACACCAACATTTCATCAATCATAGCATTCGGTCGGTCCACCTATTGCCGTATTCCGGGCACTAAGTCGGTAATAAGTCGATTTCAATAATGTACAAATTGAACGTTTTCATAATGTTTTAATAAGAGGATTATGATAATAATAGTAATACAATTTCTCAACTATGGTACTTAAAAAATTACGAATATGACTTAATATAACTTCCGCGTAATGGAAGAATGTCCGGTTGCTTTCCGAAGATTTATTAAACCTAGAGAAAAATCACTGGATACTGAAATCTTCCCTGGAGTCAAGCCCTACGCCTAATGTCAGTGATTTCTTTTTTAGAAGACCATAGAGTTTTTTTTTTATTCAAAAAGGATTTTTAAAAAGAAGTTTTTACTTTGAAGTAAAATACTTGTAATTTTTATAATTGCATTTGTTAATATCTAAGCAATTTCTATGCATTCTTCTATACAATTTATACTTGCAATTATAGGCGTTTCTCGGGATGTGAGTCTTGTCACTGTGCACCATGCTAGCTAAAAACCGGAAACCGGAAACCGCGTGCGGTTTTAGTCGGTTTGAGTTAGATATAACGGCTGCGTGGGCCAAACAGGGGGGTATCCCTGGAACACAATAAAAAGTGCTTTTAAACCGTTATAATAGTCAGCTTGACCATTTCTTGTTTAAGTTAATGTATATAAATACGGTTTACTTGCTTTTTGGGATACGAAAATGATTTTTTGAGCAGTATTTTGCCAAACAATAATAAAAAAATTGCTAACTAGCAACTTTTTTAAAACGGCTAAATTTGACATAAAAACAATAATGTTAAATACAATACTGCTCTAAAATCTCGTCATGGTACGAATTGAATGAACTAAAATTAATTTGACGTCACAAAAGCACTAAGCAGGAATACATGACATCCACAATGTACGGTTGTGGTACGAATATAAGCAAGATTACTTCAAGCTTGACACAAAACTCTCCTGCAATAAGACTGTTTTGTAAACGGTTTTGGTAGGCCCCCTGAAGAGTTTTATTGTTTCACAAATAGGTATATTTAATTTTGTATATATGTTCCTCACAAAATTGCTCAAATCCTCCCCTTCTTCCCGAGGAATATTTCTTATTTCTATATTGTTCTTGATAGACTGTTTTTGTAACTCATTCAATTGAAATTCCAAATCATTAATTCGTGAATTTTCTGCCTCATATTTCAATTCGAGAGTTTTTACTCTACTCATAAGTTCCTTGTAATTAGAAGCATTGACCTCTAAGAGCTTTAAAATTGTGCGAGTTGGATTCAAGTATCAGTTTATTTTGTTGCTTCAACTCACCAATTTCGGCATTCATCATATGCTGGAAGCACTCCATGAGTTCACCTTTTAAATTCACTAAGCTATGCTGACCTGGATTTACTCTTTTTCTTAACTTAAGATTGATAAGATTGCTATCATCTGGTTCAATTGACAGATCAGATTGTGAATGAAACTTTATTTGCCCTCCGGATATAGGAGTAGTATTCATTTTATGTGAAATTTTTGCTAGTACTACATCGCGAATACTTGGATTTCTGTTTGGAATATTGCAAGTTTAAGGAAAACTAAATCTTATTATTTACGCACAGGATTCAAAATTGGTATTTGGTATCTATGTGTCTATGTTATAATTATCAAAGTTACTACTTATAGATTACATATAGTGTAATAAAACATGGAATTGAATGTTAAATTTATAATTAAAATGATGTCTTTAATAACGACTAATTTAGTATAGTTCTTACTTTGTGATTTTAACTTAGCTATGTAATATTTATCACATTGTTATAACAAATTAGCTTTGTAATGTAAGGCTGTTTGAATTAATTATTATAATTCAATTAAAGAATTATGGCATAGCAACAAATTCAAGTATTTGTAATTCTAATAAATAAGTCATCACGGATAAAAGTTGGATATTTGTCATAACTTTGGTAAACCGACAATATCTAAGAAATAACTTATAAAATGTTTGTTATATTGTAATATTAACTTATTAATTATATAAAGATTTGTCACATCATTAGATGTGGCAAATATAATGGTTTTCATATTAGCTATTAATAAGTCCTTAAAGTTTGTGTACGGAAGTTGGTGATGACCAACTTCACTACCTATTCAAACTTTTTTAAAATACACAATTACTAAAAGATAACTTTCTATATTGTTCTTGATAGACTGTTTTTGTAACTCATTCAATTGAAATTCCAAATCATTAATTCGTGAATTTTCTGCCTCATATTTCAATTCGAGAGTTTTTACTCTACTCATAAGTTCCTTGTTATTAGAAGCATTGACCTCTAAGAGCTTTAAAATTGTGCGAGTTGGATTCAAGTATCAGTTTATTTTGTTGCTTCAACTCACCAATTTCGGCATTCATCATAATATGCTGGAAGCACTCCATGAGTTCACTTTTTAAATTCACTAAGCTATGCTGACCTGGATTTACTCTTTTTCTTAAGTTAAGATTGATAAGATTGCCATCATCTGGTTCAATTGACAGATCAGATTGTGAATGAAACTTTATTTGCCCTCCGGATATAGGAGTAGAATTCATTTTATCTGAAATTTTTGCTAGTACTATATCGCGAATACTTGGATTTCTGTTTGGAATATTGCAAGTTTAAAGAAAACTAAATCTTATTTGTTACGCACAGGATTCAAAATTGGTATTTGGTATCTATGTGTCAACGTTAACACGTCCAACCACAACTTGTACTCAGGCGAGAACGGTAGGTAGGTATTCATTTCATTATTTCACAAATTTTTCATTTCGGAGAAAGAATGGTGGTCCTACCAGTCCCAATTTTTTAATGAACTCGCAGACGTGAAACTTTCCTTAGTAGAAAATTTCTAAGCAGTTTTAACACAACCATGCTATACTTCCCGTTATTGCGTTAAGAGGGGGTATAAAGGAAAATTGCCGATCTTTGATCTGAATTTTATACCCGAAAGTGTGCCACAAATGAGCTTGTTTTTTTTAAATAGAAAATACGTTATATCTGAAAGGTACCCAATTTGGTAAAAACATAAAATAATAATATTTTGTCGATAAAATAAGATCACAAAGTAAGGCCTAATTTTAGATTAAAATTAATTTATTTTCAAGATTATTCATGTGACTAAGTCAATTTTTATGTATAAAGTATAAAATTATAAAATCTAGTGACTCAATTTTTCACTTTGTTAAAATTATCTGTAATTTACGAGTAATTAAAAAAAACGAATTCGGCACTTACGACGTTCTTATTCCGCGCATAACGGTCTCTTGCTATCGCACCTGACCCGAGGTGCCGGCCATCTGTTGTTTCATCAATTAGTCGGGGTCGCCCCGTTGAGACGAGAGGACTGTTTTTCTGTTTTCCGTCGAAAAAGTTAGTCGAAATTATGGGAAATAAAAAAAATCAAAAGATAAACTCTCAAAGAGAATATAAATAACTAAGAATTCAACTCTTGGCTAGTTGTCGAAAGTAATATTTCTTTATTTTCTTTAGCTTGTTACTAAGTACAATTTTTGTATCAACCGTTGCCAGGCTGCCCGGGTATAGTATATGAAAATCAAATAGATGTCTTAGACCACCTCGCGTTTGAAGTATGTAACTAATGTTATTTTTTATAGCAGTAATATAATTATATTTTGCGAAAGTACTTATACATTGTATTATCATTTTTAATGCTTTTCAGAGTTGCTTGAGCTCGTAATATAACATAAGCTGATGAATCCGATCCAGTCGCATCGCTTAGTAAAAACTGTAACTTGTAAGCTTATTGCAATTGTTTTTTCTCACATTCAGTAAACATTTAGGATTCTATTCACTAAATAGAATTAAAAAATATGCAATGTTGTATAATCTAGACACACAGTAGCGTGTAAGCTAAGTTAAAGCAAAGAAACTGGCTAGTCAGCGCCGAGTGTAATATAAACAAGTAGAATGGTATGGTTTGAGATTCACATGGTCATTCACATTATTGATGTATGTAGTGTGATTACTCACCGGGATATTTACCATGTTGTTTTCTTTATTTTGAGTAACTGTTACTGTTACTATGTTACGTTAAAATGATGTGAATGAAGTTATTAGAACCATGACTATTTATTTTGCCTGTTTTTCAGATCAACTTCTAATGTAGAGAACATCCCGACCAGTACTGTTTATAAAAAAAATATATTAGATTTTTTTTTTTTTTTACACAGGGCACGTCAATTTGACTTCACCTCGCCTGATGTTAAGCTAAAGGCAAAGTCTCGGAAAGAGGGTCACCATCGTAAACATTTACCATGTTAACAGTGGTGGCACTCAGCTTGACGGCCTCATTAGATGCCTTTTCACGCCCCGCTTAAAGGACCCGGGACTGTAGGAAGAAGTAAAGACGTGAGCTGGCAGGGAATTCCAGGTCTTAGTGGTGCGGCATAGGAATGAATCACTGAAACGCTTGGTTCTAGCAGGTATACTCTGCACCGTAAATGGATGACATCTTAGCCCTGCACGTGTCGTCCTGTGAAGGAAAGGGGAGGGTGGGACTAATTGGAAGAGCTCGTCAGGACATTCACCATGGTAGAGACGGTAGAAAACTGCCAAAGACGCAACATCTCTACGCATCTGCAAAGGATAAGTGAGTTTCAAAATCTCACTACATAATAAGTCATTTCCTTTGCTTTGGTTAAACATTCATTTATATAAATCAAGCAAATCAAATATAAAACAAGTAATAGAAAAATTCGACCACATGGAACACGGACGACCGCCCGTGGAAGGCTAGCTCAGAGTAAGAGCACTGGAACGCCAGGGTTCACAACTCTGACGTTGAAGTCCCATTGTGGTTTGAATTTTTCGAAAAATGTGTCCACATTGAATATTTTTAGTTTCATATTCTGTATGAACTAGTTAAAAGTAATACACTCAAGAAATAGATAGTTTTCAGGAGAATACGTAGTAAGTTTTTTATAATGTTTGCCGTCAAAACAATAATTAATAGGTCATTTCCTAAGCCTTTTCCACAAAAATTCACAAATAGGCGTAGGTTTCAGGTAGAATAATCATGTAATAAAAATAAGTAAATACCGTACCTAGCTCCTTTACTCATTAGTATTCGATGGTCTTTCTTATTTATTCATTTAAACTCGAATTAATACAGTTTTCAACTATGTAATCACTTTTCTAAAATCACATAATTATGTCGAGCAAAATGACAAAATTTCGTAAACGGCCTCGTAATATCCACATTATAGACGTTATATTCACAGGATAGCTTCAACTCTTTTTGTATTTTTAATTATAGATTAAAAAGATATTTTTTCAAATTAAATTTCTAGTGATCGTCCACTTTTATGAACTGAAAGTAATATCTTTAAGCGTCTTGAACCAATTTCAGTATGAAATATACATTTGTTTACCTTATTCTTATCTACCCATAACAAAATTGAAAGTACACATGTAAGCATATTGTAATTATTATTGAAATAAATATTTCTATAACTTACTTTTTCGTATTATTTATGCACTACCTGTAAAATTATTCAGCGAATCGTTAGAGTTCTTAGGGAGATTTTATCTAAAACACAACATATTATAATAATACAGTGAAAATTTATCAAAATATATATCGTGATAAAAATGTCCTAAGATAAATATTTGACGATTTCAAAAAATATGCATTCATTTTTTGACCACTATATTTTAAGCTGTTTATTAAAGCTAAGCTGCTTATGTTTATTTTACAAATCCCACTCATTTTATATATCACCAAAAATAAAATTATTGTGTGTTCAAAGTATACCTCATATAGATAATGATCCAGCTCGTACTTTGCCAAATTTTATGTGATTATTTTGGGTATACTGTGCGCTTGCGTACCAAACACAGCGGTTAGCTGCCACACAAAATACTTCGAGATGACAGACGTGTGGTTAGACGAGAGCGGGACGTATGAAGTGTGCGGGTGAAATCTGACTTTTTTCTAGCTTTATGCGCGCTCTTAATTCCCGTCATCACTATATTGTATAAGTAGGTATACTTATTTAGTATGTAGATATCACAAAGTAAAATTATAGGTTGAAAAGGTCGATACGATATTGTCTATGCATATATTAAGTAAATTCAAGCGACTGAATAGATATATGAATAAAATAAAGAATTACAATTAATGATAAATAGCACACCATTTTCAAATAAGGATGTATTAGGTAGCCGATCGTTAGCTTGAAATCATTTCAACATGGATCCAGCCGCAGCTTTAGAATTGCACATGCTGTCCTATCAGACGCCTATGAACAATGTGATTGACCGCGGGGACTCTCCGGTTCAGCTCTTGTATCGTGACAACACAGTTTTTGTGACTGGCGGCGCCGGATTCATCGGGAAACAACTCATTGAAAAGCTTTTCAGGTATATAATAGTATATAATATACACATTATAATTTATGCAGAAATAAATAAAGGGCAGTGGGCGGTGTTATCTCTGACTGGCAAAATGGAGAGAGACTTACTCAGAGCTGGCAAAATGGAGATGAGGTGGTAGTTTCCAAGTTCTGACTTAGATTATTTCATAAATAATGGTATTATTTAACTGTGTTTCATTAAGGTAGGAAATGTGCCTTCATCTACAAATTCATTAAATATTAGTGCTACATCGGATGCAATGGTAATAATTTTATAACTAATTAAACTAACTATCATGCCCCAGTAGTCTAGACATTTTTAAATGCTTTTAAAATGTGATTGGGATCAATATGCCTCTGTGGTGTGGCGGTAGTGCACGCGACTGCCACGCAGAAGGCGCGGGTTCGATTCCCGCTCAGTGCAAATATTTGTATGCATGAATATGGCTATTTGCATTGGTCTGGGTGTTTCTATGTATAATATGTATATGTCGGCGCGAAGATTGTACCCACTCGGATATAATAGGTACTTAATATTCGTTCATTACTATAAGTAAAAGTAATAAGAATAATCCTAATACGAATTCTCATAAGTGTCTAATGATTATTAGATGTATTCTTCTATGAAATAATTACTTGAGTATCTATTTTGGTTTCGATCCTGCTCAGCCGGATATGTAGTAGGTATCAATGTAAATGTTATAATTATCAAAGTTACTACTTTGATGATTGCATATAGTGTAATAGAACATGGAATTGAATGTCAAATTTATAATTAAAATGATGTCTTTAATAACGACTAATTTAGTATAGTTCCTACTTTGTGATTTTAACTTAGCTATGTAATGATTCTTTTAGGGGGGATGGTATACGTTTATCAAAGTTACTACTTTGATGATTGCATATAGTGTAATGAACATGGAATTGAATGTCAAATTTATAATTAAAATGATGTCTTTAATAACGACTAATTTAGTATAGTTCCTACTTTGTGATTTTAACTTAGCTATGTAATGATTCTTTTAGGGGGGATGGTATACGTTTATCAAAGTTACTACTTTGATGATTGCATATAGTGTAATAGAACATGGAATTGAATGTCAAATTTATAATTAAAATGATGTCTTTAATAACGACTAATTTAGTATAGTTCCTACTTTGTGATTTTAACTTAGCTATGTAATGATTCTTTTAGGGGGGATGGTATACGTTTATCAAAGTTACTACTTTGATGATTGCATATAGTGTAATAGAACATGGAATTGAATGTCAAATTTATAATTAAAATGATGTCTGTAATAACGACTAATTTAGTATAGTTCCTACTTTGTGATTTTAACTTAGCTATGTAATGATTCTTTTAGGGGGGATGGTATACGTTTATCAAAGTTACTACTTTGATGATTGCATATAGTGTAATAGAACATGGAATTGAATGTCAAATTTATAATTAAAATGATGTCTTTAATAACGACTAATTTAGTATAGTTCCTACTTTGTGATTTTAACTTAGCTATGTAATGATTCTTTTAGGGGGGATGGTATACGTTTATCAAAGTTACTACTTTGATGATTGCATATAGTGTAATAGAACATGGAATTGAATGTCAAATTTATAATTGATGTCTTTAATAACGACTAACTTAGTATAGTTCCTACTTTGTGATTTTAACTTAGCTATGTAATGATTCTTTTAGGGGGGATGGTATACGTTTATCAAAGTTACTACTTTGATGATTGCATATAGTGTAATAGAACATGGAATTGAATGTCAAATTTATAATTGATGTCTTTAATAACGACTAATTTAGTATAGTTCCTACTTTGTGATTTTAACTTAGCTATGTAGTGATTCTTTTAGGGGGGATGGTATACGTTTTTATAATAAATTGCCTGAATCAGTCCTTGGTATGCCTGACAATAAATTTAAAACCTTTGTGAAGACCACCTTATGTAAAAAAGCATACTATAGGACAGATGATTACCTTAAAGACAAAAATGTCTGGCTTGAGCATGGTGCAGGCCCCTCCTAAATTGCTGTAACTACGGCATAATGTTTAAATAGGAACGCGAACTTCTTTTTTTTATTTATTTTTGTTAACTTAGGTTAATTATTTTATTATAAGTTTTTTTTATATACTTTAATTATCTTGACACGAGACATATGTACATTCGTCCATATTTAGTCTTAAGAACTTACTTTTATTTTTGTAAATTGACGTCCAGAAAATGCTACAGTGGAGTTTGTTGCGCCGTTTCTTCTCCACTGGTGCCTAGGAAGCGGTGGTAAACTTAGTTTTAAGCAGAATTTGACGTCAAAAAGCTGTAGTAGTGCTACACAATTTTGAATAAATGAGTTTGAGTTTGAGTTTGAGTTTAATATTTATCACATTGTTATAACAAATTAGCTTTGTAATGTAAGGCTGTTTGAATTAATTATTATAATTCAATTAAAGAATTATGGCAAAGCAACAAATTCAAGTATTTGTAATTCTAATAAATAAGTCATCACGGATAAAAGTTGGATATTTGTCATAACTTTGGTAAACCGACAATATCTAAGAAATAACTTATAAAATGTTTGTTATATTGTAATATTAACTTATTAATTATATAAAGATTTGTCACATCATTAGATGTGGCAAATATAATGGTTTTCATATTAGCTATTAATAAGTCCTTAAAGTTTGTGTACTGAAGTTGGTGATGACCAACTTCACTACCTATTCAAAAATTTTTAAAACACACAATTACTAAAAGATAACTTAAGAAATAGTTGCAATATTGTAATATTCTCAGTTAATTATTTAAATAATTATAAGATCATAATATTTGTAAAATTATTGAGCTTTTCATAATAAGTCAATGAAGATTAGGTTTGTTATTATTCGTGAATATTCACTTTTAATGAGAATAACTTGTAAAATGTGTGTAGTATGATAATAATTCTCATTAATTAATTAAATATTAATAATGTCGTGTACTGAATCTAATTATTCTGTAAAGCTTATACAAAACCAACAACTTTTGAATAAATAGTATTGAAAGTTTACACGCTCTTGACGACGACTTCCGTTGGTTTTGTAGGCGCTAAAAACAATGCAATTTGGTGGCACTTTTTTCTCGAGCGCGGGACGAGGAGGAAGCTGCTTCACCATATACAGCTAAGTACTTAGGTGTAATTTAATTTAATAGTTATAAATTCATTAAGTACTTTGTTACGTAACAAGAGTTATTGTAAATAATACTAGTTACACCATATCCTTTGTGGCATTTCATTATCTCATGAATCCCAACATAAAAGATGCAAGTCATGGCGTCAGTGAAGCTGACGCCGTGGCTCCGCCCAGTACTTTGGCAATTACCTCTCCCTTATATATATTTACAAAAAAAAGTATATAAGTATGTTTATCCGCATTCTAGATTCCATAACACAAGCTATACAAGCTTACCATGGGTCTAGATAGCGTTGTGTAGAATGTTTTGGAATATTTATTTATTGATATGTTGGAAGTTAAATTTAGAAGAACTAATATTACTCTCAAGAAGGACCACAGCACTGTGAGCGCTAGAATTGATAGAGATAGTGAAGTGAAGTAGAATATTGGTAAAATAATCTTCAAAAGCATTTACAATATCTTTTAGATTGAAGTTATATCCTTGTTTTCTAATTAAATTTTAGTAAAACTATCTCTCAATTTACATATATCAGACTCTTTTTGGATAACTTTCTGAAATTCTATCGTTTTATTAGGAGCCTTATATATTTTGCTACAAATTACTCAAACTTTTTCAAAAAGGTTTAGATCAAAAAGGTAGACAAGTACCTTGTTGATCTCTCTACTTCTATAAGGTGGACTGTATACGCAGACTACTTCATAACTATCAAGCTCGGCATAGGCTACCTCAGCACAGCGCACAACAGAAAGTCTAACAATGTCAACCCGCTCTTTACTGCGGAGACCATTTTTAACTAAGACCATGGAGCGAGCACTTTGTTCTGGATTCTATGTTTACTGTTGGATAGGGTGGTCATATCCTATTTCACGTTCTCATTATATTGCACTTTCAGATCTTGTGCAATTAAGAAGATGTATGTGTTGATGAGGCCAAAGAAGGGCAAAACAATACATGAAAGATTACAGGTCATTCTTAGCGATCCGGTGAGTTATAAAATATTTATAATCCTCGATATTCCACGTTTATGTATTGTCCCAGTTACAATATTATTATTAACTGTGAGCTTGGACGCGCAACAGTCCCTTGTAGGAGGAACGCTCTGACCAACCAAGGTATATTCTCTCTGTAAAGGACTGGTCGCGAGTTCGAGCTCCACCTTGGACATTCACTTTTTCCCATTTAGTTTGATAGGAATAGTCATAGCATACTAATTATTGCTTTAAAATTTCATTATAGTGTTTATCAACACGTCACTTCGTGACTCTCACAATTTAATTTGATCCAAAATTTTATGTCTTGCTTTCAGGTTTACGATTTAGTCCGCATGAAAAAACCTGAGTTCGCAGATAGGATAGTTCCAGTGGAAGGAGATGTGGCGGATGTGAGACTTGGACTCAGTGATGACGATTGGACCTTACTCACTCAAGAGGTTTAACTCATTATTCACTTTAGATAATATTTTAGTGCTTCACCCTGCTAGACAGCAAGTGACATTCTATCATCGTACCGCTCGCCATGGACAGGGAATGCATCCTCACACGTTGCGACCGGAAATGGTGCAAGCCGTGCGGTATGAAAAGAAACTGCATCCCACACACGCTCAAGCAGTAGAATAAACTCTTTGCTGTGGCGTTCCCGAGTGGCCACAATATGGGGTTCTATAAGAATGGTACTAGAAGGTTTCTTGAGGGTTGGCAGCACGAGTGTGGCGCCCCTGGTGTTGCATACGTCCATAGACCACGGTAACCACTTACCATCAGGTGGGCCGTGTGCTTGTCTGCCACCTAAGTTGAATAAAGAAAACAGTGAGGGGAATTCAAAACGTTAAGTTTTAAGATAGTAGTAGTCAGCTGTTGACCGCGGCTCGCAAATTCTCATCGTTCTCATCGTTCCGGCAACCCGTTGGAACTCATTCCCAAGACCAGGAGAGTTAAATTATAGACTGTATTAATAATGGTTGTGACAATTTCAGGTAAACACAGTCTTCCACTTAGCAGCTACAGTAAGGTTTAACGAACCGCTTCGTGTAGCCGTACTGACCAACGTGCGAGGTACCAGGGAGATAATAACTTTAGCCAAGGAATGTACTAACCTAAAGTAAGAACATGTTTAATAGTGTTTAGATTATTTAAAATTTACGATAAGGGATATTAAATATACGTACCTAGTTTAAATAAAACTTAAGATAATGTCACATTTATGTCCACAGCCATTTCTTATACGTATCTACAGCATATTCATGTGCGACTAAGGACCGCAATGGCAAAGAAATTTTCGAAAAATTCTATCCATGCCCTTTGTCTCCCAATGTGCTGATATCAATGGTTGAAGAATTAGATGAGAATAAAATAAACGGATTGACTGAAACGTAAGTTTTCGCATGGATGTTACTTCTAATCCGCTCAAAATATGTTGTTCGAACTTGGATTTGGATATTTAGTTTTAAAAAGGACTTATAAAGATAAATAGACATGTAAAATAAAGTTTAATGTCTTTATTACACCTGGTCAGCAGTGATTTTGTCATACGAACTCTGACAGATGATTTCCTTTTGGCTACTTACACTTCAAAACCATGGACACCCAAATGAAAGTGCAATATTTTTTTTGATGAGGTTAAGTTGATTTTTGGTACTATAGTCAACTCTTTGGTAATCTATGCTATAGTGACGAACGGCTGTAAAAAAGAACTGATATTTATTTGTTTTTGCTAGTAATTAAAATTCTTTGAGTTTAATAGACTGAGATTTAATAGAAGTTTATTTAAAATCCTTACTAATTTTGCCCCATATTGGGAGAAATGATCTTCAGAAAATCAAAGTAAAAATTTGGCTCATTCTATTTGAAGCTATACGGTGGTCTCCCCGTGACCATTGCTGCTGAAAAGCAACGGCGACTTTGATCATAGCATGAATGAATTTTACAGCATTAAGTATGCTAACTATACAAATCGAATACATATATGGAAAAATGAATCTTCTCGGGCGGCTCGAATTGGCGATCTTTTCCACCGTCGTCGTCTTCTTAAAGACGGATTAAAATATAGAGGAAATTTGAATCACATCGGGCGTGTCTCGGTAGCCGAGTTGGTCAAGGCATTCCCACTGTAAGGGAAAGATCGCAGGTTTGAGTCCCGCCCTAGAAGATTCATTTCACGACTTTCTTTTATATACAGGAGGGGAGTACTTGAATTACTGGGTTTTTTTTATACCACTTAGGTGGCAGACAAGCTCACGGCCCACCTGATGGAAAGTGGTTACCGCGGCCTATGGAAGTATGCAACACCAGGGGCATTACACTCGCACTGCCTACCCTGAAGAAACCTTCTAATGCCCCTCTTGAAGAACCCCATATTGTAGTCGCTTGGGAAAACTATGGCAGGGATTTCATTCCACAGCTTGAGCATACGTGGGATGAAGTTCCTTTCATACTTACCTCACGGTGCGCACCGTATTCGGATGCAATGTGTGGGGACGAATTCCCTGTCTATGGCGAGCGGTGCGATGATAGAATGTAGCTGTGGGCATCATGTCAAATAATTCATCTGAGCACAAACCATTATATAAATAAAAATAAAAATAAAAATAGCCTTTATTAACTTACTACTTACATCAATATTTAACACTTTTCCTTTCACATCTGTATTTCAACTTCTATCCTTTTTCAGTTAATCTTATCTTATATAACACTTTGATATTATTTTTATGTATATATTTCTTATTATATTATCTTTATATACAGTATATGCATGTACTTTATATAATATATGATATATAATAACCATATCTCTATTTATATATCTATATCGTTATAAACAAACAAGTATAAATAAAAACATATATTATATATATTTCTCTTTCTATATGTGTATGCTAAGTAAATAATTATTATAAGCTAGTAGTAGTCGCCTCTGCGGCGTAGGCCTCTCCTAAACCTTTCCATAAATCTCTTTCTCGAGCCATTTGCATCCAGTGATTACCACACCTGTGACTGTAAACGTCTCTCCATCTTTTTACTGGTCTACCTCTTGCCCTTTTCCTGTCCCTTGGAACCCACTCTGTTAAACGTTTTGTCCATCTATTATTCATTCTACAAACATGTCCTGCCCATTGCCAACTCAGTAATCTAATTCTTTTTCTTACATCTATTAATTTTGTCTTGCTTCTGATGTCACTGTTGCGAATTTTATCCGACAGTTTTATTCCTAGCATACTTCTTTCCATTTTTCTTTGGCAAATAGCAATTTTTTCTTCATCCTCTTTTCTTAGTGACCATGTCTGACAACCATATGTTAGGGATGGTAATACTGTTGTTTCATAAATCTTCTTCTTTATACTTATACTTAGTGTGTTATTTTTCATTATTTCTCTCAAGCCCCAGTACTTTTTCCATGCTATAGTTACCCTTCGTTGTATTTCTCTTGAGGTGTTATTCTTAAATGTTATAAGTTGCCCCAAATAGATGTATTCTGTAACATATTCGATTTTTTCATTCTCTATGAAAACGTCATGCACATCTCCATTTGTAAGAATCTTAGTTTTCATAGTGTTGAGTGTCAAACCTACTTTATGACTTTCCAAAGCTAGTTCTCTGACCATATTCTCGAGCTCCATCGCGCTTTCAGCAAACACCACGATGTCATCCGCGAAACGCAGGTGGTTCAGCAGTTCTCCATCAATATTCACTCCTTTCGTTTCCCAGTCCATGCGTCTGAATACAGATTCCAGTACTGCTGAAAAGATTTTTGGCGAGAGCGGGTCTCCCTGCCTTACTCCTCTTTTTATGGGAAACTCTGAGCCTTCACATTCTAATCGTACTTTGGCGAAGCATTTTGAATATACACTATTTATTATATTTATATATGTTGGATTTACGCCCTGTTGTGCTAGTGAACTCCATATTGCATCGAAATACAAAGAATCGAAGGCTTTCGCATAGTCTATAAAACACATATATAACGTCTACCTGTACTCTTTAGCTTTTTCAATTAATTGTGTTATGACTTGTATATGGTCTAAGGTCGAATATCCTTTGCGAAAGCCAGCTTGTTCGCGCGGCTGGTTAGATCATTTGCTATTCTGTTCAATATTATTTTTGAAAACACTTTATATAAGTTAGACGTAAGACTGATCGGTCTATAGTTACCGAGAACACTTCTATCCCCTTTTTTGTGAAGAAATATAATTGTAGATTTTGACCATTGTTCCGGCGTAGTTTCTGTTTTTAGAATATTGTTAAATAATACTTGTAGAGGTTTCTGAAGTGAATTTGATAGCGATTTTAGCACCTCATTGGCAATTTTATCATTTCCTGGGGTTTTCTCATTTTTCTGCGTATTTATAGCGTGTTCAATTTCTGATAAGATAATATTTGGTGTCTCTGAATCCTTATTGACTATGTTGTGGTAGTTGAGCTTTGTAGGGTGAAATGTCGTACAGCGCGAATTGACATCCATACTGTATAGCTCGGCGTAAAATTTAGTTGCTTCCTGTATAATATCTGGGCGCCTGTATTGCATAATTCCCAGTCTATTTTTCATACTGACTGTCCACTTCGTTTTGTCACTCAACTCTTTGTAAGCTTTGCGTATAGCCCCTGATTTTGTTATAAATTTTTCGAAAGTTTTTTTGCGTATTGATTTTTTCTCATTTATTATGTTTCTATTAATTTTTTTACTTATTCGTGATATTTCAGACTTGATTTCAGTTGTTCTTTTCTTCTTACACAGTTCTTTCCTCTGCTCTAATAGATCTTTTGTTTCATCGTTAATATAGTTATTTAGCAGTTTCTTTTTGGGTGGCAACAGCTTTAGGAATTCCTGTAATTCCATTTCTAAATTGTTATATTGGTTTTGAACTTCAGTTGAGATATTAATGGCTTTCATAAATATACTCTCCCAGTAATTAGCATCTTCTTTTGATATCTTTGGTAGATCTCTAGTATAGTCAACAGATTTTATTTTCCTTCTCTTTGGTTTCATGTCCAAGGATAATACACAGCGTATCATCCTATGATCAGTTTTAAAGTTTAAGTTTTTAATTATATCAAATTTCCTTATATAAGTTGGTTGGTTTGTGAGTATATAATCAATTTCATTAAGGTGCTTACCGCCTGGTGAACGCCATGTCCATTTCTTGCGTGGGTTGCACTGGAACATGCTGTTTATTATGAAGTAACCATTCTCGAGTACAAATTCCACTAATTTTTGACCGTGTGGGCTTCCTTTACCGTTCGCGTATTTTCCTATGTTATTTCCTTCGTTTTCTTGGGCTTTACCAATTCTTGCATTGAAGTCACCAAGTAATATAATGTTTTTTGTATATGTAGAGTCTAAGGCCAATTGCACTGTGTGATAAAAAAGGTCCATATCTTCGTCTGGGTACTCCTCTGTGGGGGCATATACTTGAACGAACGACCAGGTAGAGTTGTCAGCTAATCGTACTTCCAGCGACGCCACTCGATCCGAGAAGCTTCTTAAGCTCATTATGTTGCTCTTTAGTTGCTTTTTTATCAAGTAGCCAACTCCGTTTCTTCCATGCGTTCCAGAAGTATGGTATAGGATAAACTCAGGATATTCTTCTATTTCTTCACTTCCTCTTCTGGTTTCACATAAGCCAATTATGTCCCACTTTAGGTCTTTAATAGCATATTTCAATTCTTCAATTCGGCTATCGGACAGTAGAGTATTCACATTGACACTTGCTATATGTAGCTTTATTGATTTATTTTTTCTATTATTTATTGTTATGCTATTATTCTTGTTATATTGCTTCTTATATTGATTTTGTTTGAGATTTAGGAGGTGGTGGTCAGACTCTTCCACGGTGACCAGCCGGCTTGGAAGATGTGCTTTCTTTGTAAGTTTTTTGTCTACTTTTTCGTGGTTATTTGAGAGGGGCTGGGGTGTTCACTGCTATGTCTTCTTGGTATTATCGTGGATGTTTATATTGTTATTATTATTTTTGCTTACTAAGAAGTTTAACATCCCCGGTTTCAGCACACTATCGGAACAGCTTGAAGATCTTTGTTTTGTGTGAGTAGCTAGAGGTTTGTTCTTCTTGTGTGCCTGGGGTCTTTTTTCAGCATAATTGTTTGAAGCATCTTCCGGTGAATTTGAGAGGTTTCTTTTTTTGTTGTTAGTATTTATATTTGTGGTATTTTTTAGTATGACGAGTTTGTCGTATTTAATTATGGCCGTATTTCCCTTCTCTCTTTCGGCTTTTACTTGCTCTTGCAATTCTCTCCTTATTTGTAGAATTGGTGGGGGGTAGTCCTCTTTCACATAGTATGGTGAATCTTTTAGAGTGCCTTTATTTTTAAGGATACTTATCTTTCTACCAAGTGTTGCAAATGTAACAACTATTGGACGTGGTTTGTCGGCCTTTTTCCCTATTCGTTTGATGGCTTCTAAGTCTGTATAATCTATTTTCATCGAAAGATAATTATTTAAGAATTCTATTATCTTATTTTCCAAGCTGGAGTAGGATTTTTCATCTTCCTGTAGGCCAAAAAATACCAAATTTCGTTGTCTTGCCTGTTTTTCCAGATGATATAATCTTTGTTCTTGGTTTTCCACCTTTGTTTTGAGATTTTTATGGTTTTCTTCGAGAATTGTGAATTTTTCTTCCAAAATTATATTTATGTTTGTTGTAACCTTGTCTGTCACTTCTTCGCCCTTATTATTGATCAATTTTTTCTGTTCCTCTAGTTCCTTTTGGATGGAACGAAGTGTCACCATTACCTCCTCCATTGTGTTACAAGATATTTCTTGTGCGTGATATCTTGTTATGGTACAAGTAATGACCTCTTGCGAGTTTCTTGGGATTAGCTACTTCCCGGTAGATGGCGTTATTATGTAGTAGCCTTGGAGTAAAATCGATAATACAGACTCAGTTTCAGTTACTCCCCGGTAGGTGGCGTTAGTAGTCTGTTGCGAGTATTCGACGGTTTGAATGACTCGGTAATATTTTATATTAGCCTAATATTTTTAGGTTAGTTTCAAAGTCTTTTCACGAAAATGCTTATATCAAGCTTTATGATCAAATGTTTTAAATTTTCACCTTCACTATTAACCCTTTAAGGTATAATGTCACTCAAAAGCGTCTGTGGTTTTACAAAAAATCACCGTGTACGAGAATGTCATTATCACTGTTTTTACACTGTTTAGATAGTTTTTTTGGTTTGGCATTCACCTTGACCGTATGTTCTGAACACTTTTACACTTTTTTAACTGTTTGGTTCACTTCAACTTTTTGTTTTTATAATTATTTGGCAATAAAAATCACATAGCCGACGTTGACTATGACAGAACAGCGCCCTCTATCTCATGTCAAATAATTCATCTGAGCACAAACCATTATATAGGCGGTATAAAATACACAGTGAGGCAGAATCCCTCCTGAGGCTGAGAGGTTCCACATCGCCTACGAGTATGGGACTGTCGACGAGCCTCAACGCACGTCTTTGCACCGAGTCGAAAGGGTTAAGCTGGCGTGCGGGCGCTCCGGCAAAAAGGTGACAGCAGTACTCCATGTGGGGCTGAACCTGTGCCTTATAAAGAAGGAGTCGCTGCCCCGCAGTGAAGTACTGCTTCACCCTGTTAAGAACTCCAAGTTTCTTTGATGCCAGCTTGACCTTGTCCTCTAAATGACTGCGGTACTGGACGGCACTTGAAATGTCGACGCCTAGGATCTCGATACTCAGGGCAATGGTAAGCCGTGTGCCCAGGAATTGCGGCACTACAATAAATGGGGTTTTCTTAGCGGTGAATACACATACTTGGGTCTTGGTGGGGTTGAACTGGACCAGGTTTAGTCGACCCCAATCGGATACTCCCGAGATAGTAGTCTCGATTTCTAACACAAGTTGTTCGCGACTCCCCTCCACCTCGGACTGGGGGATGTTTGCACGGCCCGTATAACATGCGTCTCCAGTACTGTCGTCCGCATAGCAATGAATGGAGTCGACCGACAGCATGCCATTAATATGCAGCAGAAACAGGGTCGGAGACAACACGGAACCTTGTGGGACACATGCTGTCTGAGTGACTGCCGTCCACGACGGCTTGGATGCTTCTGTTGGACAAAAAGCTGGAAATCCAATTACACAGTCCCTCAGGGAGTCCATAAGATGGTAGTGTTCGAGTAAATCAAACACTCGACAAAAGCGCGTAATTGCATCGCTTGCAATTATGCACATTTGTTCGATTTGGCTAATGTGTAGCCAGTTCGTGTCCAAAGCCCTCACGGAGCTAACGCGTACTCGCAACCAAAACCATTAACCATTAAATCCAAACCATTAGAATCATTATCTTAATTAATATAAGTCAATAATTATAACGAACCATTTTAGTGTAAACTACTAGTGAGTGAATATAAATACTTTCCTTAAACTTACTCTTATTTTACCAATACCTTTTACACCAATATATATCAAACAAACCAAGAGTTGGAGTTGTGTAGAGTCAACCATAATACAAGGCAAACCCAACTCTTTTCATGGTCCTTCGATAAAACAACCAGTGGCTATAAAGTGATACAGTGCCTGAACCAGACAAGTAAGGGGATCACAGCGGTTTGTACCAGCTTGCCTACTGTGGTCGCAGTACCAGACGAGACGCAGCAAACCAGGTCAGATCAAACCATTATTATTCCTAACCACTACTGTTTACTTCTCTTCTGAACCAATTTCCAAATATGAATTCCGACGCCGTATTCATCAACCAAACCGAGCTCTATGAAGTTCTGACCAAATTCTTGACAAATATCAAGAAAGATGGCTCTGACAGGAAGACCATTGACAATTACAAGCGGAAAGCGGAAATGTTGGAAGCTTACTGGGGAGAGTACCAAAGTAACCACCGTAAAATGTGTGAGTTTGCGGAATTCGACCACGTATATTTTAAAAAGAGTTGTTTCGAGACAGCCCAAGAAGTATATAAGAATATTAAAGATAGGATTGAGGACACTATAGAACAATTGCACAAAAAGCAGTTGCTAGGTGTCAGCCCTCGGCAAGTGGATCCAGAGCGAGCAAACCCAGCACCAGGTGTCCACACAAGGGAACAACCACGCTCCGAACTGCGCAGACCAGATGCGGAAACAGAGCAACAACAACCAGAAACATTGCCTCGTCGCGAGAGGTCCCCGCGACTAGAGGCATTCCACCATACACAGACAGGGTCGCAAAGGCAGGAACAATTAATGAAAAAACAGTCCATCAACTTTAAGGCCTTTATGAGAACTGTCAGCAATATAGACATAGACAGCTTGGAAAACAAGTGGCAATTCCAAAGTGCGCTAAAGTCATTAGATAACCGCTGGGGACAGGTTGACCAAGTCCACTGGGAGATCGAGGGTGAAGACGGTGGTGATGATTTCCGGTACCAAAGTGAATTTAGCAGACACGAGGCCACATACAATGAGTTGACGAACAAAATAAATGAGAAAATGTGGTCCGTGAAACACCGTAAACAGTCTACTCCTCAAATAAGCATTCCTATATTTATCGGAACCTACAACCAGTGGGTCTCGTTTAAGGATTTATTCACTGAGGCCATCGACAAAAATCCATCTATGTCTAACACACAAAAAATGCAATTTTTGAAGAGTAAGGTGGCAGGAGAGGCCGAACGTCTAATACACCATATGCAAATTAGTTCCGACAATTACCGAGTCTGTTGGGAGATTTTAACCCATCGATACGACAACAAAAAGTCAATATTCACGTCCCACATTCGTAGGATGCTCGAATAATTGCCCAACGTACCGGGGCAACAGCAATATACACTAATGTTAAAATCGATAAAAAGCTGCATGACGTCACCAACGAAACGCTACATGCAATACAGATCTTAGGGGTGGATATCTCAACATGGGACCCACTTCTAGTGCATCTCTTATCGCAAAAACTAGACAATGATTCCCACGCAGAATACATATCTTCAATCAAAAATCCCAGAGAATTGCCGTCCTTACAGGAATTTCTGGAATATTTAGAAAGAAAATTCACAGCTTTAGAAGCGTCTCGCCGTAAACAGGAACCTACAAACCAGAGAACCGCGACTCCTCAAGCCTCAAAAATAACAAGTCATCCCCATCAAAGCTATAAGAAAAACTCGCATGGCAACAACCAACAATCACCTAAAAAAGAACAGACAAATCCGAACACAAACTCATATCACATTTCACGTTCATTAAACTGTGGATTATGTAATGCTGACCACGGATTATGGCATTGTTCTGAGTTCCTACAAACGACGGATGAGCAAAAATTAAATAAAGTAGAGCAATTAAATTATTGCAAAAATTGCTTAATTTGCCACTTTAATAAACCATGTGTATCAAAGAAACGATGTCGTAAGTGCTTAGGTCCGCATAACACCTTATTACACGAGGCCATTGACGCCCAAAGTCCATCTACATCAGCAGAAACAAACAGCGTAGCAACTAAGAAACAACAATCTAAGTCATCGAACGCTTCATGGGATGATCTGTCTGATGTTCTACTAGCAACCGCTGTAGTTAAGGTCGCGGGAATTGATGGAACTCTGCATACCTTGCGGGCTTTAGTCGACCAGGGTTCACAGATATCACTAATAAATGAAAAGGCGGCCCAAACATTAGGATTAAAACGTTCCCATTTTAAAGGCCAAATATTTGGCGTAGGGGAAAAAGGAAACAACACAAAAGGCCAGTTAGAATTAACCATACATTCTATACACAGCGACTTTTCCGTCAATACGAATGTTATAATTATGAACAATCTTTTGAAACAATTACCCAACAAAACTTTCAAGAAACCATTGAATTGGAGTCACATACAAGGAATAAATTTAGCCGATCCAGAATTTTATACCAGCAGATCAGTAGAACTACTCCTAGGAGCTGATGTCTACAGTAAAATTATATTAGGAGGTATTTTGAGGGGAGACAACGACAGGCAACCAATAGCACAACAAACACAGTTGGGTTGGCTCCTATGCGGATCTATCAGACCACACTACCACTGCAACGTTGTCCTTAATAACACTGAGGAATTACTGAAGTTTTGGGAGAACGAAGACATAAACCAAAAAATAGAAATGTCTACGGATGATCATGAGTGTCTGGAGCATTTCCACAAAACCACAACAAGGCTCGACACCGGCACATATGAAGTCCGCTTACCATTCAAACCATCACTCAAAGAGAAGCTGGGGCTTACAAAACCACAAGCGTTAGCCCAGTATAGAAATCTTGAGAAGAAGTTAGAAAAAACGGAGAATTGAAAGAAGGCTACAAACAATTTATGAACGAATATCTACAGTTAAATCATATGATTCCGTCCACAAAAAACATTTGTATCGGAGACTTAGTGGTGATTCATGACGAAAACGTACCACCTGGAAAATGGGCTATGGGGCGTGTCATTGATACTCACCCGGGAACAGATGGGCTGACCAGAACAGTAACTCTAAAAACCAAAAACGGTGAAATAAAACGTCCTATCGTGAAATTGTCACTATTACCCTTATACCAAAATAGTGAAACAATCCAGAAACCACCACCCATTACGACTGAAACCAGTACCGTCAAGTCTACAGAAAAAACAAATAAAACCAGAACAGGGATGGGAACAGCATTCACCGTGTTGTTATGCGTTCTAATGCTGATCCTGCCAACCAACAGCTTACATACCATCAAACAACTACCAAACAACATGTCCTTATATTTCGATCCCGTAACAAAGGTGCAATTAATTAGAGACAAATGGACTTTAGTTATGTACTATGACATGGAACCGTATTGGACAGGTGTAAAAACCTATAACAAAATCACGAATTATTTATCAAAACAATGTTCAATTATCAGTATACCGACTCACTGTAATATGATAGTACAACAAGCCCGGCACGATTACCAGGAATTCGAGTACTACAATGAACTCTTGCTAACGCAGCACTTTAATGTTCCCGCTAGACGGTGGAGCGTACCGTCGCAGACAGCGCGGCGGAGGCGCGGTTTAATAAATGGTGTCGGATATCTGGCGAATGACCTGTTCGGTGTATTAGATTCACGTTTTGCTGACCAGTATGTCAAGGACATTGATGCTATACACCGCAACGAAAAACACCTGGCTAATTTATGGAAAAACCAAACTTCCATTATTGAAGCCGAATTCAATCTAATGAAGAGAATGGAAAGTACTGTCAACCAGCAACACAAACTAATCAACAAAAGATTATTAGACTTGCAAGACAACACTCTCAAAGACAATGTTCAGAACATGTCTTACGTCGTCGATTTCACCTTATCTGCAATGGCCGGCAATAACTTGTTACAAGGCTTAAGACGACTTCAAGACACATTGCTCGATACAATTACTGACATTTACCATGGTCAGTTAAGTATACACCTGCTGCCGCCAGTACAACTCAAACGAGAGCTACAAATTATATACGGTAAAATGCCTAGCGACCTTACACTGCCTATTCAAAATCTAGACACTGATCTCCAGTATATCTACAAATTATTGAAGGTTAAAGCTAGAGCTACGTCGAGTTACATTATAATAGAGATTACCTTCCTACTGATATCGAGAGACAGCTTCCAACTATACAAACTCATACCAATACCGCTCCAAACCAAGTCGAATAAAGTCAAAATAATACCTGTTTCCGAATACGCAGCTGTCAACTTAAAAAGGGATTCCTATTTCACCATGACCACTGAAGAAATAACATCATGTCTACACCATGGGGCAACGTACATGTGTCAGTTGCTCAAACCAGTGTTAGACCTGAAAGATGACGAAAGTTTCTGCGAAAAGGATCTCGGCACAAACCAATGCAGAACAGAAAAGAGAAAATGTACAAATGAATGGATAAACCTACATTTGATCTCTCAGCACTTTTACTTTTGTTGTGACACCTACACAATAAAAATAATATGCGACGATCAAGTAACAGTGAGTCACTTGAGTCGAGCTGGAGTTCTAGCCGTCAGTCAGGAATGTGTCGTTAAGGACAAGGACTTCGCACTATACTCCGTTCGCCACCAGTCAAATCAATTCAACTCATCGACACCCCTCTACGTGCCAGAGTTTGACCAAATTAACCATTTGGTAAACATTAAAATCCCTACAGAGTAACCTATAGAGAGTGGAAACATTAATGTCTCCATGACCAGTCTCGAAAGGTCAATAGAAGAGTTAAGGAGCAGCGACGCCGAACTTGAGGATTTATCGCCCCATGACATTCATCACTACGTTATCAGTTACATGATGATATCATGCGCTGTCGGGGCTATCGTTGCGTGGATCTGGCGAACCAGGCGTTGTCGCCCGCGCCGAGAACCTGCTAATGCACGAGATGGTGAAAGAGATCGTCAGCAGATAATGGAGATGATTGAACCACCTCGAAGACGAGTACACCATACAACAAGTTTGCAGCAGCGACGGGAGCCCCCAGGAGCATCCCCGCGTCAGATTTTAGACAATAGACCAAATAATAGTGAAGTGATAAGCGTGAGTGAGATAAACAACCAAAGTGATATCGGTCAGCAATTGCACCGTTGCGCTAAACGATGGCCTAGTGTAAATAAGCGAATTAAAAGTACGGACAATGGCCACCTAAATGACACGTTTACTGTGGAAGACACTATAGTTTAAATGTTAACCTCCTACATGTTATGCAATATTTTTAAACTTTACCATTTAGAGAAATTCTTAGTTTACATTGTGAGCATCATATCACCTCATGCACCATCACTTATCATTCCGCACTCTCCTTGTTGTCGGGAATATGTTCGAGTAAATCAAACACTCGACAAAAGCGATGCCTTTAGCTTAACATCAGGCGAGGTGAAGTCAAACTGACGTGTCCTGTGTAAAAAAAAAAAAAAAAAAATTGCATCGCTTGCAATTATGCACATTTGTTCGATTTGGCTAATGTGTAGCCAGTTCGTATCCAAAGCCCTCACGGAGCTAACGCGTACTCGCAACCAAAACCATTAACCATTAAATCCAAACCATTAGAATCATTATCTTAATTAATATAAGTCAATAATTATAACGAACCATTTTAGTGTAAACTACTAGTGAGTGAATATAAATACTTTCCTTAAACTTACTCTTATTTTACCAATACCTTTTACACCAATATATATCAAACAAACCAAGAGTTGGAGTTGTGTAGAGTCAACCATAATACAAGGCAAACCCAACTCTTTTCAGGTAGCTTCGCAAGAAGACCTCTGTGCCATACCCGATCGAAGGCCTCCGCTATATCTAGGCTGACCGCTAGTGCGTCACCTTGGCTCTCGATGGTTTGCGCCAAACGGTTTGTGAGATACACAAGAAGGTCACCGGTCGAGCGACGCTGGCGGAAGCCGTACTGTCGGTCGCTCAGTAGATCGTTACCCTCAAGGTATCCCAGGAGCTGTGTATTAATAACAAGCTCCATAACCTTCGAGAGAAGGGAAGTGATAGCGATGGGCCTGTAGTTGGACGGGTCTGTCCTGTCGCCTTTCTTAGGCACCGGATGCACGTATGCGGTCTTCCAAGAAGACGGAACTCGTCCCTGACCGCAGCGCCAACATTTCACGCCCCCACCAGCAAGTGGCGTCTACTTGAGCCTTTGGTCTTCCTACTGACAGCACAGGACCCCTCCAGTGAGCTCTGGCTTATTTTTAGTTATTATGGCCGCGGTATTCTGTAGGGCGGAGGTACTTCCCCAGTCGGACTGCTCAATTTGGGACGGGAGATACCGTCGTGTCCTACCTCCTCATAAAATTAGATAGAGAATTCTACTCAAAGGAAATATACGTTTATTTTTAAAAAGAAACAAAACTGCATTCAAGTGTTTTTGGAAACACATTTGATGCACCCGGTAATCGAACCGACTGAAACCCTCATCTCACCTGTAGATTTATGACTTCAATCGATGTGGCAATCATAATGGTCAAATCTGTCTAACTAAATGAAAGGAATTCCCTGAAATTCAAACTTATGATTTTAATGCCAGCTGAGACAGCACTTTTACTCAAGGAGTCATCAGTTACCTTATTAACAATGAAGTTATCTTTGAAGCCAAATATTTCTTAAAATAAGTACAGTCAGCGTCAATAGTAGCTGATCAAAAACTGAGTTCCAAAGTATTGACTCTATAATTTTTTTCAATAACCTGACATCCTTCTTTTCCATATTAATCACTCGCGTTATGGTTTCAAAATAATCAAAGAACTATTTTCAAAATTAGCTGATTCATATTTTTTTTCAATACTCATAACTAAATAGTATTTTTAAAGTGACTGATATTTAATTGTATCAAAATAGTCAGACAAAAAGGTAAGTGGTATACCCGGTCTTTATTCAATTATTAGCAGCAGTGCGAGCAGCAGGGTCGGCAGCACGAGTATGACGCCCCTGGTGTTGCAAATGTCTATAGGCCACGGTAACCGCTTCCCATCAGGTGGGCCATGTGCTTGACTGCCACCTAAGTGGTATAAAAAAGTGCTATTCCCTAACTTTTACTAGTCGACGAGCCGGCAGCAATCGATCAATCACCTCATGGAACAAGTTTGGGCTTGCCGACGATTCTATGATGGGATTTGTCGAATGCTCTACGACGAGCAGCGCTATGTTAATTTTTTGCAGCGTTATATATATTTTTTTATTTAAAAAAAAACCACATAAGCTTAAAGATAGCTAGAAAATTATAGGTAGACTTAAAATTAAGAAACGACTTAACTATATATATAAAAATCAATTGCTGTTCGTTAGTCTCGCTAAAACTCGAGAACGGCTGAACAGATTTATCTCATCTTGGTCTTGAAATGTTCGTGGAAGCCTAGGGAAGGTTTAAAAGGTGAGAAAAATTCGATTAATTGCCGGGAACCGACATCCACGCGGGCAGAGCCGCGGGCAAAAGCTAGTCTAACATAAAAGTTTATTTTCATAGCTGATGCTATGATATAAAAAATGGTAATTTAAAATAACCACAACATTGTAGCTAAAAAAATTCCACTTGGATACCGGAAAGGTTAAAAAATTAACCAATAAATTAAAGTTAAGGTTTTGAATGGCATTAGAATCGGGTATGGAAATGCGAAAGTAACTCTGTCTATCTGTATTTCACGCTTTCATGCCTAAGCCACGGGCGGAGCCGCGGGCAAAAGATAATTATCTATAATACACTGAAGACCGCATGGACATGACCATGTTCTGCAATTTATACATTCCGTAAACATTATTGACAAGCCATAAAACAAAAATCAGAACAAAATATTCTGAAAAGGTTTAGGTTCGACGAAAGTTTTATTCTTATTTCAGGTACTTTTGAAAATTTCTGTTATTGCTTTACTTTTGATAGATAGTTTTTTTTGCATTATGAAAATATTAATGTACCAAACACTTTTGCGAAGCGATTTAGTCAGACTATTGTGATATATCTTGCAATGCATTTCTTTTGGACAATTCAGATACTACATTACTATTGATGTTGACTGTACCTACTTAGTGACTGAATTTCGTTTCTGGATGGAATGATGAGGTACAAGTAATTTATTTTTCGAAGCGGTGAGTTTTCTGGCCGGATCGTCACCGTGGATCCTGGAAACGAGAACCCTTGTGGCACTGTATCGGTTCCGTAGGGAGGCGCGGGAGCGGGGAAACGATGCCGAGCTTGAACACATTCGGGCCGTGAAATTTCGGCTCCAGAGGATCATGGTGACGGAGTAGGAACGACGACTTGAGCAACTACGCACAGGGCGCGACGAAATAGCGACGGTAAGACCCATCACGGGGGAATGACTAGAGAGGCCACACATAAGCCTCTCGTATCGACTGATGCAGATTGTCACCGGGCATGGGATTTTCAGGGGATATCTGTGTCTGATCGATAAAGAAGCAAGTGCCATCATTGCGAGGCGCTCGAGGACACGGGGCTGCACACGCTCACCGGAAGTCCGACGTGGAGATGGAAACACCGAGGCGGGAGCTGGTGCGGCCCTGGCAGTGAGAGTTCTCATACTCGCCACTCAGCTCACGGCAATGGTCCGCTGCACAGATGCGTGGGATCTCCTTCTTCGAGAAAGTAATGATCAAGAAAGAGACGGCGGCCCGCTCGGGTGACGGAGGGCACAGGCTGTCTTCCGTCACCCAAGAGCGCGGGCCTGGGGGTGACGGGTGGAGCCTCCTGTCACACTAGCAGTAGCAGGCCACGGAGATGACGCGCGTATGCGCGCCTCCCCATTCCGGAGGCGAGTTCAGCCGGGATGCGAAAGATATGACAACCTCACCTTCGCCTAGCACGACGACACACAGATGGCGTGCAGTTTTGGTCTTGTCATCAGTCTAGTCTTTGTCATCAAATCTTGCAAATGAAATTTGACCCACTTTTGGGTTATAGATTGAGCTAAAATTTTGCATGCATATGTGAATCGCGCGATAATGTAATATTATGATGACATGATGCTAATCTGATGATGAAACTGAAAGGTGGTCAAGAGAACTTCGCAATTAAACGACACAACCTCATCTAGTTTGAACTCATTTGAATCGTCTTAACAAGTAATTTTTCATTGAATGGGAACCAGGGTCTGATGATGGAGCTGGAAGGTGTTCATAGTAACTCAAAAAAGAAAGGACGACACCATCGAATCTAACTTCTTTTGATTTTGTCTTGACGAGTACTTAAGTACTAGATGGTAGTCAGGGTCTGATGATGGAGCTGGAAGATGCGCACGGGAACTCTGTAATTAAATGACATAATCCCTTCAAGTTTGGGCTCATTTGATTCATTTTGAATTAAACAAGATAGACTAGTTGTATTTGGGTTCGTTGTGCTGGTCTTGTTATGCATTCTAGTGCAATGTAATATTACAAAAACTAAAAAGTGGAAAATAAACTTTGGGGAATGCCTTGACCAACTAGGCTACCAAGACACGCCCGATGTGATTCAAATTTTCCCTTTATTTTTATCCGTCTTTAAGGTGACGGTGGACTCATCCACCTATGTATTCGATTTGAATAGTTAGCATACTTAATGCTATAAAATTCATTCAAATATTATTGACATTTATTCAGATAATAAATAGAGGTTTTTTCTAAATATAACTTAAAGTAAAACTAAAAGTTAAAGTAAAACTAAAACTAACTTTAAGTAACTGAAAATGGCAGCATTCAAGACAGCGTACACGCTATTTCGTGACTGAGCTTGACCAGATCCTTACTGAAAGACAATCACTTCCCAAATGTGAATCTTCTTTCCTACTCTTCAGAACACGCCACTGTCACTGCAGGACACTTTTATTTACTCTCTACCGTGGTCAATAGTCATAGTCATAGTCATAGTCATTTATTTTTCAATATAGAACAATAAAATTGTTTCTTATTGACGTCAATTTTAATTCTACTTAATCTAAGTTTACTCTAATTCTAATGAGCTCTTATAAATTATAAAACAACTAGCGCCAAGCTCTTTGTTTTGTTTTTATGATAAAAACAACCATTACATTTAGCATCACAAACACGATGGAGAGAAAATTATGCAAAAAAAATAAAAGTATTTTTTATGCCAATCTGTTATGTACCTGGAGTACTACTAGGGGCTTTCGGGTTCGGGAGCGTTCCCCTTACACCCGGTATAAAAAAGTAAATAGTTTCTTTTCTGCATCCACCTACCTCAATGTATCTCTGCATCACTGCAGTTGACTTTTAGATATGCATTAAGTCCATGTTGTTCGTGCCTTTATAAATTTTTATGGGCATAAAGCAAAAAAAAATGTTCACAGCCGGGCTGAGATTTTAAAAATAGGTATGTAAATCTATACCATTTTACTTACTCTAAAAAAAATTCTCTTTCACATTGAAGAAAACTTTTATGCTCTTCGTAGTCTGGTTACCGTTTTTAAACTTTATTACTTGTTTTGCAGCTTAATAAGCGATTGGCCAAATACTTATACGTTCACCAAGGCAGTAGCTGAGGAGTTAATCAGAACCTCTGCTAATGATTTACCTGCATGCGTAGTTCGACCTCCTATAGGTAAGAATTAACAATTTAAATAGCACTTTATAATTAGTATTTAGGAGTACTACCGAACAATATGGAGTGATGAGTTACTCGAGGTTTAAATCTCGAAATAGAAATAGAAATAGAAATTTATTTGCTCATAAACATGGTAACAAAGATCTTAGCAAGTAACTTAAGTATTATAGCACAACATGTTTAGCCGCAGTAAGTGGCATGCAAATTTTGATAGTACAAATAATTATATTAAATGCTTTATGCACTGTCTTATAGACATACATTAAACGCACACATTTTTACAAAGTTATTTAAAATTATATAATACAATAACTGGATGCGTGCCTTGTTCCATAAATAGTCTTCTATAACTTACCTAACATTACTTTTTTATAATACACTTGGTGGAGCGCTTATGTACTTTCTTAATTATTTCCCACATAATTTAATTGTATTTCAATTTTTGTAATTTAAAAGAACCGCTTCTGTGAGGGAATAATGTTTGAATATTGGCGCTCCTTTGTTGACCACTTAGTGTTGAAGAAGGCCAATGAATGGCGCTGTGCACGGATCTTTTCGAACTATATTTTGAGAATGAAGTTTTCTATGAGCGGGACTTTCAAGCTTCACGGCTGACGTTCAACCCGTTCAATTTTAATCAGTCACTAACCCGCACCCAGCATCGAAAGGTGTCTTTTTGACTCACGCGTCGCCGCACCAAACGGAAGTTTGAGTAATTCAACTCCTCGTTTCTTTTTCTGTGTAATTCTATAAGTTCCTTTGGCCACATTCTCAAGTCAGTATAAGTGAAGTGTATCGGAAGAAAACGACAAATTCAAGAAAATAAACGGCCGGTCGAAAACATACCTACCTACCAGCACGTGCCAGGAACCACGCCTGTCTACAGCTGAATCCTCACGAGGTGGAACTCAGGTCAGTGCCGGTTCTCTTACGTTTTCATTCATAGAAGCGGTCACATGTGTATTTCCTTTCTATTACAACCAAACGCCAGGTCATAGGTTCTTATACGCTTTGTGTGCAAACACACCACTTGGTAGGACTATTTTACACGTCCTACCACAATTTATGGTCCTTACGAGTCGGATAGGCCAGTAAATAACATATTCACGTAATTATTGGTGAAAAATATTTCTTTCCTATTCATTTAATTAAAAGATTCAGGTAATTTTGGTGAATTCTTTCCGCCATCTTAGTTTCATTACTTTCATTCGCTAACAGATTTACGTAAATTATTTGGTAAATTCTGCATTTAAAACGCTAAATCTACGTAATAATTGGTAGATATTTATAATAGTTGGTGATTTACGTATTAATTGGTAAATAATCATCATTCTATTCGCATACGCGTAACTTTGTAGGTAAGTACCTATCTAGTTACGTAGTTACTTACATTCCCGCTCCGCTGTGCTACTTGCGCTATTATATAATAAGCCGTAGTACAATTTTCAATAAAAAAGTAGGTATATCTAAACTGTTTGTGTTGAATTACTATTATATTATAGTAGGTACCTTACAGATAATCTTCTTGTTATATTTCAATAGGTAGGTCCTACCTATCGTTAATTTGCAAACATGTCGTCAGGTCAGATTAGTATGTTGAATCAAAAAAAGGAATTATTGTTTGCACGCATTAATCGTTGGTATAAATCGTCGAAATCAGTTGTGTGTTTTGATATAACGACGCGAGCCAATGAAGATTTTCTGGCTGAGACCGAGACCATCGATGACGTTCGCGATAAATTCGAGTCGATTGTGGATCAAATGAATAGCTTAAATTTATCATTAGAACCCCCTGTGGAGCCCGACTGTTCTTGCCTTGACTCATTCGATGAATTGTATTCGAGAATAAAACGCATTAGAAATAAATTATCTACGCCCAAGGTCAAGGAGATCGCCTCACACGGGTCGAGTAATTCAAACGCGTCTGTAGTGAAATTGGAAATGCTTGTTATTCCGAGTTTTGACGGACGCCCTGAAAACTGGAATACATTTTATCAGTCCTTTAAGGCCAATATTCATTCAAACACACAATTGTCTGATTCGCAACGTGTGCAATACCTATTCTCAAAATTAACCAAAGACGCATTAAAGTTCACTGCCGGTATTGTTCCGTCAAGTGAGACCTACAGTATAGTGTGGGACGCCTTGGTCAAGAAATACCAAGATAAACGCTCATTAGGTTCATATTATCTTAATAATATATTAGACTTAAAGAATTGTTCACCTAGTGTGAACTCACTTGATTCATTTATAGGTATATATTCCTCCTCTATCGCCGCGCTTAAAGAGTTAGGTATAAATGATTTAACGGACTTCATGTTTCTACAATGTGCCTTAAGGAAAATGGACACTCTAACCATCCAAGCCTTCGAACTTTCTGTTCGAGGTGTCGATATACCTACGACGCAACAGCTGATCGACTTTGTACAAGATTATGCTAAGATGATTGAACGGTCAAACCCGCGGTCTTCGTCATATGCGAAGTCGTCCACTGCTGGGACGCCACAGTCTAATGATAGGCGTGTACAGCGTAATTCTAAGTCGTTTGTTGTCAGTGTGCCGATTAATAATAAGTCGAATGCGCCCGCCGCAGTTGACGCGTCATGTTGTTTATGTGGCGGCCGCGACCACCGACACCTGTATAACTGCGCTCAGTTTAAAAATATGCAAAATGCAAAGGCTAGATATGAGTTTATTAAATCTAAGCGTGGTTGCGTGAATTGTCTAAGCACATTACATAATCTCCCGCAATGTAAAAGTACGTCAGTTTGCTTCTGTCAGAAAAAACATCATAAATTATTGCATTTTGAGAATAATGTTAATAATTCGCACTCGCATGCGACGACTGTTGCCGCATCCCCGCCGCCCCAGTGCGACCTTGACGGTCCCACTCCTGAGTCACCGCTCGCTTCAAGCACTGTGCATTCGTATGCCTCTAGCCATAAGGGTGATATTCTCTTGGCAACCGCTCAGGTGTATGCTCGCCCTAAAGGTAGCACTGGAAATAAATCTGTAGTCAGATGTCTAATTGATAATGGCTCACAGAATAACTTAATCACATTGTCCTGTTGTCGTTTATTGAATTTACCAATAATACCAATGAGTAATTCTGTTGTCAAAGGTGTTGGCTCCACTTCGCACACGATAATAGGCTATGTGTATTTGGACATTGAATCTCGTATTTATGCCGAGCACATAATTAACACACAGCTCATGCGCCACCTAGAGGATCACTCCTTGCTTAGTGACCGGCAAAACGGTTTCAGACCGAAACGGTCAACGGGTGATCTTCTGGCGTACATGACCCACCTTTGGGGTGAGGCTATGGAGAAGCACGGTGAGTCACTGGCAATTAGTCTTGACATCGCCAAAGCTTTCGATAGGGTATGGCACAAATCGCTTCTTTCCAAGCTACCAGCCTTCGGCCTGCCTCCTAGACTGTGTAACTGGGTTGCAAGCTTCCTGCAGGGGCGCCGTATTCGCGTCCTTTGTGATGGACGAGCTTCGGAGTTCTTGCAGGTAAATGCTGGCGTGCCGCAGGGTTCCATCTTATCTCCCACTCTCTTTCTTCTGCATATCAATGACATGCTCTGTAACGGAAACATTCACTGCTATGCAGACGACAGCACCTTACACGGGAGTTATTACGCACATCCTGCGGCCAAGCAGTCTGATATCGCGGAAAAAAGGCAGCTTCTTGTCACTGACCTGGACCGGATCCTGGACCACATTTCTCAATGGGGCGCTAGGAACCTGGTCGAGTTCAATGCCAAGAAGACCCAGGCATGTGCGTTTACAGCAAAGGTATCTCCTTTCCTTCCCCTTCCCACTCTTCAGAGCACACCACTGCCACTGCAGGATCACCTCACTATCCTCGGTATGGATGTTTGCTGCAAACTGAATAACAAAAACTATATCGAGAGTATCATCAAATCAGCCTCGCGTAAACTCGGAGTCCTGAACAGAGTGAGACGTTTTTTCACGCCGGAGCAGCGGTGTCTTCTATATAAGACCCAAATTCGTTCCTGCGTGGAATACTGCTCACATCTCTGGGACGGCTCCGCAAAGTACTTATTAGATGCTCTCGACAGGTTGCAGCGACGTGCGGTCCGCATTATTGGGGATCCTGAGGTCACGAACACCCTCGAGCCTTTGCAGATGCGTAGAGATGTTGCGTCTTTGGCAGTTTTCTACCGTCTCTACCATGGTGAATGTTCTGACGAGCTCTTCCAATTAGTCCCACCCTCCCCTTTCCTTCACAGGACGACACGTGCAGGGCTAAGATGTCATCCATTTACGGTGCAGAGTATACCTGCTAGAACCAAGCGTTTCAGTGATTCATTCCTATGCCGCACCACTAAGGCCTGGAATTCCCTGCCAGTTCACGTGTTTCCTTCTTCCTACAGTCCTGGGTCCTTTAAGCGGGGCGTGAAAAGGCATCTAATGAGGCCGTCAAGCTGAGTGCCACCACTGTTAACATGGTAAATGTTTACGATGGTGACCCCCTTTCCGAGACTTTGCCTTTAGCTTAACATCAGGCGAGGTGAAGTCAAATTGACGTGTCCTGTATAAAAAAAAAAAAAAAATACTCTATTGAGGTCTTCGAGCATGGTGTTTAAGTCTTCCAGCGATTCTGCCATGATGACAATATCATCGGCAAACCGAAGGTGAGTGATATACTCGCCGTTTATGTTGATGCCACGTCCTTTCCAGTTCAGTAGCTTGAAGACGTCTTCCAAGGCCGCGGTAAACAGTTTCGGAGAGATAACGTCTCCCTATCTAACGCCCCTTTTCAGTGGGATTGGCTTCGTGCTCTGCTCCTGTGCTCGGACCGACATAGTGGCGTTCTGGTATAGACACTTCAAAACTTCGATATACCGGTGATCTATCCGGCACCGCTGGAGAGACTGTAACACAGCCCATATTTCGATCGAATCGAAGGCTTTCTCATAGTCCACGAATCCCAAGCAGAGAGGCCGGTCATACTCTTTGGTCTTCTGTATAACCTGTCGCAGCGTGTGGATGTGATCTATGGTACTGTAGCCTTTTCGGAATCGGCCTTGTTCGGGAGGTTGGAAGTCATCGAGCCTGTTGGCGAGACGGTTCGTAATAACCCTCGAGAACAGCTTGTAAATGTGTCTCAGGAGCGTGATGGGCCTATAATTCTTCAACATGGTATTGTGGCCTTTCTTGAAAAAAAGGACCACCACGCCCCCGGTCCACGCTTCCGGCGTTATGCTTTCGTGTAGGGCGGAATTAAAGAGCCCCTGAAGGACTTTTAGTACCGGCGTTCCGCCCGCTTTCAGAAGCTCTGCTGTAATTCCGTCCTCACCCGCCGCTTTGTTATTTTTTAGCTGTTTGAGGGCCATTCTAATCTCGTACAGGCTGATATCCGGGATGTCTTCGGTATAATGTTGGGTAAGCTTGGCTCTAGGATCTTTAACCATGCCCGCGGGCTGTTTACCTGATGTATATAGCTGCCCATAAAACCTTTCGACCTCCCTAAGTACCTCTACCGTTGTCGTTGCCATGCCGCCATCCTCCGTCTTCAGCTTCGTCAACCGGCTTTGTCCAACGGACGCATTCCTTGCAAACACTTTGGAGCCTTTGTTTCGCTCTATCGTCTCCTTAATATTTTTGTATTAAAGAATCGAATTTTATGTCGCAAGGATTTCTGTATGCGTCCTTTGAGCTGCCTATGTGCCTCAGCATCAACGGAGGTCTGGTCTGTAGGGACAGACCCTACAGACCAGACCCTTACTTATGTCCTCATACACTTCCTCAACCTCTTCATCGGAGTATGACTTGGTGGGCATGTATACCTGAATGACCTTCAACGAGTATCTTTTGGATACTCTGAGTATTAGGTATACCACCCGACTAAAGATACTCTCGATGGATATGACGTTGTTAATAAGGGATCTGTGGACGAG
Source organism: Eilema sororculum (assembly GCA_914829495.1). Classification (NCBI taxonomy): domain Eukaryota; kingdom Metazoa; phylum Arthropoda; class Insecta; order Lepidoptera; family Erebidae; genus Eilema; species Eilema sororculum. The sequence continues at coordinate 23,569,903 of OU618536.1, forward strand.
AAACCCGACACCATGCAGTGATTTTCTGTCACCCTCCCGGTGGTAGAGTAGATGGCCGGACTTCATGGTTGTCGTGCCTTCCCCCACTCTTCGCACTTCGGACAACCCCACAATGTCCCAGTGCAGCCTACTCATTTCCTCTTCCACCTCGAGCAGCTTCTCGTCAGTCCTCATCGTGCTAACGTTGTGCGTTACCAGGGCCAGTTTCCGTTTAGGGTGGTAGCCGAATCTCTGCCGGAGATTCTTCGCACCCCCTGCCCCGCCGTTACCATGACCGCTACCGGAGCCAGGAACAGCGGGACTGCCGGGGACTAGGGGCCTGGTCTTATTCTGTCTGTCCATTGGAGGTTTTGCCATACTCGCCACGCTTGGCAGCCGGGTTGGCGAGCGCGGTATTAAGTGAGGATGTATCACAAAGGACGCCGCTGCCCATCCTTTGGTGTTCCCTTAGTCGCCTCTTACGACATACACGAGAAGAGAGGGAGTGATCCTATTTTATGCCGGAAATCACACGGCCAATGTATATAGTAAAGTGTAAAAAAAGGTTTCAAAGAGTGACCCGGAGTGTCCTTCGTGCAAAATGTGCAATAGTTAGGTTCCCTGTTTTAATGTAAATATTTAAGCTTGTTAAATAATTAACCATATTTTCTGTTGACTGTACTTTATTAAAAAAACGAGTGGAATCGGGAACATAAATAATTATCATTTTTAATGATAAGTTTTCGGGTTGAAACGGGAACGGGTGGAAACGACACGAAACTCCTCAATATCATAGAAACATTTTTGTACAAGCCATTTCTTTAATTTTTTTATGAATAGACGTTGTGGTAGTTCGCGCAACGTCTGTGTTATTTTATTGTACATTTTTACACACATGTTGTATAACTCATATATATGAACTAAATTATATGAACGAACTGCATGTTACTGGGAATGTCCGATATTAGTTAATGTTAATGCCGCGTCCGCAACCTTGCCAAACCTAAAGAAGCCGTCACAAATTCAAACATGTGGATAAAGCGTTTGATTTGGTTTGTGTAGGTTTGCAAGCGCTTGTAGCCGATCCGTCAAGTGTCGGTTTTTTGTCACAAATCAAAGGGAATTTGCCGCAAGCGCTTGTGACTCGTTCACACGTTTGCGTGCACTCAGTCTCGTTTGTGTACTGGCGGCGCACAGACGTATGGGTCGTCTTGAGTACAAACCCATATGAGGGGTTTCGTACATTATACCGAAAGTTAAATGATCGAACAACAATAGGTCGACAACGTTTGGTCGGACGATCAAATCGTCGCTGGTACGTTAGGTCGAAACGTTAATACGTCGAGGTATTATTACGTGGAAAATGCAATAGGTCGAAAGATCAAATTGTCGCTGGTGTATTAGGTGGAAATATTAATACGTCGACGTATTACTGCGTAAAAATGCAAACGGTCTTTTGTCCCCTCCTCATAAAGTTGAAATTTTCAAAACGGCACATACGTTGGAATAAGTTGTTAGACAAACTGAAACGAGGATTATACCAAACCATTAAACTTTTACAAAATGAACAAGCTACAAACCAGAAGTATACTTATAACATAGGTTTATTTCATAGATTCCGCAAAGGCAGGCCTTTTGAAAATTTCAACTTTAAGGGGAGGAGACACTAGACCGTTTGCATTTTTATAATACATCTACGTATTAATATTTCGACCTATTATACCAGCGACAATTTGATCTTTCGACCTTTGCATTTTCCACGTAATAATACCTCGACGTATTAACGTTTCGACCTAACGTACCAGCGACGATTTGATCGTCCGACCAAACGTTGTCGACCTATTGTTGTTCGATCATTTAACTTTCGGTATAATGTACGAAACCCGCATTTTATAATACATCTACGTATTAATATTTCAACCTAATATACCAGCGACAATTTGATCTTTCGACCTATTGCATTTTCCACGTAATAATACCTCGACGTATTAACGTTTCGACCTAACGTACCAGCGACGATTTGATCGTCCGACCAAACGTTGTCGACCTATTGTTGTTCGATCATTTAACTTTCGGTATAATGTACGAAACCCAAATATGAGTGACTGGTCAAATATAGACATTTTGGACTTCCTGGTGTACAGTCTTGTACTGTGCATATTTGGCTGACGTAGCAACCTGCCTGTGTCATTATTATATTTTCATGTATTAAACATCAGTAGTGCAATTACTGCCACGCGGTAAACACAATCGAGAAAGGAAACGCCAACTCGCCTTTATTTTTGTAACCTTTACATTATTTATTTACTACGTAATTAAAGTGTGTGTGAAACACGGTATCCTTTCTCGATTGTGTTTCGAAGGAGGAAGATAACAACAGCTCGAGTGTGCAGATTCTGCTTGACAAGCAAGAATGCAACTTTAACGCTATTCAACGTGCTATTTCGAAGGTTGACGTCTCGTCTATTTCTGAAAAGTGGGAACTGGAAGACCACTTTTCAACATTAAAATCGAAATGGGACGCCATAAACAAGCTTCACCGGAGTATCGATTTTCAACTAAAAGGATCCAATCAACAATATACCCAAATGTTCACCGACATCGAACAACAATATGATGACCTGAAAAAGAAGATTAATTCAAAAATCTGGTCGTCGATTCACTATCAAAAATCTGCACCTAAGATTGACATCCCTGAATTTTCGGGGAAATACAGTCAGTGGAATTCCTTTAAGGACCTTTTTTTAGAAGCGATACATAAAAACCCTATGATCAACAATGCCCAGAAGATGCAACACTTGAAGTCCAAACTAAGAGGCGAAGCAGAACGCTTAGTGCAGCAGCAGCATCAGCACTGAGAACTACAACTGCTGCTGGGACATTTTGACACAACGATATGACAACCAACGTCTACAATTCACTTCATACATGAACACGATGTTAAACCTGCCGGTTATACAGAATCCGGATTCCTCTAACCTGAAAAAAAAGCATGACGTCATAACAGAATGCCTAAACGGGATATCTAACATTAGAGTCGAAACATCTTCATGGGGCCCTATTATTATGCACATTATGTCACAAAAACTGGATGCCTGCACCCTGAGTGACTACATGAAGGAACTCCAGGATCACAGAGAACTACAAAGACTACAAGACTTTGTATTTCCTCGAAACGCAATTCATGGCTCATGAAACGATGAAATCTGCTAAGAAGGGTATCGCTTCGGCTGCTTCTGAAAAATTAACAAATTCTTTCAACAAGCAAACCCAAATGAGGAAACGAAGCTTTGGTTATAATAAAACGAATAACTATATAACCATACGCGGAAAGTGTCCACATTGCAACGGAAGTCATGTATTACGCCAATGTGACCAATTCCTTGCAATGACGTTTGACAAACGAAAACACACAGTTTCGAAACTGCAGCTCTGCAAAAACTGTTTATATTCGCATGGAGACAGCGAATGTACTTCTACAAAATTGTGTAAAGAATGTAACCAGAGACATCACACATTATTACACAACCCTGACAAAAACACGTGGCTTCACCTGTTACGAGAGGTCACGTAACGAACCCTCAACATCGACCTCTACAGAACACCAATCGTCGAACCACTTGTCAAACGGCAACATGGAGGTTTTACTAACCACTGTACTACTGAGGGTTAAGTCCATAAACGGGACTTATGTAACATTGCGTACGCTACTTGATCAAGGCTCGCAAGTGAACTTGATCTCGGAAAATGCAGCGCAAACGCTTCGCCTTAACAGAAAAGGGGTAAACGCCTCAATATCGGGAATCGGCTCTGTTTCCAAAGAATGCAGGGGTAAAGTGACACTCTCTTGTCGTTCGATTCACTCCGATTACAGCTTCGAATCTGAAGCACTCATTATGACGAAGCTTACGAACAACTTGCCCACTAGAACATTTGAAAAGGGTCAATGGACGCATCTTGAAAACTTGAAACTGGCGGACCCTGACTTCAATGTTTCTCGCAAGATAGATATTTTACTGGGAGCGGATGTCTATTCAGAAATCATCCTCGACGGTGTCCTGAAGGATAACTCCCAATCCCCCGTCGCACAACAGACACAAATTGGGTGGATTTTATGTGGCAAAACAAAACAAACATTTGATTGCCACGTCACTACGTTCAACATAGACGAGTTGACAAAATTCTGGGAAAACGAAGAGGTCCAGAACACTAAGGATACTCCCAAAGACGAGCACTGTGAACAATTTTACAAAGATAACGTGCGACGATCAGCTGATGGCAAGTACATTGGGAGAATGCCTTTATTACCCGACTACAAAGAAAAGTTAGGTAAATCAAGATCGACAGCTGTTTCTCAGTTTCTACAGTTGGAAAAACGGCTAGATAAGAACGAAAAGCTATCTTTAATGTACAGACAATTCATTAAAGAGTACGCCGAACTAGGACATCTGAAACTTGCATCTCACATACCAGCCGACAGCTACTATATGCCTCATCACGGCGTCTTACGTGAACAGTCTACAACAACCAAATTAAGAGTCGTGTTCAATGCGTCTCAAAAAACTACGAGTGGCTACAGTTTGAACAATGTTATGGAAAAAGGAGCCAATTTACAAAAGGACATTCAGACACTCATACTCAAGTGGCGAACCTACAAATACGCATTTACGGCGGATATTGAGAAAATGTACCGCTGTACATGGCTAGAAGAAGACCAACAACATCTTCAAACCATTGTCTGGAGGGAATCACGAGATCAACGTTTACATGACTACCAATTACGCACAATAACGCGCACAATAATGCGCACCGTGGCTTGCTATGCGCACTTTGAAGCAACTAGCTACAGACGATGGCCACAAACATCCCGAAGCCGCCAAGACTCTTCTAGAAGAATGTTTCGTGGATGACGTAATAAGTGGTCACAACGATCTCTTAAAGGCAAAACAACTACAACAATCATTAATACAATTGTTGAGAGGCGGCGGTATGAACCTACGAAAGTGGACAGGTAACCATCGTGCCATAGTAGAAAATTTACATGAAGGTCAAATTTCAAAACAAACTACGTTTGATTTTAAAGGCGATGAATGTAGTAAAACATTAGGACTTGGCTGGAGTCCTAACAGTGACACTTTCTGCTTCAACTGGCCTTTAAAAGAAGCTAAAAAGCTGACGAAAAGAGCTTTACTCTCAGCTATATCAAGATTTTATGACCCATTAGGCTGGTTGTCTCCAATCACGGTCAAAGCTAAACTACTATTCCAAAAACTTTGGATGAGCAATCTCAAATGGGATGACATGGTACCTGACATCATCAAAACAGAGTGGCTGAGTTTACAAGCAGAACTGCCGTCCATCAAGACGATAACACTATCAAGATGGATAGGAGACACCAAGAATGGTGTAGAGTTATTAGGCTTTTGCGACGCAAGCGAAAGAGCTTACGCTTGTGTTATCTACTGTCGGGTGTTCAACGAACAAGGTTACCCGAAAATAACTCTACTTGCATCCCGGACAAGAGTGGCTCCACTGGCACAGAAGGCTACATTGCCACGACTTGAACTGTGTGGCGCGCAGCTACTTGCTGACCTGATGGAAAAAACTAAACAAACTTTCCATGGATGCAACGTATCCACGTTAGCCTGGTCTTACTCGCAAGTTGTACTGGCGTGGATTCAAGGCGAAACGACGCGATGGGAGACGTATGTAGCCAACAGGGTGACAAGAATCAGAAACGTCATCCCGGCAGATCATTGGCAGTACATCAAGTCAGAATCGAACCCCGCTGATTGCGCATCGAGAGGCCTGTTACCAAGCAAACTTATCAATTTTCAACTATGGTGGCAAGGCCCTGTATTCTTAATGAACATGAAACAACCGATACGAAGTCTCTGCACATTTACAACGAATTTCGGCAAGATAAATCACGTTCAAATAAAACATAATTTTCAAGAAAATTATGAAGACAATGTTATAACATGCTCATTAAACAGATGCAGTTCATTGACATACGTAAACAGTGTAATTGCATGGTTATTGCGCGCCACTAGAAATATGCGCACTAAGTCGAAACCAGAAACCGCATTCCTCACAACAAACGAACTAAGAACAGCGAGTAGAAAGATTATAACTCATGTGCAGCGATCAGCATTCAATTCCGAATACAAGCAACTTAGCAAAATGGAATTAGTGTCACAAAAGAGCGCAATTTTCAAACTGAATTCGTACATAAACGAATACGGGATCATGTGCGTTGGAGGTCGTCTTAAACACTCAAGTTTACCAGCTGGAATGAAAAACCCTATGATTATCCCACATAAGGGACGCTACACACAGCTACTCATAGAACAAGCTCATTCAAAAACGTTGCACGGTGGAGCACGGTTGACACTAACTTATATACGTCAGCGGTTTTGGATTGTCGGTGGTAACCGGGCTGTCAAAACGCAACTTCGAAACAGCGTGCGTTGTCATCAGTTTAACACAACAGACAACCACCAATTGATGGGCGATCTACCGCAACAAAGAATTACTCCATGCCGCCCCTTTACGCATACGGGAGTCGATTTTACGGGTCACGTGGATGTCAAGCACAACAAAGGAAGAGGTGTGAAAACTTCAAAAGGATACGTAGCTATATTTATATGTATGGTGACGAAAGCCGTTCATGTAGAGCTTGTCTCAGACCTCACAACAGAGACATTTATGGCAGCATTCCAGCGGCTCTGCTCCAGGCGTGGCACCCCTCGTCACATGTACTCAGATTGTGGCACAAACTTCATCGGCGCCGCAAAGGTACTCCAACAAGAATATGAAGAGTTCTAACAACTGCTGACTCCGGATATATTCAATGAGTTAGCCAAATTGGACGTGGAGTGGCATTTCAACGCTCCTTCATGGCCTACGGCTGGGGGTCTGTGGGAAGCTGCAGTCAAGTTTATGAAGCACCATTTGCGACGTGTACTTGGCGAACAAAAGCTTACCTAAGAGGAATTCGCAACAATGTTAACAAAAATAGAAGCCTGCTTGAATTCACGACCTCTGTGCCCACTAACGGAAGACCCAGAAGAATTTTACAACTGCCTGACTCCCGGACACTTCTTAATAGGAAGCCCAATTTTATCTATGCCGCTCTCCGATTACAGAGACGAAAACAACATCGATTTACGCCGCAGGTGGCAGCTCACCGAGCACCTATTTCAACGATATTGGAAAAACTGGTCCAATGATTATCTCGCCACACTGCAAGCGCGTTCTAAATGGAACAAGCCCACGAAGAACGTTAAGGAAGGCGACGTGGTACTGCTAAGAGAGGACAACTTACCTACGGCAAAGTGGGCCTTGGGTCGTGTGTTGAAGACTCATCCGGGAACCGATGGATACGTTCGGGTCACAACCGTCAAAACACAAGCAGGAGTCATCAAGCGCCCTATAACGAAACTATCTCCTTTGCCATTAAACTCGGAAGTTGAGGAAACCACGACAGGTGCTAGCAAAGAAGATTCTCAACGTCATTCTAAAAATAAACTTACAGAGAAAGCTACACGGCCTATCTCTACTTTATTGCTAATGTTATCATTGTTTACATTAGTAATTGGAGCTCAAAGCGCCACAGACAGCACACCGCTAACACCCAAACCGGCTGCGCAGATAACAAGTTTGGAGCGCGAGCGGCCCGTGTATTACGATACCATAGGAAAAATGCAAGTAGTTCACGATGAGTGGTTATTAGTCATGTACTACAATTTGACTAATTATTGGGAAGGCACTCGTCGCACTCAAGCTTACTTTGAAAACATAAAGAACTCATGCATCAAAACTGAAATAAAACAATGTGAACCAGTAATGGACCAACTAAGTCATGAGATGAATCATTTGATATATTACAATACTATTTTACTAAACCCGCATAAGCACCTGAGCAAAAGAAAGAGAACAATCTTCTTCTTCACTGTCCCACTCACACCTCAAGCCTTGTCCACTCTTCTTTCTCTGTGCAATCCATTCTACTTTGGAATGCGCTTCCTTTAGAGGTCAGAATGTTCCCAAATCGCTCCACATTCAAAAACAGAGTACGACTCATTTATAGCGAACCCTAGGCAGAATAATATTTAAGTATACTATTTTTCCGTATGTACCTATATATTTGATATATTGTAGGTTTATATATATTAGTATATTTATATATTATGTTAGTATGTTTATTATAAGTAATTGTATATAGTATGAAGTATTTGTGTATGTATGTATATATATAAGTATATCATTTTGTTTCTTATTTACCCCGTACTAGTTCAATATTTCGAGCACCTACCTGGACTAATCTCTGCATCACCCTAAGGTTGACTGGTAGAAAATGCCTACGGCATTAAGTCCGCCTTTGTACACTTAATTTTATATTTGTGCATAAAGAATAAAAAAAAAAGAGGCTTGGTAAACGGAATTGGTTCTATTGCAAACAGTCTATTTCGAATACTGGACCAAAGCTTTGCCGACAAGTACCAGGACAATATAACGTCACTTCAAACAAACGAAAACTATCTGTTACAATTGATTAAGAATCAAACTACCATTGTGGAACTTGAGAACCAAGCCTTGAAGCGAAGCGAAGATAACATTCAACGTCAATTTCGCTACCTTGACAATTTCATCAATCAGACAAACACAAGCTTCAAATCTATCAAAACAGAGCTAGAGATACTCTCCGCCACTACTTATATCAATTCGGCTGCTCTAACAACATGTCTACTGATAAACAGCTTACGAACTTTCCAAGAAATGCTGTTTAACACTTTAACAAACGTCTATCAAGGACATGTAGGCGCACATTTGATTACTCCTGTTCGACTAATGGAAAGGTTGACTGAAATTTCCGGTAGCCTGCCGAAAACTTTATCGCTACCTGTACAAAACTACAAGGAAAACATCAAGGATTTTTACAAGATAATCAATGTGAAAGCACGTGTCACTGAACAACATTTCATATTCGAGGCTCACATTCCTTTAGTATCAAACGATGAGTTCAACTTATGTCAAGCAATACCCTTACCAGTTGAAATAGCTACAGGAGCGACCTATGTACATATATCACACAAGTACATTGCGGTCAATTTTCAGAAGAATGTCTACGTTTCTCTATCAGAAAACGATCTAAACGGATGTATACAACAAAGGTCAACAAACTTTATTTGCAAGAAAAATATGTTATCCTTTGACCTACAAAGCAAAACAGCACCATGTGAAGCGAAACTTTTATCGCATAAGAACACTGGGCCCTGTGACGTGTCAGGCGCACGTCATGCAGTGACGCCAGGGGCTCGATTCACTATCGCCACGTATCACGTATTTGTGAGTTTGTGAGTTTCGTTTCGATAACCTGGTATTCTGTACGATCTGTCAAAGCATAGGTTTACAAATACTTAGGTTTTTATCATTTTGACAACTTACGTCACCCATACAAATGGCTAAAACGTCATAAAATACTAACACCACGTATCGCATATGTGTGGTTATGGAAATCGATAACTTAATAACCTGGTATTCAGTAACATCTGTCAAAGTCAAAATTATGGTTTAGGCGTTAAATCATGGTTCTGAACTCGATGACAATGTTCTGCTCGATTTGTATACGTAGATACGTTCACAAAAATTATAAAAGTTTAAATGTTTTTTATCATAGGAAAATCATTCGGTAAGTATTTATTTACATTTGAATTACAATGATTGCTAAAATTTGTCGTTGAATAAGTCCATACTAATGTTATAAATGCAAAAGTAACTCTGTCTGTCTGTCTGTCTATATGTTACGCTTTCACGCCTAAACCACTGAACCGATTTTGATGAAATTTGGTATGAGGGTAGATTAAACCTTGAGAAAGGACATAGGCTATGTTTGGTCGCGATAACCGACATCCACGCGGGCGGAGCCGCGGGCAAAAGCTAGTTCACGATAAATATTATACGTCAGTCTTCATTGCGCTATCAAGACCTAAAGAAAACATGGATTAACTAACTTGTGTTTCGTGATTTAGAAGGCGGATAAATATAGTATTTAACTTTTTTCATAAATCAATACCACCTTTTTTTTATCCTGCGAAAACCTCGGATACCTCCCCCGCCGGAGCCGGAAGGTGGGGTTATTGGGGACCCGAACCGAATAAAACCGCACGCCGACTGAGGGAGGTGAGGTTGTCATCGACATATCCCTCGCACCACGGCTGACCTAGGGCCATCCCTTACGGTCCGGCCTTCCTCGGGAGGGGGGACAACGGTGTCCCAAACTCGCCCCAGGAATGGCCGCCGCCGCCGTAAATCAATACCACCATGTATGTACAGTGAGCATGCAAGGTGCACAAAATGGTCATAATATATATTTTTTTTAATTTATTTAACTTCATGCACAAAGTACATTGGCGGACTTAATGCCGTAGGCATTCTCTACCAGTCAACCATAGGGTGGTGCAGAGCTAACGAGGCAGGCACAAAAGAAGTCTACGTAATGTTCAAACAATATCAATATTAATTACGAGTAATTACATACACTGAAGCAATACGTACTATATAATAGCTCAGCATACATAGGGAAAAAGAATCGTCTCGGGCGGGACTCAAACCCGCAGTCTTTCCCTTACAGGGGGAATGCCTGACCAATTCGGCTACCGAGACACGCCCGATATGATTCAAATTTCCCATCTTATACGTCTTTAAGGCGACGTGGCGTCATCTACCGATTTTCTTACGAACTATCGGAATCAATGAATGATGTTACAATCATTTTTAAACATTGATTTTTGATAACTGCGCCCAAACAATTGAAGGAATTTTTACAGCATTAAGTATGCTAACTATACAAATCAAATACATAGGGAAAAAGAATCTTCTCGGGCGGGACTCGAACCCGCAGTCTTTCCCTTACAGGGGGAATGCCTGACCACTACGACTACCGAGACACGCCCGATATGATTCAAATTTCCCATCTTATACGTCTTTAAGGCGACGTGGCGTCATCTACCGATTTTCAGGTTCTACGAATTGGTCAGGCATTCCCCCTGTAAGGGAAAGACTGCGGGTTCGAGTCCCGCCCGGGAAGATTATTTTTCCCTATGTATTTGATTTGTATAGTTAGCATACTTAATGCTGTAAAAATTCCTTCAAATATAATAGCTATCTGTTTGAGAAGCCAAAGCCGAACTTTTGACTTGAACGTATCCCGGGTCGTGCACATCCTGCTCTCAGAAGGCAGTGCGTTCCATAGAAGGACAGACTGAACAAAGAAAGAGGAGCCCAGGAAGTTAGTAATATCAAGGTATAGCTCGGGCCATATATCTTGGACCAATTTGTTTTATAAAGGACATGTCAATTTCACTTCACCTCGCCTGATGGTAAGCTAAAAGCAAAGTCTCGGAAAGAGGGTCACCATCGTAAACATGTACCATGTAAACAGTGGTGGCACTCAGCTTGACGGCCTTGTCAGATGCCTTTTCAAGCCCCGCTTAAAGGCACCGGGACTGTAGGATTCTGTGAAGGAAAGGAGAGGGTGGGACTAATTAGAAGAGCTCATCAGAATATTCAACGTGGTAGAGACGGTAGAATACTGCCAAAGACGCAACATTTCTACGCATCTGCAAAAGCTCGAGGAAGTTATGCGAGCAGTATTTCACGTAGGAATGAATTTGAGTCTTGTATGAAGACGCCGCTGCTCCGAGCTTACGTTAGGCTGTTTTGATGATGCTCTCGATGTAGTTTTTGTTATTCAGTTTGCAGTAAACATCTATACCGAGGATATTGAGGTTATCCTGCAGTGGCAGTGGTGTACAGTCCAGCTCAGTGACAAGAAGCTGCCTTTTTCCGCGATTTCACACTGCTTGGCCGCAGGATGTGCGTGATAACTCCCGTGTAAGGTGCTGTCGTTTGCATAGCAATTAATGCTACCGTTAGAAAGCATGTCATTGATGTGCAGAAGAAAGAGAGTGAGAGATAAGACGGAACCCTGCGGTGCGCCAGCATTCACCCGCAAGAACTCCGAAGCTCGTCCATCACAAAAGACGCGAATACGGTGCCCCCTGAAGGTCGCTTGCAACCCAGTTGCACGATCTGGGAGGCAGGCCAAAGGTTGGTAGCTTGGAAAGAAGCGATGTGTGCCATACCCTATTGAACCCTAAGCTGTGGCATGTCAATACTAATTGCCAGTGACTCAAATCGTGAGATATAAAAGGCCCTGGGGCGTGCGGATTATTTTGTAATAATATATTTTATAATTATCTCAGTGAACTGAAGCTCATCTACCGCAGCAGCACCCCGTGCTATCGTCAACATTCATCCAAGAAACGTGTACTGCGTGTATAGAGCACATTTTAGGTCCCAAATATATGCCTCAAGCAATAATGAGATTATTTTGAGTACTTTGCTACTCAAGGTCGATCTGTGCGCTTCGCATTGGCATCCCTGGCCCGCTTTTCTACTATGGTGACAGCCGGATACCATTGTCACCCACCAAGCCTACGGTTCTGCAGGATAGCGGTCATTGAGCTACCTCCTATGTTACGCCGTGCGCCGTCTGAGTCCTCGATCGCATCACAGTGATAGCACTAAGTCGGCTCCTTCTGTACCAGAACCAAGTGATCCCCCAAACGTCGTTATGCGGAGAACACCGGTGTCATCAGTACGTCAAACATAATCTTTTCACATGGAGTGCTCGCATGATAAGTCTGCGCGTGAATGTTTATAGTGAAATGAGAACAATTTTCAAATTTTAAGGACAGGTGTTTTTTTGGGTATATTAATAGTTAGAGATGTTTAAAAAAAAGCCAAAAACAAACAATATTTAAAGTAAAAGTTTTCTATTCCCGTCTTTTTTCATTAAAAAGTATCAAGTAAAGAACTTTTCAATTTTTTTTTCAAGAACGAAATTTGAGCTTCGCCATTCGATATTTAAAATTGATGACTATTATACTCACACGAAGACAAGGCGACCTTGCAATAGCAAAGCGACCTCTTTGGTCTTTGGGCTGAATGCATGATGTCTATTGCCAGTATGAAGGTTAGATGTACGCGAACTTTTTTAAAGAGCTTTTCTAGCTACATTATTACCCTAGAGCGCTAATAAATCACCTGCAAGCCCCATTTGGAGGTAATAAGAACCTACTTATCGAACATGAGAGATGTAAAAATATTATAAACTTAACCATATTTAAAAAACCCTACTTATGCTGAAAATATCGAAACAACTTTGATAGCAGGTCGTACCCATTTGCAAACCATAAACTGGAAACCTAGAGGACAGTTTCATGTCCCTACTGCGTACGCCGCAGCAGACGATGGCTACCAGGGCCATTAGGTACTGCCCGATAACCTTCGTCGTGGCGAGTCTTCTGGCCGGATCGCCACCGTGGATCCTACAATCTAGGGCCCTTTCAGTGCTATATCTGTTCCGAAAGGAGGCGCGGATGCGGGGATACGATCTCGAGCCTGAATATATTCGGGCCGAGAAATCCCGGCCTCACATGGATATGGTGGCGGAGTGGGAGCGACAACTTAAGTAATCACGTGCAGGGCACGCTGTCGTAGCGGCCATACCAATCATGGGGGGAGAGACTAGAGAGGCCACATGGCAGCCCCTCGTATCGACTGACGCAAATTATCACTGGGCACAGGTGCTTCGGGTGGGATCTGCGTCTGATCGTTGAGGAGCCATCGTGCGGGCGCTATCACTGCGACACAAGCGAGGACTCAGGGCTGCACACGCTCCCCGAGTATCCGGCGTGGGAGACGCCGAGACGGGAGCTGGTGGCGGCCTTGGGAGTGAGAGTTTTCACGCTCGCCACCTTACTCGCGGCGATGTTCCGCTGCACGGATGCTTGAAAGGCCGGCGCCTCCTGGGAGCAAGTAATGCTCGAGAAGGAGACGGCGGAAAGGGAGTGGCAGTGTGACCGAGATAGACTCGCAAACCACGCTACCCGCGGGCGCAGGCAACATGGACGTCGGATGCACAAAATTGACCTCCGAGGCCCGCGCTTATGGGGGCATAAGCGCGGGCCTGGGGTGACAGGTGGAGCTGCTTGTCACCCTAACAGAAGCAGGCCAAGGCGGCGGGGCGTTAAGAAGCGTGGCTCCCCATACCGGGGGCGAGTTAGGGACACCGTCGTCCCTCCTTCTTGAGAAGACCCTGGGTCAGCTGAGGTGCAAGGGCTATCGATGACAACTTCACCTTCGGCCTAGCACTGTGACCAACAAACGGCGAGCGATTTTAGTCAGTTTGAATCAGACATAACCTCCCCCTCCGGCTCTGGCGGGTTTTCGTGGGGATTTTCGCACGAAAAAAAAGAAGAAAAAAAGACATTCAAATGTGCTCTGTAAGTGCCTGAACTGAATAAAGGAAATTCATTCTTTGGTTCTTCTTTTTTTATTATGTTCCATGACGGGCCTAACCCGTGCCATCTGCGTAACTGTCGAACGATATACCCAGCGAGCGCTATGCCCAATGATATTACATACAAAAAAGAGGCAGATATGTTATTAGACTGCGCCTGGTGAAGACGCGAAAACGTCCCAATTGGGACGTATCGCATTTAGTATATGTCTGGCAAACGCCGAGTTGTCACGTATGTAAGCGCATAATAAAATGGCAATAAAAATGCCATGGTGTATTTTTAAAAATATACAAATTACGACACTAAAATCAATAAAACACGAAGGACCTTCTATCACATGTAAGTACATACAATATTACCGATTTTTTTGTGTATTTCATTAAAATTAGTTTATTAATATTTTTAAAATAATGGCGGCAAAGAAAAAGGAGAGAAATACTTTTTGATATGAGCACGACAAGGACACAACAACACTGCTTGCATAGATTATCAGTACAGATGCGACATAGGGTAATTTTCAGTTTACTGCCTACTAAAGTAATAATTTTGACCTGCTGTTCAGTTTTATTTGTTATTCAAAATTCAGTAACATAATTTTTGTTTTATTTATTTGTTGTCCTTTAAATAATTGTAATAACCTAAATTTTTTTTCAAGGTTTCCGACTAATGAATTTCGACTTCAAGAGTGGATTGCAATTGTTAAAGAACAACGAAATGAGTTTGACTGGACACCTTCAAAAAGCAGCAGAATTTGTAGCAATAATTTTGAAGCCACTGAGAGATATACTTCGGAAAAAGGAACATTGCTCAGGAAGAATATAAATAATTGAGGTAGCTCCAAACAAATGTAAATTAGACTTAAGGTAAAATGTAATGTGCTGGTGTATACCTTGTAAGCTGCTCTTAATAAATAAATAAATAACTGACAAATATACCACTGTTCGGCTTCATTCTGCTCATAAAAATAATCCCAAAATAAAAAACTTTCTAAGAGGCAGAAAAGAAATAAATTAAATTTATTTGAAGGAGTTTAATTTTTGATTATAACGTCAGTACGGCACTATGGTTTTATTTTCGAGAAGTTCCCTAATTATCTTTTTGAATTATTATCATTTTCCGAAATAAATAATGACGTATTATTTTTTCATCGAATTTCATTTCTTGCCTACCAACGAAATACCCCATGGTTTTATTTTCGAGAAGTTCCCTAATTATCTTTTTGAATTATTATCATTTTCCGAAATAAATAATGACGTATTATTTTTTCATCGAATTTCATTTCTTGCCTACCAACGAAATACCCCTTCTGTTCAACAAAATCATAATCTATGCTTCGAAGCGCAATCGTCCGAATCATTCCGAATTATAGCTATCTTTTTTACTCATGTGCTTATCCCATCTTTCGTACTACTTTAACGCTAATTGTCAACTATTGTGCACTGACAGACTGCTGGATCAGATTTGAGAAGTCAGTTACTATGAACGTAACATATCTTGTATAAAATATCATTGGCTATGCCGCACAGACCACCAAGCATACAATACTCTTTGATAATATTGTAGGTACAGTTAAAAACTTGGTTAAAAATAATTTAGATTTTAAATTTAGACCTACGTTCCGCCAGATGTGCACCGAACCCAAGGAGTATTTTATTGAGAAGGAAAAATAGATTGTTTCATTTTGTTTAAAACCTTTGGACCTCCATTCATATATTGAAATTATACCGCTTTGTATTAGAACCAAAATTTCAAGATTATTCAGTTGAAATATTACAGGGATACCAGATCAATCGTAGCCATAGAGTATATTGAATAAATAAAGAGAATCGTAGCAGCTCCACCCTCAATCAACACGAGTTTCTTGACTGAATTACATATTACATATATTATATATATAATACTAGCTGTCCCAGCGAACTTCGTACCGCCAATTTTTTCCCGCCCCGCGATCCGCGTCAGATCCCGTTCCCGCTGCACCATTTAGGGGGATGAAAAATAGATGTTGGCCGATTCTCATAGATACGAACTGTTGGAAACAATGAATGATTTTTCAACCATTTTTAAACATTGTATTTTGATGACTGCGCCCAAATATTTGAATGAATTTTTTATAGCATTTATTATGCTAACTGTTAAGTTCGAAAAACATTGGAAAAAATGAAATTATGCTCAAGTGAGACTCGAACTCACGACCTTTCGCTTACAGGGCGACTGCTCTGCCAACTGAGCTATTGAGCACCACTTGAATCATTCCAAATTTTCCTTCTCTTTATATCCGTCTATAAGGGCGACGGTGCAGCCATCTACCAACATTCTTACGAACTGTCCTTCCTGTCGCATCCTGTCGCCCTTATAGACGGATATAAAGAGAAGGAAAATTTGGAATGATTCAAGTGGTGCTCAATAGCTCAGTTGGCAGAGCAGTCGCCCTGTAAGCGAAAGGTCGTGAGTTCGAGTCTCACTTGAGCATTTCATTTTTTCCAATGTTTTTCGAACTTAACAGTTAGCATAATAAATGCTATAAAAAAATTCATTCAAACTGTAAGTTTTTTACAAAATCTGTGAATGCAGTTCAAAATGTCCCAAAAAGTTAGGGAAGGTCTTTTAAGAACGTTTTGCTGTAACTGCAACGGTTAAGGTACTTGCCCTTACTGCCCCGTTTCAAAAATACACCCTGTATATACAATAAATGTTCTAATTAATTAATGTTGTGACTTCCAGTGATTGCTTCATACTGCGAACCAGCCCCCGGTTGGTTAGAGATGCGTAGTGCTCTATCCGGTCCAAGTGGTGTAAGTCTCTATTTATATCGAATAGAAATAAGTCCCTTATATCATATTCGATTATATATCCAATTATAAGTATTCAATCAATACGAACGATTTATATTATTCAATCGTGATGACAGGAATTAACGCGTTCATGTCATAGGTGGATTACATACCTATGATTTGCTTGACGTTTCGACCAGGTTATTACCCTTTGTCAAGGGTGTAACGGACAAAGTCGGCTCCGTGGTAACAACATACTCCATTTCGACAGTCTACACACCAGGCATAAAAATAAACAACATCGTAGGTACACCGAAGGATGTCTTAACGATCAGTAATACTAAATAATTACACAATTGAAATAGTTTTATAATCGATACACACATAAAAGTTAAATGAAAAATTAAAAAAACCCCATCACGAAAAATACCGCCAAAAAGTTGAAAATAAATTGTGTTTGTGTTTTTACTTTTGATATACCTAGTAATATTTTGATTCAACGATTGCCATGTCGGGGGAATCTAACTGGTTAAGCACTCCGTTGTATTATCGAACAGACCTTGGCAGCAGAGAAAGAAATTGAAGTCTTTGTTTTTGCGTCCGGGGTTAGTAAAACAATATCATAAATTCTAATGCAGAACAGAACGACTCATAATCGGGGCCCATTCATATTTTACCAATCAAATCTTCTCAACGGGCCCCGAATTAGTTTGTACGCAGTCGAGTGTTTTGTTTTTTTTTTCATTTTTTTTTATACTTTTTAGTTACGAAAAAATATTTTTTTGTAACTATATCGTTTATACTTGAAATAAAAACTTAAGAAAATTTTCGAGAATTATTGTTTTGTTAAACAACTTTAAATCGTTATATTCTAAACTATTATTTAAAATGAAAAATGATGAAAGGAACCTAAAGATGATTTAAAAATACCTATTCAACGGTACCCCACTTGACATAGTTCATCGATTTTTGTTATCATTTTGACATTATGGCGTCTGGTTGTCGCTGTGGTGAATTTTGATAACTGTCATGTTTTTAGTGGCACTCGTTCTAGAGACCAAATGCATATGCATTTGGTCTCTAGAACGTCACATGGAAACAAACATACATACATACACACATAGACTGATAAACACATTACCCTCCTTTGCGTCAAGCAGTGTTAATAGTGATTTAAATTAACCAAATGACAGTATTAAATGTTGAAAAAATTCCAATCGCTTTAAAATATGCACAACAAGGTGACTAAATTGAACAGGCTTGACCAAGCACATAGTGGTCTAGTGGCTAGCTAACACCGAAATGTGGAAAACCACCTTTCGTTAGTTTATGTTTAGGTCCCAATGTAATAGGTGGCGAGCCTATTGCCATTAACCGAGCACTTATAAACCTGCAATAAATACACACATAACTTCGAAAAGCATCGAAAAACCATTGGTGTGTGCCTGGAATCGAACCCGAGACCTCGTCTCAGCTGTCCATTACCCATACCACTAGGCTACCGAAGATCTACACATTTATCGATATATTAAATGAAACGGTGTCGCGTTGGGAGTCATGGAGAACATGCCAGAGTGCTATATCACTTACGGGTCCTCCAACACGATGACACTTTAATTAAAGTTAAGTTAAAGGGGTTTATATCATATATCATAATACATAAAGGGTATTTTTTGTACGGTAACTTGCTTGCCATGATATGGACAGTCAGCTTGTGAACTACTTTATTATTAAATTAATCCATATCCATACTAATATTATAAATGCGAAAGTAACTATGTCTGTCTGTCTGTCTGTCTGTATGTTACGCTTTCACGCCGAAACCACTGAACCGATGTTGATGAAATTTGGTATAGGGGTAGATTAGACCATGAGAAAGGATATAGGCTATGCTTGGTCGCGATAACCGACATCCACGCGGGTTGAGCCGCGGGCAAAAGCTAGTACTAAATAAAAGATGAACGATAAAATTAATGAACAATCGTTAATTTACAGCTTCTCGTAGGGATTGTAATGGGAGTAATACACGTGTTACCTTTCGATTTTTCTGTAAAACTTGCAAAAACTCCTGTAGACTTTGTAAATAATGCTATAATTGGGGCTATTTGGGATGCAAACGAGAGAAGAAAGACAGGCGATAAAGAAATACCGATTTATACTGTTACTGATAAGGATCATTATATAAGCCTAGGTGAGTACTTTCATATTGCTTTAACAAAATCATCAAAGGAAATTGTCACCATTATTAGCGAACCCTGATTAGATACTGAGTAGAGTAGCGAGGACATAATGACCTAAAGAATATATTCAGGCAAAAACTAAGGATACTAAGGGTGTTATAATTTTGACGTGTCTGTGTGTGTGTGTGTGTCTGTGACATTGTAGCACCCAAACGTATGAACTGATTTGGATGTAGATTTATAAGCCACCGCCGTGCTCGTCACGCCCCGTGTACCAGCTATTCTCGAACCAAATGGTTTGGCGATCGAAGAAAGCAAGAGACCGGAATGTATATCATTAAAGTCACGTGAAATAAGTAGGACTCTATTGTGGGACGTTTCATGGCGAATTTTGGATTAGTCATTAAATCATTAGATAGTGATAAGAATAATTCTTCTTCGACCTTGCTTACTCTCGTTCGCATCTGAAGCTTTAGCCTGGATGCCGCGGCAGAGATTACCTATTGTTTGGCCGGGCTCCGCTTTTACCACTCTAACTGCGTGTTTTTTTTACCACTTATGTGGCAGACCAATGGATACCATGACCTATGGACGTATGCAACACCAGGTGCGTTAGACTCGTGCTGCCGACCCTGAAGAAAACTTAGAAGTAATGACCTTAAGCAAAAAGAAAAAGCAAAAGCACGGAGTTCATCCCACAGTTTGAGCGTGCATGGGATGAAGTTCCTTTTATGTATGAAAATGAATTCCCTGACTATGGCGAGCGGTGCGATGATAGAATGTAGCTCTGGGTATCATGGCAAGCAACTCATCTGAGTACAAACCATTGTAGGCAAAGTGTTTAGCTGAACTTTGATATTTTCCATGAAGCGACTATCGTAGCATCATTTTGGGCTCCAACTATCCGTAACGACTGCCACAGATGTTTGTATAGCATCTGTATATGAATCCGTGCCCCCAGACATAGCGGTCGCTTTCACTACCATCACGCCACAGAGTCTGACTACATAATAAGTCAATTACTCATCTTTTTTTATTTTACAGGTTTTATGAAAAACACATTTTTGAAATCAGAAAATTTGGCCAGTGAAAAGGCGGTATACGTATGTAGTATGATTTCCTGCCGTGGTATTATTTATCGGTTCATGGCATGGCTCCTTCATTATATACCGGCGTATTTTTTGGATGCTGTATGTGCCATTATAAGGAAGCGGCCGAAAGGTATTGCATCGTAAGTATTTCAATCTAGTCCTCAATAAGAGAACGATTTATTAAAAACTACTTTTATGAATTTTCATTTCATCTAGTAGATCGTTTTGGACACATCAATTTGACTTCATCTCGCATGATAGTAAGCTAATGATAAAGTCTCAGAAAGTGGGTCACTAATATAAACATGTTAACAATGGTGGCACTCAGCTTGACGGCCTCATCAGATGCCTTTTCACGCCCCGCTTGATGGATAATTTCTTCTCGGGGTTCAAATGGTAGTCGACCACGCTAAAGCCAAAGCACAGAATTAATAATAGTACTAGCGTAGCCAAAGCTAAATCAAAATAAAAAGTAGAGGGATGGATTTCCGGCTTCTCTACTCAACCCCCTTGGATGCAGCCAGGATTAGTTCCGTGTTGATGATAATTACTTCTGTAACTTTTACTTCGCTATTGTGGGTAGTAATTAGTAATGTGAAACAGTAGTAAAATGTATATCCTAATATCTTTCTTTTGTTCTCAGTTTTGTCGGTATCTACACGAAACTTGATGAAATGTGTTCGGTATTCGAGTTTTTTTGTGCAAACGAGTGGCAATTCCGTAACGACAACTTGGTAGCTCTGCTCAACAAGATGAGTGAAGCCGACAAAGCAATATATAACTGCGATATGTCCAAAATGGACTTGGTTGAGTTCTCACTTACGTGGTTAGTTGGTGTTCGTAAGTATATAATCAAAGACGGCCTTACGAATAGCAATCTCGGACTTAGAAAGCAAAAAAATTTCAGGCTTATCAATTATATTGTGTTTCCTATATATTTATATATACTGTGGACTGCTTTGTTGTATATTAATAAAACTGCGGAATATGCAATAAACGTATGCTTCTAAAGGATGTTTTATTGTCTGCACGGATCGTAAGTTTATTAGGGTTTTTCGCCAACGTTTCCCAGAGCAAGTCATTGTCAAACACCTAGAAAAGATCTGGGAAATACTCATGCACTGGCGTTTTCTTTAGCATGTAGTATTGCAGTATGTGCAGTATGTGCAGTATGAAAGGAACTTCATCTCACGCATGCTCAAGCTGTGGAATGAACTTCCAGCTCCGAACCACCTGACAAAATCATGTCCGGCGGACTGCTCTCCAGACGACTGAATTTATACGGGCGGATTAATCTAAGCCGGATAAATCCTATCATCTGTTACGGCTATAACGCCCCTGCATACGTCTATAGGCCACAGTAACAACTTTCCATTAGGAGAGCCGTGTGCTTCTACCACCTAAGTGGTATTAAATATTCTTAGAAGTTAATTTACATAAGGGTTTATTAATCTTAGAAAAAATATTCACGAAACGCCGATACCACCCAGCCATACCCAGGAATCTTTTCACCTCCTTAGCGTTGGAAGGTGTAGGATAGTTGAGAATGACATCAACTTTACCTGGGTCTGTCCGCAGGCCATGCTTGTCGACATAGTACCCTAGGAACTTCAATTCGCTACGACAGAAATGCGATTTTCGCATGTTGATCGTGAGGCCCGCATCCTTAAGACGCTGATAGACTCTATTTAAGAGGTCCACATACTCCTCAAAGGTGCTGGCCACAATGATTATGTCGTCTTGAAAGGAAAACACTCGGTTATCGAACTCTGAGCCAAATAGACTGTCCATGAGGCGTTGCATCGAGGTGGAAGCACATCACGTTGTAGTGAAAAAGACCTCGCCTGGGGATAGTGAAAGCGGTCTTCTCGGCGGATTGGGGCAAATCAAAAGGAATCTGCCAATACGCCGCACTTAAATCAATAGAAGACAAATATTGTTGGACTATGTACATCACTAGTGTCTAGATTGTATAATGTAGGTAGATGAATAAACAGTTAGCTCCCATCCACGTCTTTCATTAGATACTCCATTGGCGCAGTCGTGTTTTAAAATTTATAAATTAGTAATTTCCGTAACATAATTATCAGTTTGGTGTAATTGGGTCGCGTGTAAGCGAGTGTGAAATAGTTTTCGATAATAGAATTGTGCGATTCTCCGAGATTATGCCGATCGGTAAAATCGAAGCATTCGACGTAGGCGATTGGCACACTGCGACGCGCGACGCGACGTCGAGCGTTGTTGCGTCGACGCGGCGTCGCGCTCGTCGCCTCTACGGAGCTCATTTTGTATAGAAAAACGCGGGGTCCCACACACTGACAACGCAATCACGCGCGTTGCCGCAGAATACGTGCGTACAAGCAGAAAACGCGAGGTATGGCACACTGAAATCTGCCATCACGCGCGTGTTTTTCGAGGCATTTTTAGTCCGAGAGCTGTTAGAAATTTCTGTGTAGGTAATTGAGATGAATTTTCAATTAATATTATTGCCAGCAACATGACTATTTAACGGCAAATTTAGAGCGCTTTCACATCAACTGACGTCCGATATCCAATATCCGATATCCGAGATCGGAGGAAGTCAAATATCGATGCCCAATATCGGGTATTGGAGCCAACACCACTGTTTTGGCTCGTTATCGGAACACGCAGAGACTGCAAGCGACTTTCAAACTAAATGGCATTTTCTTAGTTACGTCTCTTTTCGCGTTAATAGATGACGCTGATCACGAATACAAGAAAAAAAATAGTTACAATGTCATGTCAATAAGTCGAAAATAGCTTGCACTTCTAATCATTTTCTTTTCATCTCTAGCGTTCTTAATATAGTCTGGGCTATCGAGCTAATGGTCGGATGGCTTTACTTTACTCTTACCAAAATTCTAGTATACTTCACACACCTACCTACCAAAAAAAATCTAATGTCTCTCGGACTATACTAGCTCTCTCGCGTCCACGCGCGTCGACGAACGACGCCGCGTCGAGCGTTGCAGTGTGCCAATCGCCTTTTAGGCTCGAAACAATGACCGGCGTACGTGAGACGCGTAAATCAATTTATATTGTTGAATGGTATCAAAGACGAGTTAAAAGTGCCAACTTTAATCACGGTCGTAGGTGAGGCGACATATTCGCTGATGTGCGATCTTTGCACTCCTAAACATCCGGAGAATATGAAATTCGATGATCTCGTTAAATTGGTCACTAATCATCTCGAACCAAAACGCTCGGAGATTGCCGAAAGACATATTTTTCGTCAACGGAGGCAACAAACTGGGGAGTCGTTGACGGAATATCTCCAGAGCCTGAAGCACCTAGCGGGAACATGCAATTTTACGGGGAGACTAGAGGAAGAACTTCGAGACCAATTCGTGTCAGGCCTCGCAAACGAAGCTATGAGGGCACGGATTTTCGCCAAAACGAAGATCGATTATGATGATGATGATGATGCCTCCGACCGATTTCGGCCATGGCGACCACTTTGACTCCTAGTCGGCTTGGCGCTGATGCGCTCGAAGATGGCTAGCATAGCCGATCTTCGCGGTGAACTCTCGTGTGCACTGCGGGCATGTGAGAACACCACTTACATAATGGTATTGAATGGCAGCGGGTGGGCGGACTTTCAGCTCATCGCGTTTAGCGTCGAGGTCTGCCTTTCGCTGTTCCTTGAAATCGCTTACTCGTCTTTGCACCACCCTGCGCCATTCTGGACGTTGCGCTGCCAAACCTTCCCATTGAGACGGTTCAATGTTGCATCTTTTCATATGACGCTTCTGAACATCTTTAAATCTGAGGAGTTGGCCGCCATGTTTCCGCTTGCCTTCCTCTAGTTCAGAGTAGAAGATGCGTTTCGCCACTCTCTCCTCCGCCATACGTGACACGTGACCGCACCACCGAAGCTGCCGACGCATTAAGTAGGCCTCAATGCCACTGACCTTGGCTCGTCGCAAAACTTCGGTGTTGCGCACTCGGTCGGACCATCGGATCTTCATGATTGAACGTAAGCATTTGAGGTGGAAACGATCCAGAGTGCGTATGTGGCGCCGATACACACACCATGTCTCGGAGGAATATAAGAAGTTTGGCAGCACAATTGCCATGTAAACAGATATTTTGGTGGCCAGCTTAAGGTCATGTGAACAGAAAACCTTGGAACGCAGCTTCCCAAATGCCGCAGCTGCGGCACAGATTCTGCTGCTGATCTCATCATCAAGGTCACACTTGGATGTTATAGTGCTCCCCAGATAGCGAAACTTGTCAACCTGCTTCAGCATGTCCTGACCTAGCTGTATAGACAGTGTCTCGTGACCATGTGTGTCCAGGGACATCACCTCCGTCTTCTTGACACTGATTTTTAGGCCGAACTTGCAGCAAGCTTGGTGAAAACTGGACATAAGCTGTTGCAGGCCATCAGGGGATTCTGCCACAAAGCATAAGTCGTCAGCATACATGATTTCTGTAATCATGGTATGGGAGACTTTAGTGCGCGCCTTAAGTATGGCCAAATTAAAAAGACTGCCATCTGTGCGGAAGCGGATGCGGACTCCCTCAGAACGAGCTTGTAATACATCCCTGACTACTACTGCAAAGTACATGGCGAACAGTGTGGGCGCTAGAACACACCCTTGTTTCACCCCACAGGTAACGGGGAAGAAATTTGATTGTTCGCCATCGACACCGACGCAGCATTGCATGTCGTCATGCAGGAGTCTAAGAAGTCTCACAAACTTCTCCGTGCATCCTAGCTTCCCTAGCACGATCCAGAGAGCTTCACGAGGCACACTGTCGAATGCCTTCTCCAGGTCAACAAAGCAGAGATATAGCGGACGACCCTGCTCTCTGCTTTTTTCCTGCAGTTGACGCACAGAAAAGATTGCTTCACAGGTGCCTCGTTCAGGTCGGAAGCCAAACTGGGTTTCTGGCAGTATTTTTTCAGACAGAGCCCTTAAACGGTTTAAAAGGACTCTGGCAAAGGCCTTTCCAGGAGCAGACAAAAGCGAAATACCACGGTAAGAGTTGCAATCGGAACGGTCACCCTTGTTTTTGTAGAGGGTACAAATGCGAGATACTTTGAAGTCATCCGGGACTCGCTCTTCCTCCCACATACGAGTAAAAAATTTCCAAACCGACATGTACAACTCCCCGCCGCCGCATTTTAATAGCTCTCCCGGTATAAGGTCAATACCAACCGCTCGCTTGTTCTGTTGCTGCCTGATGGCAGAGACAACCTCATCATATGACAGGGGCTCATCCAGCTCAATGGAAAGAGGGAGTTGAGGTATTAGACTCACACTTTGTAAATCAGCTGATCGATCTACGTTAAGCAAGCTGTCAAAGTGTTGGGCCCAACGATTTAGTACATCCTCCTTGTTAGTCAATAGGTGCATACCGTCTAACGACTTCAACGGCACCTTCGCTCGGTAGGATGTACCAGTCAGCCTACGTACCTCGGAGTAAAACTCCCCGATCTGGTTAGTGTCAGCGAGCCACTGCATGTAGAGAGCTTTGTCTTGCCACCATTTGTCTTTTACTTGACGAGACAGCTTCCGCAATTCAAGGTCACTCGCTTTGACTACCGCAACGCTTCCACCTTGCCTACTATGCTGTCGCAAGAGGTTGTTTGTTGAGTGCTGTCCTAAGAATCCCGTCATTCTCATCAAACCAGTCCTCACTACGACGGCTTTTTAAACCTAAAGTAGCTAAGGCTGCTTCCATAAGATGAGAAGACAAAGTTCCCCAGACCACCCCAACATCACCTGTCTCATTGACTGGCAACAGCTTTTCAGACACAGCTTCAGCATATTTCTCCCTCACCTCGAGATTCTTAAGCCTATCCACGTTGAGAGACGCAGACTTTGTAAGTGTGGATCTACGAGGTCGATGGAGGCGGAGACGTAGCTTTGTGACAACAAGTTGGTGATCAGTCCAACAGTGAGCACCACGCATTACACGAGTGACTTGGACTTGACCGGTATCTCTCTGCCGGACAATCGCATAGTCAATCAAATGCCAGTGTTTGGATCGAGGGTGCATCCACGTTGTCTTGTGCTTAGTGGCAAGTCTGAACATAGTGTTCGATATTGCAAGCTCATATTGAGCACAGAGACTGAGTAGCAACTGACCATTGCTGTTCATGTTGCCGACTCCGTGTCTACCCAGGACTCCAGGCCAAGCCTCATAGTCCCGTCCAACTCTGGCATTGAAATCGCCTAGCAATATAACCTGCTCTCTGGCGTTTATGCTGTCAAGGCTTCGAGATAGTTCCTCATAGAATTTATCCTTGATGTCATCAGCCTTGTCTAGCGTGGGGGCATAGACACTGATGACATTAAGGTAATTGTCTTTGTCCAGGTGAAGGCGCAGTGTGGTAACGCGGTCTGACGTATGCACAGGGTGCTCCTCAAGTCGCTTTGCTATGTGATTCTTGATAGCAAACCCTACACCTGAACGTCGTGGTTCGGCGGCTGCGGTACCTTTCCAAAAGAAAGTATAGCCTCCGCCTTCTTCTACCAGCTCTCCTTCATCGGCAAGATGAGTTTCGCTAAGAGCAGCCACATCCACGTTATAGCGATGAAGTTCCCGAGCTACTATGGCAGTTTTGCGTTCAGGGCAGGTGTTGCCATCGCGATCAATAAGCGTTCTCACGTTCCACGCGCCGAATGTCATGATAGGTGTTCTCATGTTATACTTTTTGTTCTTTCGACCACGTTTAGTATGATGCAGTGACAGCCGCGGTTACTGTCACCTTCCGAGTAGGAACGAGCATTTTTTTAGGGCACCTTTTCTAGCCCCCTCCCCGGCTGAGCGAAGAGAGCAGTGCCTCCCTAAATAGGGCTGCTCTGTCATCCCGGGTGCTGCCGAATCCGCGCTGTCGTTCCTAATTTGCAGTGCGAAAGCGACCACGGCGAATCAGACAAAGCCTAGCTTGCATCAAACTAGACCTCTCTACCTCATCCTATCGCCATAGGACTTAAACGTATTCGGAGTCCAAGATACGAAAGCGGTCAAGTGCGCAGGATATTTGGAGGTGCGCAAGCGTTCGCGCAGACGCAGGCGCACACACTCGTCTTCCCCCTCCTGAACCCAGTGGAACGAGCAATCGCTACGACTGGAGGAGAGGTTGGATGATGTGTCTGGCCGACGGTAACTATACGCCCTCTACCGCCGCCCTAGGCCATTCACCTTGCCTTGCTGAATCGCCGAGTCCGCCAAGCCCTTTTGTATATCTACAGTGGGTTGCCTTTCTCGCCGAATCAGGCTTTATGCGCTATGCGGGAGGGATCCGCAATAACTTGCCACCGAAATGATAAGCCCCCTCAACCAGGTTTAGCCCGCGAGCCGCCGCGGTTTGCCAGGGTGTGGCCGCTGTGCGCATCGCACAGCGGCCACAAGCACGCGGTGGTGGGCGGGACCGGCGTGAGCGCGGCGGCAGCGAGTGCGAGCGGCGGCGGCGGCGCGCTGGGCGCGGGCGATGGCCTGCATGCCAAGCGCGCGTGCCGAGCCGGGGGCGGGGCCGGGCCGCGCGGCGACACCGGGGGGCGCGGCGGACACGCCGGCGCCGGGGCGCGAGGCGCGAGCAGCGGAGGCGGCGAGGGCTCAGCGGCCCCTACGACGTACGACAAAGCATGTTGGCGGTGCGGTTTAAAGGTGATGTGTCGGAAAGGTAACCGTCGGGAAGGTGAATCTGTGCAACATTACTTAACCGATGATTCGGAGGACGAGTTTTACAATATACAGGTGACGTCGAAAGGTAACGAACCCTATTTTATTAACATTCTGGTGAACGAGGTGAATTTAAAATGTGAAATCGACACCGGCAGCAGAATTGCTGCTATCAATGATAAATGCTATGAACAGTTTTTTAGTCGTCAGCCCCTGCAGACTGACAACATTGTATTGCGCAGTTATTCTGGCTCCCGAATTGAAACTCTAGGGTTAGTTACGGTAGCGGTCAAGTTTCAGAATACCACCGTGGAGGGCCTCGCTCTTTATGTGATAAGAGGTGGCGGTAGACCATTAATAGGCCGTGATTGGCTTAGCGCACTACGCATCAGCGAAATAAGATTAAATCAAATCGTAGAGGATCAGTTCGCGAACCAGCTTCGTAGTGAATATCCGGAAGTATTTAGTGATAAGCGCGGAACCTGTAAAAAAACGATAAGCTTAGAGGTAACCGTTTGCACGGGTGTATATGTTAGAGCGCGGCCTGTGCCGCTGGCCTTACGGGAGCGCATCGAACGCGAGCTGGAGCGCCTCGAACGCGTGGGTACGATTTATAGGGTAAATCATTCCGATTTCGGAACCCCCATAGTGCCGGTCATTAAAAGCAATGGGGAGCTCAGTTTATGTGGTGATTACAAAATAACAATAAATCCTAAGCTGAATCGAGATTTTTACCCGCTTCCCCGAATTGAAGAATTATTCGCGACTTTGAGTAAAGGGGTTGAATTCACTAAAATTGACCTCCGATAGGCCTACGAACAGGTGTTATTAACCGCGGACTCCCAACGGTTTACCGCAATTACGACGCACGTAGGGACATTTTCTTACCGGCGCACCCCGTATGGTCTATCGAGCGTCCCAGAGAAGTTTCAAAAGTTAATGGAGGAGACGTTGCGTGGGATTTCCGGTACAGTTGTGTTCTTAGACGATATCTGCGTAACAGGACCAGATCGTCCCTCCCACTTACGTAACTTGAGGGAGGTGCTCGATAGACTAAAGCGGATGGGCTTAACCGTGAAATTGGAAAAATGTAAATTCCTACAAAAAAGGGTGCACTATTTAGGTTTTATAATAGATAAAGACGGATTACACCCGGATCCGGCTAAGCTCGAGGCGATCACCGGGATGCCCACGCCTAAAGATACCACTCAATTAAAAAGTTTTCTGGGACTACTTAATTATTACGGAAAATTTATACCTAATTTGAGTACTTTGTTACATCCGTTACACGCGTTACTAAAACAAAACGTTACTTGGTCATGGGATGAAAATTGTGAGTGGGCTTTTAGAGAGGCGAAGGCAGCCCTGGTGGGCGATCGCGTGCTAGCTCATTACGAGGAGGGGCGGCCTCTCGTGCTGGCCGTGGACAGCAGCGCGTACGGGGTCGGCGCCGTGCTAGCGCACCGCTACCCGAGTAGCGAGCGACCGGTCAGCTGTGCGTCGAGGTCACTAAACGACGCGGAGAAAAATTACAGCCAATTGGATAAAGAGGCGTTGGCTATTTTTTATGGGGTAGCCAAACATCACCAATACCTTTTCGGGAGGCACTTTATAATAATAATAATAATAATAATAATTGTCTTTATTGTACACCAAGGATATAGCATAATAACAAGTAATAACAATTTGGTAGGTAAATACAATTGGCGGCCTTATCGCTCTGCGGCAATCTCTTCCAGGCAACCATAGGATGGAGAGAAAAAAATAGAGACAATGATTTCAGGGTAGTTTGGTGTACATAGATAATAAATAATCAAGTGATAACAAATAAAATAAATAAACACAATAGCTACCTAAGTATAGGTAGATATACATAAATATATCAAACATACATACATACTATTACGAGTAAGATTATGGCATAACATTAATATACACATAAATATAGATACTAACATTTTCCCATATTATAATCAAGGAAAATAATTAATTATTTATTCCACTTCGGTCAGAGAGACTAGGTAGTGTTCTCTGACTTGTCTTTTAAATATAGGCAAGGACTGAGCTCGCCTGATAGTTGCTGGGAGAGCATTCCACAACCGAACCGCTTGAACTGAAAAAGATTTGTCGGCAAAATTGGTGGAATGACTCGGCATTTTCAATCTCAGATTCTCTGATGATCTCAAAACCTTCGAGTGTGTGTTGTGCAGGAACTCAAAACGTTGTTTGAGGTATGTGGGAGTTAAGGGATTAAATAAAATGTTGTACAATAAGGAAAGAATATGAGTATTCCGGCGAAGGCGTATAGGTAACCACTTGAGTTTTTTTCGAAATTCCGAAACATGATCATATTTGCGTAGACCAAATATGAATCTTATACAAAGATTTTGGAGTCTCTCAAGCTTGTTAAGTTGGTCTTCAGTGAGATCGAGATAGCTGGCATCAGCATAGTCAAGGATAGGGAAAAGAAGGCTTTGTGCAAGCGCAGTCTTAGTGGCAGTGGGTAGAAAATTTTGGAGCCTGCGCAGGGACCCCGCAGCGGCAAAAGTTTTGCGCTTTAATTCCTGGACCTGTGGACCCCAAGATAAGTGATTGTCCATAAGTATCCCCAGGTTTTTAACCTGGTGACTATAAGGAACATTTACTCCATTACAAGTCACGTGTGGAAGAAGTGACCAATCTACTTTCTCCATCATCCTAGAGCTACCAACAACAATGACCTGTGTCTTGCGTGGATTGACCTCAAGTCCGTGCGAAGCACTCCAGTTACATATTGATGCAAGGTCACTGTTAATGGTGTTGACAGCATCCTTCAATTGATCCGCTGGAGCCCGAGAATATATCTGAAGATCATCTGCATATAGGTGGTAGGAAGAAGATAGGTCGTTGGTGATTGTGTTTATAAAAACTGAGAAGAGTAAGGGAGATAGAACGCCGCCCTGTGGTACACCAACAGTAGTTGTACACCATGAGGAAGAAGTATCCTTGATACAAACACGCTGTCGGCGACCAAACAGGTAACTACGAAACCAGTCAACTACCGTTGGAGATATGTTAAGAGAGCTCAATATGCCAAGTAGAACGTCGAAATCAACGGTATTAAAGGCATTACTGAAGTCTAACAGCGTTAACACTGTCAGCTCACCTTCCTCCATAGCCGTTCTGATGTCTTCCGTAATATGAACCAGTGTAGTAGTAGTACTGTGACCAGAACGAAATCCCGACTGTAGAGGGTTCAATAGTGAGTTTTTAGAAAGGAAAATAGTAAGTTGGGTGTGAACAAGACGTTCGAGTACCTTAGAGAGGAAGGGCAAGATAGAAATGGGACGATACTCGGAGAAAGAGGAAGGATTTTTCTTTTTCGGAATAGGGATAATTTGAGCATCCTTCCAAGCCACAGGAAATACGTTAATAGTCACAGAGAAATTCAAAATATGGCAGATGACAGGAAGAATTTGGTCGATGATAGGGTGGATCATATTACGGCTGACACAATCACTTCCCACCGCGTTAGACGTAATTGACATTATGCTCTTCTTGACATCACAAGCAGAGAATTGACTAAAGAAGAATGGAGAGCAGTTGGGAGTCGAGACAGATGAAAGATGCTGTAATATATTATGTTTTGTCAGTTTATCAAACTTTGACGAAGATGAGAAATATTGATTAATTGATTCTAAATTTACATTGTTAGGGACTGTGTCTTCACGAGATTTGCCAACTCCCAATGTCCTTAGAAATTTCCAGACTTTTGCTGGATCTCCGTTTTCCACAGAGTTATGGATATGTCGGCGTTGAGCATTCCTACACACCCTATTGCAGTGATTTCTAATGGCTATATATTTATCCCGATTTATATCCGTAGGACACCTCTTATACTTCGACTTGGCTGTCGCTTTTTTTGATATGAGGGATTTGATTTCAGTCGTTAGCCAAGGCGACGGGAGGTGTTTCACCCTTATCCTACGAACTGGAGCATGTATATCAAACAACTGTAATAAATTAGACGTGAAAAGCCTTACTTTCTCATCAATATATTCGGAATTGTAAAGAGGACCCCAATCGATGCCATCGGCATCCCTGCGCAGGTTGTCTAGGTTCATATCTCTAAAATTGCGCTGCAGAAGAATTTTAGGTTTGAGTTTAGGTGGACGAAGTTGATAGGATAGGAATAGTAAGTCATGGTAGGAAAACTGATCAGCAGCATACGTACCATGCCTAGCTACACGATTAAGAGAGGAAACTATGATAAGATCGAGAAGAGAAGGAGTAAGGTGAGGAGCATGATGAGTTGTTCCAGAAGGAAGAATAGTTAGATTACAGGATTGAACAATAGACTGAAGAGTGGAGGAACGAGAGTCGTTTTTAATTAGGCAGGTGTTGAAATCACCCATGACTATACTTTGACCGTACGCAGGCACAAAGGTATCTAAGAGGAGTTCGAATGAAGAAAAGTAGTTTATGTTAGACGAAGGACAGTAAAAGACGCCAAGTAGAAGTTTAGAGTGAAGGAGTTCAACTTCCAGAAAGATATGTTCGCCAGCCTGCGGTGGTTGTGGTGACATGCTCAGAATGGTATATTCAATTTGCGTGCGTAGATATATTGCAACGCCACCCGCCCGACCCTCGGCACGATCGTTTCTGATGAGGTTGAATCCTGGTAGAGTATATAGTGGGGTGGGTAAACATGGCTTTAGCCATGATTCGGAAACAAGAATAGCATGTATGTGCGCACAGTCAAAGCTTGCCAGCATATCGGGGAAATGAGCCGGAATACTTTGTGCATTAATATGTACAACATTGAAGTTATTGGGAACATCAGAGAATTGAGCAGTGAGTAACTCTGCAAGTGGAGGTTCTCCCTGGTCACTTGCATTGCTGCCAGCAGAGAAATATTCATCACTATCACTAGCAGCACTGCTGTAGTCCGAAGATGGCATTTACAGATACCAATCCTATAATATGTCTTATGTATGATAGCTAAATACTTATAATACTATAGTAATAAAGTAGATTTTTTGAAGCTAGAGTAAGTAATTAAATATAATATAAATATATAATAATAATAATATAAAATATAAGTAAGAAGTAATAATATTGAATAAATATTAGATAGTATATAAAAATGAATAGTGAGAATATCCAAAAAATGTGTAAAGACTATTTGCTTCTACATCCATCTGCCGGTTTTACAAAATAAATAAGAAAATATATTAATCTCATAACAAAGAACTTAGAGCAGCTCAGAGCCACGCAGAAATCTATGGGTCCAGGTATTCAGATCTAGCCTACAGATTCACTAATATAAAAGAGAGAGAGAGAGAGAGAGAGAGAGAGAGAGAGAGAGAGAGAAAGAGAAGTTAGGATAAATAGGACAAATGATTAAGTATGTATCGCGTATAGCGTCATATTTTAGCGAAGATAGAAGTTACACGTAGTGTTAATAAGTCTATGAAGTTATACGTTGGATCGGAACGCACAGCGCAGCGCACGTCACAAAGACAGATGCTAAAATGTAATGTCAATTGACTAATGAAAAGGCAGCATGGTGATAGCACCTTAGCCTATTCCGAAAGGAATAGAAGGAAAAAAAAAGTAATGTCAATTGTCACTGTCAGTATTGTCAGTAATGTCAGATAATTGTTTACATCGTTTTGGAAGTATAATTTAACAATTTTGCAAATGTAGATACATTGAGAAAAGATAGTAAATAAGAAAAATAATAGTAGATCTGAGCAGTACAGTATCGAATATAGTGGGTAATAGTATAAAGTTCAACAAAAAACTACAAGATCAATACATATAAAATCGGCTATGTTTACCTGGACCCAGCGTGAATGAGAGACCGATGGAATTACTTCCTGCAGGTGGCAGCTCGTCGGGCTTTCGGCTCTGTAGCAGTCTTGACAACCGCTGCCGGTTTCTCAGGCTGTATGCAGATCTGGTCTACCTGACTCAGGGATGTTATTCGTTGCGGAACACCAGCCACGAGCACGTATATGTTGCCTTCCCTAGACCAGCATTTAGAGATACCAAATTTTTCCCGCGTTCTCATAAAGATGTCATGTCTTGCCTTCGTTAGGAACTCGGATATGGTGATATTGGAACCCTTCAGCTTCGTCTTGGTAAACCACAGCTTGTCCCGAGTATCAACATCCTGCAGCTTGACTAAAATGGGTCTTGGCTTCTTAGATGAGGAAGGCCGGCCCATTCTGTGGCATCGACGTATGTCGCCCTTGGTGAAGTTCGTGAAGCCCATTTTCTGCTTTACCATACCTGTTATGATGTCAGCGGTGTCTTCCTCTGGTTCTTCCTTAACACCATGGATCAGTAGGATTTTGCGACGCCTCTGCGTCTCCATAGCATCTACCGTCTGGGTCAGAGCCTCTATCTGTTGCTGGAGCAACCAAAGTGATTTTGAGACATCGGCTCGGAAACTAGCAAACTCAGCCGTTAGAGTTGAGATGCTTGCTGGTGTCTTGGGAGATTTTTGCAACTCCTCTTCAAATGCTGCCATTCTCCGGTGGAAGTCAGCTTGCATATCAACCAAAGTAGACTTCAGTGTAGGCTCCGCAGAGGATGACATTATAGTGCAGTAAAAGAAGTGATGTGATGTGAAGTGAAGTGTTGGAAAAATCAGGAAGGAAATTGATAGAACCGGCAGGTAGATATTTTAGCTAGCTAATTTAAGCATTTAACTATTTAATAATGCACTGTTTAAATTTTAATTAATTAAAAACTGGGAGCTAGTAAATTTCTTACTCTCCGCACAGATCACAAACCTTTGATGTATATTTTCGGGGAAAAGAAAGGTATACACAGACCGCGGCTAGCCGGCTGCAGCGCTGGGCCGCGCGTCTGGCAGGGTATAATTACACGGTAGAATTTGTAAGGTCCGCCGACAACGGCCCGGCGGACTCTTTGTCGAGGCTGCCACTGCCTCATGAAGGACGCCAGTCCTCCTACACTTTATTTATGAATATGATGGAAAGTTTGCCAATTAATTATAAAGATGTAGCTATAGAAACGAAAGTCGACCCGTTGTTAAGTAAGATATTAGGTTATATTATGTTCGGTTGGCCATCGTCGACTAGCTGTGAGAATGAGAAACCGCTTTTATTCGAAAAGAAGAATTATACATTGACCTAGGCTGTATACTTTTTAAATATCGTATAGTTATACCCCATAAATTAAAAGAGGCGGTTTTAAGAGAAATTCATGTGGGTCATGAGTAAAATGAAAAACATTGCTCGGAACTACGTGTATTGGCCGAACTTACAACTCGTGCGAGTTAACATGGCACCTGGCTCGGGGCTTTGCGCGGGGGAGCGGGAGGCGTGTACGCTGACGCTACTAGCCTCGCACGGCGAGAGCGGGGTCGCGCGCGGGGAAGCGGGAGGAGGGTGTCTTCGAGGCAGGTGCCATGTTAACTCGCACGAGCTATAGATAGGGATATCGAGAACACCAGTCGAGCATGCGAGGCGTGCCGCACCGTGCTGGACGCGCCCGCACGGGCACCCCTGCACCCATGGGAGTTCCCCTTACACCCGTGGCGTCGTCTACATGCCGATTTTTTCGATTGTGGAAGTAAACGATTTTTGATAATTATTGACGCTCATTCTAAATGGATCGAGTCAATACCCATGACGAGTACAACCGCGGCATCTACAATAAATGCATTCCGTAATATTTTTTCGCGGTTTGGTTTTCCGTCGCAGTTAGTAACCGACAATGGCCCGCACTTTTCTTCGCATGAATTCAAAACATACTGTTCAATAAATAATATTAGGCATACAACATCAGCGCCAT
Organism: Eilema sororculum; assembly: GCA_914829495.1. Taxonomy (NCBI): domain Eukaryota; kingdom Metazoa; phylum Arthropoda; class Insecta; order Lepidoptera; family Erebidae; genus Eilema; species Eilema sororculum. Next base: position 23,605,764 of record OU618536.1, read on the forward strand.
TCAGACCTCAGGGTAATGGGGAAACAGAAAACGCGGTAAAAACAGTAAAGAAGGCTATAAAGAGGGCTCTCGTTGAAGAGGTGGACATCTCCACGGCTTTAAATGCATTTTTATTTCAATATAGAAACTGTGAGCATGCGACGACGGGGATTTCACCCGCAGTTGCATTGCTCGGACGACGCCTGCGTGGACGTTTAGACGCCCTACGCCCAGATGTCGCGGCCCTCGTGAGGGATAAGCAGGACCGGCAGGTAGAAACTGCCGGGGGCCGACATAGGCAGTTTGAAGTGGGGGAGTCAGTTCTTGCCCGTGACTATTCAAGGGGAGGGAACAGATGGTTGGAAGGTCGGATTAAGGCTACCACGGGCCCCGTTTACTACAAAGTGGAAATACCGAATGGCCTAGTGTGGCGTAGGCACCAGGACCAAATTATACCCACGTCGGGTAAAACGCGTTATTCTCTGTCACGCACAAGTGATGAACCTATAGAGGGTAGCAGAAACGGTCCGAATGGTGTCGATGTTAATAAGGAGCCGGATGCCGAGGTTGTCGACGGTGCGGCGGATGGTAACATAGCAGTGACTCCTATTGCATCGAACGGCGACAGAGGTACGAAAGACCTATCAGATTCGAGCAGTCCAATGCTCCACTTGTCGGACACCCCGCCGCCGTACCCGCCTACAATCTCGGCACGGACCATGCGTGTGTTAGAATCATGTTAAAATATGGAGTGGCCAGCGATCAGGTGAGGTGTAGCTTGATGTATTATAGTGTATTTATATTACTATAAAGAATATTTTAAAGGATTTGTAAATAAGAAACTACTTTATACAATATTTTTTATAAGTAGGTAGATGAAAATCATTCGATGCAATGCGACGTCTCAAATGTTATAAAAAGACGATGTCAGATGTCATTCGGACAGTCTATCCCGAGCCGTCGAAGTGTGAGGTACGATATACCTCTGTTATATTTATAATGTTATAATACTATGTACTTACAGGGTTATAAAAGTGAATGTAGTGAATGTAGTAATAACTACTGTTATAGTGAATAATATAATAGTGGGTTGGTATTTAATAAGTAATTGAATTAGCAATTATAATTAAATACCCTCTTTGGGTGTTCTAAATATTGTGTAACTAAAATATACTTGTAAAGTAACCGACTCAAAGTATTACTTGATGTATTCGCGATAATCCTTGGAGATAATAAACTATCATAATGTCTGTAAAAGTATGGCTATACCAATGACTATAAGGGCTGGTTCGATACCAGTGTGGTATCTAAGTTTTATGTACTACCTATGTATCGTAGTGTCGGCTATTAGTCTGTTTAACTGATATACCAGATGATTGAATATCATTATACCATATTAGTGACTGTGCAAGTATTGTCATACTGATAATTATGAGAAGTGGTTCGACTCCAATGTGGTTCCTATGTGATAAGTATCTGTGTTATAATTTTAGCTATTATAGTGTTGTACCTGGTCTGCAACCAGGGTTGCCTTATATTGTAATATTTGGCTATAATTATGAGAAGTGGTTCGACTCCAATGTGGTTCCTATGTGATAAGTATCTGTGTTATAGTTTTAGCTATTATACTGTTGTAACTGGTCTGCAACCAGGGTTGTCTTATATTGTAATATTTGGCTACGAGCCTGGTGTAACATGAAGTAAAATATTAATTATGTTGTGGTTAGAAGGCAGACAGGTTTTCTTGTCAGTTCTTTCCTGTCTACAACAGCTTTTGGAACTGACGTAGTATAACAGAATAAAAGAGTGATAAAACAGAATTGTATTTATTGTTTAATTTCCTTGGTTCAAATACATAATTACAAATGGCATCCTGTTTATGGGTATATATAGTAAGTTATAGGCTTATATATATATGGTCACCTCTAATTTTACCCCCCTAAATCTAACATCAGAAGTGGGATACGCAAAAACCATTTTCTAATACATATTGTACAAGTTTCAGATTGTATCTGTATCTGGGAGGCTTGCCAAAAGCCTTCTGTAATATTTGCTACCCACTGGAGCAATGACTGACGGCTCAGCTATCTGCAAGGCAGTGAAATCCAGCATCAATTTGCAGCGGTACTGCGAAGCAGTGTATTTCCAAACCATCAACAAAAAAAGTGCACAAAAACGGTATTGTAGCTTTTGTGATTTATAAGGTTCAAGTTGGATAGTGTAACTTCTTGATAGTTCTAATTGCAAACCACCCGGGCTGATCACTAACGAATTATTTTAAAATTTCTGGCTATTATCATTGATGTAATTTTGGATTTCATATTTAATGAAAAAAAAGTAATGGTCAAACGTTTTATTTTCTTGAACAAAATATGTGGCTTGACTAATACTTAAAGCAAAGTTAATCTTTTTGTTGATCTGAAATGGTTTGATCAGATTAAGTGGTGTTAATATTTTGTATTCTAAAATAGTTTTTTTCGGTACCTGACAAGTAACCTATTAAGATATATCAGGTTGGCCGAACAGTTACTTATTTACGATTACTTTGTAAAGTAGATTTTATTTGTTATGAGAATTACTAAAAGGGTATGTATACACATACACCGTGATAAAAAGATTGAAAGACATTCTTAACTTATTTGGATTCATCTCTTTACAATTTAAGTTCATGATACTGATACTCATTAATGTGTGATGGTTACCAGGACTTTAAAATACGACCCATTTTTTTTATTTAGTTGGACACATTCTAAAGTTAAAAGTCATGTAAAGCCAATAAAGTTAAAAGTCATGTAAAGCCAATAAAGTTAAAAGTCATGTAAAGCCAATAAAGTTAAAAGTCATGTAAAGCCAATAAAGTTAAAAGTCATGTAAAGCCAATAAAGTTAAAAGTCATGTAAAGCCAATCAAGTTAAGTCATGTAAAGCCAATAAAGTTAAAAGTCATGTAAAGCCAATAAAGTTAAAAGTCATGTAAAGCCAATAAAGTTAAAAGTCATGTAAAGCCAATAAAGTTAAAAGTCATGTAAAGCCAATAAAGTTAAGTCATGTAAAGCCAATAAAGTTAAAAGTCATGTAAAGCCAATAAAGTTAAAAGTCATGTAAAGCCAATAAAGTTAAAAGTCATGTAAAGCCAATAAAGTTAAAAGTCATGTAAAGCCAATAAATTTAAAAGTCATGTAAAGCCAATAAAGTTAAGAGTCGTGTGAAGCCAATAAATTTAAAAGTCGTGTAAAGCCAATAAAGTCAAAAGTCGTGTAAGGCCAATAAAGTCTAAAGTCGTGTAAAGCCAATAAAGTCAAAAGTCGTGTAAAGCCAATAAAGTCAAAAGTCGTGTAAAGGTAATAAGGTTAAAAGTACAGTCAGTTCAATATTAAAGTTAAAAGTACAATAGATTCATATAAAAGTACCTACCGTCGATTTAATATTAAATTCAAATTCTAACAAAATCGTTTATTCTGCTTGTAAAACGCCAATATAAAAAATAAATATTAAATACTATTTAGCAAATTGACCACTGCACTGGTTTGAAACGTGGAGTACAGTGGATGCAATAGTAAAGTTTATTCAAACTAAGCTACAATAATAAAGTAAATTACAATCAAAGTAACGTCAAGTACAGTTAAAACGAACAAAATTCGAATAAAAAAGAAAGTCAATAGCATTTACACTACGTATGTACAATGTACCTTAAGGACTACAATAGATATTTTTTTATTATGGATTTACTAAACACTTTGAGATCAAAGTGTAGTTCAGAATGGCCGTGATGGATTAAAAACATTGCTATTTGTGTTACTATATATATAGTGTTATTGGCTTTTGGCATTGGTGGTGGTTGTAAGTAAAAAACAAAAGGGACGAGACTATGATGTCTCGGGTAAAAGGTGAGACTATGATGTCTCGGGTAAAAGGAGAGACTATGATGTCTCGGGTAAAAGGTGAGATTATGATGTCTCGGGTAAAAGGAGAGACTATGATGTCTCGGGTAAAAGGTGAGACTATGATATCTCGGGTAAAAGGCGAGACGGTTTTGTCTCATGGGGAAAAAAGGCGAGGCGGTTATATCTCGGTTAAAAAACAAGACTTATACCTCGTGTAAAATAAGAGACTTTATCTCGGGTATACAACTGTTATAATCAAATGCCGTGATACATAATTAATTTAATGGTAAATTTATAGATGGTGTTTGAAATGATAAAGTTTAGATTATTCCGTTAGATTCGGAGGTAATCAATATTCGTAGATAACTGAACAACAACAAGACATTTTAAAAAAGTTCAGATTATTCCGTTGGATTCGGAGGTAATCAATATTCTTGGATAACCAAACAATAAAAAAAGACATTTTATAAAAGTTCACATTAGTCCGTTGGATTCGGAGGTAATTAATGTTCTTAGATAACTGAATAATAACAGAACACATTTTATAAAATGTTTTTTGCCCTTCTACTATGCTAAGATTTCATAAAGATCGAAGACTAAATAATGTTTAAATCTTAAGTTTGAGACAAAGTACCAAAATGTTGTTGAATATCTATATTTTTTGGTGTTGACTATTCTTTTTGGGGTAATTTTGATACTAAGGAAGTGTTTTTTCTTTAATGTATAAATTCTGTTTTGCAAAAAGTGATGTAAAAGAAATATAATTATAATGACTAAGTTTAAGTATGTAATATGTGATCGCAATTTGCAATAAAATTCGTTGTATATACTTCGAGAGCGAAGTAATTGTCAGTATGGCCGTGTTAGAATCATGTTAAAATATGGAGTGGCCAGCGATCAGGTGAGGTGTAGCTTGATGTATTATAGTGTATTTATATTACTATAAAGAATATTTTAAAGGATTTGTAAATAAGAAACTACTTTATACAATATTTTTTATAAGTAGGTAGATGAAAATCATTCGATGCAATGCGACGTCTCAAATGTTATAAAAAGACGATGTCAGATGTCATTCGGACAGTCTATCCCGAGCCGTCGAAGTGTGAGGTACGATATACCTCTGTTATATTTATAATGTTATAATACTATGTACTTACAGGGTTATAAAAGTGAATGTAGTGAATGTAGTAATAACTACTGTTATAGTGAATAATATAATAGTGGGTTGGTATTTAATAAGTAATTGAATTAGCAATTATAATTAAATACCCTCTTTGGGTGTTCTAAATATTGTGTAACTAAAATATACTTGTAAAGTAACCGACTCAAAGTATTACTTGATGTATTTGCGATAATCCTTGGGGATAATAAACTATCATAATGTCTGTAAAAGTATGGCTATACCAATGATTATAAGGGCTGGTTCGATACCAGTGTGGTATCTAAGTTTTATGTACTACCTATGTATCGTAGTGTCGGCTATTAGTCTGTTTAACTGATATACCAGATGATTGAATATCATTATACCATATTAGTGACTGTGCAAGTATTGTCATACTGATAATTATGAGAAGTGGTTCGACTCCAATGTGGTTCCTATGTGATAAGTATCTGTGTTATAATTTTAGCTATTATAGTGTTGTACCTGGTCTGCAACCAGGGTTGCCTTATATTGTAATATTTGGCTATAATTATGAGAAGTGGTTCGACTCCAATGTGGTTCCTATGTGATAAGTATCTGTGTTATAGTTTTAGCTATTATACTGTTGTAACTGGTCTGCAACCAGGGTTGTCTTATATTGTAATATTTGGCTACGAGCCTGGTGTAACATGAAGTAAAATATTAATTATGTTATGGTTAGAAGGCAGACAGGTTTTCTTGTCAGTTCTTTCCTGAATTGTATTTATTGTTTAATTTCCTTGGTTCAAATACATAATTACAAATGGCATCCTGTTTATGGGTATATATAGTAAGTTATAGGCTTATATATATATGGTCACCTCTAATTTTACCCCCCTAAATCTAACACGTGCATATCGGAGAGTGAACAATAAAATGTAAAAAAAGGTTGAATTTTATAATACTGTATTTACTGGGCCTCGATTCTACTAAAGCAAAACTATTGTCAAGCCACTGAGATTGCAAAAAGCGGCAATACATTATAGACTTTAAAGCGATGCATTTTAAAGTTCAATATTAAATAACTGTTAGCAGAGTGAATAAAAGAGTGTAATGAAACTTTTGTCATTTAATTTTGGACCTTAGTGTATAGAAATAAAGTCTAAACTTTAATGCTGCTTTTTGCAATCTCTGTGATTTGACAATAGTTTAGCTTCAGTAGAATCGAGGGCCTGGTTAAGTTTGCAGTTACAATGTTTTGGATTTGCGGGGGGGGGGGGAGGGTATAGACTATGTACATCACTAGTGTCTAGATTGTATACTGTAGGTAGATGAATAAACAGTTAGCTCGCAGCCACGTCTTTCATTAGATACTCCAATTGTGATGGTCTAAGATTTGGTTGATATAAGGTAACGGATACGCATCGCTCTTAGATACAGAATTGAGCTTTCGAGAATCAAGGCACAATCTCAGGTCACCGTTCGGTTTCTCCACCATCACCACTTGTGAGTTCCATGTGGACTGTGACGGGGTCACTACTCCCATCTCCAGCATCCGATCTAGTTCCTCTTCCAGGGCTTTCTGCTTCAGGTGAGAGAGCGGATAGTACCGTTGCTTGATAAGATTGGCTTTCTGTCACCCGTATCTGTAGTATGATGCGCCAGAGATGTTCAACCTAAACCCACCTAGTCCGTGTTGATAGTATCAAATTTCTTAATAATGCTGTTAATTACCCGCTTCTGATCGGCGGTTAAATTATTGTAATCCTCAAGACCGCTGTTAAGAGACAGAGACTCTACTGGATTACAGTCGCTAAAGTTGGAAAGATTGATATTCTAAGAGATCAATCTATCCCCTAATTGAAATTGTTGCCAGAAGTCTACTCCAAATATCATTGCAGTAGTGATTTCTGGAACAACATAAAACTTAATAACTCTGACAGCGGAATTATATTCAATCGGCAGAGAGATACAGCCCAGACATGGCAAATGAGAGCCGTCTGCTGTAGTTAAACTAAAGTTGGGCTGATGCTTCCAAGCTTAAACCCTAATTCCAAGAAAGTGTGGTGCGCTCCCTTACCCAGCACTGAGCAAGCTGCACCCGAATCAAGTAAACCTAGAACATTTAAGTTCAGGATCCTAACAACTAAATACGGTCTTATATCACTATCCCGTTTGGTAAACAGGACCCTATCAGAGCATTCTCATCAGACAGAGAGCCTCGCTCCGAACCGAGTGGTGATCTTTTAGTAAGGCCCTGACTTACTCGTTTTTTGACACTTCGGACACTCAGGTGATTAGACTACATTTTGTGCACACCAATTCCTTCGACTGTGTACAGCCGTATGCAGTGTGGCCGCCTTCACCACAGCGGAAGCATCTGCGTTCGCTTGAGGTCGTTGGACCGGCCACGGCAGAGACCTGCTGGGAAGTTTTTTGTACATATATGTACAAGTATTTTGTATATATATATAAAAATTCGAGGTGATCCCAAACTTATCTAACGCTGGTTCCTGGAATGTGTGTAATTCAATATACAATAGTAATACCTTTAAGAACAAATATACTACATATAAAACTACTAATAGAAGAACTTTTAACGCAACGAATAATTGTAGATTTAGGGAATTATTACAGTCAAATAACTTGAATACAATGTATATCAATACATTTATCACAAAATTTACATAAAATTTTCAAGTTAGTTTCAAAATGAAAAAAGTTAAAATACAACCTAAACAGGACTCTGGCTTAAATTGGGTCTCCAAAGGTATTAGGGTATCAAGTAGAATGAAGCGTTTTATCTGTGTTAAAGGTAATTTAGACATCTCCTGGGTTAACTATAAAAACAAATATATCAACATATATAGGAGGGTAATAAGGAACGCAAAAAGATTGGCGGTACAGACGGCCTTGGCAAAATCAGACAATGTTTCTAGGGATGTTTGGCGCATTATCAATAAACATAGAAACATTAAATCACGGGATAAAATACCTCACTCCCTAATTATGGGTGACTCCATCATCTCTGATCCAAGGGATATTGTAAATTTATTTGCTACTGCTTTTGACTATGATTCCAGTATGAATGGTGTTGACTGTGGCCCAGCCCTTAAAATACTCAAACAAAATACTAAAAGAACAGAAAATGATATGATCATTGACTTAGTTACTCCTAAGGAGGTTTTTGATGTTGTCAAGAAAATGAAAACCAAACTTTCGTGCGGCTATGACGGTGTACCCATTAATGTTATCAAGGAAAACATAGACATACTAGCTGAACCTTTGAGTAATTTTTTTAATCATTGTATACGGGGTGGCATTTTTCCAGATCAATTGAAAATTCCCAAAGTTGTTCCTATTTATAAAAAAGGTTCAAAACAGGATCCAAAAATGTATCGGCCGATTTCCCTGTTACCTACTAATACTAAAATATTTGAAATTTTATTGAAAACTAGATTGCTTAGGCATCTCCGTGCTAATAAAATAATAAACCCCAGGCAGTTCGCTTACCTCAAAAACGTGGGAACGGTAGATGCAATCAATACTTTAATCAATGATATAGTCACTAGGCTAAATGAAAGGCAGAGAGTCGCAGGCATTTTTCTTGATTTGAGTTCCGCTTTCGATGCTGTCAGACATGACATTCTTATAGAAAAGTTAGAGCACTATGGAGTAAGGGGCGCAGCTAAACAGTTATTTACTTCCTATCTAAGCAACAGGTATATGTTTGTGGAGATCAGGGCAGAGAGTTACGAACGGTTGGGGACTGTTCACACTAAATGCGAGAAGACTTTCAAATCCAGACTTGTGAAAATTAAAACTGGGGTTCCTCAAGGTTCTACACTTGGTCCCATTCTTTTCATAGTTTATATAAATGATTTGATAAATAGTGTGGTAAATCAGTTACCTGATCACCTGAAACTAACTGTATTCGCTGACGATACTAATGCAATTGTATCGGCAAATAACTTAGTAGATTTACATGAAAACGTAAATATAGCACTCAAATACCTCAATAATTGGTTCAAGTTAAATTACCTAAAAATAAATAGCAGCAAATCGAAGATCATATTATTTAAAACTACGAGCAATACTTCGGACAGGCTGGCATGCGAACTCATGGGTGATAGGCTAGAAACAGTTGATGAAACTAAATTCTTAGGTGTACACGTCGACTGTCTCCTAAACTGGAAGTGTGAAGTAGCAAGTATAGAGGCTAGCATTCATTCAGCCTGTTACGTACTGAGAAGCCTTAGAGATGTTGTACACATGGATCAGCTCAGAAGTGTATATTTCGCGTTAGTTGAATCGAAAATGCGGTACAGCATTGTTTTCTGGGGGGGGCAGTTATGCATATAATGCTCAAAAGGCATTCGTTGCGCAGAAAAGAGCAATTAGAACCATGGTGCGTATAGACCAACAACAGTCCTGTAGGGAACATTTTAGGGAACTAAAGATTTTAACAGTGCCCTGTTTACCTATATATAATGGTTACATTAACTTTCTTTGCAAAAAACATACACACCTTCGAAAACAAAGAAGGCAGTGCATTGCGTGAAAGCACGAGACGGAAAGACATGTCTTCAATAATTGCACCGACTCTAAATGTAGTTAAACACAGCCCATTCTATAATGCAGTAAAACTTTTCAACAGCCTCCCTTTGGAAATAAAGAGCGCTGTGTATAAGAAGGAGTTTGAAACCCTATTAAAGGCTTTTCTTATTGAGAGGTGTTACTATGCGGTTGACGATTTTGTAAAATGACATAGGTACTAATTGAGACGCATGCAAGGACATTTTTCTTTCTTATTTTGTTTTTTTTTGTCTTCAGTATTTTAATTAATTGTAATTTTGACATTTTTTGTGAATTTTTATTTGGACATGCGACTTTGATACATTAGTTATTTTATTATATCCTCTGATTTTTGTATTGTTGTAGCTTTTAAGATTTTCAATACAATGTAACATTGTTCGAGAAATAAATGAATATGAATATGAATGCCTCCGCCCTAGCACGCGCAAGTTCTAGGCGCTTCCCCAATCGCTTCAGATCGATTATCGAGTTTACCTCGTGAAGGGCCAATTCCTTCATATAATCGGGCCTAATATTATGCATCAGAATGTCCAGTTGTTCCTCACTGGGCTTTTTGCACGATAATCTAGAGAACATGGCCTGCATCGTAGAGATGGAGTTGCCTAATGTTTCAGATCGGGCCTGTGTACGCTGCCTAATTTCATTTCGGAGGCGATAATCGTAGTCGGGAAGATCGAAAGTCTCTCTCAGCTCCTCTAACATGCCCTCATACGAGGTAAAGTTATCCTTGTTGGTGCGGAACCAAGATAAGGCCGGACCGTCCAATAGGTCAGAAAAAGCTGTGAAGACCTTATCCTTAGTGGCTTTCCGAGCACACCTAAGCTCTTCCAGTCTCTCAATGAAAACACGTACACACGAAGAGCCGTCATATTTTATGTTAAAAGAGTTTAAGCTTACGGGTCTATCCCTTATTACTAAATTACCACTAATTGTGTCGGAACTGGGCGCGTCACGTCGCCTCGAACGGTCCCCTCCCTCCACAGGCGAGGTGTATAAATATGGTCACGATGAATAGGTTCAGTCTCTTTCTCCAATCCCTCAGAGTCAGAGTCAGTATCTGATACTGCCACTGTACACGTCACAAAAAGTATCCCGAAATGAAACACCACACTCAGAATGGAATCTCAGTAGTTTATTAAACCTCTGACTATTTAAACACATGTACGAAAATCTTAATATCGCGATTCAGACACTAGTTTCAAACGCCATCTATTGAGAAAGTGTAGAACTAAAGTTACAAAACATAATATCAAACAACGTACTTAGACATCCTGCCCACCATGGACAGCCATGTCCATCAACGAGAGAACATACAAAGGTCAATTTGACACATTCGAGAAAAAAAAATACGTTATTAACAATAACATAGGAGTAAGCAATTGTTACTCAAAATAAACATACAAGTTTTATAGGCAACAAAATATAGTACAAACAAGATAAAAGGAAATCACAAATAGTAACTTAACAAAGTTATGAACATGGTTGCAAAAAAAGACTACATTATTATGTGGTTACAGGCAATAGAATTAATTTAGACACAGGTCTTTTGATTTCATTATTATTGCATTTAATGGAAACCACACGTGTAACCTTGTCCAAACCTGGGTGCTTTTTAATAACTAGACCATATAGCCATCTAGCAGGTGGAAGACCATCCTCTTTAACTAGGACTACATCCCCGACATTAGGTTCAAGAGTACGATCAGTCCATTTATACCTATGTTGCAATTGAGTAAGGTATTCCAAAGACCATCTACGCCAAAAATCTTGTACCATTCTCTGAGTGAGATGCCACCGTTTAAGACTACTAATAGTTGTGTTCTCGTAATTGAAATCAGGTACAGTAACCAACGGTTCACCCACTAAAAAATGACCTGGTGTCAATGGACACCCTTCCTCCGGATTATTAGGCAATTGTGATATGGGTCTGGAGTTTAGGCATGCCTCAATTTGGCTGAGCACAGTTATCATTTCTTCAAAGGTTAACGTACTGTTGCCTATCACTCTCTTTAAGTGGTGTTTTGTGGATTTAATACCTGCCTCCCATAACCCTCCAAAATTAGGAGCGTGGGGGGGTATGAAATGCCAATTAGTTCCATTGGTACTAAGAAAGTCCGCTATCTCTGGAGCAATAATCGACTTTTCAGCATCAAATAATATTTTTAATTCCTTAGCACTGCCAACAAATGTAGTGCCGTTGTCACTCCACAAATCTAGCACTCTTCCGCGTCTGGCTACAAATCGTTTGAATGCAGCTAAAAAACTTTGAGCGGTCATGTCATTAACAACTTCAAGGTGGATGGCCCGAGTGGCCATACAAATAAACAGACAGATATACCCCTTTGTGGAATGATGACCGCGGCCCTTGGTAGCTCGGATATTTATTGGACCGGCATAGTCTACACCACTACTCTGGAAAGGTCTTCCAGCTATAACTCTGGATTTAGGTAATTGTCCCATCAGTTGCTGATTTGGTTTCGCTGAATGCCGAATACAGATTACACACTTATGAACATATTGCCTCACGAGCGTCTTTGCATTTATAACCCAATATTTGGACCTCAAATAATTAAGCATTAATTGTGGTCCTCCATGTAAGGTTCGGTCGTGAGCTTCTCCAATCAACAGATTTGTAAAGTGAGATTTGTAAGGAATAAGAATAGGATGCTTCATGTCATCATTAACAGGAGCCTGTTGCAAGCGTCCACCTACTCTCAATATACCCTGTTCGTCAAGGAAGGGACTCAACGAGGTAAGTTTGCTTGCTTTACTAGTTTTTCCTTTACATTTTAGTAAATTTATATCTTCACTAAAGCACTGATACTGGCAGAGTTTCACACAGGTGAGTATAGATTCATTTAGTTCCTTAGTAGTTAGCCAAGTAGTTTTGTGTTCTTCATCTTCTGATTTCCCTCTCTTCCTGACTCTTCTATAGTATGCTATTACTCTTACCAATCTGTTAAATTTCGAGAATTTTGTCAATATACTGTCATCCACTTCTTGAGTTTTAGTTACATGACAATTTATCTTAATTTTCCTTTCTTCCAAACTAGTCTCCTCTATCTTTCCCTTAATATAATTTATCCTTTCTTTTTGTAACCACACAGGACCGTTCTTCCAGAGCTGTAAGCTATTACAGTCCGAAGGTTTTGTTCCTCTTGAAGCGCAATCTGCCGGGTTCTCCTTTGACGAGACGTACGCCCATTGACTTCGATCTACAATATTAAGTATTTCAGATACCCGGTTTGCAACAAATACCTTCCAACGACTGGGGTTACTTGCTAGCCAAGCTAATACAATCTCGGAATCTGTCCAGGCATGTAAATGCTGCTTCGGAACCTTTAAAATTGTAGCTGTTTCTTGCAGTAGTTTGGCCAGCAAAACCCCTCCACATAGCTCCAACCGGGGTATCGATACTTGTTTTATTGGTGCAATTTTTGTCTTCGACGTAATCAAGGTTACATATATTTTTCCATCTGGAGCTATTACACGGGAATATACGACCGCGGAATCTGCCACCTTCGAGGCATCTGAAAAGCCATGCAGTTCCAAAAGATGACTATTGCTACATAAATGAATCCAACGTGGTATTCGAAAGTTGGTGAGCTTACATAGATCACTTCTGTATTCAATCCAGTCCTTGAGTAAGCTGGAAGGCAGTTCTTCATCCTATTCAATTCCTGCCAACCACAGTCTTTGGATGAAGTACTTCGCAGTGGTAATGGCGGGAGCGATCCATCCCAGAGGATCAAACAGACGCGCTATGTCCGATATCACCTTACGCTTGGTTATAGGTGGTTCCAACTCCGGAAGATGAACAGAATACTCAAATTCGTCAGTTTTCTTGTTCCACATTAGACCTAAAATTTTTGAAACTGTATCTGTCTTTATTTCCAAATTACCTTCTGATTCTAATTTTGCATCCTTAATAGATTCTAATAATTGTTCACTACTACTAGACCACTTCTGAAGTTGGAATCCACCACGGTTTAGCATCTCGGTTAGCTGCCGATATATTTCCAACCCTTCTGCCACTGATTCACATCCCGACATGAGATCATCCATGTAGAAATCACTTAGTACCTTGTCTCTTACTAATGGAAATTCTGTTCCTTCATCTCTAGCTAACTGCTGTAGGGATCGAACTGCTAAATATGGAGCCGACGATGTACCAAACGTAACCCGCAAATGACGAAGATGTTGAATTGGCAAATCTGGGCTTTCTCGCCATAGTATTCGAAGATAGTCCACATCATCTTTGGATACCTTGACTTGCCGGTACATTTTAATGATGTCTGCCACTAGACAGATGGGATGGCAACGCCAACGCATAATGATGTGACGCAGGTCAGGTTGCAACGGGGGTCCTACCATTAAGTCACTATTTAAGGACTTGCCGTTTGTATTAACACAGGAAGCATCAAATACTATACGCAATTTAGTCGTACTTTTATCATTACGTACAACAGCGTGATGAGGTAAGTATACTGCGTCCTCCTTGTTGATATCCTGCACTACCTCCATGTGATTAAGTGATAAATATTCATTAATCACAGCTGAATACTGCTTCTTTAAATCGGGATTTTTCAATAGACGCCTTTCAAGCATGAAAAATCGTTTCAAGGCTATATCCCTTGAACCGCCGTATTTACAACTAGGATCGGATGACCTAAATGGTAATTTTACCACGTACCGACCAGATTCATCTCGTTTAGTTGTAGCTGAAAAAAGGGTTTCACATTGAGTTTCTTCTGGAGTTAACAGCTTGCTTCCGAACTCACAAGTAGGTTCCGACTCCAGTTCCCAAAACCTTTTTAGGAGATCAACTTCCTCCTGTTGTGAAGAATACAGGCTAATACAATTATGACTCGTCTCGTTATGGTTGAATTTACCGATATGGCCAGAAAGGATCCAGCCAAGTTTGGTATTTTGCGCAACCGCGTAACCTGGCGGACCTTTGACTAATCCTTCCAATATTATCTGGCCATAAACTTCAGCACCTAAAAGAAGATCTATCTTATTTGGGGTAGCAAATGACGGATCCGCTAGTTCCATAGCCGAGATCGTAGTTAAAACTTGAGTCCTTACCTTCTCCTGTGGTAAAAGAGTTGTTAATCTTTTCAAAACGTAAGCCTTGACAGTAACGACAAAGCTGGGGTCAACTCGTGACTGAACGTGAATAACAACCATTGAATTAGAAGTTAGGGATTGACATTGATCACCACCAATGCCTGTAATTTTACCTCTAGTAGGTATTCTTTCAAGACCTAATAGCTGGACCATGGACTCCGTCACAAACGAAGCCTGAGATCCCTGATCTAACAAAGATCTTAGTACAAAAACGGTCCCGTTACGTGACTGTGCCTTTACCAGGGCAGTGGCTAATAGTACTTGACCTTGATTATTTGAGAAACAACTAACAATATCTGTGGACTCGCTCTGAGGTGGGTTGGTTAATAGGGCTGTAGTAACATCTTTCTCCATCGTCTGTACAGCCGTATTCTCTTCGTTAACTGATTTCGAGATATTTTTGGAATGTAGTAAACTATGATGCTTACGCTTACATAAACGACACCTTGTAGACTGGCGACATGAATATACTGAGTGACTAGCTCCTAAACAATTAAAGCACAAACCATTCGTTTGGACAAAATTACGTCGTGTATCAACGTCTTCTTGACAGAACTTCTTACAATTAGCTATTTTGTGGTTATCCTGACAATACGAACAAGACAATGCTGTGGACACAGAGTGAGCCTTCACAGACGATACATTACGCTGCGATGTTACATTACGTTGATTCTTACTAGTATCTAGGAATTCGAGAGCTCTAAATCTTTGTTCAAGAAAACTTTGAAATTGTTTAAATGTAGGTAACTGATTGGACGTATCACTAATTTTCAATTCCCATTGTTTACGTGACTCATTGTCTAACTTTAAACTTAAAATATATATAAGTATTATGTCCCAATTTACAACACTAATCCCTAAATTAGTTAATGCATACAAACATTCATTAGATGTATCCAATAATTCCTTTAATGCGTGGGCTGATTCTGTTACAATATTCTTTTGGGTCATAAACCGCTTTAATATATTATTTGCCAAATATTTTGTGTTATTATATCTGTCTTCTAACTGTGACCAGCAAGTTAGGTAATTATTACTAGTAATAGGAATGTGCCGTAAAAGACTTTCAGCTTCGCCCGACAAATGAGTTTTCAAATAATGAAGTTTTTGCACATCATCCAATTTGCGGTTGCTATGTATTAAGGATATAAATAAATCTCGAAAACTTATCCACTCAGAATAATTTCCAGAAAACTTTGGTAAAGAAATTTTTGGTAATTTAATATCGCATGACTTCTCCGAAGCTTAAGTAGTAGCACTCTGCAATGTTGATTTTTGTGGTTTTAATTTAGTAAACATTTCTTTAAGTTCTATTTTGTAATCAAAATATACTTCTTCTGTAGACTGATATAGACTAGTAGAATGATACTTAGATGCGGCATATGTGGTTTCTTCTACCTCTTGCAGGATCTTATAATGTGTATCATTAAACAATGTCCACTGCTTTTCTAAATTGTCCAATCTTACTTCTATGTAACTTTGTGTAATTCTCTCCTTTGGAGATTTTTTGAAGTTAGAACGTGCTCGAGTAATAGCCGTACTTGTGTTCAACTGAATTTTGTCGTACGCTTCCATGTTTATTATATAAATAGTTTTACTTCCAATCACTGAGTTTTTATTGCACTAAGTCACTGAAGCACATATAAATTCTTCGAAAATTTTACAAGTCTTTTTCACAAAGTGTACTTCTA
Organism: Eilema sororculum; assembly: GCA_914829495.1. NCBI lineage: Eukaryota > Metazoa > Arthropoda > Insecta > Lepidoptera > Erebidae > Eilema > Eilema sororculum. The sequence goes on from OU618536.1 coordinate 23,622,163, forward strand.
ACCAAAATCGGGCATAGGTTCCCCGTCTCTTCACTTTTTTAGAAATTATTCTAAGTCCATGCACTAAACTTCAAATTTATCTAAGTCCAAACTGATACTAAATTTTCTAAGTCAAAACTAACACTTTAACTTTTGTATTTTAATTTAATAGTTTATCTAAAGTCAATAACTCCACTGATATAATAATTAAAAGTACTCACAGTTTATCTTCAATCACTTCATACACTGTCCACTCACGTGATACGTAGCTCGCCCAAGGGGTAGGAGGGGGTCAACTGTCCCTTTCCCCTCACACTGCGGATACTGCTTACTTCAACTTCACTGTGGCGCAGCTGATGCACAGTACAGCCCAATATACGCGTGCCGGCACTTGCGCTGCTCCACTCTTCGCCCCTGTTGCGCCGCTGCAATAGCTCCACGGAGGACAATGCACTCCCAGTCCTTTATCGGCTCACGAAGGACCAAATGTACACGTCACAAAAAGTATCCCGAAATGAAACACCACACTCAGAATGGAATCTCAGTAGTTTATTAAACCTCTGACTATTTAAACACATGTACGAAAATCTTAATAGCGCGATTCAGACACTAGTTTCAAACGCCATCTATTGAGAAAGTGTAGAACTAAAGTTACAAAACATAATATCAAACAACGTACTTAGACAGCCACAGAGTCTAAAATATTAGACTTTTGTAGCTACCTCACAAATTGTGACCTAGAGGAAGCTTACATAGTGACTTATTTGTTAATATTAGTTGGTTGCACCAGATTTTTAAATGATAGAAAGAAATAGGTACTTGTTTCGAGGTTGAGTGAATAGAACTTTACTTTGTCGAATACGAAGGACTAAAAGGTAATGGAGTGGGTTTGAACGCACTGACCTGTTCTTCACGAACAGGGAAACCTTTTTTCTCCCCTTCCCCTTGCGCTCCTTGGCTGCAGACCTCGTCTGCATCCCAAGCAGCGCCCGCCTGTCTTATTCGGTGGTGACGTCAGATTCCTGCCGCCGCCGATGAGGACGAATCGTCCTGGAGTAGCGCGACTTTCGCGCTACTTCTTGAGTTGGGGCGGGATTTAGAGCTCGGCGCCGGGCTCAGGCAATGGTTGTCCTCCCCAGAGTACATGGGACTGCCGTCGCCGACTGGCGACGGGAGGGATTGTGGCTGGGACCCTTCTGGGTAGATATATTCTTATCCTTATTCATTGGCTTCGGCCTTACCTGGCACATTCGAATTAACCAGTAAAGGAGATAGAATTTTCCTGACTAAGAAAGAAAGAAAGTAAATGAAAACTCATTTATTGAGAATCATTACACAAAAATACACAAAGAAACTATTCAAGACAGAGAAAGAAAAAGACTAAAAGGACTAAGTGACGTGTGATCACAAGAAGTCTGACAAGTAATCTAAATGTCAGTGTCACTCAGGCTGTCAGCCATACACGATGTGACATGCATACGTTAAAGATACGTGGCAAATAATTGCACATGATTTTTCTTTCTCTGCCTTACTTATACCATTATAACAAAGTAATTAAACTAAGTCATGCACAGTATTCCCAAAGGATGGACACTCAGCATACGCTACGATGGGTGTCAGCCACCACAGCACTGATTTTCAGTGCCACCCTTACATTATGTATACGTCGTCATGCAGTGTTGCAACTTAAAATTAAAGGAAGAACATAATAATCAGCAAGATGAGGTACCGCACATCTAAAAGGTATATAGTTTCGTAAAATAAATAAATAAAAAATAAATAAATAAACTACCGCTAAAACAACCCTCCTTTAAACACAGGTCACCCAGCCATGGTTGCACATTATTTTATCAATGAAGATGATACGAACAGATTTCCACGCACCGAGGGGTGCCAAGGATGAGAGTAGCAACTGTGGAATGACATAGCCCAGGGGCCATAACATCAAGGTAAGCAAGATGTGTGTAAGCATTGTCATACAATGTTTTTAAGGCTCAGCACATATTTTTTTGGCATAAAAGCATTAGCGCTTTGTATTTTACCTTAAAGCTGTATTTGGATTTTAGGTCCCTGATAGGCGGAAGCAAATCATTCCAAATTCGTATCGCTGCATACTTTCAGGAACGCTGGAATTCTGTGGTTCTGTGCCTTGGTACAGATATTGTACTGGTTGCAGACCTGACGGATTAAGGATTGTGTGTCTTTTTCAAACATATTTTCTCATAGAGGTAGGGTTGTACCTATGGTATTCGTAGTAGGCAATGATATTTTATACAAGATATGTTACGTTCATAGTAACTGACTCCTGAAATCTGATCCAGCAGTCTGTCAGTGCACAATAGTTGACAATTAGCGTTAAAGTCGTACGAAAGATGGGATAAGCACGTGAGTAAAAAAGATAGCTATAATTCGGAATGATTTGGACTGCAAGCGTCTCGTTCGTTCTAGGATGGCTTTTTAGCATAGATTATGATTTTATTGAACAGAAGGGGTATTTCTTTGGTAGGCAAGAAATGAAATTCGAGGAAAAAATAATACGTCATTATTTACTTCGGAAAATGATAACAATTAAAAAAGATAATAAAGGAACCTCTCGAAAATAAAACCATAGTGACGCAATGACGTTATAATAAAAAATTAAACGCCACCAAATGAATTTAATTTATTTCTTTTCTGCCTCTTAGAAAGTTTTTTTATATCGGGATTATTTTTATGAGCAGAATGAAGCCGAACAGTGGTATATTTGTCAATTATTTATATTCTTCCTCAGCAATGTTCGACTTTATTTCGAAGTATATCTCTCAGTGGCTTCAAAGTGATTGCTACAAATTCTGCTGCTTTTTGAAGGTATCAAGTCAAACTCATTTCGTTGTTCCCTAACAATTGCAATCCACTCTTGAAATCGAACTTCATTAGTGGAAACCTTGAAAAAAAAGTTAGGTTCTTACAATTATTTAAAGGATAACAAATAAATAAAACAAAAATTTTGTCACTGAATTTAAAATAACAAATAAAACTGAACAGTCAATTATTACTTTAGTAGGCAGTAAAGTGAAAATTACCCTATGTCGCATCTGTACTGATAATCTATGCAAGCAGTGTTGTTGTGTCCTTGTCGTACTCATATCAAAAAGTATTTCTGTCTTTTTTCTCTGCCGCCATTATTTTAAAAATATTATTAAACCAATTTTCGATCAAAAATCGGTTATATTGTATGTACTTACATGTGATAGGAGATCCCTCGTGTTTTATTAATTTAATGTCGTAATTTGTACACTTTTTAAAAACACACGATGGCATTTTTGTTGTAATTTTATTATGCGCTTACATACGTGACAACTCGGCGTTTGCCAGACATAATACTAAATGCGATACGTCCTAATTGGGACGTTTTCGCGTCTTCACCAGGCGCACTTTAATAACATATCTGCCTCTTTTTTATATGTAATATCATTGGTAGTAGGTGAATTTTGATAAGCTGACTACACACTCTCCCGGTAGGTCCAGAAAGGCTTTGTTCAAAGTACATGGATTATCGAAGTAAGCCGGCAGACAAGAGTCCCGATGTGTATGGAGTACCTGGGATTTCAAATTTGTCTACATGATTTTGGGGTTGTCAATGTGTTCGCTTATGTTTTTAGAGAAGTAAGTAGACTTTTCGCTACGCAGTGCCACAACAGCTTGATGCTTAAGCTTCAAGTAATATTGTTTTTTTCACTCCTGTTTAGTACTCTGATAAGCGAGCCTCGACCTGTCATCGCATGTTTAAATTACGGTACGATAAGACATAACCGAATTTTTTTTTATTTAATTAAGGCTCAATTAATATTATTTTACAATACAATTTTTTTGTGAAGTTTCGGACTGTACAGTCAGTCCGAAACTTCACAAAAAAATTGTAGTTTCTCTTCAACAAAAGACTCGTATTATGTCATTATGCGTATTGGTGATTTTGCGAATAAAATATTTGTTATTCCGCGTATTAGTCGTTATGCGTATTAGTCGAAATGCGTATCAGTCAATACGCGTAATATAAATAAAAGTTATTGGTCAATATGCGTGGGGAGCCTTTTGAGATTGGCGACCAAAGGAGGCGGAGATAACTTTTTTATAAAACTTTTAAATTTGGAGCCATAACATTGAATTTTGAAAGTACGGAAAGATAGAATCACCTGGTTGACATCCTACCGTTGAATTTAAAATATCTTCCTTTTTTGAAGGATACCTATAGCATTGCCTCTGTGGCGCGACTGCCACGCAGCAGGCGCACGTTTGATCCCCGCTTAGTACAAATATTTGTATGCATGAATATGTATATTTGCATTGGTTTGGGTGTTTATATTATGTATGTATTTACAAAAAAAGTATTAAAGTATATTTATCCGCATGTCAGATTGCATAACACAAGGTAGTTAAGCTTACCATGGGTCTAGATAGCGTTGTGTGGAATGGTGTGAAATATTTATAAAAAAAACTTCCAAATTTTGGGGGTTTCCAATTTGGCTTGTGTCAACAAAGTTAAAGGAATTAACAGAGTTAAAGGCATTCCTCAAGTCAACTTTGAGGATAACTGCCCCTTCACTGCAGCCAAGGAAGGTGGAAAGGATATGTACAGCACAATTGAAGCCGAAGCAGAGTTGCAGGGGCTGGAATTTGTTGGTGAGAGTGTTTTTGTAAGCTCTACAACAGAACTTGGCTGCTATACGCCTGTATGTGCAACCTACGGCAATGGGACGAATGCTACCACCTTTTTTACGCAAGGCGCAAAAATTATATTAGCTCCGTATAGTAAAACAATGATGCCTTCGGCCACATTGCCGGCCAACATAAGATTTATTCAATTCTATTAATTTTTGGTGTGGCGAGTTGTGCCGATATTGTCGGAAGATTCAGTCAATGACAGACATGCGAAGTAGTTGCGTGTTTATATATTAATTATTGCATATCGGTGGGCAAGATGACTTTAAGGTTATGTTTGTTTTGGTTGACTCCATACATAGACTTACATTACAATACAATGTCTACGAGCCCATAGCTTTTTTTGACGTTTTGTTTTGACGTGTGCATAACGCATATATAACAAACATTCAGCCTCGAAAATTACGCAAATTGTTAAATAATACCTCGGCCACAATGCTACAACGTGTCAAACGTCAAATCAGAAATAAATTACGTATCCGTATCACTTAGCGAAAAAAGAATCATTTTTGTAACTTATTTTACTTATTTGCTATAGCTTTTTTATTTTTATGGATGTTTCTCAATGAATTTACACGAAATCCAACCACCAGAAACGAAATTAACCATCGCGTCCCATGATATACAATAATGTTTACGGGAATTAACGCGATCACGGTATAGGTACCTACACAACTTTGATTTGCCTGACATTTCGACCAGATTACACCGGCCGTGGTCACAAGCTGAGTCAGCCTCGCTTTAATTACCGTTAACATTATTGTATAAAACAGATATTATATGCCAGTCATGCATGATAATTAAAAGTAATAATTTATCAAAATTTTCTCGTTTAAGTTTAACTAAAGTATTCGGAAATTATTAAACTAAAAACACCATTATATAACTCTTCACTAGGTGATCAACACACTTAAACCAAATTAACTAATTGAATTGAGCATTCAGTCTCTTTTCTTATACCACTTAACAAACAGCAAACAACAATTGGTCGACAAGCCACAACCCCCATCTTTGCACCGAGCCGAAGGGGTCAAGCCAGTATACAAGTGCTTCGGCAAAAAGGCGTCAGCACTACTCTATGTAGGGTCGAATCCGTGCTTTATAAAGCAGGAGTCGTTGCCAGGCAGTGATGTACTGCTACGCCCTGTTGAGCACTCCAATTTTCTTTGTTTTCAGCTTGACCTTGCCTTCCAAATCACAGCAGTATAGGACGTGTCGCTGACGATATCGATACCAAGGATCCCGATACCTGAGGTAAGTAATGGAAATTGGTGTGCCCAGGAATTGCGGCGCTACTATAAATGGGGATTTCTTAGTGGTGAAAACACGTGTGTCTTAGTGGTGCTGATGGTTCAGCCTCCTGAGTGGTGATTTGTCATCCCCAGTATCAGAAAACCGGGCCTCCTTGATCATCACGCCAAAATTTCAGGCCCGCACGAGGTGGTGGTGTCAACTTCAGCCTTTGGTCTTCCCACTGACAGCACAAACCTTTCCAGTAAGCTCTGAACTCTCTCTCTCTTTGCGCTAAATCACAGTTCTAAATTACTTCTCGTTTAAATGTTACAGTAAACGTTACGACTAGTCAAACATATGCAACGTTATCTGTGAGTCCACTCATATATTTAGGCTTACAGTAAGAGAAAAAGAGACTATGCCGAACTATTATTTACTGTTTACGATTATGAATGTTTCGATTGTTCATTTACTAACTTCTGCTCCGTAAATAATTTTAATTGTGGGATAGTGGAACATTCGATGAAAAATACTTTTTGCAGTGAATATATATGGTTTACACGACCGAAATTATGCTATTTAAATGTTTAAGATATACATTACAAATACAAATGGTCATTACGTCTTACAATAACTTAAAAAAAAAAATCTTATAATATTTTTTTTTTGTCATGACGAGCAATTTTTTTTGGGTCGCATAAACACTTTTTTACGAATTTGAGCATTTTAAACATACAGATCGATAGAGAAAAAATCCTGAACAAAATAATAATTATTAATTAACTCATTTTGGCCAAATTAGTTTATACGCCAATTGAAACCCAGAGGTGATCGATATGTATTGTAAAGTGCAGTAGATTACAGTTCTAATTATAAATTTTTTTTTAATCCATTCTGGGCCTAAATACTAGTAGATATTTAAATAAGACGAAAGTAAGACTTTGAAAAATACATCTTGATTGATTTGTTTTTTCCTGAACCGAGTATCAATAGTCTGTGGAAAATATGAAATAATCGTTATGCATAGCTGTATTCTTAGTCTATGTGCACAGCACTGTGATATCTGTCAATGATTCTCATTAACTTCAGACATAGACTTTGAATACACTACGTTAAAAGCATTTCGATCGCTATACAATATAGAACATCATGTGCGTCACCCCTAGAGTAGCGAAATACATCTAAAGAAACTTTTTAGATTGTGATGAGTGTAGAACGAAAATTAAAGAATTACACTGCAAGCGATCGATGTCACAATTATTTTATGAATTCGCAGACGTGAATGCTTCCTTAGTTGAAATTTTTAAGCAGTTTAAACTATGCTATACGTATTTTGTATTTAAATATCGCAAAATAGAATTAAAGACTGTAAAGGTCCGAGGTCGACACGATATTGTGTATGCATATAATTTTAAGTAAATTCAAGTGACTGAATTGAATATAAAACAGAATTACAATTATTGATAAATAGCACACCTTTTTCAAATCAGGATGTATTAGGTAGCCGATCGTTAGCTTGAAATCATTGCAACATGGATCCAGCCGTAGCTTTTGAATTGAACATGCTGTCCTATCAGACACCTATGAACAATGTGATAGACCGCGGGGACTCTCCGGTTCAGCTATTGTATCGTGACACCACAGTTTTTGTGACTGGCGGCGCCGGATTCATCGGGAAACAACTCATTGAAAAGCTTTTCAGGTATAAAATAGAATATACTAAATTGTATACTTTTTTTAATAATAACATACAATAAATCGCCCTTCCCGGCGAATAAAATGGTAATCGCAAATTCCAAATTTTACAGGAGAAGCAAATAACTGTTTTTTGCTTATATCTCAGTGCAGGTAGATTGTATGGCAATAATTTATATGTCAAAAGAAAGCTAATTTTTGTGCAGACTAGTTTCTATGTTAATTTTATTTCATTAGGCTATTGGAATAAAGTAATTTAAGAAAAACATTTTACCGAAAATGTAGATAAAAATTATAGTACACAATGTATCATTACCATATTATTCGCGTGTTATTCCCATTGCTGCCGTGGTCAGTAATAATACATTACAGTATTGTTCATGTAAATATGGAGCTAAAAATGTTTACGGTAAATGAACATTACCATATTATTCGGGGAAATGCATGTGATAGTGTCTACGGTAATATTACTTTGCAAAACTATTCATCAATATATTGTGTCAACTGATTATTTGTAATATTATATTGCAAATATAATATTTGATCAAACAATACAGTAATAATTAGTTAAATTACATAATATTGCGGGAATGAAGAGCTACCACAGTCAGGTTGCAGTATATATATTACTACTCAATGATTTAATAAAGCAATGTCTTACAAACTAAATAACAGGCTTATATACTGATTTATCCACCATTGGTGGAGTGGGAGCGATGCTTGTGGTCACGTCCTATCTTCTCACTGACTTGAAGAAGGCATGGGGAGCTGTGAGAAAACTCACAGATGACCCACCAGCCGCTGCCAACCCTGGTCGAGTGACGTCAAACCAAGCGGCCCACCAACTCCGCCTAAACGGGAAGACACAACACCTAAGACCCATTAAGTTCGACAGTCATCTCACCAACCAACCAAATTGGCCAGCCCTTTTCACTGCAGGAAATCATAGACACCATAAAATACTAAAAACGAGTAAGGCAGCAGGCGTAGACGATATCACTGTCGACCAAATAAAACATTTTGGACCCAGAGTAGTGTCCTGGCTTCTTGATCTCTTTAACAACTGCCTAAAATCCTCCAGAATTCCAAAACTGTGGCGAAGAACATAATTAAAAGCGCTCCTCAAGCCTGCCAAGAGCCCCAACGACCCTAAAAACTACCGCCCCATTTCTCTACTCTGCCACACCTTCAAGATATTCAAAAGAATGTTGCTGAACCGTCTAACACCAATACTGGAGGCTAATCTCATTGCCGAACAGGCAGGATTTAGACCCGATAAATCGTGCACCAACCAATAACCCTGAACACAAAACACTATCTATACGCGGACGACCTGGCGCTTACTGGTCAAACAAAAAATTTCGAAGAGGCTGAATTAAGACTGGGTGCAGCTTTGGAAAGCCCAGACCAGTACCGCAAAGAGAATGTACTAATAACCATATAATGGACTAATAAACTAAAAATGGGAGGTAAACCAACTCCTTAACATCTCGTGGCGAGGGGTCGAGATTGCTCGATCTCTGCCCAAAGCCACGTTACCTCGGCGTTACTCTCAACCGAGCTCTCGCCTATAAAACCCACTGCCGAAACACCAAACAAAAAGTGGCGAGCACGCAAAATTTGATGCAAAGGTTAACATCCACGTCTTGGACATGTTGTCAGGACAACCGGCCTCGCTCTCTCTTTCTCAGCGGGTGAGTTCGCGTATCCAGTATGGCACCGCTCTGCGCATGCTAAGGAGGTTGATACTGCCCTAAACGACACATGCCGCATTATAACGGGCTGCCTTAAGCCTACTCCCCTGAACAGACTGTATCCACTAGCTGGTACCACTCCACCAAGCTTACGACGGCACGTTGCTTGCGAGGTTGAGAAGAGAAGTAGACTGTAAATATAGCTGCGTATGGCTTTTTTGCTGACTGCTTCTTAACGAGAGAGATGTCTTCTTCTTTCGTTAACCGTGTGTGCAGTTGCTATATGTGCCGACACGCTGCTGTGGTCGTAGGATCCAGGCTACGCGGTCGCTGCAATTAGTGGTACCCCTGTTGTGGCCGTGTATGCTGGCTGGTCACTTTGGTCTCGATGGCTTTTTGAAGATTCAGCAGTCTTATCTCTCTTTGGAGCGCGCCAATGCCAGTTGTGGGCAGTTCCATTTCGCCGGAACTGGGTGCCGCTAATTTGCGGAGTACTTTTCTTCAGTAGTCATCGTAATTTCAAGACTAACCGCTGGTCCCTTAGATGCGGGCCGCGTGCGGTGCTTTCTTGACGTTAACATTGTTCACGATTGCTATGACGGCGTGTGCTGCGTCGACATTTTCTGCTATTGCGCTAAGTTGCATATAGTTCCGTCTGCATTTTTGCTAACTTGCCATTATGTAGGTTGTTGCGTTGCGTCATCGTTTGACTTTTTTTTATTTCCGTAGTTTCGAAAATGTGAGATTATTGTAATTATGTTCTTTCTTCGAAGAGACTCGGCCACTGATGACATGAATACATGCTATCGCCTTCGTTTTGGCTATGTCTAGTATCGAAGAACCTATGTATTATAGTTTGCATATCATGGGCTTTTATTGCATGGAGGTATAAAGCAAAAATATACCGATTTTTACTTTGCCCTGAACACCCATCTGAATAGAAAGACCAATTCCTGATACTTCAATTTTTTTCTACCTTATATAGTATTCCTTTTTTTACTATACCTTTCATAAATAAGGAAACAAAATATGTGAGCGCTTTTGCTTTGCTAATACTACCGAAAATAGTAGTGTGTTATTGCATTACGTTCCAACATAATTGCAATCTTTCAATGTAAAACCCGTTACTTTTAGAATTTTATCTATATAATACGGTAAGAAACATTACCGTTTTTATTAAAATCTGTAATTTATTGTAAAAACGCATTACCGAAACTAACGGAAAAAAATAACTTTGCATTATCGTTTACGGTTTTATTCGTGTTCAAATTGTATTTCTAATTTAACTGAACAAAAGTGTTATGTTCATTATGGACCTATGGGAATTATTGTATTTTCAAAATTATCCACTGAAAAATTACAAAAAAAAATTACAATGTGTATTCGATGCTCTAAGAACCGAAAATGCAATAAAACCTAAACTGTGGTAATAGCACAATACCATATTATTCGCCGGGGAGGGCGAGATAATCACAAACAATAATAATTACAATTAACCTCTTAAAAGAGTGGATGGTTATGAACGAGAATAAAATGATAGGCTAGCCAAATGATAACATACATTTATCATATATTAAGTTTTATGTTTTTTTTACAAGAATATAATTCTATTACTATTTTTCTTAGTAACAAGTGAGGATACGTTTTTTTATATTATCCTTTTGTTCTCGTTATTTTAGCCTCTCTTAAATCTTCGAATACTATTATAATTTTTTGTAACTCTGTAAATAACTGTTAATAAATTGCAAAAAAAAGATGTCAAAAATTACATAACATTAACATCAAGATAATGGTACATACTTATCTTCATTTTTATTACCAGTCAATCAATCAATTTCATCCGATCCTCCGCCTTCCGCATCCAGTCTATCCCAGCCACCTTTTTCAGATAGTCACTCCATCTGGCTAGAAAATGCGTTAGCCTTCTCTCGGTCTCCAATCTAGGACTCGTCTGCTCCAACGGCCATCGGTCCTTAGACAGATTAGATGTGGCCAGCCCATTGCCACTTGAGCTTGCTTATTCTGCGAGCTATGCCGGTAACTTCGGTTCTGTGTCGAATGACTTCATTTCGAATTATATCCTTCAAAGAAACTTCAAGCATCGCTCGCTCCATAGCCCGCTGCGCGACTTTTAAGTTATGTATTCTTTTAAGTTATGTCTTTTCTACAATCTGCCGAACAGGGGCTCGATTCACTATCGCCACGTATCACGTATTTGTGAGTTTGTGAGTTTCGTTTCGATAACCTGGTATTCTGTACGATCTTGCAAAGCATAAGTTTACAAATACTTAGGTTTTTATCATTTTGACAACTGACGTCACCCATACAAATGGCTCAAACGTCATAATATACTAACAACACGTATCGCATACTTGTGATTATGGAAATCGATAACTTAATAACCTGGTATTCAGTAACATCTGTCAATGTCAAAATTATGGTTTAGGCGTTAAATCATGGTTCTGAACTCGATGACAATATTCTGCTCGATTTGTATACGTAGATACGTTCACAAAAATTATAAAAGTTTAAATGTTTTTTATCATAGGAAAATCATTCGGTAAGTATTTATTTACATTTGAATTACAATGATTGCTAAAATTTGTCGTTGAATAAATCCATACTAATATTATAAATTAATGCGAAAGTAACTCTGTCTGTCTGTCTGTCCGTATGTTAGCTTTCACGCCTAAACCACTGAACCGATTTTGATGAAATTTGGTATGAGGTTAGATTAAACCTTGAGAAAGGACATAGGCTATGTTTGGTCGCGATAACCGACATCCACGCGGGCGGAGCCGCGAGCAAAAGCTAGTTCACGATAAATATTATACGATAATCTTCATTGCGCTATCCAGACCTAAAGAAAACAGGGATTAACTAACTTGCGTTTCGTGATTTAGAATGCGGATAAACATAGTATAGTTTTTCTCATAAATCAATCCCACCTTTTTGTTGCCTGCGAAAACCTCGGATATCTCCCCCGGCGGAGCCGGAAGGGGTTATGTGGGACTCGAACCGACTAAAACCGCACGCCGACTGAGGGTCGTGGTGCTAGGCCGGAGGTGAGGTGGTCATCGACATATCCCTCGCACCACGGCTGACCCAGGTCCCCGACTCGCCCCCGGAATGGGGAGGCACGCCTTATAGCGCGCCGCCGCCGCCGCCGTAAATCAATACCACCATGTATGTACAGTGAGCATGCAAGGTGCACAAAATGGTCATAATATCAAGGTATAGCTCGGGCCATATATCTTGGACCTTTTTTTTATATAAAGGACACGTCAATTTTACTTCACCTCGCCTGATGGTAAGCTAAAAGCAAAGTCTCAGAAAGGGGGTCACCATCGTAAACATGTACCATGTTAACAGTGGTGGCACTCAGCTTGACGGCCTTGTCAGATGCCTTTTCACGCCCCGCTTAAAGGCCCCGGGACTGTAGGATCCTGAGAAGGAAAGGAGAGGGTGGGACTGATTAGAAGAGCTCATCAGAATATTCACCGTGGTGGAGACGGTAGAATACTGCCAAAGACGCAACATCTCTACGCATCTGCAAAAGCTCGAGGAAGTTCGTGACCTCAGGATTCCCAATGATGCGGACCGCACGTTGCAGCGACCTGTCGAGAGCATCTAGTAAGTACTTTGCATAGCCATCCCAGAGATGCAAGCAGTATTCCACGTAGGAACGAATTTGAGGCTTGTATGAAGACGCCGCTGCTGCAAGCTCCGAGGTTACGCTAGGCTGTTTTGATGCCTTTTTTCCGCTATTTCACACTGCTTGGCCGCGGGATGTGCGTGATAACTCCCGTGTAAGGTGCTGTCGTTTGCATAGCAATTAATGCTACCGTTAGAAAGCATGTCATTGATATGCAGAAGAAAGAGAGTGGGCGATAAGACGGAACCCTGCGGCGCGCCAGCATTCACCTGCAAGAACTCCAAAGCTCGTCCATCACAAAAGACGCGAATACGGTGCTCCTGCAGGACGCTTGCAACCCAGTTGCACGATCTGGGAGGCTGGCCAAAGGTTGGTAGCTTGGAAAGCAGCGATGTGTGCCATACCCTATCGAACCCTAAGCTGTGGCGATGTCAATACTAATTGCCAGTGACTCAAATCGTGAGATATAAAAGGCCCTGGGGCGTGCGGATTATTTTGTAATAATAATATATACTTGTCTTAGTGAACTGAAGCTCGTCTACCGCAGCAGCTCCCCGTGCTATCGTCCAAATTCATCCAAGAAACGTGTACTGCGTGTATAGAGCACATTTTAGGTCCCAGTCTCAAGCAATAATGAGATCATTTTGAGAACTTCGCTACTCAATGTCGACCTGTGCGCATCGCACTGGCATCCCTGGGCCGCTTTTCTGCTATGGTGACAGGCGGCTACCATTGTCACACACCAAGTCTACGGTCCTGCAGGACAGAGGTCATTGAGCTACCTCCTATGTTACGCCGTGCGCCGTCTGAGTCCTCGATCGCATCACAGTGATAGCACTAAGTCGGCTCCTTCTGTACCAGAACCAAGTGATCCCCCAAACGTTGTTATGCGGAGATCACCGGTGTCATCAGTACGTCAAACATAATCTTTTCACATGGAGTGCTCGCATGATAAGTCTGCGCGTGAATGTTTATAGTGAAATGAGAACAATTTTCAAATTTTAAGGACAGGTGTTTTTTGGGTATATTAATAGTTTTTTTAAAAATATTTAAAGTAAAAGTTTTCTATTCCCGTCTTTTTTCATTAAAAGTATCAAGTAAAGAACTTTTCAATTTTTTTTTCAAGAACGAAATTTGAGCTTCGCCATTCGATATTTTAAATTGATGACTATTATACTCACACGAAGACAAGGCTGAATAGCAAAGCGACCTCTTTGGTCTTTAAAAATATAATAGAGATCTGGTTCTTAGCATTCCATGGATTCACCGTGCGGTCGCCGGGTCCATGGCATGGTACAGAGAGGAACACTGTGACGGCGCCTGGGACTTGCGACCCAGGTGTAGGTTTAGGGTGGCCACCTTGTGATGCATCAGCGCTCACCTCCACCGTCAGTCGTGTTCCCCCCTCTACCTATCCAAATTTGGTAAGATCCTATCAACGCCGTTTTAGATATTCGATTGAGTAAAGAGCTTACTGAAGCTCTTGGCAATCCGAGGTCTTTAAATAAGTTATACAGGGATTTAGCTGGAATTCCCTTTGCTCCTACTTCCACGGCGTAGAGTTTAACCACATTGCCATTATTGGTTAACTCGTTTAAACTTAACCATATTTAAAAAACCCTACTTATGCTGAAAATATCGAAACAACTTTGATAGCAGGTCATACCCATTTGCAAACCATAAACTGGAAACCTAGAGGACATTTTCATGCCCCTACTGCGTACGCCGCAGCAGACGATGGCTACCAGGGCCATTAGGTACTGCCCGATAACCTTCGTCGTGGCGAGTCTTCTGGCCGGATCGCCACCGTGGATCCTACAATCTAGGGCCCTTTCAGTGCTATATCGGTTCCGAAAGGAGGCGCGGATGCGGGGATACGATCTCGAGCCTGAATATATTCGGGCCGAGAAATCCCGGCCTCACATGGATATGGTGGCGGAGTGGGAGCGACAACTTAAGTAATCACGTGCAGGGCACGCTGTCGTAGCGGCCATACCAATCATGGGGGGAGAGACTAGAGAGGCCACATGGCAGCCCCTCGTATCGACTGACGCAAATTATCACTGGGCACAGGTGCTTCGGGTGGGATCTGCGTCTGATCGTTGAGGAGCCATCGTGCGGGCGCTATCACTGCGACACAAGCGAGGACTCAGGGCTGCACACGCTCCCCGAGTATCCGGCGTGGGAGACGCCGAGACGGGAGCTGATGGCGACCTTGGGAGTGAGAGTTTTCACGCTCGCCACCTTACTCGCGGCGATGTTCCGCTGCACGGATGCATGAAAGGCCCGCGCCTCCTGGAAGCAAGTAATGCTCGAGAAGAGGACGGCCGAGATAGACTCGCAAACCGCGCTACCCGCGGGCGCAGGCAACATGGACGTCGGATGCACAAAATCGACCTCCGAGGCCCGCGCTTATGGGGGCATAAGCGCGGGCCTGGGGTGACATGTGGAGCTGCTTGTCACAAATGAGGCTCATCAAAAATGAGGGCTGTACATTGTACTAATACTAGTTTTACAATTATGGTCTTAATAGCTAAGTCATGTAAGTAAGTACTATAATAATGTCTACATTAGAAGTAGCATATTACAAATGTGCCATAGAATAGTTTTTATTGGTAAAATAGAATTTAAATTAATAATCTTACTTTGTTTACATTTTGCGACCTACCTGATCTAGGTTTTTATAAAGAAGTTCTTGAGAAAACCCTGGGTCAGCCGAGGTGCAAGGGCTATCGATGACAACTTCACCTTCGGCCTAGCACAGTGACCCACAGACGGCGTGTGATTTTAGTCAGTTTGAATCCGACATAACCTCCCCCTCCGGCTCTGGCGAGTTTTCGTGGGGATCTCCGCACAAAAAAAAAGAAGAAAAAAAGACATTAAAATGTGCTCTGTAAGTGCCTGAACTGAATAAAGGAAATTCATTCTTTGGTTCTTCTTTTTTTTATTATGTTCCAGGACGGCCTAACCCGCACCATCTGCGTAACTGTCGAACGATATACCCAGCGAGCGCTATGCCGCACAGACCAGACATACAATACTCTTTGATAATATTGTAGGTACAGTTAAAAACTTGGTTAAAAATAATTTAGATTTTAAATTTAGACCCACGTTCCGCCAGATGTGCACCGAACCCAAGGAGTATTTTATTGAGAAGGAAAAATAGATTCATTGTTTCATTTTGTTTAAAACCTTTGGACCTCCATTCATATATTGAAATTATACCGCTTTGTATTAGAACTAAATTTTCAAGATTATTCAGTTGAAATATTACAGGGATACCAGATCAATCGTAGCCATAGAGTATATTGAATAAATAAAGAGAATCGTAGCAGCGCCACCCTCGAGTTTCTTGACTCAATTACATCTAATATATAAAATTCTCGTGTCACAGTTTTCGTTGCCATACTCCTCCGAAACGGCTTGACCGAATTTGATGAAATTTTGTGAGCATATTGAGTAGGTCTGAGAATCGGCCAACATCTATTTTTCATCCCCCTAAATGGTGCATCGGGAACGGGATCTGACGCCACGAGGGTAGGAAAAAATTGGCGGTACGAAGTTCGTCGGGACAGCTAGTATTACATATATATATAATATATATATTGTAGAAAAAGCCGAACAAATAGTACAACCAAAATTTGTTTCGAGGATTACTAATATGTACAACAATAGGAATATTTATTAAAAGTTTTTAATGAATGTTTAGAACGTTGGTTATTATCATAGGTACCATAGACCACAAAACAACCTAGTTTTTTTAGGTTTTTTAAGGTTTTCTTATTTCTTCTTGGATATTATCACTATTCGATCAGTTAGTATTATAATGTTGCCATTTTAGCAGCCTGCTGTGTATAGCTGTATAACTTATTTCTTAGGTCAAAAAAAAATACAAATGACTTATGCATTACAATAATTGTATTTTATTAAACTGTAGATTTTTTTGAAACATATATATAATAATAATAGTTAAGTATAAGTACTAATATTATGACCGCGCGATTAAGAGGCATAATTCTATTCCCGAATAGTGTAATTATTCATAAAAGTGAATCGTTGACACGAAAAGAAGAAGAAGACTAATATTAATTAAATTATAGTTCATAACAATTCCATACATAAGAGTTTATGTATGAGATTGAAAAAAATAATAATAAGAATTTTAGAAATAACTTGAATTTATTGAAAAAAAATTGGCAATTCAAGTTATATTTTTAGTCTGGCATTATTTTCATAAATATGTCATATATGTCATATAACATAATATGTCACGTATATTTACTTGGTATTCTTTACCGGAAACTCACATAGGTTACTCACCGAAATTGCACGTTGCGTATATTTACGTCAGTAAAATCATAAGTAAATTTACGCAACTAAGTACGTAAATTAGTGAATCGAGCCCCTGTATGGATGTGGTCCACGGTACTATAGCCTTTTCGAAACCCGGCTTCTCCGGTGGCTGGAACTCGTCGAGTTTACCCGTGAGGCGATTCGTGATGACTCTCGAGAACAGATTGTAGACATGGCTCAGGAGTGAGATGGGCCTGTAGTTCTTAAGCAAGGTGTTGTCACCAAAAACAGTATCACCGCACTCCCTCGAGGGCGACATAAACTTGCCTTTCGGCTCCGGTGGGGGAGGTATTTGGATTTCCGCAGACTTTGAAGTTCCAGTTGAAACTTTCCGGTTCGACACAGTCCCGACTTCAACAACGCTGCTAATGAGATCCTTTTTCAATAGAAAACCTTCTCTAAAGTAGAATAGGTCGCCTGACTCAAGGGTTGTCGCGTCTACCCCCTGTCTTCGGATCTTGGATAATCCCAATATATGAAAATTTATGCGACCTAGTGCTACCTCAAGTTCCGCGAAGTGCCGGTCCAACCAAAGTGTTTTGCAGTTGTACACTACCAGCAACTGTCTCTCGTTGCCCGGAGATTCATCGAACCCCCCGCCCCGGCTTTACCCGAACCGCTACCATGACACTACCTTTTATTCCCCGGGTTCTTAATTTATAATTTAGGTATAAAGAAATATAGGGCGATGGGCGATGTTACCTCAGATTGCGATCCACAGACAACATTTTTTAAAAATGACTAGCTTTTGCCCGCGACTTTGTCCGCGTTATGTTTGTAATAGAAAGGTATAGAACTTCTGTTCCTGCAACCCAGATAAAGTTCCGTAAAGTTTCTGTGAGCCTGGTACTTCATGCAAATGTACCAGGGTCACATAATACCAGTCCAGTGACTGCGACCCACAGGTACCTATAACCGGGATAAAATAAAGGTCGAGCGGGATGAAAAGTATCCTATGTGCGTCTCCTGGTTTTAAGCTACATCCCCACTAATTTTCCGCTAAATCGGTACCGCCATTTTTGAGTTATAAATATTGTAACTAACACGACTTTCATTTTATGTGATAGATTTTGTGGCGTAAATGGTTGACTTAATATTGCCATCGAATGAGTACTTGGTCTGGATTCTATGTTTGTTGGATGCCATATTCTAATCCACTTTCTCATTATAATTGAACTTTCAGATCTTGCGCAATAAAAAAGATGTATGTATTGATGAGGCCAAAGAAGGGCAAGACACTAAATGAAAGATTGCAGCTCATTCTTAGCGATCCGGTGAGTTACAAAATATGTATGATCATCGATATTCCACTGCATTGTCTCGGTCACTATGTTGAAAAAATGGACTTACACGTGGGGAATTATTTGACGAAATGTAGCTATATTCCCCGGTTTACTAATGAAAAGTATTAAATATATAGACATAAATTACATTGGCATAATGAAATGATCATAACGCACAATATTATTAAGCATAAATGTTTTGGCATAATGCTGTTGTCATAAATACTAATAGCATAATAATAATGAAGCATATTTTTTTAAAGTTTCATGTTAGAAATGCATAATGATATAAACACTTTATTTCTACATGGTTATAAAATGAATAACCACGAATCACCTAATCTAACCAAGTTGGGTTGTGCAGCTTATGGTTTATTTTACATACAGGATGTTTTCTTCATTTGAATTGGTAAAAAAATAATTCAAAGTTTGCATGCGTTTGTTTTTACGGCTTAACGTCATTCATTTAATACTTTTTGATTGGGCACATCAACTGATATACAACCAGTGATGTTCGCGATCAGTCAGCTTATAAAATTTGTCTAATATAGTTTTGAAGCGGACGACTTTCCCCCTAAATCTGTGTATCTGACGCACTGATTTTTTGACTACAAACCTTTTTACATGAACATGAGGACCCAATAGAATTTACAAGTTTCATTTTTTTCTTCTTCGTTACTTATTTCTCGTATTAAACTTGGACCGTCCATATTATTACTTACGACTTCCCTAATATACGAGCAATCATTTGAAGCTCTACCAGTCAAAGTTTCATTGAGATTGATTATTGAAGTTTCATCTGGTTTTAATGTGTCATCTGTGTCTTCTTGGCTATTTATATTTCTTCTTACATTTGGATCTGGTAGGCTTTCTGGTTCAATACTTGATTGAAATAAATTTGGACTTGCTATGAATATTTCTGATGAAGAAGGCACGAAGTCCGTGTTGGTTAATTAAATTGATAGATTTGAAATTGTTGACGGAGTCCTAACTATTTCTGAATAGCTTATCATTTTATTTATACTGATAAGTAGCTAATGAAAGAAAGAGACAAATGCGTATTGCAATATATCGCGCGGCTAGAAAAAGCAGTAATACCCATAACATGGATAAGTGTATTGAAATTTATTTAGAAAACAAATTACCGTATTGAAATGATACGTACTTTTATGATTCAATACTTAACTGTTATAATCTATATTATGGCATATGTTTATATAAATTAGTTCAGCTAAAAACCCGTGCTGACGCTCACCAAAAACTTCATGGAAATTATTTACGGTAATAACCCGGCAAATGCAACTTCCCAAAATTAAATTAAAATATAGTTTTGTTGTACATCAATTACAGCTTTTTGCAGAAATATTTATGTTTCTAAATTCGTGGATCGCGATACAAGAGTCTCTGTAAATATTATTAAGAAATTTCTGGAAAAAATTACATAGGTGGATTCCGAATTTGACATAACAGTGTAAAATTTCATTATGATTTATAATTGCCGAAATGAAAGAGAAATATCAACACAATTCGGATTGATTTAATATTAAACATTTTTGCCTACAGGTTTACGATTTAGTCCGCAAGAAAAAACCTCAGTTCGCAGATAGGATAGTTCCAGTGGAAGGAAATATGGCGGATGTGAGACTTGGACTCAGTGATGACGATTGGACCTTACTCACTCAAGAGGTTAACTCATTATTCACTTGTATAATGTATTTTTTTAGTGCTTGTAAAGTTCACTTCATCATTCGAAGCGTGCGTCGGTAGCTTAGTGGTTAAGGAATCGGCCTTACGATCGAGAGGTTCCGGGTTCGATCCTGGCCATTACACTAACGACGTGAACCTACTCCTAGCACAAGCTATTTAACTTAGCTGGGGGGGTTAGAGGGAATATTAGTAATTTCAGTTGCTAATATTCTTAAAAAAAGAGGTGGAAACGTATGGAACGTAATTCCAGGACAAATAGGGATGAATTACCGAATGTATTAGTTGTAACAATTTCAGGTAGATACAGTCTTCCACTTAGCAGCTACAGTAAGGTTTAACGCACCGCTTCGTGAAGCCGTACTGACCAACGTGCGAGGTACCAGGGAGGCGATAACTTTAGCCAAGGAATGTACTAACCTAAAGTAAGAACATATTTACTAGTGTTTTCAAATTTAATAAATTTATATAATAATTAAATTAATAAATATTATAAATTTCAAATTTCAAATTTCAAATTTCAAATTTCAAATTTCAAATTTCAAATTTCAAATTTCAAATTTCAAATTTCAAATTTCAAATTTCAAATTTCAAATTTCAAATTTCAAATTTCAAATTTCAAATTTCAAATTTCAAATTTCAAATTTCAAATTTCAAATTTCAAATTTCAAATTTCAAATTTCAAATTTCAAATTTCAAATTTCAAATTTCAAATTTCAAATTTCAAATTTCAAATTTCAAAGGAGATTGCCCACTTTTCAATGGACCGCCGTTTCATAACAAATAATTTTGTATGACGGTGAAACTCGGATATAAAATTGGATTGATATCGTACTTTCATAGGAAATAAAAAATATTCTGTTATTTTGTGGGGTTTTCTCTCATTCTTCGTTTTGCTGTTCAAATTAGGGTTAAGTTTTGAAGCAAATGTCCATCAATCCGACAAATCAGTTTTGTCCAGAAAGTGCTAGTCGTTACATGGATGAACAGGGAATTAATTTAAATAAGATAGAAGTAATAGTTCCACACACTTATAAATAACACTGATACCTATACACCAATTATTATATTATAACTCTATTTAATGTATGGTCGCGCCACCGTTCATATAGTTACGATAAATCTTTGTCAACCTATAGCTTGCACTTGCGTGAAAGTCATAGACATAATTTGGACCCGGTAGGTGGCACTGCAATCGTGTTATAGGACTGTGCCGAGCGAAGTCGGGGTGGGTCAGCTAGTTACTTACCTACTAGGTTATGCTAAATGTACCTACAGGTTTGTATAGGCAGTAGAAAATGAAATTGCTAGAATATTTTAAGCAAGTTTTATTAATCTATGATCTCATCATCCTCATATTCATGAAATATGTTGAGCAAAAATGCAGCTGGCGGTTGAACGGATCCAAATCGAGCCCAACTTAGACACCACAATATAGTCATAATGTGGGCACAGCACAAGTCCTCAAAAAGGTTCTGAAACGTGCAGTAATCCCAAGACTCGACTATACACGTACTCCATACACTAATCAATAATAGGCTCAATACTCAACACGACACTCAATAATAACATCCACGCATCCATGTACTCCCATCTGTAAATCCCCGAAGGGGTAGGCAGAGGTGTATTAACACCCAGTTTCGCCAATTATGATATTGCTGCCCAGCGGCTCCTTTTTCTTGAGCTGTATGTTTTTGATCCAATAAATAATAACACTATCAATAAAAAGTGAAAACAAAACCGCACATTCGTTACTAAAAAGACGTTTTGTTTGAAAGGAGCTCCACCATGACCATAGATATGACACGACAGTTTTCAACTTTAACAGTTTGTATTTCGTTCAAAGAGCTAGTTTTTATCATTTTTCACAAATTCACAAACGGTATGGTCTCGCATCTTACAACAAAATAGCTCTAAAAGCGTCCTCTACGAACCTACCCTCATTGTCATAATCGCATAGATATATTTTGATTTAGATAACATACTTCATGATTCGAAACGCTAAATACATTGTATTTTGTCAGTTAAACTAATTCCCATTTACTGATTTTCTTATATATAAAATCTTTGAGAAACGTGCTAAAAAGTCCCTGATAAAATTATTTTTTATCGTCAGTATTTTACATGAGTAGGTAACTACTTCCATCTCAACAATATTATTCCTACTCCATTTGAAACTATCTATGTTATGTGCATTTGAGTAAGAAGACAATTATAATCGATTACACCACTAATTATACCAAATTTTAAACCCCACATACGATTTTGATTGAGTGAATTAAAAGATTGTTAAAAAAATATTTCATGATTTATCAAGTTACTTATGTAGCCATACACTTTTTATTTAGGTTTTTCAAAAACGAAACGAACATTGGCATTCTCCTTTCAAATTTCAAATTTCAAATTTCAAATTTCAAATTTCAAATTTCAAATTTCAAATTTCAAATTTCAAATTTCAAATTTCAAATTTCAAATTTCAAATTTCAAATTTCAAATTTCAAATTTCAAATTTCAAATTTATTTAATAATCGTTGTACTTTTTGTGGGTAGTTCTACAATATAACAGCTGTTCTTAAGCTCTCGCCTTTTAAAAACAAATAAAAATACTTCAGTGCAATATTAAGATATAAATTTATAAGAAACTTAATGTCAACCTAAGATACTAACCAGGGACGTGTTATCTCCATACAAACAAATCCATAGCGGAATATTATTCACATCAAATCTTGGGCACAGAACATCAATCAACATGGATGCCATGACAGAGTCTTTTTCCACAATGATGGCTGGGCTGGAGGAGCGGATGGCGCATTTTGAGGCTGAGCTGAGCAAGAATGTGAAGAATCCAAACACCAGTGCACCGAATCTGACAGGTCTTGCTTCTGATTATGCTGCATTCAAATCATTCGTGGTCAGCACATTGTCTGCTTTTCGTCAGCAAATCAACTTATTGGCGTGTCAAGTGGACAATATCGAGCAAAGAAGCCGACATAAAATGCTGCTGGTACATGGTGTACCCGAACAGAAGGATGAGGTGACTTCACACAGTGTGGTGAGTGCTTTAAGGGATCATCTTATGCTTGGTGACTTCACAACTGATGATATCATGCGATGTCATCGAATGGGTCGCCATGTATTGAGTGGATCGGAAGGCAAGCCCAGACCTATATTAGTGAAACTGGAGCAGATGGCTTTGCGGGACAAAATCTGGGAGTTCATAACTCGGACCAGACACGAAGTGTTCATGGCGGCACGCGAGCGTTTTGGCATCTCCAGGTGTTGGACGCGGGAGGGCCACGTCTATGTTCTTGGCGCCGACGGAACGCGGCAGCGGGTAGCTACCATGAGTGAACTTAATCTGCTTATCCCAAACACTGCTAAGGCCACTCCTGTTGATAAAGCTACTACCAAACCCAGACGGGTCGCGAAAAAGTAGATTGGTATTGTAAGTAGGTATTGTTGTTATTTGACATCACTATTGCATCACACATTTCACTATCCTTCTACCTGATCTTCGTTATATAAAATGTTCTAGCTTGTGTACTCTGATTGATTGAAAATAATTTACTATTGACCTCAAATTGTTTAAAAATAATTTTATTTACATACACCTTACTCTAAAGTGTCAATCTGACAAGTTGTCAAATGTTTAGGGCTACGTTCCGATTTACATAAATAATTTGCTCTTGTACAGCACTGGTATTCTCGACACTCTCGATTTTTGTAATTGGTTGGTAATTAGGCACACAAAGATAAAAGGGTCAATATGTACTGAGTAGGTACCAAACTAATATATTTTTCAGCTCGTAGGGCGATGCAGTGGTGATGTCTGTGATTTAAATTAATGTATTTCTTTTGATTTGTTTGTGTTTAGTTATTAAGAGCTTTATATAGTGAATGTTAGTTATTTCAGATAACACGTAACTGGCAGATGGACATTTGGATAAAATACTCATTGTTCAAAATTTATTGCTTTATATATTTATATTTATACATTCTACAGATATTTGGTATATATATATATATATATATATATATATACATATAACTATATATAACTTTAATTTATTTTTATTTACATAATTTATTGTTTGTCCACTGTTTTAATGATAAGCATAAATGATAGCAGCTCAGATTTAAGCTTTATATCGACCAGTAGTCACGATGGTAGCCATACATGCGAGCCTTCATTGGCTGAAACTATGCAGACCCAATTTGCTGACGTTCCCAAGAATTTCAATGTAGTCCATATAAATGCACAGAGTATTCCAGCCCATTTTCCAGATATGCTGGCCAGCTTTGATTGTAAAAATATCCACGCCATTGTGTCCGAGTCATTTCTGAAGCCTTGCCTGCCTACAAACTCGTACTCTCTGCCCGGCTTCCATTTACTTAGGAATGACCGCACGGGTCCAGCCTGTGGTGGGGTTGCTATCTATTTACGTCATAGCATTCCTTATCGGATTGTGGATTTATCACCACAACCACCACCATCTAACGCCGGTGAGCACCTCTTTCTGGAAGTAGAACTCGCTCACATCAAACTATTACTTGGTGTCTACTATTGCCCCTCGTCTAAAATCAACTTTTTTCCTTCTTTCGAAAAACTGTTAGAACGTCTTTGTCCTCTTTATAATCAAACCATTATAATGGGTGACTTCAATACTTGTTTGCGGAAACAGGACTCCCGCTCTTCCACTTTCCTCAATACTATCCAATCTTGTAATCTGTCTGTTCTTCCTTCAAATACTACACATCACGTTCCTGATCGTAATCCATCTCTTCTTGACCTTATCCTCGTTTCTTCAACCAATTTAGTCACTAAGCACGGCCAGTGTACAGCCGATCAATTCTCTTACCACGACTTAATCTTTCTATCCTATAACCTTCGCCCACCTAAACTTAAAAATAAAATTCTTATGATGCGCAATTTTACTGGCATGAACATAAATGAGCTTCGTGAGGATGCTGACGGTATAGATTGGAGCTCTCTTCTATCTACTGAGTCAGTTGAAGACAAAGTAAGCATACTCAGCAACAAGTTGATCGAGCTATACGATAAACATGCGCCAGTCCGTGCTATAAAAGTAAAGCACTTGCCCGCCCCTTGGCTCACTGCCGATATTAAGACAATGTTATCTAAAAAAGCGGCAGCCAAGACTCGATTTAAAATACGGCCTACCCCTGGAAACCGAGAAAAATACATAGCGATGCGAAATCTCTGCGGTAAGATGTGTAGGAAAGCACAACGCCAGCATATCCATAATTCGGTTGAGAACGGCGACCCAGCCAAAATCTGGAAATTCCTCAGAACACTGGGAGTTGGAAGGTCACAGCAAGATACTATTTCTAATAAAATTGACATCAACATGTTAAATCAACATTTCTCAGCCTCGTCTAAATGTGATCGGAATAACAAAGATAATACCTTGCAGTATCTTTCATCGCTCCCAACACCTGACTTTCCTCCGTTCGTTTTTGATCAAGTAACTGATTGTGGTGTTAAAGAGTGCATAATGTCGATTAACTCAAATGCTGTTGTTGATGACTGTATAAGCCGAAACATGATTTTGCCTATCCTTGTACAAATCCTCCCCATAATATGCCATGTTTTAAATCACTCACTCAATAAAAGCGTATTCCCTGACGCCTGGAAACAGGCTCAAATTATTCCATTACCTAAAAAATCCAATCCTTCATCTCCCTCCGAATATCGCCCTATTTCCATATTACCTTTTCTATCAAAGGTCCTAGAAAAACTCGTACACAAACAGCTAGGCAGATACCTTACCCAGAATAGCCTTCTAAATCCGTATCAGTCAGGCTTTCGACCTGGACACAGCACAGTTAGCGCACTAATAAAAGTCACCGACGATATCAGGTTTGGTATGGAGAATGGAAATCTTACAGTACTATCACTTCTTGATTTCAGTAACGCGTTCAATACTGTGGATTTCCATATCCTGCTCGGCATTTTACGCTCTATTAACATATCTCCAACAGTAATTGATTGATTGAAATAAAACCACTTTTTACGGATTCTATCGCGATACAGCTGACTTTGTTGAGCGTCAGCTGTATGTGAACACGCGCAAAAAGGCACCAACCATTACCTAAGGTTTGATAAACCACAGATACTCGCCAAAGAACACAGATATATTCCTAGAATGATCCGCGAGGCTATTGAAATTAAAAAACACCCAAATTTTAATAGAGAGGATGGATGGACCGTACCACCAGCTTGGGACCCAGTCATCCACTTAATCAAACCCAGTAAGCAGCAAAATCCAGCAAGACTTAACAACACAGTGAGCTCATTCTGCGTAAATACGAACACCAATAATTCACCATGATTCGGGTATTTTGAGATAACTTATACTTCAAACTATGTGACAACTACCATCGTGAGTCACACCGCGAAAATGGCTGCTGCAAAGCAGCCGAAACGTCGGGTTAAAAAGTAATAATAACAAATATATCGCGATAGAATCCGTAAAAAGTGGTTTTATTTCAATGAGTGACATTCGCGTAAACTTCAGAAAATATCAAGTAATTGATTGGTTTCATAGTTACCTGTTCGGGCGCCGACAGCGTATACGTGTTGAAGATTCCTTTTCTTCATGGTGTAGTACAACTGCCAGTGTGCCGCAGGGTGGCGTGCTATCTCCTTTACTTTTCTCAATGTTTATAAATTCCATCTCAAAGTTATTACGTTCTTCCTATCACCTTTACGCAGATGATCTTCAAATCTACACGCAAGCCTCTTTGCAAGAATTACCGACAGCTATCAGTACCATAAATGCCGATCTGACGCAAGTATGTGAGTGGAGTAAACAGTATGGGCTCGAAGTGAACCCCTCTAAGACTCAGGCTATTGTTGTGGGCAGCTCCGGGATGGTGAATCGTATAGATTGGTCGCAACTACCAGATGTTGTATTTAACGGTGTTGCAATTCAATTAAGTGGTGAGGTAATAAATTTAGGTATATGGATAGACAGGACACTATCCTGGGGTCCTCAAATACGAGAAGTGAGCCGCAAATTGTTTGCGTCTGCGGGTTCCATGCGTAGACTGCGAAACTTTCTACCAACAGCCACGAAAATTGCACTTGCAGAATCACTTCTTCTTCCACAATTTGACTATGCTGATGCCAGCTATCTTGATCTCACCGAGGAGCAACTTGATAAGCTTGAGCGCCTTCAAAATTTCTGTATTAGATTTATATTTGGTCTTCGCAAATATGATCACGTATCACAATTCCGCAACCTGCTCAAGTGGCTCCCAATTCGACTTCGACGGAATGCTCATATTCTTTCCATACTTTACAGTATTCTCTTCAGTCCCCGTACTCCTATTTACTTAAAAGAACGTTTTGTGTTCCTCAATGACACACATTCGAGATCCTTGAGGTCGTCAGTAACATTACAACTGTCCACGCCCTCTCATTCCACAACATTTTATGACAAGTCGTTTACTGTCCAGGCTGTAAGGTTGTGGAATGCGCTGCCTGTATCCATTAGACGTGCAAAATCCCTGGCCATTTTCAAAAAAATTGTAAAAGAACACTATCTGGGTTCTTAGTTACCTTATCATGTGATTTTGAGTGGGTATGTGCTCGCTGTATATATAAGTAGATATTTATCTTGTTTAATGAATATATATATGCGTGTACCTAATGTAGATATGTGTGTTTATGTAAATATGATAGACATTCAATGTATGTACTTAGGTTTATTTGGTGGAGTATTTAATAATGTATATTGTGTATGTATGTATGAATGTGTGTGTGTGTGTGTGTGTGTGTGTGTGTGTGTGTGTGTGTGTGTGTGTGTGTGTGTGTGTGTGTGTGTGTGTGCGCGTGTGTGTGTGTTGTGTGTGTGTGTGTCTTTGTGTGTGTATAATGTATATATGTATATATATATACACTGACGGACTCATAAACTGCATCAAAGTAATAGACGACTTTGAAATAAATATTTTAACCAAGTATGCATACTTTCTATACAGATTTAAATTGAAACCTCTAGATTGGTTCGTGAACTTTAAAACAGCGTAGGGTCATATCTTTAAGTTTAAGTTGATGTACTGGAAAGGACCTTAAGACTTTTTTTGAAGAAAAAACAGAAATTTAAGAAAAATTGGTTTAATTAAAAAATTGGTTTTAACAATAGACACAAACTTTATGCAAGGGTTTATTTGTGTTTTAATAAGGTGTATTACCCCCACGTGCCCTTATTACGGATTCTAATCGGTTCCGCATAGATTTTATAAGGGTTTTTAAAAGATCTTGCGGAATATTGTCCCATTCTTCTGAAAATGCTGTTTTTAGTGCTGCCACTGTCGTGGGCGAAGGGTTTCTCGCATATACAGCTCTTTTTAAATTGTCCCAAACATGCTCGATGGGATTAAGATCCGGGCTGCGTGCTGGCCAATTCATTGTACGTATCCCAACCTCTTCGCAATAATGTTGAACTTGTGCAGCTGCATGCGGCCGGGCATTATCCTGCATTAAAGTAAAATTTTCGCCTATGAATCCCATGTAAGGCACCACGTGATCTTCTAATATCTCTGTTATGTAGTGATGTGCTGTCAAACCCCCTCTATTACCGTTTTGACGGACCATGTCTATGAACACAAGTTCTGTTCGCCCGTTCATCGATATGCCACCCCAGACCATACATGAACCGCCTCCAAAAGGAACACGCTCCTCAATGCAACTTTGAGCATATCGCTCCCCACGTCGACGATAGACTCTTCTGCGACCATCTGCACCATATAAACATGTCCTACACTCGTCCGTGAACAATACAGAGGCCCACTGCTCTTCTGTCCAATTCAGGTGATGACGCGCAAATCTTAAGCGAGCTTGTCTGTGAGCTGTAGACAACTTTGGACCATTTGCTGGTCTAAAAGGGGTGATATCCGCTTCCTTTAACCTTCTTCTTATTGTTCGTGCACACACGTTTACTCCACGCACTTCATTAAGCTCGGTTTTGATGTTAACTGACGTGAGGAAACGATTTCGCAGGGAAGTTATAACAATAAATCGGTCATCACGACCTGTGGTTGCTCAAGTTCTGCCTGTACCACGTCTCCTCCTGTAAGAACCTGTCTCTACAAACCTTCTGTATATTCTAGAAACCGTAGACTGGTTTAAATTTAAATTTCTACCAATCGTTCGTTGATCCAAACCCTCCCGCACCAATGCTACAATTTGTGCCGCTTGTTCGGACGAAGTATCCATATTATGGTTCAAAAACTCTCGATGTGTTAAAAAACTAACCCAACAATTATGCTGGTAACAATAATTCAATTGACAAAACAAAAAAAATCAATGAGAATCAATTTAAAACTTTGCTATAAATAACACGTAAATCTGATACTACAAGTAAATTTTCTTTTCCCGGCTATATTCATTTGTTTTACTGCAGTTCTATTTTTAAATTTAATTTTTTTTTTAAGATTAAGAGCCAGTCTTTCCATATTTATATAATTTAATCTAAAAAGTTTGCATACTTATTATAAAAAATCCTTTTAGAGTAAACCTGAACTTTGATGCAGGTTATGAGTCCGTCAGTGTATATATATATCGAGGGTTGGGTGAAAAAAAATAAGTGAAAAAAAAGCGAAATTAGTTTTATTAGCCCACTAGAATCAGAATTTTTTGCTCTTCCTAGTGATATTTCCAGATAACCCTATTTTAGAGTGTAACATAGTAATGTACTAACCAAATAACCCAGTAAGTGCATTACTAAATAATAATTTTAGTTGAAAATACTCTAAAGCTAGTTATACTTAAACATTTCAAATTTTGTTTTACGAGAGAACCCGATAAAATGTATTTATTGGTATTGAAATCTTAAGGATAACCACGTCAATTACACTAATACAAAAGATAAAAGCACATAATTTTGTTTAACGGATTTTAACACGAAAAGTAATTCAATACAAAACAAAAAAATCGAAAATTAAAATCAGTATAAATGAATTAATGGGTTTTAGCTCTAGATGATTTATCATGAATACACGTAATACGAAAATATAAAATACAATAAAATATATTTATTGGCATTTTATATCTGAACTATAGCGTAAAAATAGAATGTTTGTCAACGTAAAACAAGGTAAATATTTTTTTATTTCCTATGAAATGTATAATAGGTAAGGTTATAACCTCCGCTTATACCCGGAGAGAGTCTCACTACGCAACACCGTGTCCTTGTCATGGCCCTCCGCGTAAAACCCAAAGGTAAACGTGTTGAGCGCGGCCAACGCAGAACCAAGTGGTGGCTGCTTGATGAAGCCAAGTCCCAGAGTTTCGTCTCAGCTATCGGTGCGCTAATATATATATATATATATATATATATATATATATATATATATATATATATATATATATATATATATATATAAGTGCGTTATAATATGCTATAAGTGCGCTAATGCTGTAGACGAACCCGTGCAAGATTGCTGGGACGAGATTCAGGCAGTTAATATTGAGGCGGGGAAGGCAGTATCGGCACGCCCAAGGGTGGACGCAAGTGTGACTAGGACACCTGGTGGTTGAACGACACAGTCCAGAAGGAGATCAGGGTGAAGAAAGCCCTCTTTAGAAAGTGGCAAGCGTCCAAATCTCCCGAAGACTGCGACAAGTACAAAAGGGAACGAATAATAATAAACGTTAATAATGAACGCGCCACTAGGAGAGCCGTAGCCAGGGTCAGACGAGACCACTTGCAACCGCTATACATCAAGTTGGAATCGTTTGAGGGACAAAAGCTCATCTATAAGTTGGCGCGCTCCAGGGCTGAAGCGGCGCAGGCTATAACCAAGTGCCGCTGCATCAAAGGCCCTGGGGACAATCTGTTGTACGAGGAAGTCGCGGTGAAGGAGAGATGGCGCTCATACTTCCACGAGCTGCTGAATAAGCAGCATCAAGAGGTGCAGCCACCAGAACTCCCTCCAAATCAAGGACTAGTGCCGCCGATAACGCCTGCAGAAGTCCAGACTGTCATTCGTCGCATGAAAGAAAAAGAAAAGAAAGAAAGAGGGGCCCGTGGTGTGGGCATCCTCGCTAACCTTTATAACCGTGTCCTCCTCACCGGTAAAATCCCAAACCAGTGGAGGCTGAGTGTCATTACGCCAGTCTTCAAGGGCGGTCTTCGGTGAAGGAGTGTGGTAGTTACCGAGGTATAAAGATAATGTCCACCATGAAAGACCATGAAGCTTTACGAGCGGATAATCGATTCCCGGATCCAACAGAAGAGTACCCTCTCGGAGTGTCAGTATGGGTTCCGCTCCGTACACGGGACTATGGATCCGGCGTTCGCCCTTAGGATCGTCGCGGAGAGATACAGGGCGAGGAACACGCCCCTGCACTTTCTATTCCTAGACATGCAGAAAGCCTTCGACTGTGTGCCTCGCGCGATGATCTTGTGGGCATTGAGGTCCAAAGGAGTCCCAGAGGCTTACATCGACACCATCCGAGACTTTACCGAGATTCCGGTTCCGTGCTTTGGACCGCTGTTGGCGACACAAAAACCTTCCCCACCACCGTCGGGGTACACCAAGGATCCGTAGTTAGTCCCATACCTGTTCAGCTTGGTATTAGACGTTTTGTCGGTCAGCATCGGAGACTCACATGAGCAGCCTCCGTGGTTGCTTATGTATGCTGATGACACTGCGCTGATGGACGCAGACAGGAACAGATTGGTTTGACGTGTGAAAGTTTGGAAGGAGGCACTTGAGAACGGCGCCGGTCTGAAGCTTAATGTGGCGAAGACTGAATATTTGGCGTTAAACTCCACAGATCCCATACCCGTCCGCATAGGTGATCACTTGGTCGAGCGCACGGATCAGGTTAAGTACCTGGGATCTGTACTTCACGTTTCTGGTGACATCGACTACGACGTCAAGGCTCGTATTGCTGCCGCGTAGGCTAAGTGGCGGGAAATGCGTCACATGCGATGCTAAAATGCCAGTTAGGCTGAAGGGGCAGGTCTATAAAACGAGAAAGAGCCACCTCCGCTGGTGCGGCACCATCGTGCGGCAACCGCCCAGCTACGTGGGTAACAAATGCCTGGCAATGGCGCCTCCACCGGGTTCAGGTAGAAGGGGTAGGCCCAAGAAGTGCTGGCTTGGCGTCGTGGAGGGTGACATGCGTGCAAACGATCTCACTACCTTGGACGCCCAAGATTGTGCGAAGTAGAGGAGGAAGAGCCGGAAGGCGGATCCTGACCTCCGAGGGCACCGTGGCCTCGAATGCAATCAGGACTAACGTCTTTATGTGGATGATGATGATGAGACATTTTTAGTACTTACTACTCAAAACACACCTAAAGCGAGGGTAAAGCGATTTTGAACCAACGTGCAACTATCAGAACAGCTGGAGCAATTATACCAAAGAAAGATACTGATCAGTATTGTCAAAAAAAAAAAGATCTAGGAACGATGTGCAAAAAAGAAATCATTCCCGAGGAATTTCATGGGTGGATCCACAGCCTGAAAACATATCTGAATCTAAAAGCGACAGTAATTACCTATAATAAAAGGATTATCGTGATTCACTTGATTTTTGTTCAAATAATAAAGCTAATAATTAATAGAAACATCATTTTAATTTTGGGGTAAAACCCAATAAGTCAGCCCCCTAATTTACTAATTACAATTTTATGCAAAAGTTTATTATTAAACATGACATAAATCATAAAATATAGTATTATGGATATATAATTTTGCTAAATTACTAAGTAATTTGCATCAATTTATTATATATACCTATTTTTTATTGCCAGCAAACTTTAACATCGATTATCTCGAAAGTTAATTTTTCGCACTTAACGGGTTTGAACACTCAACCCTCGATATATATATATATATATATATATGTGTATGTGTTTATGACTACACTAATAACTACCCATAGTTATTACTGTTAATATTTAAAACATGTCCATCCAAAGGTTGCCTGTAAGAGATCGCTCTTAGCGATAAGGCCGCCATTTGTACATAATGTCATGTATTGTCCATACATTTACTGTATTACTGGTGTACAATAAAGATTTATCTATCTATCTACAGTTATTTTACATGGTTTCTTAATCTATAGTACGTTGTTACATTGTGCATAAGTGGCTATCTTACGTATGTATATTTATTTGTGCAGTTTAGTGTCTTACATAGGTCTTTACTAAGGGATATTATCTAATTGTGCCTGAACTAGGTAGTCCTGTGCTTCAGGCTTCAAGTGCAGACTAATAATAATTCTAAAATACTATTACAGATACAACTAATTACAATGAGTACAATACAATGCTAAAGTGACTCGCTACGGTTAGCCAAAGTTATGTCTAAATAAGCAACTTAACACTAATTATTTATTTTAATACAGAGATTAACTCCTCTGTGTCACCGTAGGACAATCTTTGGAGGACATTCTTCACGACTCGTTTACAAGACACATAACTTAGAGGATAAATGCTTGTTATAGCGTTTATCCTTTTGTATAGAAGAGGTCCTAAAAACAGGTAAAATTTGCCTGTGTACTCGTGTTTTATTGCAATTCTTTCAGTGCATACAATATCTTTTCGTCTTTTGTTAGTAATGTCGGTGCTGTAGGGAAGTGCTGCGTGCTGTTTTAGCACTGTGCTTGATATAAATAGCTGGCGGACTGTTAGTACTTCGCAGGATTTGTATAGGAGGTCGTTGGAAGATAAGAAAGAGCGAAACTGCTACCTTGAGGATCGCTCTCTGAGCTCGCTCGACGGGCAGTAGCAATGTCTTACCCACTACCCCCACGATGTTATGCAATACGTTAATATTGACTGACTGATTGTTTAATCAATTTTGGGTCACTAATATATCTTATTCTTTTAAACACAAATATCAACTTGCGTAATCACTTAACTAGTGTTTCGCTATGCTCTTTAAATGAAAGGGTTTCATCAATTATAATACCTAGATATTTTATCTTATCTGCTAAAGCTATGACCGGACAAGTACAACCTTTATTATTTGGTTCTCTGCAGTGGTGCGCGTACAGTAAGTGTTTGGGCTGGGTTATAGATGACCTTTTGCGCATCGAGAAGATAACGTATTTGGATTTCTCTGCATTTAGTGTTAGTTGGTTATATTGAAGCCAGTTGTTTACAATGTTAAATCCCCGCTGCGCACGCCCGTACACTTCTGTTTCTGTATCAGCAGAAAAAAGGAGGGCAGTGTCGTCCGCGTACGATATAATCGTGCCGTGCTCTAGATTTATATTACATAATTCGTTTATATAAATCAAGAACAGTGTGCTTCCTAGTACGCTTCCCTGGGGAATGCCAAATGAGGTATTCTTCATGTCTTCACAGAGAACGCTGCCGATTTTTACGCATTGATTCCGCTCTTTTAAGTAGCTCTTGAGGAGTTCCAGCTGTAAGCCTCTTATTCCCATATGGTCAAGCTTGCTCAAAAGTTTGGAAACAGAGACCGTGTCGTACGCTTTGGCAAGGTCTAGAAATATTCCCACTGTACGATTACCCTTATAAAGCTCTTGTGCTATGTAATCTGTCAGATGGTGTACTGCGTCGGCCGTAGACCTATTAGCTCTAAAACCAAACTGTGCATTTGATAAGAGCGAATTATCCTCCAGATATTTAATCAACCTATTATTTATAATTTTTTCAAGTATTTTTGAGACTGCAGGGAGTATAAAAATGGGCCTGTAATTCGTTACTTGGTCTTTCCCTCCAGACTTATATACAGGGACAACTACAGCTTTCTTAAGGCACTTAGGGAAAATGCCTGTCGCTAAACATTTTTGGAAGATATTAGTTAAGGGCTTTACCAGTATATGCCTGCATTTTTTCAGGATTTTATTAGATATGAGGTCCCAGCCGATAGCACAGTCATCCTTTAAGTTCGAAATTATCCTCTCAACCTCCGTTTCGTCGGTGTCCAATAGCACAAAAGATGACAGGGTAGTCTTATTCGGAAAGGGTGGGTCTGTGGGAAGCTGCATATTTGCTTGTGAGTGCTGTGCAAGTCTTTGCCCTACATTTGTAAAGAAATTATTCACTATGTTAGCGGCTTCTACCTGTGATGGATGGGTGTTTAATAAACTTGAAGGCGATTCCTTTTGCTTCTTAGTGTATTTTATATTCTTAATATGTTGCCAGATC
Organism: Eilema sororculum; assembly: GCA_914829495.1. Lineage (NCBI taxonomy): Eukaryota > Metazoa > Arthropoda > Insecta > Lepidoptera > Erebidae > Eilema > Eilema sororculum. The sequence continues at coordinate 23,657,621 of OU618536.1, forward strand.
TTTTTACTATTCGATCCCGCCTTTTAGAGCTCTAGTTTGTAGTGATTTATTTTGACTTTTCTTAATAGGTCATTGCAAAAATTTCGATATCTTTTATAAAATACCTGTAAAGTTAAATTATTAGGGTTACGTTTACATTTCATGTGAAGCTGATCCCTATGTTTCATAAAACGGATGAGCCCTGGTGTGATCCTCGGTTTTAAGTTGTGGTTTTTGTTATGCAATCGTATTACCCTTGTATTTTTATGTATTTCTTTCTTTACATTTTCGATAATGTATTGCATACAATATTGCGGATCATCAGAATAGTAAACTGGGTCATAATCGATATTGCGTAAATCGTATTCAAGTCCATCCAAGTTTAATTTCGTGACTAAGCGAGTTTTTGTTATTTTAGGTAACTTGCAACTAAGGGTTAGTAGGACAGCGTTATGATCGGTTATAGAGAAATTGATGACGAGTACGTGTGCGGGATATTGTGTTTTTAGCATGATATGATGAAGGCAAGACCCACTTGCTTGTCGCGTGATAAGAGTGTAGTGAATAAGCCATGAAATGAGCAAAGATTGAGATAATGTAGGGCATCCTCCTTTATATCTTGCTGTCCTTGTAGGATGTTTATGTCTCCAGTTAAAATTATGTTTTTATAGGAAGACAGATCTTGCAGGGTGTCATTTAATGAGTTAATAAACTTGTACTTATCGCTAAAGGCGGGAGGTCTGTATATTGCTAGTATTACCAAGTCTGATCCTATCTTTATCAACAATCTATTACATAATTGGTTCCTCTACAGTTGCATTTATTTCACTTTTTATGTAAACTACTATCCCATCGTTCTGGTTATATAATGTTTTACTGCTGTACATATTATATCCCGGTATTAATGGTATGTTATATGGTAAAGATAGTCTACATTCTGTTAAGACAATGACGTCAAGATTCATATCTATTCTATGCTGTAGTGTTAAAAAGCCATCTATGTTCATAAAGACGCTACAAATATTTTGGGTTATTATGGTTAATGGGTTACTGCATGAGGTCAGATGTTGTTTGCACTCTTCTGCCTCACATGTTCTAGACTCTGACACACAGAAGCTATCCAAGTCCTTTAATAAATTATAAGTCATTGCTCTGAAATTAAAATTACTTAAAAACTCCAAAAAAGGTCGGTAAAAACTTGGTTAGTGGCGCTCTCAGGCGCCTCCATAATCAATGGAATTGATATACCTTTTTTCCGCCATTACTTTTGCTGGACAATCCGGTGCTCCTGTTGCATGGTTACTCGGCTTCTTGAATCTCAGGCACGTCGCACATTTCGCTCCTTCTGTCTTTTTAGTGCAGTCCTTCGTCGAGTGCCCTTGCTCTCCGCCGACCGTACTGCTGGCACTTGAAGCATCGGGTTACCAGCGCAAGATGACCAGTTCACAAACACCATTTCCTTGGTAATAAGGACTTTACGTACGTTTGCAGGTACTTCGATTACATAATTACAGGTCTGTGCATCCCTCTTACCCGATTTATGGCTGAGCTTAATCGAACCCAGGAACGTTTCAAGGCTATAATCATGTAGCTTTTCGCTTAAGTTCTGATGGTAAAGGCAGGTAAATACTTCGTTTTCTTGCATAGTCACTGGTTCCCCGATGACTATCACCCTCGGCCTTCTTTTCATCTGGTCGTCTATGGTAAGGCCTGAGTTAGTTAGCTGGGCTGACTGCTTTAATTTTTCTATATCCCCCTTGGACGCCACCGTTCTTTGTTTTACGTAACCCTCTAACCTCTAACCTTCTTTCGTATTATTAATATCTTCCTTTAAGACATAATAGGACAAATTAAAAATATAGTTTAAATAAAATTCAAGATATTAATAATGGACAGAATGATAGAAATGGCACTCACTAAAATTTTGAAAAGTTCGCTTGGGTGGGTTCATTATTCGCCAGATGTCAGATCATCAGCGTTCCTGTGTTCAGTCCACAGTACGGAATAATTAACTAGGAAAACTCTTGCACCTACACTAGTTAATTCTGAAGTATTCAGTGAACGCAAAATTGCATGCCCCAACATCGATCTCCCAGGGAACCTTTTCTCACAGCGTTAGTGGGACGGGCCACTCTGCAGCTTAATACAATTTTCCAAACGTGTTTCAATGTTACTTTGGAATTGGGTGTTTGGTTGCAAGCTCTTCCGTCATCTAACGTAGGGACTGCGTTCCCTTCTGTTTGGCGAAGTGCCTTTGCTTAGGTGTGCCATGTGTTTCTCCGCATCGATGCCATTGTGGAGAAGTAGTTGACCGACTCGGATACCATGGCCTGTTGTGCTGCAGGAGCGTTGGGCGAATTCCATGGTACGCTAGCCTCAATGATATAATCTGCCGTGGTTTTGTCACCACCGGTGTGTCAGCAGTGCTTGAACCAAATGGTTTGGCACGCGACGATGTCAAGAGACCGGATGGTATATAATGCCATGGAAAATCATACGTCAACACCATTGCCCCTTGCCATATTCCTGGCACGGCTGGCTGTGGCGTTACTGCTGCAGCTTCTGCAGAGGTTCTTAAGCGGCACTCCTCCAATCTCACTGGAGATTATGAATTTGTGCCGTTTGGAGTCGAACCATGAGATCGGAGAGCCGCAATCTTTTCAGGGAGTCTGCTAAGCGTATGGTCGACGTTTGTCGTGACCAGAAGGCTGGCCTCTTTTTAGGTTAGAGAATAAGCATTGCTATACAACGTGGTAATGCGGCCAAGAAGCATGCGATGCGGAGAAATTCCACGACGCATTTTAACATTGTGACATTGTGGCAATGCGACCTAGTGTCTTTCGAAATAAGATAATCGAAATTCAAAAGTAATTCTATCTATCATTCTAACGCATTCGGTTTTTCTCTCTAATACAACTACTTTACTAAGCTGTGGTAAATGTCGTAGGGAACACAATTATAACTCCATTATGTATACTAGTTTAAGCAAATATGTAATTGTGTTGCTGTTAATTTACCCAAATAAATAAAATAAAAAATTGAACTTTGAGTAGTTTTAGCTTTATTTAACTTGAATGAATTTTTTTATAGCATTTATTATGCTAACTGTTAAGTTCGAAAAACATTGGAAAAAATGAAATGCTCAATAGCTCAGTTGGCAGCACTAATTTCGACCGGGTTGGTACCACCGTGCACAAGTGCGAAAAACCCTCCATAGTAATCCAATTTCGGTTGGATTGCGTTCAGGGATCAGCAAGTGCATAGCCGGGCCGAGGTGATGGTAGTCGCAGCACTAGTGGGACCGGTGGGTTTTGGCGTAGTCTAGTGGGGTGTGACGCGGGGCGCCGCGCCGAATAGGGAGACCTGTAGAAACGGTGGTGCCGCTGGCCGCCCGCGGCATAGTACAGGGGCCCAACTGGGACTAACCACCCTGGAAGGCTGCCCCACCAGGTCGCGCATAATCCCGATATGGCTCGTCGTGCCGGTTGGCGACCGGATGGGAGCCCGGCGACCATATTCGGGGGGGTACGGGGGCCCTTCCGTTCGGCGCGTCGGCTCTCGTCATGCCGTCACAATCATAGACAAAACTAATGTCCCATGTATTGTCACACGGTGCTGCGGCGACAATCACCTCTTTTTCACGCCTTCCCATCCATTCCTTTCCATTTACCATGACAGCGCACCAAAAAGATAGAGTCAGAACAGCGGCTAAGGAGTCTCCCACAACACGACTATTTGAGGTGGAGTCCACGAACATCTGTGGGCTCCATACAAACCTCAACGCCGTCCACCATCACCTGGAGACGGCGAAACCAGCAATGCTGTTTCTGACGGAGACACAAATACGCCGCCCTGACGACACGACCTACCTGCTTTACCCCGGCTATGTTATCGAGGAAAATTTCCGAGCAAAAGCCGGGGTGTGCGTGTTTGTTAGGGCGGATATTTGCTGTCGCCGTTTGCGCTGTCTAGAGGACCCATCCTTCTCCATCCTGTGGGTACACGTAGACCATGGCTCCGCGAGTCAGATCTATGTGTGCCTTTACCGCTCCCATACGGGAGATGCAGAGGTAACTCGACTCTTTGAATACCTGAGTCAGGCGGCAGATGATGCGCAGGAGCGGTTTCCGAACGCCGAATTGGTGTTTTTGGGAGACTTTAACGCCCACCACAAGATCTGGTTGGGCTCCGCCATAACAAACCATGCGGGAAGAGCCACTCACGCATTTGCCCTGGCGCATGACTTGACTCAATTGGTGCACAAGGTCACGAGGATACCAAGAGAGTCCGGCCTAGAGCCCTCTCTGCTAGACCTTCTGTTGACGAGTCGCCCGGACCAGTACAGTGTCTCGGTGAGTGCTGCTTTAGGTAACTCCGACCACTGTCTGGTCCGCTCCACCGTGCCCATTGTAGCGCCCCCACGACCCGTGCAGGGGAAGAGGCGTCTATGGCACTACTCGTCAGCGGACTGGGATGGATTGCGCGACTATTATGCGTCCATCCCGTGGGTTGAACGCTGCTTTGAGGGTAAGAACCCATCTGAGAGCGCTACTGCCGTCGCCGGTGAGATCGGTCTAGGTATGGAATACTATATCCCATACACCGATGTCACCGGAGTCCGCGGAGCGCGTCCGTGGTTCGGGCGCGAGTGCGCGGAGGCTGTTGAGCATAAACAGTTTGCGTACAGCGCCTGGGTGCGGGCGCGCGCCACGCGCGATCCCAACGTGGGTCACTTCAAGGCAGCGTACAACAGAGCCACAAAGGTCTGCAAGAGGGCATGCGTCAGAGCGGATGCCCAGCGCATAGCACGGCTGGGCCAAGAGCTAGTGGCGCATCCGACGGGTAGCCGTGGCTACTGGCAACTGGCCAAAGCCGTGCAAGCCAACTTCTGCCAGCCCTCGCTGCCCCCGCTGAGCAATCCCGATGGGTCTCTGGCCCATGAGCCGCAAGAGAAAGCAAATTTGCTGGTCAATCTCTTCGCGGCCAACTCCCGAGTCGATGATTGTGGTATGCAACCACGGACAATGCCCACTGGTGACCACGCAATGCCTGATATACGTATCAGGCAACGCGATGTCCGTGCAGTACTGCAATCACTCGATGTCCGGAAAGCCAGTGGTCCTGATGGTATTCCAGCGGTCGTACTTAAAAAATGTGCAGCGGAGTTATCTCCTATGCTAACGCGACTGTACCGACTGTCCTACAGTTCGGGAACAGTGCCTTCGGCTTGGAAGGAGGCGAATGTCCAGCCGATCCCCAAGAAGGGGGATCGCTCGGACCCAGCCAACTATCGACCCATAGCCGTCACCTCAGTGCTGTGCAAGGTGTTCGAGCACATAATTAACACACAGCTCATGCGCCACCTAGAGGATCACTCCTTGCTTAGTGACCGGCAATACGGTTTCAGACCGAAACGGTCAACGGGTGATCTTCTGGCGTACATGACCCACCTTTGGGGTGAGGCTATGGAGAAGCACGGTGAGTCACTGGCAATTAGTCTTGACATCGCCAAAGCTTTCGATAGGGTATGGCACAAATCGCTTCTTTCCAAGCTACCAGCCTTCGGCCTGCCTCCTAGACTGTGTAACTGGGTTGCAAGCTTCCTGCAGGGGCGCCGTATTCGCGTCCTTTGTGATGGACGAGCTTCGGAGTTCTTGCAGGTAAATGCTGGCGTGCCGCAGGGTTCCGTCTTATCTCCCACTCTCTTTCTTCTGCATATCAATGACATGCTCTGTAACGGAAACATTCACTGCTATGCAGACGACAGCACCTTACACGGGAGTTATTACGCACATCCTGCGGCCAAGCAGTCTGATATCGCGGAAAAAAGGCAGCTTCTTGTCACTGACCTGGACCGGATCCTGGACCACATTTCTCAATGGGGCGCTAAGAACCTGGTCTAGTTCAGTGCCAAGAAGACCCAGGCATGTGCGTTTACAGCAAAGGTATCTCCTTTCCTTCCCCTTCCCACTCTTCAGAGCACACCACTGCCACTGCAGGATCACCTCACTATCCTCGGTATGGATGTTCGCTGCAAACTGAATAACAAAAACTATATCGAGAGTATCATCAAATCAGCCTCGCGTAAACTCGGAGTCCTGAACAGAGTGAGACGTTTTTTCACGCCGGAGCAGCGGTGTCTTCTATACCAGACCCAAATTCGTTCCTGCGTGGAATACTGCTCACATCTCTGGGACGGCTCCGCAAAGTACTTATTAGATGCTCTCGACAGGTTGCAGCGACGTGCGGTCCGCATTATTGGGGATCCTGAGGTCACGAACACCCTCGAGCCTTTGCAGATGCGTAGAGATGTTGCGTCTTTGGCAGTTTTCTACCGTCTCTACCATGGTGAATGTTCTGACGAGCTCTTCCAATTAGTCCCACCCTCCCCTTTCCTTCACAGGACGACACGTGCAGGGCTAAGATGTCATCCATTTACGGTGCAGAGTATACCTGCTAGAACCAAGCGTTTCAGTGATTCATTCCTATGCCGCACCACTAAGGCCTGGAATTCCCTGCCAGTTCACGTGTTTCCTTCTTCCTACAGTCCTGGGTCCTTTAAGCGGGGCGTGAAAAGGCATCTAATGAGGCCGTCAAGCTGAGTGCCACCACTGTTAACATGGTAAATGTTTACGATGGTGACCCTCTTTCCGAGACTTTGCCTTTAGCTTGACATCAGGCGAGGTGAAGTCAAATTGACGTGTCCTGTATAAAAAAAAAAAAAAAAAAAAAAGGTCGTGAGTTCGAGTCTCACTTGAGCATTTCATTTTTTCCAATGTTTTTCGAATTTATTTAACTTTTTTAGTATTGTATTTTTTTTTTACACAGGACACGTCAATTTGACTTCACCTCGCCTGATGTTAAGCTAAAGGCAAAGTCTCGGAAAGAGGGTCACCATCGTAAACATTTACCATGTTAACAGTGGTGGCACTCAGCTTGACGGCCTCATTAGATGCCTTAGTATCATAACTAGATTAATTTAATTAAATACTTAAGATACTACGAGTACACTATATCCATATTACGATACATTTATGTCCACAGGCACTTCTTATACGTATCTACAGCATATACATATGCAACTAAACAACGCATTGGTAAGGAAATCTTCGAAAAATTCTATCCCAGCCCTTTTTCACCCAATGTATTGATATCAATGGTTGAAGAACTAGATGAAAAAATAATAAACGGAATGACCAAAACGTAAGTTTTAAAAAGTGACAGCTCATTACTAACCCGTGGGGGCGCCCGTACCTTATGGTAAGGGGCCAATTACGCCCCAAGGCGCCCCCACTGACCCAGAGTCTCCAGCCGGAGCGGCTGGAATGGGTCCTGGACTCCTTGTACCCCTTAAAAGCGGAGGAACACATTCCTCCGCGCATGGCTCCGTCTCAGGCGCCCAACGCGGAAGGCAGCGAGAACGACGTGCCCGTAGTCACGGAGGGTGAGCTAGGGGCGGCTGTACTGCGGCTTAAATCCCGCAGAAACACCGCTTCTGGACCTGACGGCATTCCGGGCCGAGCGTGGGTCCTGGCTCTTGAGGAGCTCGGGCCTCGACCTATAGGGCTCTTTAGCGCATGCCTCGAAAAAGGCCAGTTTCCCAATTTCTGGAAGACAGGAAAACTGGTCTTAATCCGAAAGGCGGGGCGGTCGGCAAATTCTCCATCGGGGTACCGGCCGATCGTGTTGCTTGACGAGGTGTGCAAGCTCTTTGAGCGCATTACTGCACAACGCCTCGTCAGGCATCTCACACGCGTGAGGCCTGATCTGGTGGATAGCCAGTTCGGCTTCCGTCAGGGGCGCTCCACCGTGGATGCGATCATGCGCATTAGAAGCCTGACGGAGGAAGCAGTCTTACAGGGTGAGGTGGTGGTGGCGGTGTCTCTTGACATCGCCAACGCCTTCAACACCTTGCGCTGGAGCTGCGTTAGGGAGGTGCTTATCTACCATGGAGTGCCTCCCTACCTCCGTCGAATTGTCGGGGCCTATCTCTCCGAGAGGGCCATTACTCACCCGAGTTAGCTAGGGCCCGGTCGGCGGGATGTGTCGTGCGGTGTTCCACAGGGATCGGAACATCGGTTACGATTGAGTGCTGCGTGGTCAGTTGCTCAGGGGGTTGGCCGTAACGTGCTACGCCGACGACACCCTCGTTACGGTGCGGGGAGCAACGCACCGAGACGCAGCACTGAAGGCCACGGCAGGGGTTGCTCAAGTCGTGGGTCGGATATGGCGGCTGGGTCTCGAGGTCGCCCTTCACAAGTCCGAGGCTCTGTGCTTCCACGGACCTCGGATGGGGCCACCTGCGGGTTCCAGCCTACAGGTAGGGGGCGTCAGCATCGGAATCAAGCCCTCGATGAGGTATTGGTATTGGTGTCAGAGTGATAAGGGGATACCGCACGATCTCTGAGGCGGCATGTCTCCTAGCCGGGACCCCTCCATGGGATCTGGAAGAGAGAGCCCTTGCGTCTCTGTTTAAATGGCGCAAAGAGGCGCTGGAGCGCGGTCAATAGCCTGCGTCTCGAGAAATCGAGGCCCAGCGGCCCCAGTTCTACCAGGAACCGTGGAGACATGGAAGGTGCGACTTGAGCAACCAAAGGGGGGATTCGCCACAATCGCGGCCGTCAGACCGGTCATGGACGAGTGGCTGGAGAGGAGACATGGTGCTCTCTCCTACCGTTTGTCATAGATGCTTACCGGGCACGGTAGCTTCGGTAGGTATCTGTGGCGAAGACACCGGGAAACTACGGCCGATTGTCAGCACTGCGGGGACCGCAGCGATGACACAGGCGGCGGCGGGGCGGGAGCGGGAGAGAACTCTCCCACCCGAGTTCTGGGAGATGGGGATTTCTGGGCCAAATTGTGATGAGTTGAGATATGACTTAACAAAACGCAGTATATTTTTCTATTTCAAAAGGACCACGCCTTTTCCCGTAGACCAACTGGATCGCACAACTAGTAGTGCTAGCGGGACGTGCTTCATTGGATTTGTACCTGTGACGACGACTGGTCTATGTGTCCCACATAATCCAAATATGGCACAACTAGTTCTGATTGTGTTGTAAAAGGGATGGTCCCTTTTGAAATCGTTCTTTCGATGCCGTGGGTATTTTCGATGATTCCCTTTTACTCAACTGATTGGTCTGTTGAGAAATAAAAGGTAACCCCCGTCTCCTTTGGATTTTCCACGTTCGTTTTTACCCATTGAAAACATTGAATTTATCATCAAATCATCAGATTAGTAAAATTCACCATCGTACGTGTACATCCGATGGTCGACTTTTTTACACTTGTTGCTTACACTCTTAAAACAATTTACTACTCTTAAAAAATACTCGTTTTCGTCGAAGAAAACTTTTAGGCTCATCGTAGTCTGGTTGCCGTCTTTAAACTTCCTTTCTTTTGCAGCCTAATAGTTGATTGGCCGAATACTTATACGTTCACAAAGGCAGTCGCTGAGGATTTAATTAGAACGTCTGCTAAAGATTTACCTGTATGCGTAGTTCGACCTCCTATAGGTAAGAATCAAGATTTCAGATTGTACTGTACAATGTGTGCAAGAGTATTAATAGAGTAAGTATCGACATCATACTCGTAGGTACTATAGTACCTACAAGTATGATGTCGATACTACCCTGTATACGGGGTGGAAGATTTTCATCCCATCTGGAGAGGAAGGACTCGAAATACTGGATATAGCGAACGTCAGTCATAGGAAACATTCCTTATTTTTACAGTGCGCACTGCGTGAGTTCATTCCACAGCTTGAGCATGCGTGGGGTGACGTTTCTTTACACGTATTCGTACGTTCAAGTTGTGGAATGAAATTATTTGCGTGTGCTAAATTATTATATACGGTATGAGGCAGAGTATGAATAAAGACACCATTTTTTTGCAGTTTCTAGATTTTTATATTATGTCGCCTCTTGGCTTCAATAAAGTGATATATTATATATAAACTGTAACTGTAACTGTAAAACTGTGTACAAGAGAGTGATTTTTAAATTACAGATTACATTTATGACGAAACAAAGAACTTTTCAACAGTCGATCCTCAATTTATTATTTATTGTAAGAAATACACTGCCTGGAAAGTTTTTAAAAACTTGGCAATTTGAAAGTTTAACAATAAACTGGCTTCATTTATAAAAAAGGGAAAATATAATCACGTAATTCTTGCAAATAATCCATACTAATAATAATATAAATGCGAAAGTAACTCTGTCTGTCTGTCTGTCTGTCTGTATGTTACGCTTTCACGCCTAAACCACTGAACCGATTTTGTTGAAATTTGGTATAAGTGTAGATTAGACCTTAAATAGGCTATGTTTGGTCGCGATAACCGACATCCACGCGGGTGGAGCCGCGGGCAAAAGCTAGCGAAATTTAAGTTTAGAAATGTAACAACAGAATTGGGAGCAATGACACAGCGCTTTACGACATTTAAGTAGGTATTTATTCTTTCTCACATCTAGGTTTTGGTTTAAGCGTAAACTATGTTTGTCTAGTAATCCTAAGTTTATTGTCATTACACAATATAATCATATTGTCACGATTTGATTACAACAGGAAAGATGAATTAATCGGGTGAGGCTTGAACAGAAAAGTTTATAAAAGTATTGGTTGATGACTTCACCGCCGTATGTAGAGAAGGGAAATTTGAATTGATTCAGGTGTGGTTCTGTAGCTCAGTTGTCAAATTAAGTCGGCACTTTGACGGTACCCTTGGAAGAGCATTTCCCCTGTAAGGAAAGATCGTGAGTTCAAACCCCATCTGAGTTATTTATTTTTCCTGATGTAATCGTATTGTATAGTTAGCATAATAAACGCTATAATCGATAACTTATACTTATTTCGGTAAACACTTGCATGGTGGGTGGAGGGGTAATCGTGAATTGCCCTTCCACCCACCAGTGGGAAACTTCAGTGGGTGGACAGGACCCATAAAATTTCATCCAAATATTATAATGATGTAAGTAATAAATAATGTTGTGACTTCCAGTTGTTGCTTCATACTGCGAACCAGTCCCCGGTTGGTTAGACATGCGTTCAGCTCTATCCGGACCAAGTGGTGTAAGTCACTATTTATTTAGACTAGGAATAAGTCTCGTATCATATATCTTATTCGTTCTGCAAATATATAGTGTTTTAACGACCTAACGTTTTGTATATTATACATTCGTGGTCAACTAATTAGGGACATTCAAGATAGTGAAGAGCTATTACCAGTTATGTACATATAATTATAAAACCCTATTGATTTCTAAGCTACTATTATTTGCATAATTTGGTCCGATTATTATGCTATAAATGGCTGTAAATAAAAGATTAATGAAATGGAAAAAGTATTTAATTTCAAAGGTTAATCATGTATTCAATTTTACTACTCGTGCGAGTTAACATGGCATGTCATTTATTTTAGTGGCGTTGATTGTGGGATCACGGGCTGCCAGCAATCTAATATAGCGCTTTTGGGCAGCTGTCAAAACAGTTGGGCGACCGCTGCGGGGTCGGTCAGCTAAATTCTCCATTCCGTGGTACCTCTGCAACGTAGCCACGACACAGGATTGGGATATAGCAAGTCTGCGTGCTATTACTCTCGTGGTGTATCCTTCTTCCCTCAAAGTTACTATTTTAGCTCGTAAAACCTCTGATAATCCTCTTGGCATTTTTTCAATCACTACTTTCCGCGAAAAATATCTTCAATCGGTTATAATTCACTAAATCAGATTTCTTAAACCAGGTAAAGCTATTTTTATTGTTGAATTTTTGACCTCAAATGACAACAGAACGCAAGGATGCTGGCCGTTTCGCTAGAACTAGTTGGTGACCAAATGAGTCATTTGACGTATAATAGTCAAATTATAAGTTTTAATTTATTTATTTCAAAGAGACATAAGTTTATTTACAGGTTAATGGTTTGACGTATGGAAGGCTCGTTACTCGATTGCCTTCATGACCATTTCCTTTTTCATGGATCTGACCTAGGACTTAATATATTAACTACCTATATAAGGTAATCCGAGCACCCTGTCGTTTGCTTTAATAGTACGTAACTATAAAATCAAGCGGCTTTAGTTTAGGTAATCTGTGCCGCTACGCAGGAGGCACGGGTTCGATCCCCATTTAGTGTAAATATTGGAAAGACTATCAAGAGGAGAGATAGCAGACACTAAACATGCCAAATTCAAAGAGGACATAATATTTTTAGTGCCGTCAGCTCCTTTAGTGGTAGTTTACTGCCTGAATTATGAGAGTACACGTGCATAGTAAGAGGGAAAAAGTCCTATTCATGATTTTTATAATGTTATATTGATGGATTACTTTAGTTTTTACTACGGTGATGATTACCGCCGTTGTAATAAGATTCTATATTGATAATGAGATTTATTGAAAACGTGGATGCATGTTTCTTAGGTATTTAATCAAACCACACAACGGTAGAACGAATCTGGATGAAAATTAGCAGAGATAGAAAAATAAAAAAAAACGGAATCCTTCATAATCCAATCAATTCAATTCAAAAAATCCAAGAAATCCATACTTATATTATAAATGCAGCAGTGGCGAAGTGTCCATATAACCCGATTCCTACCGGCTTACCTTTGCAAAAACCCCTAAGCATTGTTTATTAATAAATTATAAATCAATGAAACCACACTATTCACTACACAAAAATATAAAACAAAAAGTATTTTGTTACGTAAATCGCAATTATAATAATTATTTACATACATTACATATTACACATATTTCTCATAACGCCATCTAGTTCTCAATTAAGGAAGGAAATCTCTTGTATGATTCTGTCTGAACGCGCGCGAATGTAAGCCCGCCGCCAAAATCGGAATCCTCAACTCATCTTTAGTACGCAGTCGCACGCACACATGCGCAATTTTTCTTAGTAGTGCTCGTAGAAATATACAATCGACATAAGCCGCTGCTTAACGAGTTATGACAGAGAGAGAATATACGATAAGAATTTGCGAGAGCGAGAGAGCAGTAATGTGAAGTTTGTTTTGTTTACATACACTGAAGATGTATTCAAATGCTCACCACAATTTTGACATTCATTTTTGATTTCATAATTATTATGTTATAAATAAGTTAGAATTCGCTTTTTTGTGTAAAGTAGTTATTACTAAGTATAATTTGTGCTTGTGTTGTGTAGTGTATTGACTGTTGTGCATTGATTGACATTATACTGTCGTAGTATCTACGTAATATTTTGGTAAGTAGTCGTTGTATTATATGCATTTGTAGTGTATTTTGCTGTTATAATGGCTGCGTTAATAGCATTAGATTGTTGTCTGACTGATTATTTGTTGTGTGAGAAAACATCTTTCTCGAAATTAAATTATGAAAATAAGAAACATGTAGTTCAGTTAGGCCGAGCCCGCCCCCGGTCATGAATATAGAATATAAACGGCGCGATGGATTTACGAAACATTTTCATCATATATCTCATTACGATAAATATAAGTGGCTCACAGGCAGTTGTAAATTAAATAGAATGTATTGTTTTATTCTCAGATTAGACATAAACAATTTATCGAATTCATCAAAAAAACATGTTCAAACTGAGAAACATCCGTAGTTGTATAGTTTTACATGAGTTCGGGACAACTAGAATCGAAACATTTTTCACGAATACCTATGAAGTACATAATCGAAAAGTAGATCGTAATAGAAATCTAATGAAACGGTTTATAGATATCTACAGTAATTTTTTTAGGTAAACAAGAGTTAGCTTTTCGCGGTCACGATGAAAGTTCAGGTTCTGATAACCGCGGGAATTATATCGAAACCTTATTATATTTAAGTAAATACGATTCAGTAATGGACTCACAATTAGAACAATGTTCTTCATTGCAAAATCCCGTATTTTCTGGTCTTTCTAGCGACATTCAAAACGATTTAATACATAGCGTTGCATCCGTTTTAAGAGATCGTATTAGATTAGAGATAGATAAAGCTCAATTTGTATCGGTTATGATTGACGAAACACCTGACGTAAGCCATAGGGAGCAACTAACTGTAATATTTATATGTATATTTAACTGAAACTGGCATTGAAGAACGATTTCTAGGATTTTACGACGTTAGTGGTAGTCGAACTGCTTAAGTCTTATTTTTTTAAAGCCACTTTCATTACACTTGAAAGACACTGTTATAATAATCATCAGTGCTTACACGTATAGTAAATGTGGGTTGAAATTTCCTCAACCATTTGGACCTAAGCCTCGAGCCATTCAGTCACAGCTTTTGAAAGGAGTACCTACACATTACAATCGGCCATGGTAAGGTTTTTTCTTACGTTCGGCTTCCCTTTTAAAAAAATCCACCCTTCGCTCACTGAAATGCAGAATATAGTAAATCTGTATTTTATAAAGTACTAGGTTTTGCCCGCGGCTCCGCTCGCGTGGATGTCTGTTCCCGGCAATTATTCGAATTTTCTCAACGCTCAAACCTTCCCTAGACTTCCACAAATAATTCAAGTCCAAAATTAGCCAAATCGGTTCGTTCGTTCTGGAGTTATAGCGTCAGGAAGGAAAACCCGACTTATTTTTATATAGTAGATTATGAAAAATCCAATAAAATAAATCAATATAAATGTTTCAAACGTAACAATAACAAAACTCAACAAAATCTGATAATAAAAACTACGAAATTAAAATGAACAACAGTCACTGTGACGCGGACGCTACTGCAGGACGAGAGCGGGGCATAGCGCGGAGAAGCGGGAGGAGGGTTGTTTGCAAGGCCAGGTGCCATGTTAACTCGCACGAGCTGTAATGTACAATTGTGTAGCTGGACATTTAATTAAGGACAGTAAAGTATAATGAAAAATAGAGTTAAACAAAACTAATAATCTGCAGTATTATAATATTATAATATTACGTGTCAAATCAGTACCCAGTAGCAAAACCTTTGTTGCGATGTCACGATGTCCGGTCCGTTGTTCGTGTCACAAAATGTGGTGTGTGCATAAGGTTCAGTCACAATACAATGATAAACAAGTTCGAATTAGTGTTCTTGTCTGACTCCAATTATTATTTTATACATTTCTCCTTAGTCAAAACGATTCTTATTTATATTATTATTAGATATTTTTTATGTACTTACCTTATTTTATGTGTCATACTTGGGAGATGAATATCTTTAATTTGGACCCCGTTTATCGAAATTCGTCCAGCCGTTAAGCGTGTAGATGAGGACAAAGAAAACTACATACAGAAACAAATACACGCAACACAATTTCTTAGCAGGCGCAGTCGGGTAAAAAGGAATACATATTATAAAAAAATGTACATATAATATAAAATAATCAGGTGTTTATTTTCAGGTTATACTCGGGGTTATAATGGGAGTAATACACGTATTATGTCTTGATATCTATGTGAAACTTGCAATAACTCCGGTAGACTTTGTAAACAATGTTATAATTGGGGCTGTCTGGGATGCAAACGAGAGAAGAAAGTTAGGCGATACAGAAATACCAATTTATGCTGTTACTGATAAGGATTATCGTATTACCATTGGTAAGTACTTTCATATTTCAGATGTTAAAAAAACCACGGATCAGGGATTATCAGTCAAAACTGTGTCAGGTATCATTGATATCATTGTCCCCATCTAGCAACTGTGTTTAATGACTGTGTCAATAGCGATATGATTCCTGGTTTAATAAAACAGCAAAGTCGTACATTTGTTCAAGGCTGGCAGTGCTAAAGATACATCGAATTTCCGAAGTATTTTGTATTTATTTATTTGTTAACAATTTTTACATTATGTTTGAACATCCTTTGTACACATACATTGCAGATATAAATAAAAATCATGAGAAAAATAACAATCAAAAGCAGTAGAAAATATCATGACACGTCAAAATTAACAATGTAATTACATTATACCTCTGCTGTCAGTTTAGAATCTATTTATTTAATATCTCATCGACGGAATACCCTTGAAAACCCTTGTAACAGAAAAGTCTCCAATTTGTCATGACACTCTCTTTTCTAAATAAAAGTTTTTAAGTCTAGAGGCAGTTTGTTGAATATTCTGATGGATTTGTAGAGCGTACTATGCTTTACGACGTCCAGGCTGGGCACAATTTTGCTAACAGTAATGTTAACGGTACATTTTCAGTAGGATCTGTGCTTTCGATGGGCGTTCCTCAGGGTCCGATACTTGGACCATTTTTATTCCTAATAAATATATAATAAATGATATTATTCAATTTGTAAAAAAATGCTAACTATACTGCTAACAATAGAAGGCAACCAAATAATTACGACAAAAGTGATGTGCAATCACAAGAGTAGTCCATTGGTTCAATACAAATAATGTTTGCCTTAAAGGGAACCGAACGAAATGTATTAAATTTACTTTACCTAATGTCACACTGCCGTGGGTTTAGTGTAGCGCCCCTGGTTTTGCATACGTCCATAGGCCAGAGCAACCACGTTCTATCAGGTGGGTCGTGTGCTTGTCTGCCACGTAAGTGGCATAAAAAAAGGAAACTAATGTACAACTCAATCGACAAGTGTTGAACCTTGTGTAATCGACAGGGTTCTTAAGTTTCAGTATTGATGCTAAACTGCAGTGCTGTAAAAAAGATTAGGACTTTAACAGACGTGGATACAGGCTAGAATAGTTTATTTCAGGATTTTTTATAGTATATTGAGCTACGTGGAGCAGAGTCTCGAGGGGCCGTAGTAATAATTTAACACGTAGATTGAGTTTAAAAATTGTATGACTTATATTGTGAAATAAGGTACAAAAAATAATGTGGGCTGCACATTATTATAGCCCGTCAAGAAGGTCGTAAAAATTGAGGGTGGCGCTTCTGCATTTATTCTGGTATCCCTGTTACACTACAACTGAACAGTTTTGATCTGTTGTTTTTTATGGTATAAAGCAGTACATATTTTCATTATGATAATTAATAAAAAAAAGTAAAAAAATGTCACAATCCTTTTTTTTACTTATTAAGGTATTAAGTATACAACTTTACAACTGCCTGAATTTTTTTTAGTGTAGGTAGGTTCCTCAAGTTTTCATTCCTTGCATAATTTTTTTTTATACCACTTTAGTGGCAGATAAGCCCACGGTCCACCTGATTAACACGTGTCAACATGAACTTGAAACCTAATAAAACTTACAGCGTAACGATTTAGGAGCATAGATATTATGTTAAATTTGGAGCGCGTTATCCGAAACCCCCATTCGATGCAACCTGTACAACGGAGACGGCAATGCTTCTCTGCTCTCTCTTCCTCAGCACAAGGTAGACGCTACCCCTTACTGTAATTATCGACCGCCGCGGGAAAAACCCTATAGAGAGCTGCTCGGAGGCTCGCCACGGGTTCCTGAGACTAGCATAGAGGTTAGATGATGACACCACAGCTTCCTACACCCGAGAGGGCCATCTTAAAATCGTATATGACTCCTGTAGGAGACCCCTGGGCCCCTCAAGTTGGGCAGCAGCCGCACCAGCGCGTTAGCTGTCACCAACAGTTCGGGGCGCAGACTTCGGAAGTGCTCTCCGAAGTCCCACCGACCGTCGAGTACGAGCCCCAGGTATTTCATTCGGGGCTTGATGTCGATGGGAGTATCTCCTACTGTCAGGCTGGGTCCCGGGGGTGGTCTGCGCCGAGGGCCATGAAAGAACAAGGCCTCGGATTTGTGCAGAGTCACCTCGAGACCCAGCCGCCGGATCCGATCTACGACTTGAGCAACGGCGGTCGTGGCCCTCTGGGTCGCCTCGCGGTGTGTAGCGCCACTCACCGTCAATAGCGTGTCGTCCGCGTAGCATTTGACGGTGGCACCGAACGTGAGTTCACCGCGAAGCACCCAGTCGTATCCGATGTTCCACAGCAGCGGCCTCAGCTTATTGGTTACCCTAACACCGCGGTCATTAGTTGAGTATAAGACCCCAAGTACAGAGACACGGCTTGTCGGACGTTTTTAGTTTATGCCTTGGCACATACATATATTGGACCTAAATTGCGAGGCAAACGAAGACCTGGCATGCGCAGATTGTTTTTTAATAATCTATGCTTGGTGATTTTGAGCTCGTCCACCGCCACTGGCCACATTTAGATGCAAGAAGAGTTCACCTAGCTCGCGTTATGTCTTGGTTCGGACGTGACAGCTGCGAGCGCGGACGTGTTTTCTGTTATTTACGATGAAAACAATTAAATAATTCTAATACTTAATTATTGTTAGACAATTGCAGTGTAAGACTAAATAAGTGTGTCGTGTGATCGCAAGTGTTTCGTTTTTCCGCGTTATCCATTTCTGTCACTAAGCAGAAATGAACTAAATCGGTAAACGTGACAAGATTAGTAAGTATGGCTAGCGTGGACTCTAGCCCGTTTGGCCGAAGCCAAAAGATGCGCCGAAGTCCGCCACCGACACCACAACCTGTAGATCAGCCAGGAAACACGGAAAACGAGTTACCAGCCGAAGTTGTAGCCACATCAGAGATTCAGAGATGGATGAAGGCAATCGATGTGAAGTTAAACGAAGTTTGCACCATAGTTGCGGAGGGGAAGATGAACTCGGACCAAAAACTCCGAGTTACAAATCTGTGCCATGAGGTCTCTAGCGGAACATCCCAGATGGCTGTTTTTTACCAGGCTTTGAAACAGAAAACAGTTGTAGCCCATGAACGCATCCAGCACCTGCAGGAACAACAGAATGTTGTAACCTCCTGGGAACAATTTAAACAGGTCGTTGAGGAGAAAATGAATCCAGCCGAATCTTCGTACGCGAATATGGTGAAGAAAGGAGCCGATAAACTCGTCCGTCCCGCAAACCTAAGCGCCGTGGCCATCTACCCTAGTGATAGAAACAAGACCAGCGATGAGACAAAGGCTTTAGTTCAGAAAATTATTTCACCGGAGGAACTGAAACTCCAAGTCCGTGGCCTCAGGAAAGTCAGGAATGGGGGCGTCATAATAAGCACGGAAGGGAGAGGAGATGTCGAAAAATTAAAGAACTTCGACAAATTTGTAACATCAGGCTTCATAATTGAAGAACCTTTCAAGGGCAGACCAAGAATTGTAATTGTTGGTGTCCCCGTAACTTTAACCGACGAAGAGGTGCGTGAGTGCATTTATGAGCAGAACCTAGCAGATAAAGTACCAAACTACACACGGGAGTCCTTCGCAGCAGTAAAGTTGAGCCACAAATCAGGTAAGAAAAACCTTCCCACCTGTAACTACATCTTCGAGGTACCTCCTGCCATCAGAAAGGTACTTATAAACCAAGGGCGCATCTTCATTAACTGGACTTCGTGTCCGGTGAGGGACTTCACTATTGTGACCAGATGTTTTAAATGTCAGATGTTTGGACACGCCGCTAAGTTCTGCCGTGAAGAAACAGCCACTTGCAACCACTGTGGAGAAGTAGGCCATTCCCACAAGGAGTGCACTAAGAAAACTTGTCCCCCAGTATGTGCGACGTGCAAACGTTTTAAGAGGAAGTGCGACCATCAAACAGGTGATGACAGTTGCCCGGCTCGTAAATACGCGGAGGCTAATTATATAAACTCAATAGACTATGAGGGCGCCTAAGAGCGTCACCAAACAAACTATACTTTAAGCACATTAGAAAACTAATTTATTTGTATTAGTGTTAGAGTTAAATAACGACAGCAAATCAACTGGTATGTGATCTAGATAGTTTTTCCGTGTCGGAACTGAATATTTGTAACGTTGAAGACTGTAAACAATTCCTACCCACGGGAGGCAAATTACTAACACTACTTACACAAAACATTCGTAATATAAACTGCAACATGAGTGCACTGGAGGTTTTGCTGCACGATCTAAACGTAAGTTGTGATGTCGTAGTTCTTACAGAGTGCTGGCTGGAGGGCCAAGGAAATAACTTACCATCTCTTGATAACTACTCGTCTTACGCCACCGGTAACTTCATTAACCAAAACGATGGATTGGTGGTATATGTTAAGAATAACCTAAACACAGTAGTGGAGGAACCTATGTTTCATGGATGTAGCTGTCTCATAATTGAAATAAAAGATGACACAGTAGTCATCGCAATCTATCGGCCGCCTTCACAAAGTATAGACATATTTTTGGAATCACTTGATATTACTTTAAAAAGGCTAACGTCCTATAAAAATATCATAATTATTGGGGATATAAACATCAATATCGTCCATGAGGAAGCTAAGGCTGACGCACATAGGTACCTGAATATGTGCGCATCTCTTGGTCTACTACCCACCCACTACTGTCAAACATTTAAGACTGGTTCATGCATGGATCATTTTATTATAAAATCTAAAGTACTAACCAAAACATTCATAACTAACTCTTGGCTTACTGATCATCGAGCAATTTTATTGGCATTAGAAACATATTCACCGAGAAAAACTTGCACACGCAACATTACTAAGGTCAACATGTGCAACCTAGAAAATGATATACGCAGCATTGATTTTGACCCCGTTTACACCTCAAGCGATCCAAATTCCTCATTAGACTACTTTATAGAATCTGTCCAATCAGCAATATTACGAAATACTTGCTATAAAATATTACCTAGAAAATACAATAACATTAAGCCATGGATTACTCCAGGCCTTGTCAGATGTATAAGGCATAGAGATAGACTACATTTTAAGGCGACGCTTGCGCCTGACAACGAAATACTTACACTGACATATAAAAGGTATAGGAATTTTTGCAACAACCTACTTAAAAAACTAAAGTTGCAACACAACAGGAATGAACTGCAAAAGGCTGGCAACAATACTAAGCAAATTTGGAAATTCATCAAAAAGAATACGTTCAGGTCACAACCACCCGTACCACCACTCGATTTATTATCTAATTCTAATGGGAACCCACTCAACACAATGAATGACATTAACGCCTTCTTTGTAAATGTTGGCAAAAGTCTCGCAGAAAAAATTCAAAACCCAGCCGGCTCTAGTGACAGTTCTTTGAAATCCCAAAATGTACGCTCAACCTATTCTACCCTAAACTCCTTTGTATTATTAAATACAGACGCTGAGGAAATAACTTGGATAATAGCGGGACTGAAGGATAATTGTTCTACAGGGTGGGACAACATTCCTAATAACATACTAAAAAAGTTCAAATCCATCTTTGCACCCCCTTTAACCCATATTTACGAACTGTGCTTGACTAACGGTATTTTCCCGAAATCACTTAAACGAGCAGTCGTTACCCCGATATTTAAATCTGGTGATAAATCTTGTGTCAATAACTACAGACCTATCTCGGTGTTAACAGGCCTCTCCAAAATATTAGAAAAAATTATACACACCAGATTAACAAAATATTTGGAAGACAATAACTTACTCTCTGACTATCAATTTGGTTTCAGGCCGAATAGGTCAACTAGCCAAGCTGTACACACACTAACAGACTACATAACTAACAACCTGGATAAAGGCATGAAAACTATGGGGATTTTCCTGGATCTAGCCAAGGCATTTGATTCCAAATCTTGTTCCATATTATTAAAAAAACTGGAAGCTCTTGGAGTAAGAGGAACGCAACTACTATTATTTAGAGATTATCTGAGGGATCGTCAACAATGTGTGAGAATTGGACAGAAAGTGAGCTCAGAACTCCAAAATAGTGGATACGGAATCCCACAAGGGAGTGTATTAGGGACAACTTTATTCTTAATTTATATCAATGACCTTTGCAACTCAAAACTTCAAAATGGCTATATTATATCATATGCTGATGATACTGCTCTTTTGTTCTCAGCTAAATCCAGAGATGAGTTATTTAAATACGCTCAAAAGGGTTTTAATTATGTGACGAAATGGCTCCAACGAAATCTTTTATCACTAAATACCGATAAAACAAAATATATGATGTTTACAATGCGAAATACTAATACACCTGTGACTAACATAAACATGTATGCACATTATTGTACAACCGCTGACCCTGCATGCGCTTGTCCTACATTAACAAAAACTGACAATATAAAATATCTTGGAGTAACGATTGGCACAAATCTGAATTTCCGTAAACATATTGAATTGCTTTGTGCAAGAGTACGAAAATTAATGTATATATTTAAGAATTTACGCGCAATATCGGGCTATAAATTAATTAAGCAGGTATATTTGGCGTTGTGTCAGTCCATTCTTACTTATTGTATAACGTCCTGGGGTGGGGCTGGACCCTCACTCTTACTTCCACTAGAGCGTGCTCAAAGAGCTATCTTAAAAGTAGCCACGTTTCGTCCTTTTAGGTTTCCTACAGAACAACTCTACAGGGCCTGTAAGGTGTTAACAGTTCGCCAATTATTTATTCTGAACATCATACTACTCCAACATACCAAACTCCCTACACCCGCAGTACCTTCAGATAAGAGAAGAAAAGATATAGTTTGTGAAAATCCACAAGCCAAGCATGAGTTTGTAAATAAATTTTATATGTTTTTAGGGCCTTTTCTTTATAATAAATTAAACAAAATACTAGCCATATATAATCTAAGTTATTGGAACTGTAAGGTTTTAACTACAGAATATTTAGAAAAACTAGATTACGTAGACACGGAGAAACTGTTAGAAATATTAAATAAATAAATAATAAATATTCCACAACATTCTACACAACGCTATCTACACCCATGGTAAGCTTTTATAGCTTGTGTTATGGAATCTAGAATGCGGATAAACATACTTATATACGTTTTTTTTTTTAAATACATACATATTATACATAGAAACACCCAGACCAATGCAAATAGCCATATTCATGCATACAAATATTTGCACTGAGCGGGAATCGAACCCGCGCCTCCTGCATGGCAGTCGCGTTCACTACCGCCACGCCACGGATTCTGTCATTTTCATTAAATTATTTGTCATTAAAATAGGTAGCGATAAGCTGTAAACAGATACTTTTAGATTATATTGTATAAATTTTGCAATAGGCACTTAAATAATAGAACAGACATAACCTGAAGCACAGGTTTATAAAAACCTAGATCAGGTAGGTCGCAAAATGTAAAAATAAAGTGAGATTATTAATTTAAATTCTATTTTACCAATAAAAACTATTCTATGTCACATTTATAATATGCTACTTCTAATGTAGACATTATTATAGTACTTAATTACATGACTTAGCTATTAAGACCATAATTGTAAAACTATTATTAGTACAATGTACAGCCCTCATTTTTGATGAATAAATTATTATTATTATTATTATTATTAAATGTCATTTTCAATAGCTTTAAGCCTAAGTGGACGTATACCTATAGCGCTGTTTGCCATTTTCGCATAAGGACTTTTTCGGCAAATGCCTAAATCTCAGTTCACCTAGCTCGCGTTATGACTAAATAAAATTTTCAATAGCTTAAAGATCTTATTAATATTCACAGTCATTAATTAGCATGTCCTAGTATAAGTATACTACTGCTGGTCATTCATTTAAGTTCAGTTTTCAATATAAACATAATTTTTAAAGGACTAGTATTTTAATCTCTTATCGCCTTCCTTTCCTCGCTGATGAACTGTAATGCAGTAGGCCTAAGACTCTTTTTGTCTTCCTCTGTTCTAACCTATATCGCAGTAGGGCCAACTAGCGTTATGCCTACTTATCCTTTTGACTAGTCAAAACGCGAGCTAGGTGAACTGCGTATTAGACATACATAGCGCAAAGGCTCGAGCGACATCTTACTCAAAGCACACCCAAAGAATAAAAACGGGACCCTTTTACTAAGGTCTGTCATGGACCATGATAGCTAGACAGTCGAAATTTTCATTTATATTATAATATCATTAATATATTTTTAATGATATATTATTAAAAAATGAGAACAAAAGATCTTATAAAAGAATAATTTATTGGTTGGATTGAAACTCCTGTGTAATTCATCTCGATAGTTTCCGACTCACTGGAAATATCAACTCATACTGAAATGATGTCATGAAATAAGCTTTTTAAAATCTGTAACAAATACAAGCATAAATATAACTAAATATAGCTAAAAAATACACAGGGTATAATAATACCCTGTGAATTTTTTTATTAGCCATAAGGGCCTAAGTGATTAATACTGTAAAATGGATCAAGAATGTTCAAAAACGTCAAAGTGTTGCACTATGATTTGTTATAATCGTAGGTCAATGACATAAACACAACAATTTGAAACAATGCTTTGAAACATAAAATATTCACTTAAAACACATAATGTTTAATAGATTACACTTCCCATATATCTTGTTTAACATTAAAGTATATGTACGTACCGGCTAATTTAGCTGTTTGGCCATCAACATCGTCAAAATCAGAAAGCAGCTTGCCGGCTTGAAACTCCGCCGTATTTCATACTAGGTATATCCCTAAAATAGTTTGAAAACGACATGGCTTGCACAACTTTTATTCACATATCAATTCATTTTGCACTCAATGCTGTTACACGATGAACAGTAATTATATAAACGCAAACAATATACGAAACATCTCCAACGAAACCAAGATTTACATATGATTTGACAACTGATAACTCAGTTTGGCAGTTATTGAGTGTCGCAAGTACAAGGAAAATTTTTAGTTCCTCCAACATTAATTTCACGACTTTCTTGACGCACTATATTACAATGTTTTCAGTACGAAAGTTTTAAGTTGAGTGCTTTTTAAGCTATAAGACGAAGCTCCCTCCTTGCGACGAGCCGTACTATTGGAGCGCGTATATCACGCCATATCGTAGCAACCAATCAAAGCATCCGCTCGCACGCCTTTGAGCCTCCGCGCCGTTACCCCAAATAAAGTTTACCGTATGGCGCGAATGTGTAGTCTATGGCACAAATTGGCGGGAACGTGACACACGCGACAATATACTTATTTCTTTCTAACTCGTTTACTTTTTAATACTTCTGCTCTTTCTAATCTATTGTCTATGTATTGCATCATGCTTCAAATGCGATGACAGTAAAAAATCAGAGCATCTGGAATGTAGAAAATTTTTTAAGGTCGTTGTTGTACAATTGTTGTACAAAGGGCGGCCTTATCGCCATAATAGGCAATATCTTCCAGGCAACCTTTGGATGGACTAGAGTTACATGTAAGAACAGGTGGTAGTTGGTGTGACTAGGAGTGACAAAAAATAATAAATGAATACACAAACTATATACACATATATACACCTATAGTCATAAACGTACATATATACATTCATACAACATACATACATACACTCATACATACATACATATTCAAATGTACACGGATCATCAAACTTTACTACACAGTAGTTGGATATATAAGTACTAAAGTGACATAAAATGCTCATGTAACAGCTTTTTAAAACTTGTTATCGATTGTGCTCGTCTGATACCAACCGGCAACTCATTCCACAGACGAACCGCTTCTACGGTGTAGGATCGACCGTAGTAGTTTGTGGAATGCGTTGGCATTTTCAGTGTCAAGTTCTCCGACGACCGTAGGGACCTCGAATGTGTCTCATATAGGAACCTAAAACGTTCTTTAAGGTAAGTGGGTGCTTTGGGGTTAAAAAGGATATTGTAAAGAAACGTTAGAATATGAGTATTCCGGCGAAGGCGAATTGGAAGCCACTTGAGTTTAATACGGTATTCTGAAACATGATCGTATTTGCGTAGGCCAAATATGAATCTTATACAGAAATTTTGAAGTCGCTCAAGTTTATCTAATTGTGCTTCTGTGAGATTTAGATAGCTGACATCGGCATAGTCGAGAATTGGTAGAAGGAGGGCCTGTGCAAGCGCAGTCTTTGTTGCCGTGGGCAGAAAATTTCGTAACCTTCGTAAGGATCCCCCTGAGGCAAATAGCTTTTTTTAGTTTCTTAGTTTTATTTGGGCGACTCGACGTGTATATAATATGCGCTCATATTTTTTCAAGTATTGTTTTTTAGTATGTTTAATTATTGGAAGGGTTTTACAATATTGTATTACTCTATTGTAAATAGTATTCAGGATTTGGAGATGTAGACGGTAGGTGGTCATGGGAATTTCTGAACTAAGCCAGACATACATACTAGTGATACATTACACAATCACTATAGCTAAATAAAAGAAAAGCACTATAGTGACATGAGAGCACTAGAATTAATAAAATTATTAAAAAAAATTGAACATAAATTATTAATAAACACTAAAAACTAGTTTTACGGAATCTGTTGCTCTAAATCATCCATACTAATATTATAAACGCGAAAGTAACTCTGTCTATCTGTCTGTCTGTCTGTCTGTATGTTACGCTTTCACGCCTCAACCACTGAACCGATTTTGATGAAATTTGGTATAGGGCTAGATTAGACCATGAGAAAGGACATAGGCCGCGAGGAGAGAGAGAGAAGAGCGAGAGAAGGCATATGGTCGCGATAACCGACATCCACGCGGGCGGAGCCGCGGGCAAAATCTAGTATAATATAAATGATAATGATACTTCTAAGGAATGGTTGTGCAGATTTGAAAAGCTTGTAGCGCGAACAGAAACAGAAAGAACTTGGCTCGACCTGATAGTGGGCATAAATTATTAATTTCTTTTGTATTAATTCTTTAAGTATATAACATAAGAGAGATCATCGGCCTTCTTCGCAATGATCATGCGTATCGTGGGCGATTAGGGTGAAATGCCAACACAAAACCATTGATTGTTGGTTTACACATTTAATTTTGTTTCACAATTTTTAGCAAGCACTCGAGTCTTAAAATTGTTAGAACAAAGATGATGAAACTAACCATAACGTATCTTGAGTAGTGAGTTCGCGCACTCCACAAAGATTACCAACACCTCATCTACTTAAACATATTCGTTTTCTCCGTTTTCCCCATAGAAAAGGACTTATCCTCACATTGATCGTTTCTTCTTCGATCTCTAATTTTTCTCTGTTATGCTTTTCCAGCTTGCAAACCTACAACTCGTGCTAGTTAACATGGCACCTGGCTCAATCAAGTGACGTTTAAAGTACTGACTGCAAAAGGGCGCCATATTTTATTAGATAAATTTCTTAAATTCTTTACTATTGATTAAAATAATTAATAGATTTCTGATCGTAAGATTAACAATATTATAAAATAAACAATATTCATGGCATGTTTTTCTTATAATAAGCTTGTGTTATACTTACATTGTTGTAAAGCTGAAATTATAACGTATTAAAGGTTTATTCAATAAAATCACTGTTGGTGAAACTACTAGACATTTTTTATTTCTAAAAATGAACTTATTAAATATGTATGTTATAAAGTATTATGACGAAAACTCAATAAAATAAATCAATATACCTAAATGTTCCAAATGTAACAATAAAAAAATTCTATAAAATCTGATAATAAAAACTACGACATTAAAATGTACAACAGTCACTGTGATGCAGACGCTACTGCAGGACGAGAGCGGGGCATCGCGCGGAGTAGTGGGAGGAGGGTTGTTTGCAAGGCCAGGACGTGCCATGTTAACTCGCACGAGCTGTATATGACGCACACGTCCTCACCCCGGAGTTATTCTCTCGGCTCAATATAGTTACGTTTTAATTATGATAAACAATTTGATGTGATGTTCAAACGTGATAAATGAATTTAAAGTGAATAATGATTTTGCAATACCTTTTCATTGTTAATTAGCTTATTTATTAGATAATTTCATAAACAAAGTAATTTTATGACTGCGAGTGGTTAGATTCGTTTAGTTATACAAACCTTGCATTTGGACTAGATAAATTTTAAGAAATCATATTAGATTAAATTATGATTAAAGGTCTTCAAGTCCGTAGTTTCGTCTCTTCTGTTATAAACTTGAGTGCAACGCACCATCCCGACATATAAAACACAATTATTTTTATTTACAGATTTTTTAGGCAAGACGTATAAAAGATCGGCACACCTGAGCACAGATAAGGCGGTATACCTATGTGATTCGCTTACCTGCCGTGGTATTATATATTGGTTAATGGCATGGCTTCTTCATTATATTCCAGCGTATTTGTTGGATGCTGTATGTGCCATCGTAGGAAAGCGTCCGAAGGGTATTGCTTCGTAAGTTGTTTTTATATTAACAGTTTATTGGAACCATAAAACACAGGAATAATAACATAATAGTGTGATAGTGTCTGCATTAGTTTAGAACTGTGTCGCAGACACTAACGCCACCTCCAGGCCGAACTGGGCACCAGAGTTCCATCACAAACATGAGTGCATTAATTATTGATAAGAAGAAGCTCAGAGAAACATAACCTAATCTTAAAATTAAATTCAGAATTTAGTGTGTGTGTATGTGTGTATTAGAGGCTGTTTTCTGTGTGTAGGTAGTGAAGTGTGTAAATGTAACGTGAGATGTTAATGTATGTCTGAGCGTATGTGTGGTTGTGCAGCTTGTGTTAAATAGTGAACATTTGAGGAGGAGTTTAAATGTTATTCGTATAAGAATGGTTGAGCCACGTCTTCCAGCTCATCATAGTCAAGGGTTTTCAGTTATTTCTCTGTGATCTGTTTGCAGGCCCTCAGTGTAAGAGGGTGAACATTTAAAATTCTATTGATGCGGTTGTATTTATTGGGGCCAACGTAATGATACTATGAACTATTTTAGTCCATCAATTAACTGTATCCTGATAACCATTCCAAATGGCGCTGGTCTTAAAATGATGGCCCCGAACTTGATGGCCGCAATAGATGCTTTTTCACACGTCGTTTAAAGAACTTGGGATTGAAAGCAGATGGAACTTCCTTAACTGGAACTGGAATGTTTAGTGGCCCAAGCATGAAAATATTCATGTTCTTAATGGTAACGTATCGCAAGAACTTTGTAATTGGCACACAGAGGTTCATGTGGGCAAGCGGCTAATCGCAATGCTCTGTTCTCTCGATACGTGTACGTTACGAATACGAACATTTTTCGTGCTCGGGCTATTAATCATTCCAGTTCAATAACGTTTGAAAAAGGAAGGAAGCCCCAAACCGTTTGGTTCGAGATAGTATTATAGATAGTATTACCATCTTCAATTTTACGAGGATTTATTTATCAATGGTTATAAGAAACCCGCATTATTTCTGTTTCAATTCAGTAACTTTTTACCTTGCGCAAAATTCCTATGGATACTCCAAGCCGACTCAGGGCTATCTTATTATTATCCATCACGGAGTCCCCATCTAGTCCCCGGCCCGAGGAGGGCCAAACCGTAAGGGATGGCCCTGGGTCAGCCGGGGTGCGAGGGATATGTCAATGACAACCTCACCTCCGGGCTAGCACCACGACTCACAGTCATCGTGCGGTTTTAGTTGGTTCGAGTCCGACATAACCTCCCCTTCCGGCTCCAGCAGGGGGGGTATCCGAGGGGATTTCGGCACGAAAAAAAAAAGTCCCCGGATATGGGCAGGAGTGCATCGTGCACCACCGCCGCAGCCTACTTCTACTGCTGGTGACTACGTTAGCTCTGCCCAACGATTTGGGACCAGGATTTCAGAGATGCTTCCCGCAGACTCACCAGCCATCGAATGTTACAGTTCAGTACCATAACATCCATACCACACACTATAATCTCTATCCTATGACCATGATATATATTTACAGTTTTGAGATGACCAAAATTCGGTTGTGAGAAGCACGATGTTTCTGTTATCTTAGTTATTTATTGTGGACAGTACCTAATTTTAAAAGAGCAGTAAAATATATTTTACCCTAATATCTTTCTTGTTTTCAGTTTTGTCGGTATCTACACGAAAATTGATGAAATGGGTTCAGTATTTGAGTATTTTCTTTCGAATGAGTGGCAATTCCGTAATGACAACTTGATAGCTATGCTTAACAAGATGAGTGAAGCCGACAAAGCCATATATAATTGCGATATGTCCAAAATTGACTTGAGTGAGTTCTTACTTATGTGGGTAGTTGGCATTCGTAAGTATATAATCAAAGATGGCCTTACGAATAGCAATCTCGGACAAAGAAAGCAACAAATTTTCAAAGTTATCAATTATATTGTGTTTCCTTTATATTTATATCTGCTGTGGACTGCTTTGTTGTTTATTATTAAAACTGCGGAATATGTAATAAAGGTATGCTTTTAAAGAATATTTTATTCTCTTAACGGAACGTGAGGATATTTTTCTACGCCAACTTTTCCCAGAGCATGTGATTGTCAAACGCCTAGAAAAGGTCTAGGGAACACGCATTCACTGGCGTTTTCTTTAGCCAGTTTTCTTCTTCTTCTCGTGTCAATGATTCACCGTTGGCATTACAGACCCATATCATTGGCTACCATAATAGCGAAGGTGCTGGACGGTCTGCTTGATACTCAACTAGATAAATACATTCATATACATGATGCGCAGTTCGGTTTCAGGCCCGGACTTTCGACGGAGAGCGCAATATTGAGTCTCAAGCATACCGTTCAGTATTAAACCTCGCGGCGGACGCCTGTGTATGCATGCTTTTTGGACCTCTCCAGAGCCTTTGATTGAGTGTCATATGACACGCTCTTGAGAAAGCTCGCTGGTAGAGGCGTGCCAATGGAGATGTTGCGTATGCTGCAGTTTTGGTATGGCAACCAATCCAACTGTGTGAAATGGGACTAAGCCCTGACGCCGACATACGGATTGGGGTGTGGAGTGAGGCAGGGAGGGTCAAGCTCACCTCGGCTCTTCAACTTGTATGTTGATGACCTTATCGCTGGGCTCAGCAGTATGCGAGTCGGCTGTCACGTACGAGATACATGTGTAAACAACATTAGTTACGCCGACGATATGGTACTGTTGAGCCCAACGGTAGGAGCCCTCAGGGACTTACTGCAGGTGTGAAGTAAGTATGCGAGGGAACATGGGTTGACCTATAACGCGCAGAAAAGTGTGTATATGGTCTTTAAAGCTGCCGGTACACTACCCGAACCCATACCTCCAATCACTTTTGATGGAGAGACACTTAACAGGGTAAAGCAGTTTAAATACTTAGGTCACTGGGTTACCGAAGGCTTTAGAGACGATATAGACATAGACAGGGAGTGGAGAGCACTGGCTGTTAGGTGTAATGTGCTAGCTCGCAGATTTTCCGGATGTAGTGTACCAGTCAAAATCACACTTTTCAAAGCATACCGTCAAAACCTGTACTCTGGGGGTCTGTAGACCAGCTATACAGCAGCTGTCATTGAATGCTTTGCGAGTGCAGTATAATAATGGCTTCAGAATGATGCTGGGATTGCCTCGTTACTGCAGGCAGTGCGTCGGATGTGTTCGCAATTTTTTTTACTGCGGACTTTTTTTGCCATACTCCGCAAAAAGACAGTGTCCGTATCCGTACTGAACAACCCGCGGGGTAGTCACAACAGCATTCTGAAGACAATAGATGGCAGCTACGACTCAGCTGTATATCGCCGCCTTGTTGGGTGAACGACCGGAGCGGTCACATAGGTCAGGGAATCAATATTGAAAATGTTAGAATTTATGTAAAATGTAATGTGAATTTATGTAAAATATATTCGGATCATAGACCTTTAATACATTTATTCGGTTTAAAGGATCCCTCTAGCCGTTTAACAAAATTCCGTTTATATTTAGAAGAATATGATTTTACAGTAGAGTACGTGCCAGGTCGAGTTAATGCTCCGGCCGACGCATTAAGCCGACTACGGTTACGTCACAGGAGTTAAAAAATCTACATAACAACGTAGTATCAGTTCTAACCAGAACTCAACGTAGAAAGATAGATAATAATAATCAAGGTCATGACCATGACATACAAATGAATGAGTCATCTACACTACCCAGGACTGATCACCCAGTGGTTGTAGAAGTACTCAAGAAACCTGATAATATTGTAGCGACCATTATCCGCTACTACAACCGCTACCGCTTATAACGGTGAGACCCCGGCACGAAATCACGCCACCCTACGTCACATCGTACGATTTTACCGTTAGCCAACCTGACAACGTGCGAGAGGGCGTCACAACTACAGCAAACCCCGCCTACTCCAAGATGGCAGCCTAGTTCGGGCGTGGTCAGCGCGAGCGCACGAAGATGGCCGACTTTATTCTTTTGTTTTGAGCTTGTCGCCATGTTGTGGGTGTCAACAATTAATAGCGAAAAAAGTGCCAAGAGCGAAATGTTATTATTGTTAATTGTTATGTTTGTTTAACTATAAATACCGTGACTAGTATTATATTCAGCACTCTTCCGTACGCTTTCGCTCCATTCGCTTGCTTAACTTATGTAACAGTATAACGTTTTATTCATTAAATATTAATCAGTTGTTCGTGTTTTTCGCTTGCATTTTAATTACTCTCCGCATAAGAAACCCGTCCATCCGCGCAGTACGCGGGTTCGATTCCTTGCGCCCACGGTGTAAAAGAGGCGACCAAGGCTACATACTACGGGTCGCTTCAATATTATAGAATTACGTTTTACTAATAAAATTGATAAGTACATAGTACAATCAACTGACATTGTTTTTGACGCTAAATGTTGTATCTATGCACCGTTGTACTCAGCGATAATTCTAGATTCTCGATCGTTATCGACCCCGCAGGTGTTAGCAAGAGTTTTGGAAAAAATGTGCACATTTTTTCCAAAACTCTTGCTAACACCTGCGGGGTATTAAATATAAATGAAGTACTTATAATTAAAAATAAAAGTAATGAGAACGATATTAAACATTTGCTGCGCAGCATAATAAACAAATATAAGGTAGCGTCACCACAGATTTTAATAACGAGAAATGTTAAAAGAATTTTTGACAAAGATGAAATTACGACAATTTTAAATGACTTCTATATTTTGGCCACCAGTGGACATGCCGGTATTAATTGTATGTTAAACAACATTAAACGATATTATTTTTGGCCAGGGATGTCAAATGACGTCGCGAACTACGTCAAAAAATGTAAGAGTTGTCAAATTCAGAAACACTCAAACAAAAAAGTTCGAGAACCACTGACTTTGACTACAACTGTTAACTCAGCATTTTATCGTATAAGTTTAGATATAATGGGCCCTTTAGATATAGATAATCATAACAATAAGTATATACTTACTATACAATGCGATCTAAGCAAATTCGTTGAAGCATATCCTCTAATGCGAAAGGATACCGAAACAGTAGCGAGAGCTGAACAACTTTATATTGCGATACGGCATTCCTTCTCAATTTCTTAGTGATAAAGGTACTGAGTTTACATCTTCACTTATGACTGAAACTTGTAAGAACTAAGTATCGAGAAAATCCATTCCACAGCTTATCACCACGAAACTTTAGGAGGAATAGAAAACACACATAAACATTTGACTGCATATCTTAGGATACAGTGTGAAAATAACAAATCAGACTGGAGCGATTGGTTACCTTTTTGGTGCTTTTCATTTAATAACAGTGTGCATTCGCAAACGAAATATATTCCATTTGAGTTAGTTTTCGGTAAGAAATGTAATATTCCAAGCAATTTATCAAGTCAAGTAGATCCCATGTACAACTTTGATGATTACCCAAATGAGTTGAAAAGAGATGGAAAACGGTGGGCCCAAATGTAATAAGTTGAGATATGATCTAAAAAAATTGTCATATTTTTGTATCATAGATTATGAAAAATCACCTCAATTCTCAATCTGGATGCGGAGAAATATGAGAAAATAGTTTTCGTGAGATTATCAATTGAGTAATCGATTACACTAAAACATTTGCAGTAAATAATTAACTCAAAGTAATTAAATGCACTATATAAACTTACATGCAATATAGTGCATATAATTACAGTCATATTATTAAATCCAATTGAATCAAATATAAATTAATTACTGAAAAACCAATATTAATGATTATCGATTTCATATCGATTCAAATCTCTTTTATATTTGTAGTCTATGTCACTGACATGACAGCTGACTAACATTGACACTAGACAGTTGCTGACTGTTTTGTTTGCTAACTCGTTTCGTGTCTTCCGATGCGTTTTGAGTGCTTTCCCGATTATTCGTCATTTTTTACGACAACTGCTTTGTACTTTACGGATTCCGACCCTGCCTACCTTGTACGACCCTTGCTTTTACCTTGGACACCGAAAATCGCTCACACGTTTGACTTGGAATTGTTATTTTGGATTTTACCGCCGGCTTGTGGATTGGATATTATTGAAACTATGGATCACTGTGTGAATTGTGGGATATCCACTGGTCACTGCAATATACTGGGCCAACGGCCCTTACACGATGAAACAATTCTGTCAGTGATTAGGCAATGGCTTGCACCTCAGTCTGTAAGTAAATACCTATAACCTCATCTAACCAGCTACCATCCTGGCAGGTTTAAAATGTAAAATGTGTTTCAATAGAAGGCGAATAAAACACTACCTATATTGAACGATTTTTTATTTTATTTTAGACATCCTTTCCCTATCTCCTTACCTGTTACCTACCTATCGCTTGAAGTCGTCGACGTTCATTCATATGATTTTTCAAACATTTTCTAGTAAATATAATAACTATTAGTGCAAAAGAACATATTTTGCACTTCAGGAATCAGCTGTTAGTTAAAGATTGTCACATAACCTCACTTTTACATAATCTCTTATATCTCTGTTCTCAGATTGACAAAATCCGCAGAATTTTCAGTGAAAGGTTGATAATATACAAGCTATTAATTGACACCACTTTCATCTTCTTACAACTAGGCCCAAGATTGTATGTAATTATTTCAGTCTCCTTTCGCCTACAGAAAGCTCAATATGATGCTAATCAAAATTTGTTAAAAGGTAAACAAATTCGAAAATTAAAATACGATACAAAACTTGATAATTTAACTTACAAATATGGCGATTTGATTTTGCTTAAAAACCAAACTGGTAATAAATTGGATTGTATCTTCAAAGGTCCTTATAAAGTTTTAGGGGAATTGTCACCTAATGTTACGATACTTAAGAATAATAAAGAAATTTTAGTACATTAGAATAATACAAAATTGTATTGTCACCAAATAAAAAAAAATGATTTTTGAAATGTGTTAACATTTATTATACTTATATTTTAATTTTATATATAATTTAATAATCAATAAACATTTTTTTTTGTAGAAAAAGGGGCAGTGATGTAACTTTTCAGGGGAGGTGAAGCGTAGGCATTAAAGTTTATATAGTTTTATACCTAACAACTACTCTGACAATATTACTCTACACTACAATGTATTCTGGTTACTTATAATATTACGTTGTCAGCGCATTAGCCTGGGAAAATATATTATTGGATTCCATGTGAACTTTATGTAAGACTGCTTGGTTCAATCAATAAACGAAGACAATACGACAAACATGTTCTTTTAATCCTGTCCAAATATTCAACCGGAATCGCATTAAATCTCACCTGTAATTATGAGATTTCCCTCGATTTCTCCCGGATCTCAGCATCGAATCTTCAATTACGCGTGTCGTGCTAAGTTCAGTTAACTACTCACTGTACATGTTGCAAGTTAAAAGACTCATTAGTAATATTCATTTTGTGGTGGTTTTCCTCTTTGGTGTTGATTACTAGCTGATCATAATATAATTATTTAACGCAGGACATAATGAATTCAAGCAAGATGAACAGAAGGTCATTAGTTCTAGAACAGTTTGAAATAAACACATTACCCTCCTTTGAGTCGCGCCGTCGGGTAAAAAGTGATACATCAGTGGAATGTAAATTATGCAATAAACAATAATACAATCAAAACTTCACATTCTATGCTGAAGCACCTTTACAAAAATCTCGAACATGGTGCTCATGCTCGTCCTAATCAACCTTTGCGAAACCTTTGCGAGCCTCGTTTCGCAAAGGCCATACATGGCAAACAATATTATGACAAATTGGTGTTGAATTTTGTCATCCACGGAAATCATCCGTTTTCAATTGTTGAAGAAGAACATTTTGAGAAACTTATTAATGGACTAAATCCAAAATATTCTGAACTCAGTCGCACACAATTGAATTTGTTTTTTTTTTTTTTTACTGGACACGTCAATTTTATTTCACCTCGCCTGATGTTAAGCTAAAGGCAAAGTCTCGGAAAGAGGGTCACCATCGTAAACATTTACCATGTTAACAGTGGTGGCACTCAGCTTGACGGCCTCATTAGATGCCTTTTCACGCCCCGCTTAAAGGATGCAAAAAGTTTTTAAAGAAAAACAGAACCATATAATAGAGTGTTTTAAGACAGTTCCAGGTAAGATTGCGTTAACGTTGGACTTTTGGACGTCCATTACAAATAAACCGTATATGGTCGTCACCGCACATTTTATGCTTGAATTAAAATTTACTGCTATAATTTTGGAATTCGACTTAATGCCATATCCGCATAAAAGCGAAAATATTTTAGAAAAGCTAAAAGAAATATTGCAAAATTATGATACTGAAAACAAAATCCAGTCAATTACAACTGACAACGAAGCTACTAATGTAAAATTATTGCAATTATTGACATTATTTTACAGTAATTGCGAGAATGTCATTCATACGAGGTGCCTTGCACATGTATTAAACTTAGTTGTGAAGAATGGATTGAAGAAGATAGAGAAACATAGTGATGAAGTTTATAAATTAGTGAAAGTAATACATTTTTCGGCAAAGAAGAAGCAAATGTACTTTGAAACTTGCAAATTACTGAATGCTCCTGAACTGAGTCTTCTTCAGGAAATGCCCATTCGATGGAACACCGTGTACTTGATGCTAGACCGTGCATACAGTATGAGTAGTGTTTTGGATCCCATATGTCAGCAGAAAAGGGAATGGGGTTGGCAACTGTCAAAGTGGCGCTAGCATGACTGGTACCCAAAACATTACACTTTTCTACGTTCATTTTCAGAAAATAATTCCAAACAATTATAATGACCCACTGTATTGTCTCTAAATGCTCTGAAGTCGGTACGCACCAAATACCGAAGAATGAAAAAAAAGTCGTGAAAAAATTATTATTATAAAAAGTATGAGGTTATGTGGGTAAACACTTTGTTGAAAGTGATGAATTAATAAGTAAATACACAGGTGAGCTTCATATAAATAAATCTTTTCAATAGTTCATAAGGTGGATATTTTTATATTTCATACCTGCCTATTTAAAATGTAGTAAATCACATTCTAGGAGTTGAAAGCAACATAATTTCTTGAAAAATGAAGCTGTACTATCTGTTTTTTCATGCAATATACTGGAATACACAAGCAATTTCTGGGAATGCGAAGGTTTGAGAAGAAACATTGGTAAATCAAAAGATATGACAGCTTTTTGACCTCCCTTCAAGTACATAATGTTGTGAAGTTATTTTGTAATCAATGGTATGTTACAAGAATGCAACATATCTCAAGACCTAGTTATAGATGGGCATTATCATTTCTGTACGGTTAGGGATGTTGTAAATAAAACTAACATAAATACCATTGCTATGATTTTATTTGTTTCTATTATAAGTGCTCGTTGTAGTTAAAATAAATAATAGAGCTTCTAAGATAGGAAGAAATGACACAAATTTTTGTAACATTATATTTCTTATCCTATTATTATAATTTTCTTTATTCATAACTCCACCTCAGAGTTAGTTTTAAGTCAAAAAATTAAAATTCTGTTCATAAAGCTCCAACCTGAAAATATCACAAACTCTTCACATTTTCAAAGTCAGTAGGTTTCAAAATGATACTAATAGCAGCGTCAGGCTTTCTCCAAGGATTATGAACTACGATTTTGCTAAGATTCACGACATAAAACAAAATTTTCGATGAGATCCGCTTTTTGTCCTCTTAAGGAAGCACCGCATTTTTTACTTCATCTTTCAGTTCCTTGACTCGGCAGTTGGAATACATATTGTATAAATGTATGTACCACTTATTTAATTAGTTTTACAGCTGTTTTTCAGTCACAAAGTAAAGAATTTATACGTTTATCGAGTTTTGAAACAATATGAAAAAATATCAACAACAATGACAAGGGTACCTGTTATGTTTGGTCTGGCAACACAGGCACGAACAGCTGTGAAATTTTGTAGCTCCGTGTAATTTTAAGAAATTAATTGAATAAAACATCGTAATCAAGTGTCCAGTGTATATAGTAATACAAAAGTTAAAGTACGATATATGTATTGTGTATGCTACCTCAATTGCTGTGAAATCATCCATTAAGTTAACAAGAACTGGTGAAACGAAATTTTGATTGGATTGGTTTCTGAAACCTGCGCCTACGCTAGCTACGTGTGAAATCAGGGGAAGTATTTGGTATTACACTTATTCCTTATACCTTTTCTCACACACTAAAAACTATATAAACGCTCTCATAACTGTGAGCAACGTCCATCCACACAGCAGGCTCTGCTAGTCTCATTTGCTTTGACAATTTGTGGAAGCCAGCTTGAAGACGCCAGCAAAATAGCCTCAGACAAATTTAACACACTCACCAATACATGCACTAACATATTTCTCTCAGTTTTTTGGTAATTCTTGCATACATTCTGTTCTTTGCCTACCTACTTCTCTAAAGTAGTTCAACTTTTCTAATTTATGTATTTTCTTAACTTGTTAAATTAACCACTTATTTATATTTCAGTTTAATAAATAGCTACATAATATTATTTATATTTCGTCGCTTCATTCGAAGATATATAATTCTTTACCATGTAGTAACCCCTACTTGCGGGTCATTCATCAACTCGCGGGCAATAAACTTGCGGGAAACCGCGGGTGGCAACGACGCACGATTTTAGAGAAAAAATAAATATTTTTTGAATAACGAGTACTTTTCTTGACTTCCTGTCTACCCCGACCCGTATTACTCCGCCATATTGATATTTGTTGTCATTCCTGTTTCGTGCGTGGTAACGCTCGCACGCCGCCTCCGCCACTTCTTAAAAATCAAAAATACTGATAGTAACGACCGTATTGTGTGTTTTAAATAGAAAATTGAAGAATATAGAAGAAAATTAACAAAGAAAACGACGTCGTGTTATCGATCAATGTGAGTAGATAACATTTTAGCTACCTACCGACGTAAAAATATTTACTTGAATTAATATTTTTTATTTAATCGGAACATGCAAGTAGCACATATTGCACGGGACATTATATTGGATCTAAAATGTACCAAAAATGTACTTTATACACGCACTACACTTTTTACGTTTCTCGGGGTCCTTTAAAGTAGTAGCACGGGATGCTACTACGTTGGATGATTGAATTCTACCAAGCATAGAATAATACAAATAAATTCGCGCGCGCTTCGGCCTCGTTTATCCTCCGATTTAGATCCAAGATACGTGCCCCGAGATATATCTGTAATTTTTTTTTATTATTTGCCTACCTACCTTGATAAATTATATATACATATAATCACGCCTTTGTCCCTGAAGGGTTAGGCAGAGGTCAATTAACACACACATTTCACCAATCATTGGATTCGGTCCCACGTAATGGGGGGTGAGCCTATTGCCGTATTCCAGGCACTGTTATCGACTAGAGCCATACACCTTAGACTAAATCTGTGTAGGAGGTTTTATTGAACGTAGCGCCATCGAGTAGATGCAACGACAATCATCTGTCTATCATGCATCTATGCCCCTTCTGTCATCTCGCGCGATACTGGATGTACCTCAAACTTATATCCGTTGAATTATAATCTCATATATTCAAAATATAAGTATTTTATTCATTCCATTAATCTGGGCTGTATATATCTGTTTGATGTTATATCGGTTGATTATATCTTAGTTAATTTCGAACAAATCAAAATTTGTACTAAGTATGTGCAATCTAAAATAGATAAGCCACACATCCACGTCAACGTCATCAAATTTATATCGGGGTTAACTGCGAGTTAACAACGATCACGGAATTAACTGCTTGTTAATTACGTACAAATCAAAATAATAAGTATGTGCAATCTAAAATAGATAAGACACATCGACGTTAACGTCATCAAATCGGGGTTAACTGCGAGTTAACAACGATCACGGAATTAACTGCGAGTTAATGACGTGCAAATCAAAATACTATGTGCAATCTAAAATAGATAAGACACATCGACGTTAACGTCATCAAATCGGGGTTAACTGCGAGTTAACAACGATCACGGAATTAACTGCGAGTTAATGACGTGCAAATCAAAATACTAAGTATGTGCAATCTAAAATAGATAAGACACATCGACGTTAACGTCATCAAATCGGGGTTAACTGCGAGTTAACAACGATCATGGAATTAACTGCGAGTTAATTACGTACAAATCAAAATACTAAGTATGTGTAATCTAAAATAGATAAGACACATATTGACGTTAACGTCATCAAATATATATTTACAAAATCATATCGGTTATAATAATGTGTTATTATTGAGTGTGTGCAATCCATATTATGTTATTACGATTGGCGTCTGTAAGCATTCCTGGGGTTTAACTGCGAGTTAACACGACGGATGAGTAGATGCGAAGATTAAATCTGGAGGTTGACTGAGAGTTACTTGCGAACAAATCAAAATACTAAGTACGCGCTGTCTTATACACGTACCTACATTTTTTATCATCTGTGAGATAATAATGCGTTGTCCTATTTGATTCATGGTGTTACCTATTAAACAAAATATCTACTTATAAATGTAGACAAATTTACTCAAAAAATCATAATACAACTTTACCAGAAGGTGAAGTAGTACAGACACCATCAGATACGTTATTAGACACCCAGTCAGATACTACCTAATGTATCTGGCACAATCGCTCATAGAAAATACGCCAATTGATGCAACTGCATCTCTCGTAATCTCAGAAACTGCCCTCGCTGCGTCAGCTACTGCTGAGTCTGTACCAGCGAATACGCAGCTTTAGGAGTATGCACCTCTGATAGCCCTGAATTTGGGCCAAGTATTCATGACAGCCTAGCTAACTTATGGTCGCCACTGCTAAAGAAGAGTATGACCAATTAAAATAAGGACAAACTCCTAAAACAACATATTTAAAGTACGTACCATAACATAAAAATTAAATACTAAAATTTCGGCAATAGCTGTTCACCGTACCGAACTGCTTGAGTGACAATAAAAATGAAGCGCAAGAACATCTTAGTGATAGATTCCACGGATTCACATTTTTTTTTTGTAGAAATGACGGAAAAATTAGTAATATAAATAGGATTTTCTCCATGTTATTTAATTAAGGTCAATAAGACCATTGAAAAGCAAGGCCAGCATATAAAAAAGACCGTTACCACTACAAAATCTGATACTCAGTAAAATGACGAATGCCCGGTCTTTCACATCACAGGGAAACTAGTCGGGACCTCCTCGCTCGTCGTTAAACGGGGGGGGGGGGGGGGGGGGGGCGTGCATGATATCCTCACCGGCTACCCAGTGCCAACAACACAAAACAGATGCCACGTGCGCAAGAGTGCACTTAGGTCGCGTAATATATTTGTTCTCAATGTTTGTTAGAGAGCTGACTAATAGCTCAAGTAGGTATATTAGTAAATAACTAATAAATGGATTGAGTTAGGCGCCGTCAACATGTGTACCTACAGGACCAGTATATATTTAACATTTTCTTAGCTTCAAAACCTAATGACAGCAGTCTTTTATACTAATCTGAAATCAATTAACAAGTTGTGGAAAAATCCCATCTTCAGACTGCTTCTGTTTATGCCACACAATGGTTTCATTACAACCATCGACCTGACAAAGAGTATTTACTCTATTTACGAAGCAGATCCGAAATATACGAGATCTCTATTTCAAATACATAATTCAAATGCAATCAAAACATTTGTTTACTGCTCTACCATACGGTTTATCCATAGCACGAAAAGTGCTCCCTAAACTTAAGAAAGAGGTGACAGTTTATTTACGACGATAAGTGTTTTACTACCGTCACAGAATGAATATTACATGGCACTGTTTACCCGCTACCGTCACGAATATGTAAAATTTTTAGGTTTCATTAAAATAAATCTATCCGGGTACAGATTCCGGGTTGTCTGATTTAGCTTTATGATTAATCGTATTACATTTGGGACTACCTGAGTTTGATTTCTTTTCATACCGCGCCAATTTGAAATGAAACATTTTGATACCAAGGTTTCAAGAGTTAGACGCATTTGCCGTTTTTGCATTCACAATTATTTGGAATTAAATAAAAAAAAAAATATATATATAATATATATTTTCCAAATTTTCATGATTATTAAAATGTATAAAAAAAAATCAGCGATGACAAAGCGTAAGTTATTATTTCAATCTCATCTCAGCCAGTCCCATCACTTTCACTCCAGCCTTAGCCTAGAAGCTGCGACACGATTTGTATCCCTCAGGCTTTCGTTACCAACCGAAGTCCATACCGTTAACTTTTATTTCCCATTTTCCTTTATCTCTGATAATATATTAAAAATACACACATTAGAAGAATATAAACACCGCTAAAACTCTGGCGAAATTTTAGGGGTTGCTCTTTTGGGACCCTGATAGCTAGAGCGGTATGATCCCTTTTACTGGGATCTGAATATCATCCAATGATTGTAATTAAGGGCTACTGAAGAGCGCTTATAAATAAAACCCAATGTCCTAAAATTTCAACATACCTACTTGGAATCCGTAGTTTGTCTTAAATTTTGTATCTTTATGTTATTTAAGAATTATCGATTGAGAAACTTACTAAAAATTACATTTTTTTTTAAAAGTGCTTCTTTATTTGCCAAGCCTTAGGGTGGATAAAACAAGAGTTATGTAACAGCTGAGTAGACATAACTAGATTCAGTGCCATAGCACACGCCTCGCCTCCACCTTGGCTGCTACAACTACCGGAGTCTCCATTGACTTGACCCGTAAAGCAGCAGTAGGGACTTCTACATCCTAAACCTTCGAAAGGTTTTATAATAGGCCATTACTCAATGACGACGAAGGGTCCTTTGCAAGAGCCGTTTGCTTATCGTAATTACTATGTGTTGTGTTATGTATGATCATTATATTACATGATCTAAAATATTTTTCTTATTGATATATTAAATCTTTTAGTTGGATCAAGAACGTTATGAATGTTCTCTTTTATGCCTTTATTATGAAATCGTCACTGGAAAGCCAATAATACTAAAACGCCAAAAGGCCATTTCACAGGAGAGCGATTTAAAGTT
This sequence comes from Eilema sororculum, assembly GCA_914829495.1. Lineage (NCBI taxonomy): Eukaryota > Metazoa > Arthropoda > Insecta > Lepidoptera > Erebidae > Eilema > Eilema sororculum. Next base: position 23,700,713 of record OU618536.1, read on the forward strand.
TTTTTTTTTACAAAACTAGGCATAACTTTTTTTCTAATTTAGTAATTGACAAACAGTAAAGGCAAAAATATATTGTAACACTGTTCCCTATATACTGGAATCGATATATTTTGCATATTTTGCGTGATTCGGGAGATAGCTGTCGCTTAAGTACAAATGCTCTGTACACCTGGTAATGCAAACGTACTTATCTTAATAATTATTATAAGGTATTGTGATTAAATATTACTGAAAACGCTCATCCTTTCAAAAGTATGTCAAGAAAAAGTACTAACGCGCTTTACAGTTGGACACAGTCTCAGGATAAGAATACTTAAACACCACAGTATGTCAAAGGACCGCACGGTAAAACGATGTATGGAATTATTTATTGGGATCATTGTTACGTCAAAAATACTTATTAAAAGATTATTCATTCTAATTTCAATTTATTTTTCTTAACAGACATAATCAACAGTTAGTAAATCCTAATAATTGCAATAGTTGCCAACAAAATAATACTTCTAGCATCTTTTTATTTAAATATTATTGTACTGTATTCGTTTAATTAGCGATTATTTTTATTAAAAATCAATTGAAACTTAATAATTTCACAATTATTATAGGTTATATAGATTTCTAGTACCAACATAACAAATAAAATATTATAGAGAATTAAATAAAACGGTAATAATGAAATAAATATGCTTATCAAAATCCAACTCCAAATAATAAAGTAATTATCATAGGTGTGATCGATTTTTATATCGTAACGTACTGGTATTGTGTTCTAACAAAACCAATACGGTATTATAATGCACTTCTGCCAAAAAATAAATAAGCAAGGGAATAGGAATTAGTATTCTGGTAATTACCCATGGCAATATTATAATTAAAAGCGAAAGCGAAAGCGAAGGCTGGATCTGCACGGGTCATCAGGAGCACGTATAAATGAGAACCGCTCCCTCATGTAAGACGGCGCAGCAGGGTTGTACAGAATGTTGAAAAGATAACAGAGAATACGAGTGTTCCTACGCTGGCCGATAGGGAGCCACTTGAGTTCTCTGCGAAACTGCGAGACATGGTCGTACTTTCTCAGATTGAGTATGAACCGAATGCACAAGTTTTGCAATCTCTCCAACTTGTTTAAGAGTTCCTCAGTGATATCTAGAAAACAGGCATCTGCGTAGTCTATAATGGGTTGGATAAGAGTTTCGGCAAGGGAAATTGTGGTTCTTAAAGGTAGAAAGCTCTGGAGACACTTTAGGAAGTGGAAGCTATAGTGTACTTTTCTGCTAACCTCATTGATATGAGGACTCCAGGGCAAGTTAGCATCAAAGAGTACTCCCAGATTCTTGGCGGTATCCGAATAGGGTATCCGAGTTCCATTCAGCGTGACAGGAGCAAGTGCGGAGAAATCGGGCTGCCTGCGCATGTGAGTGCTACCAATAATCATTGCTTTAGATTTGGTTGGATTGATACGTAGTCCAAATTATTTAGCCCAGACACTAATGCAATCCAGCTCGCGGTTCATGGCAGATACTGCAGAGGAGGCATCAGTCACCGCAAAATGATTGTATACCTGCAAGTCATCGGCAAAAAGATGGTAGCTAGATGAAATCAGTCCGGTGACAGAGTTGATGAAGATGAAGAACAAGAGAGGAGAGAGACCACCCTGTGGTACACCCGCAACAAGTTTACACCAGTTGGAAGATTCCTGGTCCAACTGAACACGCTGCGACCGCCCTCGCGGATACGAATCAAACCAGGAGATAGCATTAGAGAAAACATTAATACTCTTCAATACGCCAAGCAAAATGTCAAAATCGATCGAGTTAAAAGCACTACTAAAATACAGCAATATTAGTAAAGTTAGTTCTTTCCTCTCCAGGGCCCATCGAATATCATCAGTCACTTTAACGAGAGCCGTAGCTGTACTGTGGCCTTTACGGAATCCAGATTGGAAAGTGTTGAGGAGGTTAGAGGAAGATAAATAAAAATATAGACAGTTGTTGGTGTACGATATGCTCGAGAACTTTTGAGAGAAACGGAAGTATGGAAATTGGCTGAAAATCGGTAACTATGGAAGGCTTAGGAGATTTGGGTAATGGAATAATAAAAGCTGGTTTCCGGGAGTCAGGAAAGGTACGAGAGAATAGGGAATAATTGAAAATGTGAGTTATAATAGAAAGTACTGTAGGGAGAAGTGGAAGAATCATACTATAGCAGATATGATCAGAGCCAGTCGCGGACGAGGAAATAGACATCAGCGATTTTAGAGTTTCCGCCTCTGATACAGGCATTAAATGAAAAGGTGGAGTCTGTGGAGTTGGGACACTAGAAAGCGCATGCAAAGTGTTCTGCTTGGTAACTGCGTCCAGTGAGACGGGTGGTAGATAGAAGTGGTCATTTAGGGCACACAAGTCTATATCCCTGGAGTCATAAACAGTTGATTTGCTAATGCCAACAGACCTGAGAAATCTCCATGTGTCCGAGGAGTTTCAGTTGTTGAGAGAGTTATAGAAATGGCGTCGCTTTGCGTCTCTACATATACGGCTGCAGCAGTTGCGTAGGGTCTTGAATGCGAGCAAGTTGTGTTCCGATGGACTGCCTCTGTAGCGCCTTTTTGCTTTGTCCCTGCGAGCCATTTGAGTTTTAATCGCCGGGTTGTGCCTGATCTTGACCCGTCTTAGGGGGGCGTGTTGGTCAAATAATTCTATAACCCTCGACCCGAAAATGTCCACCATTTCATTGACGTCTGTCGAATTCAAAATGGGCGTCCAGTCAGTGCCACTGGCGTCACGACGTAACGCCTCTAGGTCAATACCCCTAAAATTGCGAAGACAACGGTAGGTACTGTGCCTTAACCACAATAGTCCCCACACCACAATTTTTGGGCGGGCGATGGAGTACAAAACACTAATAGGGGAGCAGCTATTGTGATAAAACCTTCAAAAAACACTTTTTCAACAAAAAATACCAGATAATAACGCAAGCCGAGGAAAAGTACTACTCCGGTACTAAAGAGGTACCTACGCGTTTACACCGACGGCTCCAAAACAAAGAATGGCTCAGGAGCCGGCGTACACTCCTTGGACCTTGGCTTAAATATCCACCTTCCACAGGCGAACACAGCTCGATCTTCCAATGCGAGTGTGTCGCCATAACAACAGCAGCGACGGCAATAAGCGAAAAGCAGGTTTAGGGTTTTAACATAAAGCTCCTAATCGACAGCACAGCCGTTCTAAAAGCGCTAGGCCACCAAATAACCAACAGCACACTAATAGCAGAATGCCAAACTGCTTTGAACCAGCTATCCACCCATAATGTAGTAACGCTAGCGTGGATAAAAGGGCACAGTGTGTCCTACGGCAACGATGCTGCGGACGAACTCGCGAGGAGGGGCTCCTATATGACCACTGCTGGCCCACTACACTACTGCCGATGCCTTTTTCACAGATCCGTACCTGTTTATGCCAGAGCTCTGTGGAACTACATAACCAAAGATGGGTACAAACCATCGACTGCAGGCAATCAAAACAGGCTGTGCCGTCGATAAATAAACGGCTAACGAAACGTCTCCTAAGACTAGACAGAACAAGTCTAAGGACAATTATTATATACAATAACGGGCCACTGTCCCCTCAACAAGCACCTACATACCATCGGTGTTACGGATAGCCCCCTTTGCAGGGGTTGTTTCAGCGCCGAGGAAACGGCCGCCCACGTAATACTGGAATGCGAGGCAGTGGCCGCCCAACGATCTCAAATCCTCGGCACAATGAGGTCGCTCCGCGAAGCCTGTGTAGCCCCCAGTAAGTTTCTGCGTTTCTAGGCGGAGCTAGGCTGGCTGCTCTAGCCAGCACTCTCTACGCACAATGGCCCAAGAGAGAGGCTAAGTGCGGACAAAAAGAGTCCCCTATCCTATCCTATCCGGTATTTTGCCTTACGTTTAGGAGGTCTTATCCAATAAGAGATGTATATTAGGTCGTAATATGAAAAAGGGGCAGGTAATTGGCCATGTGTATCTACGGAGTCAGAGGAGGATACTATAAGGAGATCAGGTAAGGTGGAAGGGTGGTCAGGGGGATGGTGAGTGGCAGGTAGTGGCAAAGCATTTAAGTTGTAGGAGGATAGAATGCCCATTAGTTGTCGAGACCGGCTGTCATCCTTCAATAAGCAGGTATTAAAGTCACCCATTATGACTACGTGATCATAAGGAGAGTGAGAGTGGAGTAGACTCACAAAGTTATTGAAATAATCAATATATGCATATTTGGACTATAGAATACCCTGAGTAGAACCGTAGCGTGGACTAACTTAATTTCTATAAACAAGTGCTCAGATGTCTTGACGGTACAGGGAGAGCGCGATGCGCTAACAATATTGTAGGAAATGGTGGCTCATAGGTATATGGCTACATCACCGCATCCCTAAATTATAATCATTAAGCATTATTATCTGAAAGATTCACCCTGCTGCGGGACCTGTATGAACGCGTCACTCACTTTATTTAAATAAATAAATAAATAATAAACTTAACGCAGCACGAAGCTGACTACAAGGTTGACTAAACCACCGGCGACTCGCGCGCAAAATATGAATTATAAGTACTTATCGCATTGTAATTAAAACGAAATATGATTTTAAAAGACTTAACGAAATTAAATTTGTACGTTTTTCCCCCAACTAAATGCTAAACGAACCATTCATATTTTGTCGACTAAAATAGTTCATGCTTAATAAAATAATTATTCAATTTTATTGAATGGAAAACATTCTAAACAGACACTCAAATACTTTGATATGTGAGGCAAAATCACTAAAACCGTTTACTATCAAAACAGTACGTAGACAAAATATACTAAAGCGCCATGCGCATCAGTTTCTACGTAAAGCAAATTTACTTAACTAATAATCAACTAGAAGTTATGGCCGGCAATTAATACTAAAGCGACATCAATGATTTAACATCAGTATTTTAAGTTGCTGAATAAGGTTGAATTGGCTGGTGTCAGTGAATAAAAATACTGAAGCGACAACGACTCAAAATTAATCAAAACTTGTACTACGTAAATTTTTGTCACGAATTCAAAATGATGAAACATCTCCTTATTTTGAAGTGCTTAAGCGCCAAAAAAGTGCCCTGATCAACACGAAACCCAGACCATTCGACGCAGAAAAAAAAATCCTATCCAACGATATATATAACTCATTTTGACTAAAATGGCGCTTTAGTATTATTGGCTTTCCAGTGACGAAATAAATATTGCTTATAAGACAATATTTTTAGTCGTTATCTTTGAACCGCAAAACTTAGATGTACCTACTCTAAACATCTACATGGTAAAGAATTATATATCTTCGAATGAAGCGACGAAATATAATAGATGATCAAACGAACTTCCGAGCGAAGTTCGATCATTATTATATGAGTCGCTTCATTCGAAGATATAATCACCCTCCCACCCTTTACTTACATTCAACAGCATCACAGATAGATTCTGTATACCCAAATTATAAGTTTTGCTCGAACTCTGAATAGAATGACAACAAATATCAATATGGCGGAGTAATACGGGTCGGGGTAGACAGGAAGTCAAGAAAAGTACTCGTTATTCAAAAAATATTTATTTTTTCTCTAAAATCGTGCGTCGTTGCCTAGCAAGTAGGGGTTACTACATGGTAAAGAATTATATATCTTCAAATGAAGCGACTCATATAATAATGATCAAACTTCGCTCGGAAGTTCGTTTGATCATCTATTCTACTTTAAAACTTACTTAAAAAAATCTATAATTCTTATTGTTTTTACCCTACCTTCTTAGTTAATAATTTATTTGGAGTAAAGTTACTTTATTTTCCCAATTTATCGCTCCTTATTACTTACAGCTATTATCACATTCACTTACTTACCACATTCTTTCATTTCAGTACCACCAAATAATTTTTGAAATAAAAGGAAACACGAAACAAACAATGATGACCCGCAGCGCTGCATTCCGTGAATTGCAACAAAAGTTAAACCTCACCTTAAGGGAGCTTGAAATCAGCAATACACTCAATAAGCAGCTGATAGAGGAGCGGGAAGAGAGTGAAAAGGAAGTGCTAAATGTTGTTGAGAAAAATACCAAACTCAAAAAAGAGTTGGCTGGCCTACATACTGAGGTCATGGAGCTCACACTCCAACGAGATCACCTCCAGGCAACACTGACAGGCCTAGAGGAATGCAGCAACACCCATGAACAGGCATTGAAACGCATTAGCTTTCTGGAGTGTGAACTGAGTGACGTGCACAATTCCATTACTCACATGGATCTATCCGGTTTGGCAGATGAGGCTGCTTTCTCCAACAGCCTCTATAATGAGCTGGTGGCAGGGGAACCTGACCTGATTTGTCTGGAGCCATGCATCACTGCAGACCTGATAGATATCACAATACCTGATATCCCAGTTGCATCAACGGTTATAGCCTGTGACGATAAATTGTTATTAAATTCCTCAGTAAGATTAGTTAGTAGTGGCAGAAATAAGTTTAAAAAATATGTTAAACTAAATAAATTTATTAGTAAGTCACAGAAACAGATCAGATATCTCAAAATGGGCATTAACAAATGTCGTAGAGCCTGTAGCTCTAATAAAGAATTGAGACAGTTAGTAGAGGTAGGTAAAACACAGACAGACCAATATGAGTCTGATCTATATGAACTCCAGTTAGAAATCTCACGTTTGAATGACTCCTTAAATTCTGTTACATTAAAATATCAAACATCACAAAAGGAGATAGGTGAGTACATTGAGGTATTAAATATTCTAGTGGACTCATGTCATAGCAATGAGGCAAGATGCTATTCACTTGAAAATCTATACAGGCAAAGATTTGAAGACTGTGAAAATTCCTTGCCATGTTCCATCCCCCCTGTCAATGACACCATACCGGCTCTCTCAGGCTGTACCAGTACTTCTGACTGGGTAACATCCTTGCCGTGCTCCACCCTGTCCATAACATCTAGGGAAGGGTCGACCCCAAAGCCGTGGGTCTGTTGGGAGCCCTGGGACATCCTTCCGAGGGCTTACTCGGGGCTCCCAACTATAGGCTGCTGGGCGATACCGTGGGGGTTTTAGTCGGTAGGAGTCCGGCATAACATCCATGAAGGATTTACCCCACGTTCAAAAAAAAAAAAAAATTAAAAGGGAAGGGTCGACCCCTCTGTCAGTTGACTCTGTGGGCAGTGATAATTTTACAAAACCAAGTATGTCCATAAATGATGTCCACAGGGACATCATTTATGGTTGTTACAGAACAACAGTAACGCAAACTTTAAATTCAGGGAAAACATTTGTGTACTGTGATGAAATTGGTAAGGGTTTGGGTTGTCATTTAATTAATCAATTGGGTCACTCGTTCATAACTCATTCATTTCCTGGGGCCTCCTATTCTCAAATAATTAATAGAGCACTATGTAGTACACACTGTCCACAATCTACACTAGTGTTTCTTTTTGGTAGAAGAGTTAATGCAAATATAAATAATTTCATACACTTTTACAAACAATTAACAAAGTTACAAATTAAACAGGTAATATTTTGTGCATTACCTTTCAGTAAATCATTCACAGCTAGTGAAAACAACATTAGATATAATATAAATAGAAAATTACATACCTTGACTACATACAGTAGGACCATAGATTTATTTGACTGTAATTTTGTATTACAGAACAATTTTATTTTGACAATAGATAGTTTTTCGCTATCAAAATATTTGCAACGACAGGTTGCGCTCCTATTAGGAAACTTTTTAAATAATACAATAGCCAAACTGGCTATTAACAAAACTCTTATTGAGTTGAACAATACTGACATAACTGAAACAGTGGATAATGTTATCCAAAAAAAACTAAAATATTTGACAACAGATAATAAATCTAGCAAAGTTTCTCACACTATGTCCGAATTTAGCGGCCATAGCCATACGGCTTTTGAGACAGTTCAGTCTCCTATATGTAATTCAAATTCTAAAACTAGTAGATTAAACCTGGTGCATCAAAATGTGGAAGGATTGATAAATGGTAAAGATTTGGAATTGGAGTTGCACATGACCCTGAATAATATTGATATTTTCTGTGTAACTGAACATTGGTTGAAAGACCATCAGGTCATGTTCAACTTCAAAAATCACCAGGTGGCTAGCTCGTTCAGTAGAAAAAATTTGGATCGTGGAGGCTCTCTAATTATTATTACTAAGAATATAAAATTTAAAGAGCGTAAAGACTTAGTAAGGCTCTCTATTGAGCGAGTTATTGAGATAGCTAGTATTGAGTTTGAGCAGTTCATTGTATTAAGCGTATACAGTCCCCCGGCTGCGCCCTTTGCAAGATTCGCAGAAACGATGGAAGAAGCGCTTTTTAAATGCCGTTCCTCCAATAAGGCAATAATAGTTTGTGGAGATTTCAATGTAAATATTTTAGAAAACACTATAGTGCCAGCAGAGAGAAAAAAAAAGTTAAATCTGTTCAAGTCCTTTAATCTTATTAATATGTTTTCAGAAGCTACTCGAATAACTGCACATAGTGCCAATGGTATTGATAATATTTACACGAATATTAATCTAATCAACAAATGTCTTGTGGATGCTGTACACTCGGATCACCGAGGCCAATTAATAACCATTGAAAGAAATAATGGTAAAAATGTTAAAAAAGAAATTAAATTTGTACCGATTAACCAGTATTGTTTAGACGCTTTCAGGGAAAGTATTGTGAGTAAAATACCTGATTTGCCCTTGTACACTTGTGTAGAAGAATCTTACGCAGAATTAACCAACCTAATCGATACTGAGTTTGGGAGAATTTTTACCTCAAAAACATTATCGGTTGGCGGCCGCCCTGTATTCAGTGACTGGGCAACATCGGGGATTTATAGGAGCAGGAGGAGATTGTATGAGCTGTATTCTGAAAAGTCATACAATTTCAACCCTGCTTTTCAGAACTTTGTTAAAAATTACTCAAAAGTATTTAAGCGAGCCTGTTCCTTTGCGAAATCAAACTTCATTAGGAAGAAAATAACCAATTCTGTTAATATAAAGTTTAGAACTAAAACCCGACTACCGAAAAATCACGCTTTAAAAAGTAACAAACAAGAAAATATCAAGGATAGCCGTGGTCGTATGTCACTTTTGCCTAGGATATATTGTTTTGTCAGAGTAAGTGGCATACGACCACGGCTATCCTTGATATTTTCTTGTTTGTTACTTTTTAAAGCGTGATTTTTCGGTAGTCGGGTTTTAGTTTTAAACTTTATTTTTTATTTATATTATTTTGGGGCAAGGTAAAGCTAACAATTTATACATATTTGAAATGTGCTTCTTAAGTCCTTTTATTTGATACCAAACACGGCATATTTATCTCAAATTTATTTTTTAACACAGTACCTTATGAGCGCTAGAGGGCGCCGCACAAGATTGAGTGACACATCATATAGCCTATAACCATCGGACGATAAAGCCGCTTGTAACGATACCTCATTTGTCCAGTTTTAATAAGTAGTTGAGGAGCTATGAGGGAACAAATGAACATACATACATACATACATACATACATTCATACATAGCCTGTCAAAATCATAACCCTCCTTTTGGCTTCGCCGTAGTCGGGTAAAAATTAAGACTACTTGGAATATAATAAATTCCGAATGTGGGAAATCTTCATCAACTGTAAGAGATTTCCATTTAAAAATAGAAGATCGCCATGTCACGGAGGATTTGGAGGTTGCGACAGAGTTTGAACATTTCTTCGCAAATATAGCTTCCACTACAACCAAAACTCTTCAGTCGTCTTCCATTTCCGCTGAGGCATTGCTTGTAGAATCAACAAACAGATGTCAGAACGCGTTCGTATTCACGGTTGTTAATAGCAAGGACATCGTTAAAGCGTTTAAAACAATTGATGTTAAAAAGACCGCGGATCTATGGGGATTATCAACCTTTTTGGGTGGTAAGGTCACCTCACCGGCTCACCCAGCGGCGAGACTCACGATACTCGTATCCCAGGGCGCCTTTCTTAAACAGAGGTGTGTGCAGTTGTGGGAACGCCTTCAATGAAACACCACAACCTAAATCCATACATATATTTGGCCAAGATATATACACAATAAATTATACAGAGATATCACAGTTAGTTAATATAATCACACAAGCAACAAAAGAAGTCAACAAAAGTTCCAAATAGAAATACACAGCTTGTACGGCTCTTCTAAGCTTACTCTCAACGATCACTAGCTTTGGCAAATAAGAGTCTAAAATATTAAAGAATATTGCACATGACCTGGTCTCCCTCCTGAGGCAGTGCAGGGTCGGGCTGCGTGGTGAACCGCAGGCTGCTCACGCCGGGTGCACCAAAGCCAATATCACTAACCCAATTTTCTCCTTGTGCCCTAGATCCATTAATTTTTTCTTACTTATGTATTTTCACAGAAACTCTAAATAATTTGTTGTCTACCTCCATGTAAATTAGTTATTTAGTTTTCACTTTCAAACTCAATCAAAACAATCCAAATGACAATGTCATTTTGACGTCTTTGACGTTTCATTTCACCTCATTACTATTTCTGGCACAGGGGATTTTTGCACTAACCGTGAATTTCATATTATAATATAAAATGTGTTAAAATTATTGTTATTTTTCCAGTGATTGTGATTGTGATTGTTTTGCTGGCGGGTGGTGCAGAGACTGAAGTATACCATCTACTCGGCGTATTTAGTATACTGGTACATATATTTTTCTTTTTATTACCATAGTAGAAATTTTATTACTTATTATTCATTTTTATTATTTTATTATATACTAGCTTTTGCCCGCGGCTCCGCCCGCGTGGATGTCGGTTATCGCAACCAAACATAGCCTATGTCCTTTCTCATGGTCTAATCTACCCCTGTACCAAATTTCATCAATATCGGTTCAGTAGTTGAGGCGTGAAAGCGTAACATACAGACAGACAGACAGACAGACAGACAGACAGAGTTACTTTCGCATTTATAATATTAGTAAGGATTTAAGTACTTCATATATTATTTACATTAATATACTATATATTCTAATCATTATGAGTGACAATGACTCATTTAATGACTCCTTCCATTCTGCCTATGATGCGGATACACAGTCTGTGGATAGCTTCTGTTCAATCACCAATAACGCCATAACACTTGGTGATACTCTTCGTGAGCGTTTTGCTCAGGATTTGGGACGGTCATTTAATGTCTGTCACATAAATGCACAAAGCGTGCCAGGACATTATAGTGACCTCATAGCAACCTTTGCTGATTCTCACATCCATGCTTTGCTCATCTCTGAGAGCTTTTTGAAACCCAATCTTCCCTCTGCTTACTACCCACTTCCAGGATTTATTTTAATAAGGAACGATAGGTCGGGTAAGGATGGAGGTGGTGTAGCCATATATCTCCGTAGTGATCTACCTTTTAAAATGGTTGTCTCATCTCCATCACAATACTCAGCCAGTGCAGAGTTCCTTTTCCTGGAAGTCTGGGTCAGGGGTATCAAAACGCTCCTTGGCGTTGTCTACAGTCCCCCCACTGTCGATTATTTCACTGATTTCGAATTAGTATTAGAATCTTTGGGGTCCGATTATGAGCATTACATCATCATGGGTGACTTTAACACTAATCTCCTTGCAGTGGATGCTTCAAGGACTCACAAACTCCTTCACATAGTCGAGTCAGCCAGTCTTCATGTTTTACCGCTTACGGCTACACACCACAATAAGGATGTGGAAGACACCTGGCTCGACCTGATTCTTACTTCTTCTCCTAGTCTTGTTCATTTCCACGGTCAGTATTTGGCGCCAGCTTTTTCCCATCACGATCTAATATATGTATCTTTTAATCTTAAACCTCCTAAACTTAAACCTAAAGTGCTGCATAGGCGTTGTTTTGGGCGCATGGATGTCAACAAATTGAGTGCAGATGCCGCTGAGATCAACTGGGCGCCTTTAACAGAGGCTACCACGGTAGACGATAAAGTAATGTTCTTTACCAAATCGGTAAATAACCTATTTGATATACACGCCCCTGTTAGGAGGGTGAAGTTGAAGCGTCCCCCGGCCACATATATAAAATCCAAGAATATTTAAATGATAAACAAGCTTGGAAATGAGCTGTTCGCTCTGCTATGCTACTCAAGCAAAACATTGTATCTAGACCATAAGTTTTAGGCTAAGTAAATGTTTTGTAAATAGACCAAAAAAAAAGGCCGCTGAGTTTCTTGCCGGAGTCTTCTCAGGTCTGGGCCGCGTTTCGAACCGGTGGTCCATTTACTAGTATTAGTTAGTATTTAATATTTACTTTATGTTGACGTTTTGTAAGTGCCGATTTAATGGTCTATGCAAAATAAAATATTTTTGAATTTTGAATTTTGATAGCGCCATCTGCTTTTAGCTTTCACCGGCCAACCCCATTCAACCAGTTTCTGATAGAAAGCTGGGATCAAGTAAAAGATTTAGTACGATTTCTAAAACCTTTTTACGATGCAACTTTGTTGCTTTCGAAGTCTAAACTAAATTTTAAAATGAAAACATTTAATTTCATTACATACTTCAGTTGTGAACGAAACCATACCTTGTTCAAAAACGCGTTATCGCCATCTAGTTGCATTTTTGTAACTAAATTACAGAATTTAAAATGCTAATTTCATGATTATACAGTATGGATACGACATATAGGCATTTACGGAAACAGTGAAGCGTCCTGGTCCATAGGAATGGAACAAAATTAAATTTGAACTCAAATTCGCAGATTTAAAAAAAACTAAATTTCCTAACAAAGTAAATATGCGGCCTTAGCTGAACGGTATATTTTCGCAACATTTGCAGTCGAGACGATGGGTAGTTGGGGTGCTGATGCCAAAAATCTAGTGAGCGAATTGGGACGCAGGTTGAGCAAAAAAAACCGGTGACTCTCGCTCCGCCTCGTACCTGGGGCAAAGGTTGTCCGTTGCTATCCAGCGGGGTAATGCCGCTAGCGTCATGTGCACCTTTGCCCCTGGTACGGTGAGGAGCGGGTTAATTGATTAACTTTGACAATGTATTTGCATTTAGCGTTTTAAAAAAAAAGCAAAGTAATTATTAAAATAAATGTAAAAAATGTAACCACTTTTATAAGTCATTGATTCATTCACAAAAATACACGCGCTTAGAATTTGCACAACTACTTACGATAGGTACAGCAGCAAAGCGGCAACGTGCCGCCAGCTGACGCGCGCTCGTGACCTACCTACTAAGGTAAGATTAGGCACCTATCACGAAAGTTCACTTAACTTTATAAACACCACTTTTTCACGGCAGTGCTTAAAAATGTGAATCGAAATTTTAGAAATGCCCGCCACTAACTTGAAAACATAAAATGATATCGCCAAACTAACTGTTCAACAGATTTCGGTTAGGTAGATACCTACCTTGCTTTCAATTTATCAAATGCCTCAATAATACGGCTGCGAGTCACTTTCAGAGACACGTTAGGTACACTATACACTTCGTTGTTTTTTCAAAAAAAGAATACGTAACAAAACTCGGACAACAAATTTACTAGCTAGGTATTTAGACTCATTTTCACCGTTAAAATTAAGGATAGAATAGCTAAACAAAAAATAAACACAATTCACAAACACAAAAAGAATTGATTAGTGTCAATTTCACTTTAAAAACAAATTAAAACGAGATAATAAACCGAGATGATCAAATAACGACACGCGCTCTCCAGGTGATGACGTCGCGGTTACTGACAAACATTCCAGAATTATCGAAACATAAAATTGTACCTAGGTAAATAAGGTAAAGGCACCAATATCCATCTTAGAATATGTTTATTTTAGAATATTTTATTTACTATTAACCTGATTGATGAATAGTTGGAAGGTATTTATTGTCAATTTTCATTATCATGTCATCGTGCGTAGTTTTCCTGTCAGAGTTGGAGGGTAACCCGGTAGTCGCTCCCACAAAAGCCAAGATAAACCAAATGAAAATAAAGATTAGGAAAGCAGACCTCAGGCATCAATGTACAAGATATGGATGCAACCGAGATTAACACTGAAATTATGAGCTTTAAATTCTTAATTACCTAGATATTAATACTTTTAATTATTGAATTTGTTATGGAAAAATTATAAAGAAATCAAATACAAAGTGTAAGTAATCAAAGTTAATCATTGATAAGTAGGTACCTACTTATCAAATCAAAGAGTTTTATGTGTAATCAAAACAACCATTATTCTCTGTACGAGTAACAGACTGCCGTTAATCAGAAATTTACCCTTTGAGGTATTATGTCTCTCTCATTACAATCGTATTTTTACGAAATTGATGAACGAAAAAATGAATGAATACACAGAACGGCAACGTCGCATCGTGCAATTTTAATAGTAATAAGGGTTTCCATCTGCAAAATCCGTAAACCAGGACAAGAAGTTTTTTTTATACTACTAAGGTGGCAGATAAGCATACGGCACACATGATGGAAAGTGGTTAACGTGGCCTATGGACGTATGCCACCCCAGGCGTGTCACAGTTGGGCTGCCGAGCCTGTAAAAACGTCGGACGCCAGTCATCTCCGGAAAAGTCAAAACCACCAGATACGATAAGAAATCGTATCCGGGATTTCGTGCATGCATACATTGCATACCCCACTTTCCCAAGAGGTTCGCTCGTTCACTAGTGTACCGGAGCCGGACATGGCTAAAGAAGAACCAAGTAGGCAAGTGGAGGTAACGTGGAACATCGGCACGCCGTATGTACTTTCCAGGCGGACGGTGGCCGTGACGGCCGGCGGCCGTTACTCTAAGCTCATTGGGGACATCTACCTGGTGATGGTCTCACATGCACCACATGGGCAGGTCGGAGTGGGCATAGTGCTCTCGGGTGCTACGTGGCTACAAATCCGGGGAAACTCGGACGGATGGTAACCCTAATGGTAGTAACCTTAATTTTCGTGCAATTTAGAGTTCATTGATAACTGCGATTCTACGGAGTGTTTAAAGTTGTTCAAAATTTTATAATATTAAAACCCTAGTTTCTGCCCTTAATACTGGACCGATTTTGTTCAAATTTTTCCTATTTGAAGCTATGGGGTACCAAGTATATGGTTTCAATTAATGCCTATATGTCGTATCCATATTGTATACGTCTTTTTATACACGATTGTGCATGTAAAAATAAAGTATTGTGGGACAAACTAGGATTTTTTTGGAATTTGGGACAAAACTTTAGGACGAACGAGGAATAAATCATTTATTTACATAGTTCTTTGGATGTAAAATTTATCCATAAGAATAATTTCAAGCAAAAAAGCGACATATTTTTGCTCATATCTTGCGATCAAACAAATGTAACATTTTGCGTCCGTCGCGAACAAACAAACAAAATGAAATAATATATTTTCATGTTCAGTATCGTTAATGTAACATTTAATGCAAGTTTTATTTTAAATATCTCCAATGTACAGACACGACCACTTTACAATTATATAATAGTACCTTTAGATATCATTCTGATAGAATTTTTTTTAAATTGCGATGTATGAAAATACCCAATGCAATTTTACTAACCGACTTCGAAAAAGGAGGAGGTTCTCAATTCGACTGTATACATATTTTTTTTTATGTATGTTCACCGATATCACCACCAATTATAGACGGATTTCAAGTTTTATTTTTTTGTTTAATAGGGTTCACTTCTGAGGTTATCCCATTTTCACCAGGTCAGGATCTGATGATGGGATCCACGAGAAATCGAGGGCAACTATCGAAAATTGTATGGTCGTATGGTACTTTTGTTACGTAATCATGTCTTACTCAGGTATATGCTTCAGGGTGTCAACATCTGATGCTGCTGTGCTGATGATGAAGCTACTGAACTCCTTAACGGTTAGGAGTTAGAGGACAGTACTGCAATTGATCGATGGAGACTTGGTAGTTGGTAGTAGTATGTAGGGCTAACGTGATACTTGTAGAGGGTACTGATGATACTCCTGAGATAATCACGAAATTTCAGAGATATCGTAATAAAAATCTCAGTGAAACCGAGACAATTCCTCAATTAATAATAATAATAAGTATGTTTATAAAAGGGTATA
This sequence comes from Eilema sororculum, assembly GCA_914829495.1. Lineage (NCBI taxonomy): Eukaryota > Metazoa > Arthropoda > Insecta > Lepidoptera > Erebidae > Eilema > Eilema sororculum. The sequence goes on from OU618536.1 coordinate 23,716,836, forward strand.
TCTACTCCTGAGGTTGTCTTTTTATCGTGCAGAAATCCCCTCGGATTTCCCCGTTGGACCCGGAAGGGAACGGTTTATGTCGGACTCGAACCGAATAAAACCGTACGCCGACTGAGGGTCGTAGTGCTAAGCCGGAGGTGAGATTGTCTTCGACATATTCCTTGCACCCCGGCTGGCCTAGGGCCATTCCTTACGGTCTGGCACTCCTTGGAAGGAGGCTCGCCCCCGGAATGGGGAGGCGTGCCTACGCGCGCTGCTGCCGTGGCCTGCTTCTGCTGGGGTGACAGGTGGCTCCACTTGTCTTGTCCACTTAAAGCAACATACACTTGATCTTTAGCAAAAACAATATTTTCTAATTCAATTACCGCTTTATTTAATGTGGTGCCCAGAAGCTTATGAACCGTTACAGCCCAGCTCAAGTTTAACGGATTCTTCTTTCCACATCCCCATAGCCTTTTGTCGCAATTGCAACTAAGCTGTCACTAACTTTCAATCTAGTGCCAATAGTATCATCGTCGAATTTAATAAAAACTGCATCAGGTAACTCGTCGGATTCTGACCGGTGGCGACGCAGAGCAGACCCCCTAAACGTACATACAATCCGCATTGCACCGTTGACAAGACCCTCAGTAAAATATTTGAGCTATCATCTTAGAGTGGTTGTCATTCACCAATTTGATCGTTGGTAAAATTCTAACTGCAGCCCCATCTGCGAAATCACCAACCTGTTCAACCCGCGCGCCGTGTCGGTCATATAAAAGTTCCAGTTCCCTTAACTTATATATATATACTCCCATATTATGCTCCCAAAAGACGAAAACTGTGGTTAATAGCATGCTGGACTGGGTTAAACTTGGATTAGGAACGTAAACCTTGGCCCACTAAAAAGGGAAAAACAAATGATTTAAAAAAAATTGAACCGACTTTAAAACGAAATAGGAAAAAAAAATTAAAATAACAGAATTTAAAGAGACAATTTAGAGATTTTCGATCTGTTAGAAGTCAGTGCCAACTTTGTTTGCTGGTACTTTGTTGTACCAGAATTACCTGCCATAATGCAATTTAAATGAAATATCGATCATTTCAATACAAAAGTCGGTTTCAAGTCAAAGAGATAAAATAATATAGCTAAGTATGATAGGCCACCCCTAACTCAACAAGTCATTATACCTACATTAATGGCATTATAGCAGGTCAGGCACAGCAATCAACACCGACTTGGCACCGACTTCTAACAGATCGAAAATCTCTAAATTCTCTCTTCAAATTCTGTTATTTTAAACATTTTTTTCCTATTTCGTTTTGAAGTTGGTTCAATTTTTTTAAAATCATTAATTTTTTATGACAGTTGGTTATTTCTGACAGTGGTGTATAAAGTTTATAAAAAAATGGTTTTATTGCCTAGGTACTATGTCTCTTTCTCACACCTAGCTTTTTATATAAGCCAGTGTATCTCACTCGCACACTTTGTTCGTCTACTTACTATACTAAGTTTGAGTCAAAAATTCTCTCTCTCTCTCTCTCCACACACATGACGTGTGATGAAGTAACGACCCTGGTAGGCACAAAAACGCAGACCATGCGTTCACACATTGATAACTCGGTGTCCAGGTGCAGCGCGACGGCAATAGTGGTATGCAAATGACAAGTACAGGATTATTCCCTAACTCGGCTGTCCTCTTGAGCGAAAATACGAGTGTAAATCACAAGGCCGACTACTATTATATTGTCAGCTCGCAGTCACGTCATGCGTGTGCTTGCAAACACATGCAAGCCCCAATCACGTTTGCAGCCCGGGGCTGTAGCGCTCCATAGGTACTTACCTCCGTAGTTTGGGCGGAGAAGAAAGTTTACAATGGTTAGAATATAAAGTTAACCTTTTTAGGCCAAATAATGATAATTTTACTAAAATAAACAATAAAATAGGATTTCAACTATTTTAATTGTTCATCTAATTGCAGAGTCATAAATACGCCGTTATTTAAAAGATATGTATTGCAAATATTCTTCATTGCTAAATTTTCCAATATTGCGGGGTCCAAGTGTTCGTTGATGATAGCGCTACAGCGTAAGTCCGCGGCGATATGAGCGAGTGGTGAGTCGAGCTGGTAGACGATGAGCGGTTGTTGTGAGACATTCTGCAGAGCTGTATGTTGTAGCGGCGCCTGTCCTAGCGCAGCGCGCAGTAGGATCACCTGGGAGCGAAGCGGTCGCGGTACAGCGCTATATTGGCGAAATTGCTTAATGCGTGCAAGTGCGCATTCTATAATCAACCGTACGTACTGCGCCGTGTGCGAAACTAAACCGAGAATTTTGGGTACACACACGTCTAACTTCTGTGACCATGTGTTGGAGTTTCGTAACTCATGTTCTAGTACTGTAGAATCACCGCCAGTCATTAACAAATACATGTGCTGCAATATGCCGTCCTGTAGTTGCTTCTCATCTTCAAATGGTGATAGTTTTTCTTCAAGCTCATTTACAAATTCCTCTGGTGCGCATCCAATGCAAAATATTTTGCCAGATAAACCTAAAAGTATAAATAAATGTCATTAACCCTGAAGTATCTACCCAACAATTAATAAAGTTATATATAAATTACCGTGATCTTCAAGAATGGCTGCAATTTCCAGAGCAATTATAGCACCAGTCTCGTAGCCTAACAGATAAAATGATTCTGTTACTCCGAGTTTGTTCAGCAAAACCTGTGAAGAAGTTAATTATGTGAAGTAAATTTCCCTCAAGTTGAAAGCATTTTCAGTCGCTCTACGACACGCAGCAGTGGCGAAGGGTGCAAATTTCAAAAGGCAAATCAGTGGAAATGTTGCATTATAAATGTAAACATCTCTACCACGGCGTCCTTTTGCAGAGCAAGTCGGCAGTAATCGTGCTATAGGGACTGCTCGCCACAGATAAGTAATACTCACGTGCTTGTTGAACTGAAACCATCGAAATACTTAGCAGGATGCCCGGTGCACACCATATTTACTTCTTAGTGCAGACCATTGAAATCTACACGAATAACATAGCAATCTTAATTGTAAAACTCTTGATCCTGACTGACTAACTGATTAACTTAGAGACAAAGCACAGCCTAAACCGCTGGTCGTGGAGACTTGAAATTTATAGAAAGTGTTTATTTATGAGGCGTAGAGGTGTACTAAGAAATACAAACCACCTTTTAATCTTTTTTCAAATACAAACCAGAAGGGCCAAAAACGGGCAAAAACGTACTTTCTTATAACTCAAGAACGGCTGACCAAATTTTCATGATCGTTGGGTTTTTGAATTTGTCTCTGTTGCCGAAAATCAATTATCATTATTTAAATAAATGTTATATTCAAGAAATAATGTAATATTATTGAAAAATCTATTTAAAAGGGCGTAATATTCGATAACAGTATCCTTGTCATGGCAACGTAGAACTAAAAGTGCATTTAGTCAATTTGTTATCAAATATTTTTTTTTTTGTTTATTTATATTTTATTATTGTCAAAGTGATGTCTAAGTGCTATCCCTAAGCCCTATATAATACAAACTGGGGTTGATATTTCAGGATTATTAGGTAACTTATAATCTGGAGCTGGAATTCAGCCAATGTTTGGAGCATTTTGTAAAGTTTCTAATAAAATTCAATTATCCCGACTGTGACAAACCAAAGCCAGTTAAATTATGCAGTGTAGGTGATGTGTGATGTTATGTTGTTTATGTTGTTCAGTGATCTGGTGTTAATTGACGACGAATGGCTGGATTGGCGCACGGTAGCCTCTTCTATCAGCTGACGCAGGTCCACACTGGACATTCGCTGTTTCAGTAAGTATCTGCCGATACCGTGCACAAGTGTGGAAAACCCTCCGTAGTATAGCAGTAATCTCGGTTGGATTGCGTTCAGGGATCAGCAAGTGCATAGCCGGCCGAGGTGATTGTAGTCGCAGCACTAGTGGGACCGGTGGGTTTTGGCGTAGTCTAGTGGGATGTGACGCGAGGCGCCGCGCCGAGCAAGGAAAGCCTGTAGAAACGGTGGTGCCGCTGGCCGCCCGTGGCATAGTACAGGGGCCCTACTGGGACTAACCACCCTAGGAGGCTGCCCCACCAGTTCGCGCATAATCCCGATATGGCTCGTCGTGCCGGTTGGCGATCGGACGGGAGCCCGGCGACCATATTCGGGGGGGTACGGGGGCCCTTCCGTTCGGCGCGTCGGCTCTCGTCACGCCTCACATTCATAGCCCTAGATAAAACCAATCTTTGCATGTTTCGCATGTTTTGTCACGCGGTGCTGCGGCGACAATCACCTCTTTTTCACGCCTTCCCTTACCCTTCACCTCATGGCAGCGCACAAAACAAAAACTGTTGAAACAGCGGCTAGGGACTCTCCCACAAAAACTCTATTTGAGGTGGAGTCCACGAACATCTGTGGGCTCCATATAAACCTCAACGCCTTCCACCAACACCTAGAGACGGCGAAACCAGCTGTGCTGTTTCTAACGGAGACACAAATACGCCGCCCTGACGACACGACCTACCTGCTTTACCCCGGCTATGTTATGGAGGAAAATTTCCGAGCAAAAGCCGGGGTGTGCGTGTTTGTTAGGGCGGATATTTGTTGTCGCCGTTTGCGCTGTCTAGAGGACCCATCCTTTTCCATCCTGTGGGTACACGTAGACCATGGCTCCACGAGTCAGATCTATGTGTGCCTTTACCGTTCCCATACAGGAGATGCAGAGATAACTCGACTATTCGAATAGCTGAGTCAGGCGGCAGATGTTGCGCAGGAGCGGTTTCCGAACGTCGAATTGGTGTTTTTGGGGGACTTTAACGCCCACCACAAGATCTGGTTGGGCTCCGCCAAAACAAACCATGCGGGAAGAGCCACTCACGCATTTGCCCTGGCGCATGACTTGACTCAATTGGTGCACAAGGTCACGAGGATACCAAGAGAGTCCGGCCTAGAGCCCTCTCGGCTAGACCTTCTGTTGACGAGTCGCCCGGACCAGTACAGTGTCTCGGTGGAGGCGAATGTCCAGCCGATCCCCAAGAAGGCGGATCGCTCGGACCCAGCCAACTATCGACCCATAGCCGTCACCTCAGTGCTGTGCAAAGTGTTCGGGCACATAATTAACACACAGCTCATGCGCCACCTAGAGGATCACTCCTTGCTTAGTGACCGGCAATACGGTTTCAGACCGAAACGGTCAACGGGTGATCTTCTGGCGTACATGACCCACCTTTGGGGTGAGGCTATGGAGAAGCACGGTGAGTCACAGGCAATTAGTCTTGACATCGCCAAAGCTTTCGATAGGGTATGGCACAAATCGCTTCTTTCCAAGCTACCAGCCTTCGTCCTGCCTCCTAGACTGTGTAACTGGGTTGCAAGCTTCCTGCAGGGGCGCCGTATTCGCGTCCTATGTGATGGACGAGCTTCAGAGTTTGGAGTTTGTCCTCGAGCCTTTGCAGATGCGTAGAGATGTTGCGTCTTTGGCAGTTTTCTACCGTCTCTACCATGGTGAATGTTCTGACGAGCTCTTCCAATTAGTCCCACCCTCGCCTTTCCTTCACAGGACGACACGTGCAGGGCTAAGATGCCATCCATTTACGGTGCAGAGTATACCTGCTAGAACCAAGCGTTTCAGTGATTCATTCCTATGCCGCACCACTAAGACCTGGAATTCCCTGCCAGCTTACGTATTTCCTTCTTCCTACAGTCCCGGGTCTTTTAAGCGGGGCTTGAAAAGGCATCTAATGAGGCCGTCAAGCTGAGTGCCACCACTGTTAACATGGTAAATGTTTACGATGGTGACTCTCTTTCCGAAACTTTGCCTTTAGCTTAACATCAGGCGAGGTGAAGTCAAATTGACGTGTCCTGTATAAAAAAAAAATACATAACACTGCCCCCTCCTAAGACATGCTTCCCCGAGCATCGTTAGAGTCATAATATCGGGCTAGTCTATCGATGTGAACAACTTTAGCGGAACTTCTCAGCGATTTTTGAATTCTGTAAGTGACGTCATTAATTTTTGTTATCACTTTATAAGGTCCTTGCCAACTTGGCTGCAGTTTCGGAGATAATCTTTGCTTCCGTACTGGGTTATGAAGCCACACTAGCGATCCTTCCTCAAAACATCTTAAATTTGAACTTCTGTCATATCGTGTTTTCATTCGTACGCTGGCCTGTAAATTGGCTTCTGTCATGTATCTGTGAATTTTATCCATTCGTTTCCTTAATACAACCGCACTAGGTGAGTCAGGAGGGTGAGGAGATCCGCCGGTAGTCGTTCGCGTCTTGTGTATTTTCAAAATCTTACAAACTTCCTGAAACACTTGCGATTCAAAGTGTCGTCCTCGATCACTGTGAATTTCAAGAGGTAGTCCGAATCGGCAAAAGACTTCATTCACTAGTTTAGTTACGACTGTTACTGCTTCTTAATTTGGCACCGCAAACACCTCTGGCCACTTAGTAAAATAGTCCATCACCACCAATATCTAACGGTTGCCGTTCGTTGATACAGGAAAGGGTCCGGCCATGTCTAAAGCTATCCGTTTCCAAGGAGCACCGACATTATACAACTTCATACTAGCTCGACTTCGCGTCTGTGGTCCTTTAACAGCTGAACATGGTTCACATTTCCTGCACCATTCTTGGACATCTTCCTTGCAATGCAACCAGTAAAAATGCTCACGTATTTTCAATAGAGTTTTTCTTGCTCCAAGATGTCCGCCGGAAACCCCATCATGAAAAGCTCTTCATGAAATTACTTGTAGGTGTGTACCATCTCTTGACGCACTCACCCATTTACGACATAGTAGGCCATCTTGAAGTATCAAGCTATTCCATAACGCCCAGTAACTCTTAGTGGAGGAACTTCATTTCAACTTGGACAAGGAGAAGAATCTTTTAACCATTCTACAATTGGCTTCAAGTCGTCATCTTCGTCCAGTACGCCGAGCCACGCCGGCTGAAGTACGTCTACCTATGTAAATAGCGTAGTTTATAAGATGTCATTGTAATAGGATAAAGATATATAAGAAATAAACTCACTTTAAAACAGTAGGCTAAGATAGAAGTAAGGAAAAATTGTAAATAATGTTAGTCATTAGCCCGCTCATTAAGTCCCCTTGCGGCCTATGGAAAAAAGGGGTACTTAAGCTCCACGTATCCCTATGTAAATCACTTTTATTGTTTCTTTCATTAAACACTTTGGTTATTAACCACGGCTACTACTTTACTCAAGAATATTGTCAGTACAGTTCAGCTATTTTCAGCAGTTAAGAACGGAGTACGCAATAAAGATCAAGAGCTATCGAAGAATCGTGTGTTTTATTTCCTGGTTGATAACGATAAAAGTCCATCATACAGTCCACGACAATCTTCTTCTTGCGATTTTCGCATGTTGTCATTACTCCACCTCTCATTACATGAATCCATTCTTGTAACACGTAATAGAGGTCCGTTCCTTTCCCTCTTGTCTTTCGTAATGTTAACAATCATTGTCACAAGGTCGGCGTGACAACGCATCGGCGTTTCTATGGGAACCACCGCTTCGATGTTCAATTACGAAGTCAAATTGTTTCAACTGTTCGTTCCATCGTGCGACTTGTCCTTCGGGGTCAATGCCGAATGGTCCGTTCTTACTAGAAACTTCTGTCCTAATAGATATTTCTTGAAATGCTGTAACGTTTTCACTACAGCCAGGAGCTCTCTTCGCGTAACACAATAATTTCGTTCAGGTTTCGATAGTGTTTTACTGGAATACACTATAACAACCTCCTGACCTCCTTTTCTTTGTGACAATGTTCCACCTATGCCTGTGTTACTGGCATCTGTGTCAACAACAAACTGATTTCTTCCATCAGGATATCCCAAAATAGGGGTTTCGCAAGGTCCCTTCTTGAGATCTTCAAAGGCAGTTTCACAATCTGCATCCCATACAAAAGTTTGCTTCTCCTCTGTAAGCCTATGTAGTGGCTTTGCGATGTCCGCAAAATTCTTAACGAAAAGCCGATAATAATTGACTTGTCTTTTGAAGAAGCTGCATTTCTTTAGATTCAATTTTAAGTTTACTCCCCTAATTTCACTCAGCACACTTTCTAACTTCTTAAGGTGATCGCCAAAATCTCGTCCCACAATAACGACGTCATCGAGGTGTACCAGGTAAGCTTCTTCTATTAATCCTGCAAGAACTCGCTCCATCAATCTCTCGAACCTCGCTGGCGCGTTGCAAAGGCCGAAGAGCATCACCTTGAAATGCCAGAGTCCTTTACCAGTAGAAATCTTCTCTTTATGTTTAGGAACCATCTCCACCTGCCAGTATCCACTTTTAAGGTCCAGCGTAGTAAACCATTTCATTACACTCAATGTATCTAGTGTGTCATCTATTCTGGTAACGGATAACTGTCCTTCGTCGTAACGTCATTCAATCGGCGGTAATCGATGCAAAACCTAGTAGTACCATCCTTCATCTTGACTAAGATAACTGGAGAACACCAAGGGCTAGAAGAAGGTTCTATCACTCCATTTCCTTCCATCTCTTTAATCATATTCCCAACTTCTTCTTCCTTAGCGAATGGAATTTTTCGAGGTCTTTGGCGGATTGGTAGTGCATCGCCAGTGTTAATTTGATGTTTCACTAATCCAGTCTTCCCGATGTCCCGTTCTCCTTTAGAGAAAATGTCAGGAAAACGCCTCAACAAATTTTTAGCTTTCACTAACTGTATTGCTCCCAAATCTTCTTTACAGTCAAGAAAAACTTCGGTCAGATCTATTTTGCCTGATGAGATATCCGTCCTTTCTTGGCAACTTCTTAACCACTCCATTTCTTCAGCGACTCCAATCAGAGTGCCCCTTTTTAAGGTCTGTTTGTCGCCACTCAAATTAAGTACTGGTACCAGCATGTTTTTAGACATACTGACTACGGTTCTTGCTGGTAACCACGAATTATCATCTTCTGTCTTTTCAACAACCAAATAACGTCGGCTATTGTTACTTGAATTTTTACTCATTGTTATTGGTACAAGGGTGAGTTCTAGGTGGAAGTCTGGTATCTTCAAGGAGTAGACTTTACCACCACCACCTCCTTTCATAGGCACCTCAGTTGTTCCACATTTGATAACTCCATTTACAATATTAATTTTGCATTGATGATTTTTCATAAAGTCCAACCCAATTATACAGTCACACTATGTCAGCTATTACAACTTTTTACCAAAAGAGTTTGTCGCCCATCTTAATTGCCACCACACGTTCTCCTCTCACAGGTATGCACTGGCCGGTAGCTGTAGTCAAATGTACAGTTTCTCCCTGGATCTGACTCTTCCCACAGTTCTTCATTATCTGTGATCCAACTACAGTACGCAATGCCCCAGTGTCTAAAGTTAACTGGCATGCAGTTCCATATATCCTTCCAGCGACGGTTAGACTATTCCCATCTGTGCTTTGGTAAATCTTAACTTTTGGGCCTTCTTGTCCGCCGGCCAGTGCCCACCCCCTAAGCCTGGCAGGAACTAGTTTTTCGCCGTCGACTACGGTTCCTACTGTCATACGGTTCGGGCACGTATTTTTTAAGTGACCTCTTTCCCCGCATTGATAACAACGGGGAGCGAAGTTCCTTCGACCACCTTCTTGTTCGGATGTTGTGACTCTCGGTACTCGCAAACTTCCATATTCACCACGGATGGCCTCTTCTTCTAGCGCATGCACCACGGCTTCCTTAACTTCCGGATGATGGGCCAATCGTACTGCAGCTCTCACTTCCCTATCGCGGATACCATCGACAAAAGTTTGTAGCAGCATCCGCTCGATGAAAGTCGTGGGAGAGGAATGGTATGCCTTCCTCACAAGCTTTTCAACCTCCAAGGCCCACTGTTGCAGTGTCTCGGTTGGCTTCTGCACCCTGTCTCGGAGCTAGGCTCGATTTACATGTTCGAGATGCGCATCGCCGTACTTTGATTCTAGAGCCTCAACAAGCTCCTTGTATGAAGCGTCGCTTTGTAAAGCCTCCAATACCGTTGCAGCCTTATCTCTCAACGCTAAGGTAAGGCCGGTCCCTGCTTGTTCTTCGCTCCAGCCGTTTAGTTGTACTACGGCTTGAAACTGTCTCTTGTATGCAGTCCAAGAAGATGTTCCATCATATGGAGGCACCTTGAAGCTTCTTCTCGAAGAGACTACGGAGACTGGTGTTGTTGTACCGGAAGCCTTGATCTTCCGTAGGTCCCCCTCGATAGATGTGATGCGTGCTTGATGGTCAGCCAGCATGCTTTCATGGCTCTCTACTGTTTTTTGAACCTTTTTGATAGTCTCCGAGACAGCAGAGAGGACTCGGTCACCCATTGCTTGTAATTGTTCCTCTTGACGGCGCGCTTGCTCCTTCTGAAGGCGTGACTGTTCCTCATGACGGCGCGCTTGCTCCTCCTGAAGGCGTGACTGCTCCTCCTGGCGGCGCGCTTGCTCTTCGTTGATAGCACGCAGTTGTTGGATGAGCGCACCTATATCCGTCAGCGAGAGCAGCGGTGCACTTACAGGTTCCTGAGTAGCTGACGCATGTGCAGGAGCTGCAGAGGTACCTTCACCAGCCTTCTCTTGACCTCTTGCGACGTCAGCGGCAGATACTGCTGGGTTTGCGTCCCCTTGTTCCCGCTTTGCTGATCTGGAGCGTGTGTTGGGGCGCTCTCGGTCGTCTCTCGGTGTGAGTGGTATCGTTTCTTCCACTTCTGACACTAATGTTACGGGAGACGGGTAACGGGATTGGAGTTAAACAACTTCGTATGTGAGACCGCTTTATTTACATACCCCAAAAGCCAAATCTTGAAAACGACACTCACGGCACGACTGTACCGTACGATGCACTATTGCAATTACCGTCTTATTCGCGACACTCACAGCGCGACTGTACCGCACGATGTAGTAGGAGGTCACTGGGCTTACACGAAACTCACAGCGCGACTGCATTATCACTACACTTTACTTTTTTCCACTTTTCTTCCTTTTTCCTTCTTCTTCTGTTCACTTTGAACTCCCAAACTTAACTGTCCTTTCACTGCTCTGACAGCTCCTTTTATTCCCTTAATTTTGATCGTCTTTTCGATATTCATTTTATTATTTCTCTAGAACTTTCTATGATCTACTAGAAGAGCTTAACTATATTTTGATGTTCATTTCGTTTCTCATTTTTATTATTCTTTCAGAATGTTCGGCTAGTAACTAGAAGAATTTAAATATAGAATCTTCGGTTATCTTTACCAAATAAAAATTTACATAAATTAGAAAAAAACAAAAACCACATAATCGTAACACCAGGATTCGAACCGCCGATCATCATCGTTTTGGCAGGCCGTAGGCTACGCCATTCAGCCACAGTTGTCACTTGACAGTATGTTCGAATTTACCGTTCCTACGCTAAACCATGTTACATCACAATCGTAACAATATGTATAGAAAAACTGCAGAAAAGCCTAGAAGAAGTATACATAGGTGTTTTTTTATGATGAAATACACATAAATGGTCCACTATCGCCCTACGGAAAATTGTGAAAAATGGAAATTGGTTCCTAAATCCATCAACTTAACTTTCTTACCCACCGAGCGTCGTCGGCACGAGGTGTGAATGACATGTTCACGAGTACTCAATACAGTATGTTTAAAGTAAAAGTAAAATATTCTTTATTGTACACCAAATTTTAAAGGAAAAAGCATACATAAAATACTGTACAATGGGCGGCCTTATTGTATACAATAATCTCTTCCAGGCAACCTTTGGATGGACAGGAGTGTACAGAAATAAAACGTGGGTTTTTTGGTGTAAAAAATGCATACCAATTCATAGACTACTTAAATTAAAATAACTTAAATGAGATAATGAATAAACGACTAACTTACAAACACATGAATGCAATTAAGTGTTTGATTTGATTGGACTTATATCTATATTATCTATTATATAAAAATGAACCCCTATTTCCCTTGGTCACGACATCACGCGTGAACGGCTGAACCGATTTCGCTTATTCTTTTTTGGTTGTGTTCGTTATTGTTAGCAGAAGGTTCATAAGAAAGAAAAAATGAAGTAAATTGCGCGGAAAATTTAAGAATACATAACCACTAACCACCTATAACCACCATATAAAATAGATGATCCGACATACGCCATGTCTAAATTTTGAATTTGTAATACGAATTGGAAAAAAATGTGTTTATTATTCTAATACTGCTGTATGATATTCTTCTATGATAACTGACGTTTGATATAGAATTGACATAATGCGTGCAAATATCGTCAGAGGGTGATTAGTAGACATTCTTCTGAATTAACGAAATGCCCAAGTTACCCAAGCAACGGGCAAATATTTATGGTGGCTATTTTTGTATTTAGGTCGAAAACTTGATGACCATCATAATCTTCATGGTAGTATGAACGCCCTTGAGCGTAGAGGTATGGTTGTATGGGTCCCATAGGTATATAGGCTCCGTAGGTGTAAGTATATAAAATTAAAAATAAAGTAAGTATATAAAAATAAAGAAGATTCAAAAAGTTAGAAGTGAAAATTTAAGGAAGAAAACTAAACTAACAGATGCCCTGGAATACGCTTTGAAGCAGAAATGGCAATGAGCTGGACATGTCAGTAGAGTAAAAGACAAGAGATGGACCCTGCAAGCGCAAAGTGGAAGGGTCCTTTAGGAAAAAGAAACGTAGGAAAACCTAAGAAACGATGGGCAGACGATGTAGTGAAGATTGCAGGAAATGGATGGATGAAGATAAGCCAGGACAGAGATAGGTGGAAAGAAATGGAGGAGGCTTTTACCCGAAAGGGATCCAAATTCAACATAAGTAACACTTAAGTACTTATAATGTATGAAATGTAAAATATTCTATTGGAAAATAAAGCTTTACTTTACTTTACTAGGTGTAAGTATGGGCCCCGGTGACCTATAATAGTGTCGGGAGCTCCGTGGCCGTATGGGGCCCGAATCGAAATGCTATCTATTCTCAAAATAATTAGGAGAATTTGATACAGCTAATTGATTCTCATTTCAAAGGCGAAACGAAGTTTGCCGGGACAGCTAGTAGATAATAATATACACTGCACACAATACCTACATGTAATACATACAATGGATACCTACATATAATACATACAATAAATACCTACATATAATACATACAATGATACCTACGTACCCTATATACAATAGCTATATACAATATATACAACAATAATTTGTACATACATGTACAGTTACAAAATATAATACTTATACCTACTTACTTATATTCACAGATAGTATTTAGTCACTAGTTTTTTGAATGATACCAATGTTTGAGATCGCCTAATGGATACATGCAGTGCATTACATAGGCGTGCCGCCACAATACTAAAAGATTTGTCGGAAAATTTCGTAGAATGCATTCATTCTCAAGGACCTCGATCGGATGTGTGTCACTTCCTACGTGACACACATTCGAAACGTTCTTTGAGATAAGGAGGAGTGAGAGGGTTATGAGTATTCCGTCGAAGGCGAATTGGGAGCCACTTGAGCATATTGCGATATTCGGATACATGATCATATTTGTGTAAGCCATATATGAACCTTATACAAAAATGTTGAAGCCGCTCAAGCTTATCAAGCTGCTCCTCAGTGAGATCAAGATAGCTGGCATCTGCATAGTCTAGTATTAGAGAGTAAAAGAGACTGTGCAAGCGAAATCTTTGTGGTCGTTGATTGAAAATTTTGTAGTCTTCGCAAGGAGCCTGCTGAAGCAAACATTTTGCGACTAACCTCCTTCAGTTGAGTATTCCAGGACAATGTTCGATCAATATGTATCCCCAAATTTTGTACACTATGACTTATTAGAAGCGGCGTGCCATTAAAAATGACTTGTGGCAGATTTTCCCACTCTACACGAGCAACCACAGATAAAAAATATATATATCTATATTAAGTGTTATTCCTGTGTTCTTTTTATATACTATTATGTAATGTTTAGGGTGTGCGTTGTGTTTGTAAATAAATGTATTTTCTTTCTTTCTTCTTTCTTTCAATCATCCAGGGGCTACCTACTACAATGACCTGTGTCTTCGCAGGACTTACCTCTAGGCCATAGCTGTTACTCCACTCACATATGCGCTCCAAGTCATTGTTGATGATAGAGAAGGCTTTATTTAATCGGCTTAGCAGGGTTAGTGATTCTTTCAAGGGGGATGGTATACGTTTTTATAACAAACTGCCAGAATCGATCCTTGGTATGCCTGACGATAAATTCAAAACCTTTGTAAAAACCACCTTATCCAAAAAGGCATACTATAGGATAGATGATTACTTGAAAGATAAAAATGTCTGGCTTGAGCATGGTGCAGGCCCCTCGTAAATTGCTATAATTACAGCATGGTACTGTATTAGTTACGTGACTTATTTGTTACATTATGTAACTTTGTTTTAATTCTTAATTATAAAGAGTTTTATATACTTATTGACATTTAGCTTTAAGAAAATAAATATTGTAAATTGACGTCCAAAAAATGCCGCAGTGGAGTTTGTTGCGCCGTTTCTTCTCCACCAGCGCCTTGGAAGCGGTGGTAAACTTAGATTAAGTAGAATTAAAATTGACGTCAATAAGAAACAATTTTATTGTTCTATATTGAAAAATAAATGACTATGACTATGACTATTTATGAATTATCGTGCGAAGTATGGCCCTGTACGGGGCCTCTGTATGGGCGGAGACCCTGACGGCCAGTAATGTGGCTAGATTGCTGAGCCCACAGAGGGCGATGGCCGTCAGGGTGATAAGGGGATACCGCACGATCTCAGGTGAGGCGGCATGTCTCCTAGCCGGGACCCCTCCATGGGACCTGGAAGCGAGAGCCCTTGCGTCTCTATTTAAATGGCGCAAGGAGGCGCTGGAGCGGGGCCAATGGCCTGCGTCTCGAGAAATCGAGGCCCAGCGGTCCCAGCTCTACCAGGAAACCGTGGAGACATGGAAGGTGCGACTTGAGCAACCAAAGGGGGGATTCACAACAATCGCAGCCGTCAGACCGGTCATGGACGAGTGGCTGGAGAGGAGACATGGTGCTCTCTCCTACCGGTTGTCACAGATACTTACCGGGCATGGTAGCTTCGGTAGGTATCTGTGGCGAAGACACCGGGAAACCACGGCCGAGTGTCAGCACTGCGAGGACCGCCGCGATGAGACATCGCTCCACACGCTGGTGGAGTGCACAGCGTGCACGCAACAGCGCCTGGTCCTCCTGGTGGGTCTGGGCGCGGGCACTTTCTCGCTCGAGACCATGGTGCGAGCTATGGTCTCCAGCGGGAGTAAGTGGGACTGCGCCGCCTCTTTCTGTGAGCAGGTCATGCTCGTGAAAGAGGCGGCGGGGCGGGAGCGGGAGAAAACTCTCCCACCCGAGTTCCGCAGTCGGCGGCTTGGTCACCGCCGACGTGTCTTCGCCGAAGACCATCGGCCTCCATGACCGGGGGCCTGAGGGCGGTGAGTTGGCTGCTCATGACGGCAGCGTGACGTGACGGACTCACGCACGTCCCCCCCCTCCTATGAAGCGGGATGATACCCAAAAACCCCCCCATAGACGCGGGATAGCACCCGAACCACCCCCTAGACGAGGCCGCATTGAAGCCGTAGGTCTGTTAGGAGCCCTGGGACATCCTTCCGAGGGCTTACACGGGGCTCCCAACTATAGGCTGCTGGGCGATACTGTGGGGGTTTTAGTCGGTAGGAGTACGGCATAACATCCATGTAGGATTTCCCCCACGGTCAAAAAAAAAAAGGCTTTATGAATTTCATTGGACGGAGCTTGGGTGTAAATTTGAAAATCATCTGCATAAAGGCGGTAGGATGAAACTAGTCTTTTGGATATGGAATTAATATATACAGCGAGAAGTAAAGTAGATAAAACGCCACCCTGCGGCACACTAACAGTTATATCACACCAAGAAGAAATCGACTCATCAATGTGAATGCGCTGTCGGCGGCCAGAAAGGTAACTGCGAAACCAATCAATCACAGTCGGAGATATGTTAATTGAGTCAAGTATCCCGAGCAAGATATGGAAATCAACTGTATTAAAGGTGTTACTGAAGTCAAGTAGTGTAAGTAATGTAAGATTTCCATTCTCCATACCCATCCTGGTATCATCCGTAACATTAATTAGGGCTGTGACAGTACTGTGTCTTGGCCGAAAACCAGATTTAAATGTGTTTAAAAGATTATTTTTAAACAGAAAGGAGTTTAGTTGTGAGTGGACAAGGCGTTCAAGGACTTTAGAAAGAAATGGTAGGATTGAGATAGAACGGTAATGAGAGAAAGAGGAGGGCTTAGATTTTTTTGGTAAGGGTATAATTTGAGCCTCTTTCCACATCGTGGGAAATATACCCTTCGAGATGGAAGAGTTAAGGATATGACATATGATAGGAAGTAATAAATCTAGGATTGGCAGGATCATGTTTCGGCTGGTACAGTCATTGCTGACAGCTTCGGATGTAATAGACAATATACCCTTTTTAACATCACAAGTTTAGATCGAAAGAAACCCATATATTCAACATATTGAACAAAAAGTGCGTGAATTATAGTTTCGCCATAACATATACCTCGGCAAATCTTTGTGCTGTCTCTACCACCGTCTCACGCGGGTAGTCAAGACCAGGTTGCAATACGATTGCTGGCAGTTTTAGACTTTGGCATAGAACACGGAACCGCTCGTGATGTCCCTCCATTCCTGGTACTATGCATAAGTTAATTTGGTTAGGTACAAATTCATCGGCTCTCTGAAATAATTCAATTAATAATGTTTTAGTATTCTTCTGGATTCTATCGACGTACACATATTAAATAGAAGTTCTGTGAAATCTATAGCTACCATAGTTGCACTGTTGACGAATGTTGGCATCGAAACCGTTTCAGTAGTAGCAAGAAGTTCATCCGAACCAATATAACTGAAGAATGCGGACAAGCCTTTTATATCTTCCCAAGGAAAGGCGGTAAGTTTCTTTTCTATTTCCATTATCCTGGAAATGAAAATAAAATTAAAGTATCACTGTATGTGCTACTTGTGAATATATTTAATCATCAACTACAGAATCTCTTAGGAGAAAACTTACGAATTTATTGTTAGCGATAGAACTTGTTCCTCATCAAATGCTAGGTTATGCTGAACTCGCAGGAAAGTGCAAAGTGCCTGCAACTTATGATTTTGAATACCCAATCCTTGTAAAGTAAGACTCTTCGCAGCGTTATCTGGTACGCTAAGCTCTGCAGGTTAAATTATTCAAATGTACTCTGATTTAAATTTTAAGTGATGCCCATGTTTCAATAATTTAGAAATAGTGTCAGAAAGAAATTAGAACTAGAATTCCCGATATATTTCGAATATAAAAAGTTAGCATAATAAATGCTATAAAAATTCATTCAATTATTTGGGCGGAGTCATCAAATATCAATGTTTAAAAATGGTTGAAAAATCATTCACTGGTTTCAACAGTTCGTAAGAAAGTTGGTAGATGGCTCCACTGTCACTCTTAAAGATGGATATAAAGAGAAGGGAGATTTGAAGTGATTCAGGTGTGACACATTAGCTCAGTTAGCTCAGTTGGAAGAGCATTCCCCCTGTAAGGGAAAGGTCGTGGGTTCAAGTCCCGCTTGAGCGCTTCTTTTTCCCGATGTATTTCAATCTTTTAAAGTTAAAATAAATGCTATCAAAATTTCATTCAAACTATGGATAGGGTAAGTCAGTCAAGTTAAATTATGCATGTAAGGTAGATAATGAAATACATGTCGTCAATTTGAATCATGGTTTATTTAAGCCATATGGATGAAATTTAAAACAATTGAGCAACAAAATTGAATACAAAAAATATTTTAAAAAGTAATCATATTAGGCATCTCACCCATACATGTAGGTGAGTTGCCCATTCATATCAGGGATAGATGCCCATGAGCAATTATAGAATAATCAGGCATTACATGTTAGGCATTCCATTGGATCTTCGCTTTAGTCCTCGTGGAACCACATTTGGCAGCGAATGCACTGCAACCAATCGCAAATTTATTGTGTGGTGTTATATCCCCGTACACTATGCAAATATCACCAATAATTTTGTAGTCCATGTCCCTCTCGGGCGAACTATCATGAAGGGAAATATGGTCGTCTACGATGCTCGAATCATCAGTTTTCTTGGGTGAGTTGGGTAATTTTTTTCTTTTTTGATCCTATTTGCATTATTTCTAGCTGATGGTGGTCTTTTTTTGGTTTTATTTTTCCCCTTTGATTTTTTTTTCTCTAATTCTTTTTTATAATCTCTAATTTTGGTTTTGTTTCTATTTTTTTCCAAATTTACTGGTAATGTCGAGATCTCTGCTTGCTGTTTTCTTCTACTTGGAACGATAACTCCATACGAAGGAACTGGATAAAATTTGGTATTTTCTCTTTTTTCTGCAGAAGTTATCTGTGGAACTGATTATTTATTATATTTTTTACTTTTTCCTAGTATTCTTCACTCTACCTAGCTCTATTTGCGATGGTAGGCTTTCTTCTGTATTCATTCGGCTCCATATTAATAAAACCCATTAAACTAAACTGGGCAAATAACCCTGAAACATCATTGGGCATCTGATTGGGCTAATGATCGGGAGAGATCCCTTTTGACTCAGAACGTACTCTAAAGCATTTACAATAAAAAATGATGGCTGATTAACAAAACAAGATCACAATGTTAGGTTATAAAACATTTGAGAACTATTTAAGTGAAGAATTCTAGAAAGAACATTGACCGCAAAGTATCACACAATTTATTTATTTCACAGATTTTAACGATTCGATTAACAACAATTACTGTATTAGGTTTAAAGAATTTTATTCTCATAAAGACATATTTTACATCACTTACATGAGAACATAAATTACAGATTTATACAATAATATTCGTTGTCACACTAAAAACAGACACGTTCAGTATATTGAGATTATGTGTTTGGCTAATTTTTTCTTAAATACATTCAACGAGTTAATTCTTTTGAAGTCCGAGGGTAGCTTGTTAAAAAGGCACGCACCTTCGTATGATATCGTCGACTGGCCGTAATTTGTTCGAGTCTTAGGCAAAATGATGAAGCTTGCGCGTCGAGTGCAGGTGCGCCCAACCTGGTTTCACTTAGTCAAATTTATGTTGATGTTGACTTTTTTGTTCATTATTTTATGGATTAGAATGCAAATATTGTAAGTATATAGTTGTTTGATTGTCATTAAGTTAGTTTCACGATAAATTTTTGTAGTTGGTGTTCGAAAATTATAATTAGATAGCATTTTTATAATTTTATTTTGTAGTGTTTGTAATTTTTCTAATCTTGTTTTGGCAGCACTGCCCCAAACTTCAATGAGATATAGTAGGTGTGGTTTAATTAGGGCATTATAAATAGTAAAAAGTAGTTTTCGTGGAATATATCGAGTATTTATACGGAGGGAGGCGTGAAGTGAGATACATTTTGTTTTTAACTTTTCTATGTGATCTTTCCATGTTAGATAGGTATCCATGAGGAGGCCAAGATATTTTTCTTTAGTTTTTTGTTGTAATTCTTTGTTATTTATTTTGAGAGGTGTAAATACAGGTATTGGTTTATTCTTAGCTTTAAAAATGATAAAACTAGTTTTGGAGACGTTTATAGTAAGCAAGTTATACTGGAACCAGTCTTGAAGAATATTGAGGTCATGTTGGGCTTGAGAAATCAAAATCTGAATGGATGAACCGAAGTAAAAAAGGCACGTGTCGTCAGCGTACAAAGTAATGTTACCGCTTAGACCTAGTTCATGCATATTGTTAATGTAAATGAGGAACAGCAGAGGGCCCAGTATCGATCCTTGCGGGACGCCATACCCAATCGGCAGTGGAGGACTTTGTGAATTCTTATCAATTTTAACAACCTGTAGTCTGTTTGTAAGGTAGGATTCAAACATGTCAAGAGCTTTGCCCGTTATACCTATGGCTTTCAGTTTTTTCATAAGCAATTTGTGACTTACGGTGTCGAAAGCCTTTTTTAAATCAATGAATACCCCTAGCGCGATGTTTTTTTTATCGATATTCTGTTTCATTGTAGTGATGAGATCTATAGTTGCCGTGAGTGTATTGTTTTTAGGTCGAAACCCGTACTGCCGTTCATAAAAGAAGTTAATAGAATCTAGGTAATTTTGTAGCCGTTTGTGCAAGACTTTTTCTAGAATTTTTGATAATATTGGCAGTACAGAGGTCGATAATTTCCGGGCTCAGATCTTGAGCCTGATTTATAAATAGGTGTCACTTTGGCTATTTTGAGTGAGTCTGGAAATACTCCATCCTGTAATAATTTGTTAATGCATATTGTAAGCCGTTTTATTACTAAATTTTTGAGACATTTAATTGCCTTGGTACTAATGCCATCTAAGCCAATACTACTATTAGAATCAAGGTTATCGATAATATCAAGTATTTCTTTTTCGTTACATGGTTCCCAGGTACTCATTTTGATATTTTGTGACTTTGCCTTGGGAAGTGCGTGAAAATAGTTAACATGAAAATCTACTGGAATTTCATCAGCCAGACTAGACCCTATGTTAGCGAAAAAGGTATTAAATGTTTTACATATTTCGTTAGGATCAGAGACTTCTTTTGAATCGACAATAAGCTTCGAAGGAGCGCGCCCTTGTCCGGAATTATTATTTGTTAGGGTATTTAATAGTTTCCATAGTTTTTTAGGCTTCTTAGAATATGTGTCAAATTCTTTCTTGTAGTGTGACTTCTTTGCCTTCCGGATTTCAGCCAAAACTTGATTTCTTTTACTTTTGAACTTATTCTTCAAAACTTCGTCTTCAGGGTTATCTTTTAACTCTATCCATATCTGGTTTCTTTCAGTGATTAATGCTATTATGTTTTTATTTATCCAGTCTTTTTGTGGCTCATTATTAACCTTAGTCTTAGGAACCTTGCTTTCTTCTATAAATTGTTTAATTGTGTTTTCTAATTCTACAAAACTATCATTCGGCTCTTGTATTTTTGATTTTTCAGCTGTCTCGTAAAGCTTCTTATAGTTGATAGCTTCGTATCGGTGAAGTGTTTTTGGTGGTGGTTTCATTTTCTTAATTTCAACATATAACTGTCTATGATCAGAGAAAGATGAATCAATTGTTATCATATGAAAATTATCTTTGTCTAGATTGGTGCTCACATGATCTATTAGGGAGTCCTTTGGTGGACCCGCTCTGGTGAAATATTTTTTGGAGATTTTGTTAACTATCTTATGTCCAGTTTGCTTTAGAAGTTGGTGATATTGTTTAGTCTGGGAATCTTTTTTTGTGAGCAGATCGACGTTGAAGTCTCCAAAGACTATTGCTCTCTTTCGGTCCCTTAATTGTGATTCATATACTTCTAAAAACTGCTGAAAATTGGTGTTACCTGGTTTATATACCACCCCGATTGCAAGTGAATATTTTTCTACTTGTATCCATAAGTAATTATTGCCTCCTATATACACTGATTCTGATAACGTGTGTTTTAGGTCATTGTGGACATAAATAGATACTCCTCCTCCAGTTTTATCTGTTCTAAAGTTATAATAATGGCTATAGTTCAGTAGTTCATATCGTAAAGCTTCTTCCTCAGTTTGAAACCAGGTCTCGGTTAATAGGATTATGTGCACTGTGTTTGGTATTGCTTGTAAGATACTTTTAACTTCGTCAAATTTTCCTCTTGTTCGAATACTTCTTGCATTGAAATAAAAAAAATTAAATCTGGACTTGTTATTCGGGAAATTTTGATAATCGTGTAATAGTTCGTAGGTGTTAAGGTTTTCAGTTTGAGTATGATCTGGAGTAAGTGATGCATTTAGTTTTTTGATGTGTTCACGATTGAAGGAGTACCATTGACGTATTTAATTGTAATGTTGGTCTCACCTTTATCTTGGCGTCGCTTTAGTTCTTCTTTAAGGTTCTTCATAAAGTTTTGTTGTGTCGGTGTTTGGTCTGAAAACATTTTAAGGCCAGCTTGTAACCTATTTCTGTTGCGAAGCAGTTTTTTTGCGGGTTCTGAAGTTTCAAAGCAAATTTTTACGCTGCGGTTCTTGTTGGGTTGCAGTTTACCAATTCTAAAAATTTTTGAGGGTTTCGCAATGCCTTCGCTAATCATAGATATTGTTTTGATAACATCAGTTTCGTCTTTTGCTGTCCTGTCTTCGGGGGTGGATGCAATTTGCTCGGGTAGGCCGACCAGCACAACGTTCTTTTCTCTATTTGTACGATTTTGCATCTCTTGTATGATGTGTTCGCCAAATGCTTGCTTTTCTATGGTGATGGGTGTAGTTTTTAAGTTATTTACGTCTGTTTCAAGAGACTGGATTTTTCCTTGCAATGCATTGAGCGCTCGCTCGTTCGAAGATTTCATATCAGTGATTTGGTTTTTTATTTCGGTTATGTTCTCTTGCATAGTTTTTAAAATATGTTGGTTTGATTCTACATATTTTTCTAGTAGAGAGCTAATATGAGATATTTCCGATTTCATTTCCCTTATATCGTCATTACATGAACACTCAATATCGCAAGGAACTTTCCTTTTACGAAATGTAATTGATGAGTCAGATATTGAACTCCTTATCTTTGATAAGTCAGGTTGCGACCCAACAGTTGGGGCCTTCTGTAGGCTCATATTGCACACGTGACGTCAGCCAATACTCCGATGCGGCGCAGTGTGAGGGAGCAAAAAAATATCAATCTTACGTGTCTAGCGGAGGTGAAGGCGAGCCGTAGGGGCAGTGTTTCTTCTTGCGGTGGGGGTTCTAGTCGCTGCGGCGCAGGAGTACAAGATCACAAGAATCTACAAGCGTTCACACAATTTTGAGCCTCAATTTAAGTTCGTTAAGGATGAAATTGTTTTGATATTAATTTAGGTAAATTAAATAAATACTTGTACACGTCTGCTCTGTACAACAGCGAATTGATTTTAGAAGTAAACACCAGAATATTAATATAAATTTCGTGATTTGCACTTAAAAACTTTGCATATGAGTTCTTGTTTCTGACTGATGTATTATGGATGCGTTCCGGGTCACGCAGGATTTTTAATTATTTTCTTAAATTTACTAGGCATCTCTCCCCTATAGACGTCTCTCCCGAACTTACCCTGTAGTTTTATTTAATGTTACTACAGGTCTTTACTTAAATTTCATATACTTTGATATATTTTTATTTAAAAATTGCCGTTATAATACTAAAACAAAACTTTTATAGGCGTCCCAGCCTGACAAAGTTGTGTGTGCTGTTACATGTAAGTAATCTGTACCTATATTCAAGTAAATAAAGACATTTTAAAAACAAAAACAACCCTTGTCACTAGATTAAAGTATTGGTGTTACTTTGGCGATTTTCCCTAAACTTGGGAATGTTCCCTCACATATTTATTGAATATTATCTGTAGTGGAGTAACAAGGCTGGCTGCACACCGAATGAATATAGGTGGGATATTATCTGAACCACCATTTTTTGAAAGATCCTCATTCCGTAGTTTTTTAGGAGAGTACTTTTTTCTATATTAGAGGTCTGAAAATTGGGACGATACGTATTGGCTGGAGCCACAGAATAGACCGACGAAAAGTAACCCGCAAATAGGTTGACAATTTCATCTCTTGTTTCTCCTACCGTATCTTGATAATATACCCTACTGGGGATACTATTAGTAATACGCTCGTTTTTTGTGTAGCGCCAAAATGCTTTTATATTGAGCTTAAGATCATCTTCAATTCGCTCAATGCATTCTCTAAAACACTGAAAAGTGACAGTTTTGGCTCTAGCTCTCAACATAGAAAACGGGTGTGATACGTAGTTTCGAATGCCAACTTTGCGACGCACGCTGCTGCGAAAAAAAAATCAAGTGGTACGCCCTTGCGAAAAGCCGTTGTATCGAAAATCGCGAAATCGAATGACGGACTCGCGAACACGCTGCCTCGACATTCTTTTTATGTGTGGTACGCTCGATCGATAGTCACGTTATCGAAATTCATTGTTGCGATTAGAGTGCCTATGCCTATTCAAATCTTTTTTTTTTCACAGCAGCGTGCGTTGCAAAGTTGGCATTCGAAACTGCGTATCACACCCATAGAAAACATATCATAGTCTCTGGAGTTTTTATAGCACTTGAATTTGGTCTAGGCTCTATTTTTACTTTTAGGCAATCCTATCAGAATGATAGAAAACCAGGCTGGATAGTTACTGTTGGACGTTTTTGTCTTTGGGGTGTCTCTCTATTATAGTGTAGATTGTGTTGTAAAAAAATTGTACAAATTCCTCACAGTCCAGATCATCTGCATGTGTCGCCCAATCAACTCAGTCTATGTACGTTTTACAACTGTCATAGTCAGTTCTACGGTAACATAGTTTTTGTAATGAACTGGCTTGCGTTAATGTTTTAGTGGGAGTTTGCAGAAGGAGTTCAAATGTTGGGTGATCCGAGTCCATTCGGCTCATGGGTAATGTAGGTGTTAAAGTAAAGTAATCTGGATGGTCAGTAATGCTAAGTACAATATTCGTCCATTGTGATTGATTGTTTTTTTTTTCTGTTATTGTGTGCAAAATCCCCACGGATACCACCCCCACGGAGCCGGTGGAGGCGGTTATGTCGGACTCGAACCGACTAAAACGCACGCCGTCTTGGGTCCTTGGTTAACAGAGGTGAGATTGCCGAAAGCATATCTCTTGCACCCCGGCAGAGCCAGGACCATTGTGATTGACTGTGTGATTGAGCTGACGTGTGGTGGTACACTGAAAAAGATCGTACACGGCTTTTGATTTTTCAGAGTCATAGTTTTGAGTAGTACCTGTTTCAGCCGACCAGACCACATGCGGCAGGTTGAAGTCTCCTAGTCACACAAGTCAATTGATTTGAAAAATTACTGAATATGTCATTACATTTGTTGACGAAATCGCATTCAGCATTTAAAGACAGATAGCCTGGTATATAAACTAGACCTACATTTATAATAGGAGATCCGCTTATTTTTACCTGCACCCATATATCTTCCAAATCCTTGGATAACCAGTCGCTCTTTACTGAGATGTTGTACTTCTTCAAAAACGCAACCAGTACACCCCCACCATAATCCTTGTCATACCTAGCACAAAATGTAGGATCACGGTCTCCACGCAGAACGCAATATCTGTCATTAATTAATTCGGAAGACAGAAAAGTTTCATCTAGCCAAGTTTCACACAAGCAAATGATATCAAAATTATTGCATAATACAGTATTATAAATATAAACAATTTTAGTTCTCATTCCTCACATATTCTAGTAATATATTGATTAGTACATTTTGATTTTTAAGAAACCAAGTAAAAAAGAATCAGCAAAAACAAACAATCAGGGAAGTATAGCTAATACTAACATATTAAGTTAAGACTACTTTCGTTTTTAATTAGTATGAATTTAGTATCTTGCTCCTTTCTCACGTAAATGCGTCCATTTTTAATCCAGACGTATTTATAGCCAAACTCTCTAACCTATGCACGCACTGCAGCATGTAGCGTCTTACTGGACGGAGACAAGTGCTCTGACACGTACACTGGTGCTTTTTCTCCTCCAATCCCCAGCAATGCTGTGTTAAGTTTATTAGTAGGGTTTTCTTTATTATATCTGTGCACCGGCGAATAGAACTCAGCACGGTTTCTAATACAATTGAATTTTATCACAATAGTAGGGCAAGCTTACTTTCCTAATTTAGCTTGGCAACCCTAGTACACTTTACTATAGTATCTTCTTTCAAATTGTAACCTATCACTTTAGAACATTGCTGGAGTAGATTAGGTAGATTTTCATTACGATGCTCAGGTATATCCAGCATTTCTAAATTGTTTTCGCGTAGATGTTGTTTCATATTGTTCAGGCGATCAGCATATTATTATATGAAGACTTATCTTGCACTGTGGTTTTGAGATTGGCATTTTTCTTACATAGTGACGTATTATCCCTGGCTAAAGTGTCAATCTTGTTCTTCATATCGTCATGCATAGCGCTCAGAAAGTCCATAGATTGATGAAGTTCTAACAAATCTGTCTTCACAACTCGTTCACTTATCGCTGAGAGAAACGCACGATCCCTGTCCTGCATCTAACTCACAGAACTGGGACTGTTTGAGGACGTTCCCTTATTGATATCTGTTGGTTTTCTTCTGGTGATAACATTGTCTGAACCAACTTCTTCATCACATTAGGTACCTATGATTGTTTCGTCATCGTCATTGCGTACGGGCGTATTAGTGTTTCCCACCTTCGGTTGCCTACTCCTCCACTCAGGGTAAGTCCACTTGGATTTTTGTTCTTTATTCATGATGGTAAATGTTTTTCTATCAGGTATATTTGCACAAGCTAGATCGTAAAATTTATTTCACTTGCTGCACTTTAGCCACTCTCGGTTAGCAATATAACTCCGACAAATAGCACAAGTAACACCCTCGGATGCCATCTGTTTATCCACTTAGTTATACTATTAGTTATACGATATAACAAAATGGACTGAAAAAGTCCAAATAGTTATACTGCTTAGTATAACTACATGGATTCGAATAATTTGGGTTGTTTTAGTCCAAATAGTAATACTGCTTAGTATAACTACATGGATTCGAATAATTTGGGTTGTTTTAGTCCAGAAAGTTATACTGCTTAGTATAACTACATGGATTCGATTAATTTGGGTTGTTTTAGTCCAGAAAGTTATACTGCTTAGTATAACTACATGGATTCGATTAATTTGGGTTGTTTTAGTCCAGAAAGTTATATTGCTTAGTATAACTACATGGATTCGATTAATTTGAGTTGTTTTAGTCCAAATAGTTATACCATATAGTTATATCATCCATTTAGTTATATTCGTAAATAAACAATCACTTTATAATATTTATGGGCATTTTATGTTCCAACACATTTGTAATTAAAGAAAAAGTGTATTTATTTGCTGAAGGAGATAATTTTGGGCAGTATTGCCGCTATAAAAACTATTATTATTGATTTTATTAACTTTAATTGTCGGAATTTATTTTGTTACATTTCTGTGTATGTTGCTGCGAGAAATAAATGCATTTTTTTCTTTCTCCTAAATAGTGAGTATAATGCTATCGCACTGTTTCTAGAAAAGTGTATTTTGTGATATTACCGTTAACTATTGCATTTGTGCGTCCATTATCATCATGTCGTTGACTAAACTGCTTTCTTTTCGGTTCTCTTTACTTTCCCCAATATCGATAATAACATCGTCGGTATCTTGCAGAATCGCTTTCAAAAATTGCATAATGCTTACATATTTCCTGGTTTTGCATGCTTGGTTTTAGTTCATATGCCATGCTTCAACTGTTAGAAGAAGATGAACTGAACTGATGCTTCAACTGAAGATGTTATTATCCATTTCGGGGAAAGAAAAGAGAACCGAAAAGAAAGCAGTTTAGTCAACGACATGGTGATAATGGACGCACAAATGCAATTAGTTAACGGAATCGGATTCAGTATAACTATTTGGACTAAAACAACCCAAATTAATCGAATCCATGTAGTTATACTAAGCAGTATAACTTTCTGGACTAAAACAACCCAAATTAATCGAATCCATGTAGTTATACTAAGCAGTATAACTATTTGGACTAAAACAACCCAAATTAATCGAATCTATGTAGTTATATTATGCAGTATAACTATTTGGACTAAAACAACCCAAATTAATCGAATCCACGTAGTTATAGCAGTATAACTATTTGGACTTTTTCAGTCCATTTTGTTATATCGTATAACTAATAGTATAACTAAGTGGATAAACCCGTATTTTTCGGTATACTTTTAATGCTTCTAGTATCAGTTGATAGTGTAATCAACTTACACTGACCACCAGTTCACGAATTTATTACTAGATGGCGCTGCACTACTAGGACGCAATCACAGATTTCACTGTGCAACCTCAATTACTCCGTGGCGCTGCGGTCAAAGCAGCGTTCCGCAAAATCGAGGTCGGAGTTTCGAACCCAAGTCCTCAAAATACTTTTTCAAGCACCTATGACCATCAATAATATGAGCTTTGCAAAATTCTCACCAACTCAGTGCGACAATGGATAGTTTCTTGGAAGTGTCCTCAGATTCGGTATCTCGCTTCCACCGCCCACAAGGAGGAGCAACAGGTAAGAAACGTACAAGAAAAAACGAGAGGCACCGATTTCAGCCACCGACCAATCACAAATTTAATAATAATTACAAAATATTTTACACACGTCCACTGTCAACGAAACCCACGTAGCGAAAAGGAAATAAAGCCAAACTTTAAAAGAAGTGATTTGACACTCGTACAAACAAATTCAACTTACCGGCTAACTTGGCAATTTGTAGCAAAAGGGAGGGCTTGTTTTTGATCTCATGCGCCAGGACCACACCTTGAATACTTAGCAAAGTATCTTCCGCAGCGTCCACCGCACCTCGCCAATTTGTGAAAGTGCTATACGAATCCTACAACGAGATATTATTTGTTCAGCAGTATATCAGATAAATAAAAATAAAACTTATTAACTATAGAGCATACAAGGGCAACTTACGTAATCGACTTCAGGCAGCATAAGTACTTTAGCTGGTAACCGATCACTGAGTCGATTCAGGCACACATCCTTGCCAGCTGAATTGTCACCGAAATTAATCACAGTAAAATTCCTAAAAGATGAATAGAAATTTTATTAAGATTTCATGCAAAAATATATAACAAATCGCGCTTCAGTTATCAACTAACTGTTTAACAGCAAATAAGGGTCGCTACTTCTTATCAAACTTTGTTGAACAGCAGTTCTGACAATTTTTATTCAGTAGATAATATTCATATTTCCCTAGTTCATAACTGGCTCGCAGCCTGCGTTTGACCGCTTATGGTGGAAAATATTTGCGATGGCCGTATTATTTACGGTTAACATTTATTTGCCAAATTTTCACACTATTGGTGCTGCAGTCAAATTGAAAAAGTAACAGACGTACCTTAAATCAATAGACAATGTCCTTATTTCAGCATCCAAACTGCTTATCAAATTTTGACACGCAGCAGTTTGTTCTGCAACGATATAAACACCTTCTAGAGGGCCCAACACCAAACAATTAGTTAGTAAACAAATCACAGCGTTCCGCGCATCTAAGGATTCTGAAGAGACGGCGACATTAATGC
This sequence comes from Eilema sororculum, assembly GCA_914829495.1. Taxonomy (NCBI): domain Eukaryota; kingdom Metazoa; phylum Arthropoda; class Insecta; order Lepidoptera; family Erebidae; genus Eilema; species Eilema sororculum. The sequence continues at coordinate 23,746,024 of OU618536.1, forward strand.
CCAATCTTTGCCAGGATCTAAAACATATAATATTATTAAAATAATGGTAAGTCACTGAAACACAAACATGGTCTTTTATTTAGTCACAGATATACAAGATCTTTTATTTCATCCTTTTATAAAATATTAAATTTGAAGCAATGAGAGCATGCCTTGAGTTGGGACTTCAAATTTAATATTATTATTATCGTAACTCGTGGTCACGGAGGAACATGCAACAGCGCCGAAATATCGGACATGTGAAACAATTCATGCTAAATATCCCGATATCTCTAATAGTAATATCACCTGATAAGCCTAATTTGTGCAGATTGGTAGAACATAGCTACAAAGAGAGGGAGAGAGATAGAGAGACAGAGTTGGATATATTCTTGCGAATAAATGAATTTTGATTTCATTTGGAATATGTATAAAATACCGTATTTTGTGTTGGAAGTAAGATGATTGTGTCTGGATATGGAGATACAGTCGTCGCGCACCTCGGGCCACCAACCTATCAGCAAACTGTAGACCAAACGTTGACTTCCCACATAATATGAGGTTAGAGCGATCTGCACTACATGTCATTCTGAAATTCAATTTAACAAAATGAAAAACATATTGACACGCAGACTGTTATGCTTTTTATTGTTTATGTTTTTACCTGCAGTGTGCTTGAACAGTATTATCTTTCATACGCAACAGCACGCGGCCGCGGTGCGCGCTCGCGGCCAGCAGGCGGAAGGCGCGCGCCGCTTGTTGTGGCGCGTACGTCACGCGCGACAGCGGACGGACGTAGCCGCGCGATATACCCTCGCTTACCATTTTGTGTATAATCTGTGAATGTCATTGACATTGGTGTATTTGGGTGTATTATATACAATGTGGAAGATTTTCATGCCCCCCGGAGGGGAAGAACTCGAAATACTGGAGATGGAGAATTTCACTCAAAGGAAACATTCCTTTATTTTTTTAAAGAAACGAGATGTATTTAAAGATTTTCGAAAACTCGCTTTACACACATTGAACCGACTAAAACCAGAAAAAAATACATCCTGTATTTTATGGCTTTAAAATAATCCTGACAATCATAAGAATCAAATATTTCAAACAAACATGGTAAATTAAATGAAAGGACATCCCTGAAATCTAAACTTCTATAGCGCAATAGGGCACATTTGACTGAAACTCTGCCTAGCCCCCGAGAATAAAGGTGTGATTATATGTATGTATGTATATTCCGTCAACTATGGTTATGAAGGAATGTCCGATACAACTTGATATTGATAGCAATGTGCTTGAAAATATAAATACTTACATTGCGTACTTCTATATTTTTGGATTCAAATATTGAAGAAAAGTCCACGGATACATAACTAGTATCGTAATCTAAGAGAAACATTCCTAAGGTATAATATTCTCCGTCTTGTATTCGTGAAATGTCCAAAAATATCCCCCTTGGCGAGTTGCAATCAAAAGTCATCTGCAAAAAACGATGACAACAAAAATTTATTGCTACTTACCATAACAAACAGTTGATGAATATGAAATAAATAAGTATATGTAAGGGTTATTATATTGTTTAAGAATACGTATTTGTTATTAATAAAGAATATATATCTTTTATAGAATATAAGATAAAACAAAAGTGGTAATAAAGGAAATTAATAATATGAAGTAAAAGAGTCGCATTGGAGGGGCCAATGCCAAAAGTGTAAAAGAAACACCCTGGCTATTGTTCTAAGACGCATGAGATTATACAATATTATGCCATCACTACATCATAAAATTGACACCGTCTTTTCAATCAAGGTAGGCCAGGATATTATGATGATGTCTTTTCATTATAATCCTAGCGAATAACCATATTCTGTCTTCCGTGAAGCGTACCTATATATTTCCGATTTTTCTTCTTTCATACTTTTGACATTCCATTATGAATGCATTTAATTACTTACTTATTTTATTGACATACGTGTATTATATTTAATACTATCAAACTTACATCTTTGAGCTGTCCCTTTACACAGCTTATGACAACATCGCACTTTTTCCCTTTTGATACTAATTTAACCATATCATTGAACGTGTAATCGCGCGAACATCCAATGTGGTCAGCTGAAATCATAGACATGTTATAACTCTATATTGTACACCAACATTTGTTATTCAGACAGAGTACCATGGGCCATCACATCGCAAAATATTTACTAACAAGTAACGGCTAGTTAGATATAGCTGCATTTATTAAGCTTTTAAGGATATACCTAGTAATTAAATAAAAATAACGTATATGCCATCCAGATCTGGAGCCAGGCCATTGAGAGGTACGGAGAGGCGCTAGCGATCTCCCTCGATATCTCAAAGGTCTTTTACAGGGTCGGCACGTTGGCCTTACCAACAAGTTTCTTCAAGAGTGTCTGGATTGCCGATTTCCTGAAAAATCTGTCAATCGGAGTGGTCATTGACGGCAATCCATACTAATATTATAAATGTGAAAGTAACTCTTTCTGTCTGTCTGTCTGTATGTTACGCTTTCACACTTAAACCACTGAATCGATTTTGATGACATTTGGTATAGAGGTAGATTAGACCTTGAGGAAGGACATAGGCTATGTTTGGTCGCGATAACCGACATCCACGCGGGCGGAGCCGTGGGCAAAAGCTAGTTGTAAATAAACGCTGGGGTCCCTCAGGAGTCAATACTCTCTGTTACACTTGTCCTGTTGCACTTCAACGATCTGCTCGAGCCCAGTACTATTGGGTAAGCAGACGACAGGACAATGGTTGAGAGTTATGAGTAGGGCCCGCATGCCGACACGGGCGAGATTTCTTAGGGAAGCCATGGATGAATTTGTGCCAAAAACGTGCCAAACTTTCGGTGAAAAATTATAAGGCGAAATAGAATCAAAAGTGAACTGCTAGTAGCTTCAAGCTGATATCTGATATTTTTCGTCTTTTATTTATTTATTTAACATTCATGCACACACAAAGCAATTACAGAACATACAATGGATGTTGAAAAGTTGGTACATTGGTACTGCTTATTTCTGTAAGAAATTTCTCCCAGCAGACCGGCGAGAGGAGATCGTGACACATAAGAAAATAGGTGTGATTGTGTGTACAGTAATTGGAGAGAAAAACTATAAGTACACACACAAGCTTATCGTTATAAAATGTACAGTAGTACTTAATATTTAAATAAATATACTATATTATGTATCACACATATATATAATAATCTTTTATTTTTCACCTTTCACTCAAAGTGTCATTTCTGAACATAAAATGAATCATTAACGCCGATTGAATTCACAAATGAAAAGATCTAAGAGTGTTGGATCGGTTCACACACATGGTCTTTCACTCTCACTCCGATGAAACGAGAAATGAAAGGTCTGAACACTGAATGAACATTAATTTGGCTTTGGTCATTTTGGCCCGTTTGCTCTAAACTCACATTAGGTAAATCCTTGTAAAGCAACACCTAAACCTAGATATTGCTTAGCTTAAAGTTTGGTGCAAACGGGAATTTGTCTCGAGTCCTGCAGTCGATGGATGTCAGGCAGGTGTTACTTTGATTTTTCTCTCGTTTAAAATAATTCCAGGACGCACGACCTCCTTCAATGATATATTGAAAGATAAGAAAAATTAATGGACCGATCTAAACCGTGTAAACATAGATTGAAAAAAAAATAGCAATTACCCGAGTGAACATTAAACGAGTGAATCGTCTGTTATCACTAATCAGTTTTAGCAATATAATTGCATCAATTTGTCCAAATCCAAATGAGTGTCATAAATATTTTTTTCTGTGTAAGAAATGCCAAAAACCGCGGTGCTGCGGCTACAATCACCTCTTTTTCACGCCTTCCCCTACCTTTACCATGACAGTGCACCAAAAAGATACAGTCAGAACAGCGGCTAGGGAGTCTCCCACAACACGACTATTTGAGGTGGAGTCCACGAACATCTGTGGGCTCCATACAAACCTCAACGCCGTCCACCAACACCTGGAGACGGCCAAACCAGCAATGCTGTTTCTGACGGAGACACAAATACGCAGTCCCTGACGACACGACCTACCTGCTTTACCCCGGCTAGTATGTTATCGAGGAAAATTTCCGAGCAAAAGCCGGGGTGTGCGTGTTTGTTAGGGCGGATATTTGTTGTCGCCGTTTGCGCTGTCTAGAGGATCCATCCTTCTCCATAATGTGGGTACACGTAGACCATGGCTCCACAAGTCAGATATATGTGTGTCTTTCCCGCTCACATACAGGAGATGCAGAGATAACTCGACTCTTTGAATACCTGAGTCAGGTGGCAGATGATGCGCAGGAGCGGTTTCCGAACGCCGAATTGGTATTTCTGGGGGACTTTTACGCCCACTACGAGATCTGGTTGGGCTCCACCAGTACAAACCAAGCGGGAAGAGCCACTCACGCTTTTGCCCTGGCGCATGACTTGACTCAATTGGTGCATGAGGTCACAAGGGTACCAAGAGAGTCCGGTATAGAGCCCTCTCTACTAGACCTTCTGTTGACGAGTCGCCTGGACCAGTACAGTGTCTCGGTGAGTGCAGATCTAGGTACGACTGTCTGATCCGCTCCACTGCGCCCCCACGACCCGTGCAGGGGAAGAGGCGTCTTTGGTACTACTCGTCAGCGGACTGGGATGAACTACGCGATTATTATGCGTCCATCTCGTGGGTTGAACGCTGCTAATGGTAAGAACCCATCTGAGAGCGCTACTGCTGTCACCGGTGTGATCGGTCTGGGTATGGAATACTATATCCCATACACCGATGTCACCGGAGTCCCCGGAGCGCATCCGTGATTTGCTGTTGAGCATAAACAGTCTGCGTCTTTGGGGTGGGGCTATAGAAAAGCACGGCGAGTCACTGGCAATTATATATATATATATAGTCTTGACATCGCCAAAGCTTTCGATAGGGTATGGCACAAATCGCTTCTCTCCAAGCTACCAGCCTTTGGCCTGCCTCCCAGACTGTGCAACTGGGTTGCAAGCTTCCTGCAGGGGCGCCGTATTCGCGTCCCTTGTGATGGACGAGCTTCGGAGTTCTTGCAGGTGAATGCGGGCGTGCCGCAGGGTTCCGTCTTATCTCCCACTCTCTTTTTTCTACATATCAATGACATCGCCCTTCCCGGCGAATAAAATGGTAATCGCAAATTCCAAATTTTACAGGAGAAGCAAATAACTGTTTTTTGCTTATATCTCAGTGCAGGTAGATTGTATGGCAATAATTTATATGTCAAAAGAAAGCGAATTTTTGTGCAGACTAGTTTCTATGTTAATTTTATTTCATTAGGCTATTGGAATAAAGTAATTTAAGAAAAACATTTTACCGAAAATGTAGATAAAAATTATAGTACACAATGTATCATTACCATATTATTCGCGTGTTATTCCCATTGCTGCCGTGGTCAGTAATAATACATTACAGTATTGTTCATCTAAATATGGAGCTAAAAATGTTTACGGTAAATGAACATTACCATATTATTCGGGGAAATGCATGTGATAGTGTCTACGGTAATATTACTTTGCAAAACTATTCATCAATATATTGTGTCAACTGATTATTTGTAATATTATATTGCAAATATAATATTTGATCAAACAATACAGTAATAATTAGTTAAATTACATAATATTGTGGGAGTGAAGAGAGTTACCACAGTCAGGTTGCAGTATATTTATTACTACTCAATGATTTAATAAAGCAATGTCTTACAAACTAAATAACAGGCTTATATACTGATTTATCCACCATTGGTGGAGTGGGAGCGATGCTTGTAGTCACGTCCTATCTTCTCACTGACTTGAAAAAGGCATGGGGAGCTGTGAGAAAACTCACAGATGACCCACCAGCCGCTGCCAACCCTGGTCGAGTGACGTCAAACCAAGCGGCCCACCAACTCCTCCTAAACGGGAAGACACAACACCTAAGACCCATTAAGTTTGACAGTCATCTCACCAACCAACCAAATTGGCCAGCCCTTTTCACTGCAGGAAATCATAGACACCATAAAATACTAAAAACGAGTAAGGCAGCAGGCGTAGACGATATCACTGTCGACCAAATAAAACATTTTGGGCCCAGAGTAGTGTCCTGGCTTCTTGATCTCTTTAACAACTGCCTAAAATCCTCCAGAATTCCAAAACTGTGGCGAAGAACATAATTAAAAGCGCTCCTCAAGCCTGCCAAGAGCCCCAACGACCCTAAAAACTACCGCCCCATTTCTCTACTCTGCCACACCTTCAAGATATTCAAAAGAATGTTGCTGAACCGTCTAACACCAATACTGGAGGCTAATCTCATTGCCGAACAGGCTGGATTTAGACCCGATAAATCGTGCACCAACCAATAACCCTGAACACAAAACACCATCTATACGCGGACGACCTGGCGCTTACTGGTCAAACAAAAAATTTCGAAGAGGCTGAATTAAGACTGGGTGCAGCTTTGGAAAGCCTAGACCAGTACCGCAAAGAGAATGTACTAATAACCATATAATGGACTAATAAACTAAAAATGGGAGGTAAACCAACTCCTTAACATCTCGTGGCGAGGGGTCGAGATTGCTCGATCTCTGCCCAATGCCTTGTTACCTCAGCGTTACTCTCAACCGAGCTCTCGCCTATAAAACCCACTGCCGAAACACCAAACAAAAAGTGGCGAGCAGGCAAATTTTGATGCAAAGGTTAACATCCACGTCTTGGACATGTTGTCAGGACAACCGGCCTCGCTCTCTCTTTCTCAGCGGGTGAGTTCGCGTATCCAGTATGGCACCGCTCTGCGCATGCGAAGGAGGTTGATACTGCCCTAAACGACACATGCCGCATTATAACGGGCTGCCTTAAGCCTACTCCCCTGAACAGACTGTATCCACTAGCTGGTACCACTCCACCAAGCTTACGACGGCACGTTGCTTGCGAGGTTGAGAAGAGAAGTAGACTGTAAATATAGCTGCGTATGGCTTTTTTGCTAACTGCTTCTTAACGAGAGAGATGTCTTCTTCTTACGTTAACCGTGTGTGCAGTTGCTATATGTGCCGACACGCTGCTGTGGTCGTAAGATCCAGGCTACGCGGTCGCTGCAATTAGTGGTACCCCTGTTGTGGCCGTGTATGCTGGCTGGTCACTTTGGTCTCGATGGCTTTTTGAAGATTCAGCAGTCTTATCTCTCTTTGGAGCGCGCCAATGCCAGTTGTGGGCAGTTCCATTTCGCCGGAACTGGGTGCCGCTAATTTGCGGAGTACTTTTCTTCAGTAGTCATCGTAATTTCGGGACTAACCGCTGGTCCCTTAGATGCGGGCAGCGTGTGGTGCTTCCTTGACGCTAACATTGTTGACGATTGCTATGACGGCGTGTGCTGCGTCGACATTTTCTGCTATTGCGCTAAGTTGCATATAGTTCCGTCTGCATTTTTGCTAACTTGCCATTATGTAGGTTGTTGCGTTGCGTCATCGTTTGATTTTTTTTTGTTTCCGTAGTTTGAAAAATGTGAGATTATTGCAATTATGTTCTTTCTTCGAAGAGACTCGGCCACTGATGACTTTTAGTCGAATGCGTGCATCAGTGGCTACGATCCGTATTTTCGTAATCATAGATTCTTCTACTATTCTTATTCTTCTTCTTCTTGAAGATGAAGTGTTCGATTTGCCTTTTTTGTACCTAGTCTCTCAATCGTATGTCGATCTTTGGAGAGTTTTTGTGAGGCGATGATTGTCGGGATGGTGATTGCATTTGTCGCGCATTATACTTTGCTTCGTCTTCGAGATTAGTATACTTGTAGTAGCACGTACCGTGTAGCCATTCATACACTATAGTTGAGAAATGCAAAATAATAAATAAATATTTTAATATTAAGTTAAAAAATAAAAAACGTTTTCCCAGATTTATAAATGTACAGCAATCCATACTATGGCAACACTGTGCGCGCCATTTTCATTCGCGTTCTAGTGTTCGGCCGTTCGACACCTCACTTTTAAAATTCAGTGTTATTCCGTTATAAAAACGCCTAAACGTAAGCATAAGGACAGTGAGTGTGATGATTACATACTTAGGAAGTTACGTAAATTGGAAAAAATGCTGAAAAAACAAGGTCAAAAAAGATTATCGAATTCGTCGACACTCGGTTCCGATACACCGTTTGTCGTTACACAAAGGTAATTACTTCAGTATTATAGCTTTTAAATATGATTTACTGGAAGATACTTTGTATAATTAAACATTATGTTGAGTGCACTTCAATTGAGAGTGCTACCTTCATTATTTAACAAAATACATGAGGATAGTTTAGTGGGACTATCGCCTTGTATTGTTTTATTATTCCTACCTACGTGTTTAAAAAATCAGTGCTGAGTTCATCTAATAAGGATGCTTACCTCACTGTAATAACGGTAATCTATTACCATATACTAAAATTGAATGAGTACAGGTTTTTAGGCCTGTTACCTACAATTCAATTATTAGATGACCTAATTTTTTTTTAGGTATCTGCCTACATTTTTTTTCTGAGTATATTGATTATTTTACAAAATACATGAGGATAGTTTAATAGGACTATCGCCTTGTATTGTTTTATTTCCTACCTACGTGTTTAAAAATAAGTGCTGAGTTCTGTTCATCTAATAAGGATGCTTACCTCACTGTAATAACAGTAATCTATTACCATATACTATAATTGAATGAGTACAGGTTTTTTAGGCCTGTTACCTACAATTCAATTATTATATGACCTAATTTTTTATAGGTATCTGCCTACATTTTTTTTTTCTGAACATTTGAATATTTAACAAAATACATGAGGATAGTTTAATGGGACTATCGCCTTGTATTGTTTTATTATTCCTACCTACGTGTTTAAAAATCAGTGCTGAGTTCATCTAATAAGGATGCTTACCTCACTGTAATAACGGTAATATATAACCTAGGTACTATAATTGAATGAGTACAGGTTTTTAGGCCTTTACCTTCAATTCTATAACTATATGTCCTAATTTTTTTAAGTATCTAACTATATTACATTTTTTTTTTCTTCTCTGAATATTTTATATAATCAAATGGAGGAGTCTGTAGACTTGATCGACGTTAGTGTCGACATCCATGAGGATAATACAGTTGGATTATCCACACCTGAATCAAGACTGTACTCCACAAATTGTGAACTGAACCACAAAACTTTGAACTCGACCCAGGATCTACCTTCGACTTCGGAAGCGTGCTCCGTTACGTTAGACGAGAGCATACGCGAACTGCCAGGCGAAACTCCTACAAAAAATAGGGCCTATAGCTCGCCAATACAATCAGATCTGGCTGTCCGATGGGAGCACATTGTAATTGTACGAATGACCTTTTAGGTAAATATTTCGTACCCGAAACCTGCCAAATTTGGGGCCCCTGAACCCGGAGATAAAAGCTGCGTTATCAGAAACGCTAGTAAAAAAGAATACAGTTATTGAGTCCAAGCAAAATAAAAAAGCAGTAGCTTTAACCTGCATCGGGCAGGCTTTGACATAGATATTTGCTGGCCAAAACAAGGACACTGACGTAATCAAGTACCACACTTATTGACGCCTCGAGACTGTTGTGCGATACTCAATATCAGGAGTCTGTCTCGCCGAAGTTTTGTGACATCTGCAATTAAAAAAGACAAAAGAGACCAATTATTTACAACAGAGATGCAGTCATTTATTTGGTGAGAAGTTAGCTGACACACTAAAGTCAGCGAAAGCCATTAATAAATCGAGAGCTGAAATGAAAACGACCCACATCCTAAGCCTGGAGTCAAGCAACCTGGGCCTTTAAATGGGAGACCTCCGTTCCCACAAGCGAGGCAAGCGGGAGTGGGGAGAAGACCGATGCCTGCGACGACTCAGTCACGACGATACCAAGCCCCCGCGCCACCGCGCCACAGGCTACGGGATATCGTCCTCCGCCGCCAACAGGGCGCTCGCGCGCACACCCGCAGACCCGCCGCCGTTAAATGAGGTACCTACCTACGCTATAAGACCGCCACAGCTGGCAGGTTATATTCGTTTCATAATAGGTGGCGTTTAATTACCAACGATAATCTAATATTATCGTGGGTTACACAGGGACACTATACATTTTCATTCCACTCCAAAAAAGGATTTTATACCATCCTCCAAAATATATTCCTTAGCCAAATGAAACCAGTCGTTACTCAGGTCTTTAGGATACATATCGTCAATGTATTTAGATGATTTGTCTTTGATTGCTGACTCATATAAACTTAGAACATAATATTATACAACAGACAATAATTATGCTAGAATCTTTGGTTTTTCTTATAAACTATGACAAAAGTGACCTAATACCAAGTAATGTTTGTAAGTTTCTAGGATTTATTGTTGACACAAAAAATTACCATATAGTCTGACTCAAGACATAAGGACTGTAATTAAAACAGAAGTAACAAAGTTTCTTAAAATTAAAACGATGCACAATTCGTCGATTCGCTCGCTTAGCTGGCCTAATCGCCTCATCCTGCCCATACAATACGGTTGGCTATACACTAAGAACATTGAACGCTGTAAATATCTTGCGTTAGTGTAAAGAGACGATTACGACAGTTATATATGTCTATACCCGAGTCTCGTAATGACGATTTAAAGTGGTGCCAGACCCACATAAATAGTTCTGTTAACTCATTAAGAGATGATAACTATTGTATGATTTTTTTTTCCGATGCCAGCAAAACAGGATGGGGGTAGCATGTGGTAAGGATAGAGGTTACGGGAAATGGAGAGAAAATAAAAATAATTTACACATAAATTATTAAGACATATTAGCGTCATACTTAGGCTTGATGGTGTTTGCAAAAGACTTACGAGATTGTCAAATACTCCTTCGTTTTCTTAACACTACTTACCATTTCGTATATAAACAAAATGGGGGCGTACGTTTCCCACATTACAAGATTAAATAAAAAATGTGATAAATATGTATCTTCTCATCGAGATCCCGGTGCTACAGCCATCAATTGTTTCACTTTAAACTGGACTAATTTAATTTTTTATGCATTCCCGCCAATATCGGTTATTTTATAGATGATTCGAAAAATCATATGGGAAAATGCTGAAGGCATAGTGGTTGTTCCTCATTAGCCTACCCAGCCATGGATTCCCATCTTAAAAAACTTACGAGATCTTTACAAATACATACTATAAATACAAATTTCTTATTATCTGTAACTTCAACACGAAGTCACCTTGATAGCCGCAAAATTATCCGCACGGCACTTTCAGGGAGGAGCATCCCAACAAGTGCCTTAGTTATTGTGTGCTTCCCTCTCGGATAATTCAGTCAAGCAGTATGGTGTTTCATTTAAAAAGTGGTTTAATTTTTGCTAATTACATTATATTGCACCATATGAAGCGTTAATTTTCCAAGTGATTCCTTCTTTTCTTTTTTTTTTTTTTTTTTTTTGACGGTGGTGCCTAATGTGGTATGTTAAACACATATAGGTCGGCACTTTCGTTAATTGTTAATACTAAAATAGGTACTGAGGATGGGGTAACTAGACCATTCAAGGGTTTCTAGCCCACCTATTCCAAAATATGATATAACTTGGAATCCAGCGACTGTTTTATTTTTTTTGGAAGACTGGTACCCACATGATGAAATCTGTTTGGTTAAATTATGTAAAAAAGCTGTAACGTGATTGGCACTTGTTACAGCACACCGAGTGCAAACTTTAAGTGATTTTGCTTAAAGTGCAAAATATTGAAGTAATTCCGGATGATAGAATTATTATTAAGATTACTGAATTAATTAAAACCTCACGAACCCACATTAAAATTACCTTTTTTAAAACAAAAACCCCAAATACCTATGCCTAGTAAATGCATTACTAGATAATATAAATAGAACTGATTCTATAAGAACTTCTGATTAGTTGATCAGGAGTTCTTATAGAATAAGTTATAAAAAGTCCATATAAACCAGTTTGCTCGCAGTCTATTAGTCGCTGGATAAAAGAAATATTGCATCAAAGTGGTATTGATACTAATATAATTATTCTTCTGCTCATTCAACCAGGCATGCTTCAACATCCACTGCTCATAATATGGTGTGAGTCTAAATCTTATACGGAAAACCCCTGGATGGTTAGATTCATCCAGTGTGTTTTTGCCAGATTCTATCAAAGATCTATTACATATTGTCGAGGAAAGAAATAATTTTGCAATGTCAATATTACATTCAAATGATTGACCAAAAATGATCTGAGAAAAATCATAAAACATGATTGTTGTTTATCTATTTGTGATAAGTATTGTTGTCAAATCAATATAAAGATTTTTTTTTTTGGTTAATAATGAAATCAAGAATTACTATATTAACTACTACTATAGTAACTACTAAAGTAGGTACTTATAGTACCTACTTTTTTTTGTTATTATTTCATCATCAATCCTAATTATTACAATTGTACAAAAATATGAATTTGAAAGTTATTTTTTATTTAGAAATTTTCTCGGTAACTCTAAAGATCTACAAGTATACTAATCTCGAAGACGAAGCAAAGTATAATTAATGATTAAACGAACTTACCTTAAGTGATGTTCTATCATAATTATACGAAGGCTTCGTCTGAAGAGATTAGCTCCCCCCCTGCCCAAACCCCAGTAAAATTTTGCTAAACAAAAAATAGTAAAATACTTACTCTGAACTAAATGAAAATGGCGCGCACAGTGTTGCCATAGTATGGATTGCTGTACATTTATAAATCTGGGAAAACGTTTTTTATTTTTTAACTTAATATTAAAATATTTATTTATTATTTTGCATTTCTCAACTATAGTGTATGAATGGCTACACGGTACGTGCTACTACAAGTATACTAATCTCTTCAGACGAAGCCTTCGTATAATTATGATAGAACATCACTTAAGGTAAGTTCGTTTAATCATTAATTGTGTCGCGGAGACGGTCGAGACTGTGGTAGTCGTACCGAAATTATTTTCGTTGATACCACATAATTTCTTGGTTCTTCTGGCTGATTCAATAGGCTCATGTCGCTGTCTTGAGCCTGGTGCTTCTTAAGATCTCGCATTTACAATTAGTCCATATATTTGGTCTGGAGTATAAAGGACTTTATTTTTTAAAGCTCTTTCTATGCATGAATGCATGCTATCGCCTTCTTTTGGCTATGTCTAGTATCGAAGAACCTATGTATTATAGTTTGCATATCATGGGCTTTTATTGCATGGAGGTATAAAGCAAAAATATACCGATTTTTACTTTGCCCTGAACACCCATCTGAATAGAAAGACCAATTCCTGATACTTCAATTTTTTTCTACCTTATATAGTATTCCTTTTTTTACTATACCTTTCATAAATAAGGAAACAAAATATGTGAGCGCTTTTGCTCTGCTAATACTACCGAAAATAGTAGTGTGTTATTGCATTGCGTTCCAACATAATTGCAATATTTCAATGTAAAACCCGTTACTTTTAGAATTTTATCTATATAATACGGTAAGAAACATTACCGTTTTTATTAAAATCTGTAATTTATTGTAAAAAGGCATTACCGAAACTAACGGAAAAAAATAACTTTGCATTATCGTTTACGGTATTATTCGTGTTCAAATTGTATTTCTAATTTAACTGAACAAACGTGTTATGTTCATTATGGACCTATGGGAATTATTGTATTTTCAAAAATATCCACTGAAAAATTACAAAAAAAAATTACAATGTGTATTCGATGCTCTAAGAACCGAAAATGCAATAAAACCTAAACTGTGGTAATAGCACAATACCATATTATTCGCCGGGGAGGGCGACATGCTCTCTAACGGTAGCATTCATTGCTATGCAGACCACAGCACCTTACACGGGAGTTATTACGCACATCCTGCGGCCAAGCAGTCTGATATCGCGGAAAAAAAAGCAGCTCCTTGTCACTGAGCTGGACCACATTTCTCAATGGGGCGCTAAGAACCTGGTCGAGTTCAATGCCAAGAAGACCCAGGCATCTGCGTTTACAGCAAAGGTATCTCCTTTCCTTCCCTTCCCACTCTTCAGAGCACACCACTGCCACTGCAGGTTCACCTCAATATCCTCGGTATGGATGTTCGCTGCAAACTGAATAACAAAAACTATATCGAGAGTATAATCAAATCAGCCTCGCGTAAACTCGGAGTCCTGAACAGAGCGAGATGTTTTTTCACACCGGAGCAGCGGTGTCTTCTATAAAAGACCCAAATTCGTTCCTGCGTGGAATACTGCTCACATCTCTGGGACGGCTCCGCAAAGTACTTATTAGATGCTCTCGACAGGTTGAAGCGACGTGCGGTCCGCATTATTGGGAATCCTGGGGTCACGAACACCCCCGAGCCTTTGCAGATGCGTAGAGATGTTGCGTCTTTGGCAATATTCTACCGTCTCTATCATGGTGAATGTTCTGACGAGCTCTTCTAATTAGGCCCACCCTCTCCTTTCCTTCGGAGGACGACACGTGCAGGGCTAAGATGCCATTTATATATGGTGCAGAGTATACCTGCTAGAACCAAGCGTTTCAGTGACTCATTCCTATGCCGCACCACTAAGACCTGGAACTCCCTGCCAGCTCATGTGTTTCCTTCTTCCTACAGTCCTGGGTCCTTTAAGCGAGGCGTGAAAATGCATTTAATGAGGCCGTCAAGCTGAGTGCCACCACTGTTAACATGGTAAATGTTTACGATGGTGACCCTCTTTCCGAGACTTTGCCTTTGCTTAACATCAGGCGAGGTGAACTCAAATTGACGTGTCCTATATAAAAAAAACTGACGAAAATCTTCAGAGCATGAGTGCTATTTGTGAGAGTAAATGTTACAATAATAATAATAATAAAAATATCCACTGAAAAATTACAAAAAAAAATTACAATGTGTATTCGATGCTCTAAGAACCGAAAATGCAATAAAACCTAAACTGTGGTAATAGCACAATACCATATTATTTATTGGCGCAGCATTTGGTCGGTGCCCGTTAGTCACACTGAAGGTGATTGGATGCGTGAGGTCGAAAGAGCATGCGAAACCATTCCAGAAATGGAAGAAATCTACATTGATGCCACTGATGTAGATTGTGCAGTCCGTTCGTTGTCTAACTGGAAATCTCCGGGACCGGATGGATTGCACAATTTCTGGCTTAAGTGGCTACGGAGTTCGCATGTTGTTTTGGCCTCACAATTTCAATCCGCTATAGAATCTGGGACGCTACCAGCTTTTATGACGACAGGAGTTACTCACCTGCTCCATAAAACTGGTAGTACTCTGGAGCCAAATAATTATAGACCGATTACATGTCTACCAACGGTCTATAAACTTCTTACATCCATCCTGAGAGCTAAGATTAACAATCATATAAACAATAATTCTATTATGTGTGCCTCTCAGAATGGATGTAGGAATGGGGCCCGGGGTACTAAGGAGCTCCTCCTGATTGATATGGCTATTAGCCAACAAGCTCGCCGCAATCGTAAGGATCTGACAGCATGCTGGATAGATTACAAGAAAGCGTTTGACTCCGTGCCACATACATGGCTTTTGAGGGTACTGGAGTTGTATAAAGTGAATACAACTCTATGTACCTTCTTAAGGTCGGTATGGGGCAATGGAGGACGGTTCTTTTCTATCCAGGGTGTCGTCAGGCTTTGGGTGGCGGCGTGCCGATAACAATAGAGCGGGGTATTTTTCAGGGGGATAGTCTGAGTCCCCTTTGGTTCTGCTTAGCCCTGAATCCACTTAGTACTTTACTGGTGAATTCAGGGTTAGGTTATAGGCTACGAAGAGAGGGTCAGATGGTATCCCACCTCTTTTACATGGATGACTTAAAGCTATTTGCCCACACCAATCCTCAATTAATAGCTTTACTGAAGGTAACTGAAACATTCAGTAACTCTATTAAAATGGCGTTTGGTGTGGACAAATGTGCAGTAATTCATGTAAAGCGAGGGCGGGTGGTGGAGTCGGAGGGTATACAACTCTCTGATTCCACTAACCTAAGATCACTCCTCGTAACTGAGACCTATAAATACTTGGGTATGTCACAGGCGTTATGCATCAATGAGGTCGACATGAAACAAATGTTACAGGAACGTTTCTTTGGCCGCCTGAAAAAGGTACTCAACAGTCTTTTGTCAGGTGGTAACAAGGTGCGTGCCTGTAACAGTTGGGTCATGCCACTCTTGATGTACTCTTTTGGCATACTCAGGTGGACTCAGACTGAACTCGATACCATCGATAGGAAAGTCCGGACTCAGTTGACTGCATTCCGAATGCACCACCCACGGTCGTCAGTCATGAGATTGTACATCCCGCGGAAATGTGGAGGTCGAGGTTTTTTAAATGCTAAGACCCTTCATAATCGCGAGGTGTGCAATCTCAGAGACTACTTTCTTAAGTCGAACGTGGACATGCATCGTGATGTAGTCAACGTAGATACCGGACTCACCCCGCTCGGTTTGGCTAAAGAGAACTGGCGCAGACCTACAATAGTTAGTACTGACAGCCGCAGGGAGGTATGGCAGAGTAAGGAGCTACATGGCAGGTTCTATCGGGCCCTACACAGGCCCGAAGTAGATCTACTGGCGTCTGTGTCCTGGCTACGTTTCAGTGACCTTTTTGGGGAAACTGAAGGTTTTGTCTGTGCAATTGCAGACGAAGTTATTAAGACGAATAACTACCGGAAGTATATCATGAGGGATGGCACAATTGACATTTGTCGAGCGTGTCACCAACCTGGTGAATCCCTCAGGCATATTACTTCCGGTTGTTCTCGTCTTGCTAACGGCGAGTACTTGCACAGACATAATCAAGTAGCCAGGATAATCCATCAGCGACTTGCTCTGAAATACAACCTTGTGGAAGTTGAGGTGCCGTACTATAAGTATGTTCCTGAGCCAGTTCTACAAAATAGCCATATCACATTGTACTGGGATCGATCTATCATCACTGATAGGACTGTTGTGGCTAACAAGCCTGACATTGTGGTGATAGACCGATCCGAACGCCGAGCATTGATTGTTGATGTCACCATTCCTCATGACGAGAATCTCGTGAAAGCTGAGAAAGATAAACAAGTTAAATACTTGGACTTGGCCCACGAGGTTGTCGACATGTGGAATGTTGACTCAGCAATCATTGTACCGATAGTCGTATCAGTCAACGGACTGATAGCAAAGAGCCTCGACCAACATCTGAAGAGGCTCGGGTTGGATGGTTGGGTCAAGGGCCAGATGCAGAAGGCAGTACTCCTTGATACGGCGCGCATCGTGAGGAAGTTCCTTTCTCTAGAGCCCTAACCACCGGTAGCTTGGTCCCTGTACCCGATGCCGGTGGGATATTTATATATTTTTTATATTTTTAAATGGATTTTTTTTTAAATATGTATTTAAAAATATAATTAATAAGATTTTTAAATGAATAAAGAGAATAATAATAATAATAATTTTATTTCATTTATTCATTAAAACCATCGATTACAGAGTTTACAGAGTCGTTGTCTCCTGAACAAAGTTGTTAACCTGTATCTCTCTGTAACATCTCTGTAACAATATAAATATACTTTGAGTTTTTCCGTGTTCATACCACGAAGTCTAACCATTTCAAAATGTTTAAACAGGTATTGATAATTATATATTTTTATTCGTATTTTATACTACTGTATTGTTATTCATATTATGCAATTTTTTATAGTTTACCATTCTCAATTTATATTTATACTTAAAAAAACGCGGTTTACAACAGAACTTATATAAGATCTAAAAATAAAATAATTCAAATAATGACAATGCTCGCAGGTTTCTTGAATTTCTTGAATTATAGTTCGTAAAATATAGCTTGATACCTGTGACGTTTGTCAGAATGACATGTAATAGGTATGGGACGTCCTTAGTATTTTATCGATATATAAATAGAATGAGTTTATTAAAAAAATACATTTTAACGATATTGAAAGAAAGAAAAAAGGAAATGAAAGATGAATTTGAAGGTATTTAAAAGTTTAATTGTCAAATGGTGTACAGCCGAGATCAACTTCAAAGTCAAATTCTGATTCATCACTGGAGCAGTCCTGTAGATTAATAATTAATTCTTGATCGCATATGTTGTCAAATTGAATATCGCGCTCCCAATCTTTTTGAATCACATTTTTTGTCTTCTCAACTACCTTTTTCCAATCATCAGCATTTACATGTACACAAGCTTCATGTAGTAATGTCAACATTTTGTTTGCTGTGAAAGGCGGTGCTACATTATGTATGGCAGCGTAACCTAGAAAAAAAAGGTATCCGATCAAACAAAAAACCTACTAAATTCTTTGTAAGCTTTTTATGTATGTTTTTTTAGATTATACGAACCTTTGACTTGAGCCCAGATTAGTTCTATTGCATTGTAATGGCAATGATATGGTGGTAAACGGATGACGGTGTGGCCCATTTCCTTTGCAATTTCGTCTATAATATATCTTGGAGTGGGGGGCTTATGAATGCTTACTAATCTTAGCAATTCTTTCTTGAGCATGCTGTTGTCGGCTTTTACTCCTTTGTTTTGCAGCCAAGTAATAATTTCAATTTTACGATTGCTTGTCGTAGGCGCCTTATCTTTTTGTACTGAATGATACGGAGCGTTGTCCATCAGAATAAAATGTGGTTCACTCAAATTATTTAGAAGAGTTAGAAACCACTCCTTAAATTTTGTAAAATCCATTTCTTCATGGTACTCTGTTGTTTTTACTGATTTAAACGCCAGTAAACAATTGGGCACAAAACCAGACGATGTCCCCGCATGAGTAATTATTAACCTTTGTCCTTTGCCTTCGGGCACCTTGGTGGTAGACTCCGCTTTAGCGTCTGTCCACGATCTTGAAACAGTGTGGTTTGCGTTGAGCCATGTTTCATCAAGAAAAACCACTTTATGCCAATCTGTTATATTTTTGACTTTGCGCAAAAAGTCAATTCGGGTCAAAGCAATGTCTATTCGCTCCATTAAAATTTTTCTTTTATCGCTTTTTTTATAAGCAAAGCCGATTTTTTTTCAATATTTTGGACAACGATGGTGGACTTTCTTTAAATAAATCCGCGTCTTTAAGCGAAACGGATATTTTTTTTAACGTGGGAAATTCACCACGTGCGTAATACGCATATATATGATTTCGAATTGCGGCAGCATCAAAGTCGTCAATTTCGGTGACTGGCGAAACTCTCTTCCTTTTTTTATTAGGAGTCGATAATATTTTACCTCCCTCATCTTCGGCCACCATCTCCTCTGACGATTCTCCATACTTTTCTTTGCTAATTCGAGACACTGTAGCTCGTCCGATACCAAGAGCGTCAGCAACACTATTGCACACTTGCTCCAATGGTAGTAGCGGTCCGCCATTTTGATTCTCGCGGTCAAAATACTCGCGCAAACGAATCACAAACTCGCGACTTTCGCTATTCAAAACAGTTTTTTTGTTCTTTTCGGCATTGTGGTGCAAAAAAAACAAATAACTAGAAATAACAACAAAACTTAACAAAGCAACAGTAATAACGACAAAACAATATTAATCACATAGCGATAGCGTATACAAGGCGTGGGCACTCAAAAAAGATGGCGCCCGCTTGTTCGCTGCATGCGAAAGCAGTAGGTATTACAAGACTAAAAAAATACGAATTTGTTGTGAAAAAATTATTAGATATAATCATTTATACAATTTATATTAATGAAATTGTCATACATTTATTTTATCGATATTCGCTGGCCAGTCGATTACACATCCCTACAAGGCTGCGAAAAGAGTTTACGAAGTAAGCTAACAAAAAAAATATAAATAATAAAATATAATAAATATTTTAAATTACCTTTGTTTTTACTAGTATCTCCTTGATAACAAGTTCTATTTGAAAAAAGTGTTCTAGATTTCTATACAAATGTCTTATTAATATTTAAAAAATTAAAACTTTTCCAACAACAAATTTATTGTTGCAGTCTTTATAAACGAAGTCTCTAAAGTCACAGGTATCAAGCTATATTTTACGAACTATAATATTATGATATAATAACTAAAATTTATCAAAATATGCTTTCTCACCTTTTAATGCCGGAAACAAATTTTGTAAGAAGTTTCTTTTACATTTATCTCTGACAGTTGTGTATACTTCACAATCTAGAGCCAAAGCAATGGATATCACTGCTTGTCCTAGAGCACCAGCCCCTCCGTGCACGAAAACCGACTTGCCTCGAGGAAGTTTAATTTTGATACCCTTTTAAAAGAATAAACAAGGATTAAAGGTGTACTGTTTACTGCAAAGTATTATATAATATAATATTATCGCGTGACACTCACAAGGCAGTAAAAAGCTTGCGCGTACGCTAGTGGTACGGTGGCGGCGTCTTCCAGACTCCAGTGCGCCGGTACAGGCCACAGCAGTTCCGGCTGTGCCCTTACCTGTGTGCTAGCTGCACCACTAGGCACTATACCCATAACCGAACTACCCCTGTAGTGAAACAAAATATTAACAAACTTTTCTTTTACATTGATACAAATTACAATATAATTCTAATGATTTTTTTACCTCTCAGTGAAACCACTAAAATCCATTCCATATAATATATTAGTATCATTTTGTTTCAATAACAAGGAGTTGTTAGCGTGTTTCACGTCATTATTATTGATTCCAGCATAGCAAACCTAAGAGCAATATAAACAGTAAGTTTAAAATACAGAGTAGTAAATACGAGTAGTAGACAACAAAGTTGACGTATCTGAATAAAATATCGCAAAGAAGAGGTTCTTGTGAAGGATACATACATTTACAATGACTCCAGACCCATCCAATGCAGGGGTGTTTACCCATTTCAATGATTCGTAATCACCAAATTGCGCTCCTTGTAACGTCACGGTCTGACTCCTTATTGTACTTTGATTCATCGTTAAGAAGTATTCGCCTCCCCACTTACCCTAAATAAAAACCATATTATAAAGCAAGGTAATATTTTAATAGTAATATTGCCTTTCTTACATAAGTAGATAGCGTTACTAATAATGGCAAACGTTATCCTAAAACCCTCATTGCAGGTATTCTTATTTTATAGCTATAAATAAAAGTGCTGAAAATGTTCTACGCGTAAAGTCTCGCCTACTCTCATAATTTTATTAGAAAAGTGAAGTCCTATTTAAAAATTGTGTTCAACTGTGTGCAGATTATTTTGAAATTCACGTCACATCAAAATAGAATTACCAGAAAATGGTGGCTTGCTGTCAAATTGGTGTGCACTGAGGTTAACGAATCAAAGTTGGGTTCTTCATGAGCTGGTACAACCGTACTGTCTGCTAATGCCGTGGCTGATCCCCAATGAATCAACTGGAGTTTTGTTTGCATGTTACTGGTATGAACGGAAAGCGTACGATACAGTGAAGAGACTCTTGTGGGAGCAGCAAGTCCTACAGATTCATCGCTCACTAAAAATGTACCTTGCGGCAAAATTTCTCGTAAATGCTGTTGTACCTGTTGGTAAATGATCATAATGATATAACAATTTAAATTTAAATTACTAAATTATGAAAACCAGAAGCATACTAACTATCTCATCGGTAGACAAATTCTCAACGAGTACCAAATCAATTTTTTTAAATTTGTAATTTTTCAGTGCCATTTCTCGAGTAACTTGTTTGTAGTTTACTTTTATACGAAACATATTCTTAAGTACATTATTAATTTCTTTGAACATAGATCCTTCTTTTGCTAGGCCCCTTACTCCAAGCACAGTTATAATATTTTTGTTCAAATGTTCAGCTACCATTTGGAAGTAAACTTCGAGTGTTGAAAAAACCTGTACGTAATATAAAATATCAAAATAATATTTTTTTGAGTAACTAAAATTTGCCTTTATACAGTTATACTTACATCAATTTCTGTATTGAAATAGGAAACAAAATTCAAAGATTTCATAGCCATTACAATATCTTTAGACGAAGGTAACTCTTCAAATCGTATGGTTTGCATTGTAACTCCTCCACACCTTAGTGAAACAATTTGATTATAAATTATTAAAATTATCACATCAAAAAATCTTAGAAGTAGCATTTTTGTTACTTTTTTTTACTGTTTTAATTGATAACAAACCAACATAATCACAATGAAAGTTAAAAATTTACCTAGTAATATCGTATAAATCTAAAACTTTGGCTCTCAGCAAAATTGTGTCATTTGATGTGCTCGAATGAAGAATTTCATCATTATGTGCTTGGACGTCAATTATTATTTGCTGGATACTGGTGGGCTGTGAGAAGGCATATGAAGGTTGTCGTAGCGCATTTAGCTGCACCATACCGTCGATCAAAGTAGTCCAGTTGTCGTGCCACACGACATTCGCATCACTCAGAGATTCATCAATGCATGCAATGCTCCGGAGCTCTTCACTATTTCAGGAAAAAAAAAAATTGTTTGAATAACAAAGAGTTTCGTGCGATCTCAAATCCGTCCTTGATGCCAGAGGTGATTCACAGAAATGCTCCCCCTTTAAAACACATTCAATCTGCGGCAAACCTACCCCCAAGTCATGAATAGCTGTGGCTGGCTGCTACTATGGGTCACCTCCTATCGTACCCACTGTGACCCTCCGTTGGGATGGAAATATTAGCTGATACCCGCGGCTTCACCCACGTGAAATTTAACCCCTTTCCCGCTATCCATGAGACGTATTCCCAGGATAAAAGTAGCCTATTTGTTTTTTTTTTACCATTAACTATTTCTCTACCGATCTTTCTGCCATATTTGTGAATCAGTAAGAGCGTGATTGCATTACAAACATCTAAACGTCAAATACTTTTGCATTAGTAGGAGTGCGATTACAACGGGTAGGCCGTTCTTATTGTAAAGATATCTATTTATGACGTACCTGTAAAAATAGTCTTTTTCGCGTAATAATTGATAAACATCTTCAGTGTTGAAGTACGTGATTTTCTTTTCGTCATTTATGAGTAAGTTACGAGTATTGAGGTCTTTTGGCTTGGGGCTTATATATCCAGTTATGACTTTCGATTTATCATCTAGAATCTTAAAATATTCCATTATTAGTTAGGGATATATTGGGCTCCTCCAAGATGTTGGGGTCCAAACTCACTTCACTTGTAAAGGCGATACACCTGCTAATCGACAGACAGCCGCTGTCAGGCTATGACGCAAGTTTACCTCTCAGGGTGGTATTGTATGCGTATATTAGTGTTTACCATGATGTTGGCTGAGATAAATAAAGTTTAAATAAATAAAGTATAAAGGAAGCAGATGATACTTACTTCCATTACAACCAAAAATGCAGTTGTAGGTTAACAGACCCTGAGCATCAGACTGCTATGTCTTGGGAGTCCTGGAATATGGGAGTCCTGGGACATCCTTCCGAGGGCTTACCCGGGGCTCCCAACCATAGGCTGCTGGGCGTTACCGTGGGGGTTTTTAGTCGGTAGGAGTCCGGCATAACATCCATGAAGGATTTCCACCCACGGTAAAAAAAAATATAAAAAAAGACTGCTATATCTATATGCAACCGGGATTAAGTTAAGTTAAGAATAAGTTAGTTTTGTAGTATTTTTATCTAAAAATAGTTATGGTACGCGTCGTCAACTACGTCATCTGATATTTGTTGATTACTTACACTTACTATTTAAGTTTCAGCTTTGCAACCATGATCCCTCAGGAGACCAAAATTTCCTTTAGTTTCCTGGAAGTTGCCCGCTAAGTCATTGTAGTAACGTCGTCGGCGGAGCGCTAGGACAAATTTACAAACAATTTTTTTTTTTACCTCAAAGTATCCAGTTCCTCTCTGTATTGTCACACTGAGCTCGAGTTGTCGTCTATCGTGCAGTACAGGTTGTGAATACAGACGTAAGTTATCGAACACTACGGATAATTGCTTTCTTGGCACATTCAGCGTCATAGCAAGTACATCCCATGCTAGCGTTACACTCGCAGCAAATGGATACAGAACGTTTCCTGAAGGTAATTCAATTTATTATTGTTGGAACCATATTGCAGACTAGCTGTTTTTTTTTTTCTTTTTTTTTATCGTGCGCAAAATCCCCCCGGATACCACCCCCACGGAGCCGACTAAAACTCACTGTTATGGGGTCCCTTTCAATCGTAGTTTAAAAAAAAGAAATTTAAGTTTTAAACCTATTTATTTAACTCAAAATACAAACGTAAGAAAAAAGACCCTTAGGCAACCGATTCAATTCAGAGCATACGGTGTACTCTCATATCAGCACGCCGTCTTGGGTCCTTGGTTGCCGGAGGTGAGATTGCCGAAAGCATATCTCTCGCACCCTGGCAGACCCAGGACCATCTCTTTTGAGATGGTCCCCTTCGGGTTGTGGGGACCTCGGCGTCCCCATCTAGCCCCGGGTATGGGGAGGCGCACTTTGCGCCGCCGCCGCGGCTTGCTTCTGCTAGAGTGACAGGCGGCTCCACCGGTCACCCCCAGGCCAGCGCTCATGGAGGACGCAGGTCGTTCTGCGACCCCCGACGTCCGGTTCGCCTTCGCTCTTCGCGGGCTTCCCGGGCTTCCCGGGCCCGGAGTCTAGTCCGGACCCGACCGGCCGCCTCCTTCTCGAGCATTACTTGCTCGCAGAAGGAGGCGGCCGCACTCTAAGCGTTCGCGCATCGTACCATCGCTGTGACCAATGTGGCGAGTGTGAGGACTCCCGCCCCCAGAGCCGCCACTAGGACCCGCCTCGGCGTGTCCCACGCCGGGCGCTCGGTCAACGTGTGCAGCTCTGTGTCCTCGCTCGCATCACAGTGATTGCACTCGGACGTTGGCTCCTTCCGCATTCGACACAGATAACTCCCGAAACACCCGTGTCCGGTAGCGTCAGCCGGTCAAATTCTGCCGTTTCCGTTACCCATGGAAACGCACAGACTAGCCTAATTAATCCCTGAACCAAACTTTAGCCAAATCTGAGCGACTGAGTTTGATAAAAATTCAAATATCTTCACAAGCTCTCACATTTTAATATTAGTGTCATTTATTTATTTATTGCCGCGTGGTTCCCGGCAGAGCAGAAAGTTATTGAAATGTTATTAAAGTACAATGTTTACCCCGTATAGAATGTCCTCGAAGATAATGATGTTCTTTATCATGCAAAGATAATACAAAATCACAACTGGCAGTGATCTTTCTATTTGCACTATTGTAACGAGTTATTGGCCTGAAAAAGGTGTAATACATCGTCATCAATAAATGAAATAACTACAAAAACTACACAGTAGCTTACAAGTTTGGAAGTCGTACCATTCTTCACCATGAGCCCATTTGACTAAGTGGGATAGGAACGGCGTGCCGGTGGAAACGGGCATGTCGACTTTTGGATACAAAACCTGGATATCAGGATTGTAGCCTGCCATGTACAACCTGAAAATATTAAACTCATGTCAGCATATCAACTCGAAAGTTAAAACATGATTAACGCTATGACTTATTCATTCAAACATTTATCGGAGAACCTTATAAACAAAAATAACTTCGTTTTCATAACATTTATCATAATAATTTAAATAAATAAATACAAATCTTATAATGGAACTAATTACAACGTAACACGGTACATGTATGTACGATAGTACCTGCTGTAGTGAATCACTGTGGCGCAGCCATTAACGCCTACCTTCAGATAGGGATAAACAGGAAATATTCGATGGTATCGGGATCAGGGTACATAATAAACACAGATAAAATCTGAGAATAACAGGTTCAGGACCGTTAATTTAACATAACCAAAATATTTCTTAGATATCTTCCATGTTTTCTATTTTTTGATTATAAAGGGCTTTTAGGGAGTCTAGTTCTTGTAAATGTAGACATTAATAAACAATCCCATTCAATTCTGCTTAATCCACGGAAACGTGAATATTGCATTTGGCGTATAATAAATAATAAAGTATATAATATAAAAAATAAATAATTAAAAATTATATAGACACCAACACGGGTGCCGCAACGTCACGCTAGTTTTAGTAATAAAATTTACTCACTGTCCAATAGCTTCTAGCAAAAATACTGAATTATCAGGATGCTTTCGTCTAGTGAGCGGGACATTTGTACAGGTAGTCGATATTGAACGTTTAAGGATGGCTTGCAGTAGTCCGTGCGGTGCGACTTCCACTAACACAGCATTCTTAGGCACCAGTTGCAGAACTTCCTCAAATAGCACTGAATTCTAAAAAAATAATATATTTAAACAATTAAGCACCATAGAAAGTCCCGAAAGAGATATGATAAGCAAATAATTCTTCAAATCTACGATTGTTATTACCACCAAATTGTTAGTTAGATATTCTGCTGAACATAATTTTGCTGTTGGATCATTCCACTTCTCTTTGGGCACTGATGTCGAGAGCCACCGCTCACTCCGAG
This sequence comes from Eilema sororculum, assembly GCA_914829495.1. Classification (NCBI taxonomy): domain Eukaryota; kingdom Metazoa; phylum Arthropoda; class Insecta; order Lepidoptera; family Erebidae; genus Eilema; species Eilema sororculum. The sequence goes on from OU618536.1 coordinate 23,772,437, forward strand.
CTTTAGGAGTACGAATAGCGCTTGCCAAATATTCTATCAATTTGGGACCTGCGTACAATTATTTTCGTGATACTATTTAATTTCCATGTTAATCTATATGAAAGTGAAAAAATATTCGAACATTTTTAAAGAATACCCTTAATCGAAATGATTAGAATTAACGTTAACCCTTGCAGCTAAATTATTTTTTGTCTTCGTTCTTTGAGATTCATTAGAGATTTAGAGATTAAAGAATACAAAATCGCAATATGGCTATATTTATAATAATATGATGATTATAAGATAATTATTATCAAAACACATTACGTAAAGCGTATTCATATTCATAATACTCTTACCAGCATGAGCAACATAATGCGAGTGGTAGGCGATGTTGGAACACGGGATCTCTTTGGCGAAAATTCCATTAGCCGTCAGCGTGGCAACAAACTCACGCATTACGTTCGAAGGTCCAGAAATGGTGCTGGACTGCGGCCCATTGTGGCACGCTACTACAATTTCCGGAGGACATAATTTTGATATCTAAAAAATATATGCACTGAAAAAATTATTTGTTTCTGTATTTATTAGCGTAACTTGTCAACAAATAACCTTAATACGTGTTTTGAAAAGGATTAGAGGGGAGGGAAGATATTCAATGATCAAAAGGAGTTCGATTTTAGAGATTATATTTTTAGTACGACTGCCCAAGGGAGCAAACCCATACAGTGCATTTTATGAAAAACTTTTAGAAGCCTTTACTTAACCTATTAGTATATAATTATCCTATACTTTTATAAATATACATTTTTTTAAAGATGTTTGTATGTTAATTACTGAAATTGTTTGTATGTTAATTACTGGATGAATCTTCTTGTTTAAGACAGAAAAATATTGTAGTTTGTAATAACATTGGTAGGGTGCACGGAATTCAGTTGCCATATAAACATTTATGAGATTCGTTACGGGCAGTTATCTGCAATGCTTCGATATCGCCTTTGGGTTGTGGAGGTTAGTAACAGTCGCTTGATGGAATTTTTTAAAGTTTGCCAAATCCACCGCCAGACTAGTAAAAGCGGACCCCAGACTCCAAGTTAAAAGCTTCGGATGCAACTGGGATTATCGCTAGATGAAGAAGAAGAGGTGAGTGTACAGAATCAGAATTCTGCGTGGGCACAAACGGGCAACCAGGAAATAGTTGCATAAACCTGCATTTTAATCACTATCACTAATCACTCGAGTTAGGACAGATTTAAGGATAATCAGGACAACCATACGAATAAAGTCTCACTTCTTTGTAACCTATGCCAACAGCAGCCATGGACCCATGTATGAACTCCATCTCCACCGACACCAGCCCACGGTAGTACGCAGATAATATCGTTTCCTCCGCAGTCAAGCAACCGTCAGCGTAAGCGCACCCTAGTTCACCTGCACTATGCCCTGTGATAATTACAATAGTATTATTAGGTAGAATCTTTGAGAGCCCTATATTGTATAGCAAATTAATCTTAGCTATTACTATTAGAAGTCGTTTTCTTACCAATGATTCCATCTGGCTTGAGTCCTAGTTCATGAAGAATGTCAGTAAGTCCGATTTGTATAGCGGTTATTCCGACAAATGAGTTCATAATATTGCTAAAGATATCCTCGTCATCCAAAGTAATAATTTTAACAATATCAAGTCCTTTGGGCTGTAAAACTTTTCGGCATCTGTGGCAAGAGACAAAGTTCATAGTAATTAGAGATTCCTGCATGAAATTGCATTTTTATTTGTGGTTCTCTTCAATTTCACTTTACTCCGGAGTACAGTCCAACTAATAGTAAGCTTAAAAGATTTATTTCTCGCTGGTCGGTATAATATCACACAGGTGAGAATTTAAACCAGGCATAAATCCAATGAAATTTATTTTTCAACTAGTAAGGGCGCAGAACAATAAAATTAATAATCGGGTTAACACTCCTTACCAAACACTTCTATCCTGTATTGACTAGTTTCACTGAGTAGAAGGGGTCGTACATGATAAATTATTAGCCTTAGCCAGGGATACTCCAAAACGAATGGAATCGGCTGGTTTCGAGTCATTGGTTGGTTGGAGTTTTCATAAGAAGTATTTGGTTTAAGTGAGGCTTACCCCTCGCGTAGAAGGAGCCAATGGTGAAGTGGATCGCGGCGGTACACAGTCTCGCTGACGTAATTTGCTACTGGCGAAACGGGTGGCGTGCGCGTTTTCTTGCGCAGTTTGTTTACAAGTTACAGAAAGTCAATACTAATATTTTTTCCTTCAACATACCTTTCTATAGCGGCTGCAAATATGGTTATGCGCATGAGTTGTGCGCCCATGCCAGCCCACTGTGAACCCATACCGCTGTAGACGAACCACAGCGGCCGTGTCGTGTCGTCAAAGTGATCAACGTTTTCGCGCAATCTAACACTTTTTTGTGCTTCACCCGACTCTACAAATATAATAGATTCACTTATTCTGTCAGTGACAACATTTAATCAAGTTTCACATGAAATGGAGCATAATCTTATATTTAGAACTAGCTTTCGCCCTCGGCTCCACCCGCGTGGATGTCAGTTATCGCAACCAAACATAGCCTTATGTCCTTTCTCATGGTCTGATCTACCCTATATTTTATTTACCCCTATTTCACCAACATTGGTTGAGTAGTTTAGACGTGAAAGTGTAACATACAGACTGATAAACAGACAGACAGACAGAGTTTCTTTCGCCATATAATATTAGAATGGATATATATTGTACATACACATATATACTGTTACAATTATTAAAAATATATTACATCAGAGTTTAGAATCTGTCATTTTTAGATGATTTTTCATTGTGTTTTCTCATTTTGGCGCCAATGCATTATACAATATTTTGCGGTATTGAAATGGAGTAGGGTGATTAAGAGAACCGAATCGCTGTGATTTCATTACACAAAGTAGGTATGGAGTGAAATGTAATTTTAAAAACCCTCCTTATGATTGGTATTAGTAAAATGTTTGTATTAATAGGTACAATGAGACCTCCTCTGTTTGAGACAGAAAAAGATCTGGCCATCCATGTAGTGTTTGTACAAAAAAGGTGGCCAAAGCAGTAAGAGAAAGAATTGGAAGAAATCCTGTCCGAAAGCAAAAAGTTTTTATCTCGGGAGATGAAGATAGCACCTAGAACCATGTCACGTACTTTAAGAGACGACTTATGATGTGCAGTTTATAAGAGACGTACTGGTCATTTCTTAACTGATAATTTAAAAAAGAATAGGGTGGTACTTTGATCTTAATTGTAGGAAAGCAAAGTTGATAAAATAAGATAAAAATTTCATAAAATGTGTTAAATGCGATATTACTATCACTTTCACTGTATATATCGGACCATGAGAGGCTCGATAAGCACTCAGTAAATTTCTAGATGTTATCTTGGCTATAGTCTTTTCTCATAACATACCAATACTGAGTCTTTTTTACTTGTATGGCCGTTGGAAAACTCAAGGTCTGACCTGTGTTATGGTCTGAGAGGTTTAAAGTATGAACTTGGCCCTTAGCATTATCGATGTTGCTATAAATATGGTCAATGCAGTTGTCTAATCTTGTTGGGGCTTTTATGTGAGATATCAAATTATAATTTGATAGAATGTCAAATAATTTGCATGTAGTCTATCAGTGTTTAATGTATTAATGTTAGTGTCACCTGTAATAATAATTTTTGTATTATATTTAAATTTTGATGTCAAATTATGCAATAATAAGTCAAGCTTTTCAAGAAATATGTTAACATCGCTATCTGGAGTTCTGTAAACACAAGCAATTACCACTTTTAGTCTAGGAATTTCCAGGTCACAAGATTCGAAACTTTTTGCAATTGCCATTTCTGTACACATTGGTACTGGCCTATGCTCTAGTGACCTGTGAACCAGCACACAAACGCCACCACGCTTGATATCAGGCCGTGAGAACTGGCATCCGAGTACATAGTTCTTCAAGTAGACGTTGTGTTCATCCCCTTGTAATATAAAAGATTCAGAAATGCACACAATATCAATGTGATTTAATTTATTCAGACCATCTATGCGCAGTTCCAGCATACCCAGTTTGTTCAACAGACCCGCAATGTTTTGGTGGAGGATAGTTATAGTGTTGAGATTGTCACACTTATGGCTTGAGTTGCCCTCGAAAAAGCTGTTTACTAGTGTCAGGTTTTGATTTGAAAGGGAAATAATATGGTATTGTGCCTTTTAATGGTTTAACTACACTCATAGAAATGGAATTTGTGACAGACTTACGTCTAACTTTTTCAAAAAAGTATGGAATAGTGCCTTTTTTGTTTGGCAGTACTTTTTTATAACTTTGCAATGGCTGGGAGTGAGAAAGTACATTCGCTAAATAAGTCTTCCTATAGTCCTGATAGTCAATAATTGAGTTTAGCTTTGTACACAGTTGATAGAGGTAAGAATTTGACTTATTGTCAGGTTCACACGTGTTCAGAAAAGTACAATTAGGTAAATATCTACACAGGTTTTTTAACATATTGTTCAACATATTTACATTTAGATATCTATTCTTAGAGACTCCCATTACTATAATATTAACATGTTTTAGTCGTTTCAATGCCGCCGAAAATTCTATAGACAGTCTAGTAGGATCACTATCGTTTTCTCCGACATTAATAATTAAATAGTTACAGGAATTGTCATAGATTTCGTAACAAGACTTCAGTATTTCTTGCGATGGTGCACTGGGTCTAACAATGGACAGTACATCGTATTTATTATACTTGGTGTTGGTTCTTGAGCGTATCAATGTAGAAGCCAAATTCTTGCACTGCTGTCCACCGATAATATGTATTTTTCGAGTAGGTAGTTTTTGTTCCTTAGTTGAAATACATGTGGTGCCATCTAGCGGCTGGCACTTAAAGACGGTCTTGGGGTAATCGGAATCTCCGTTCGGATTTTCGATTGTATTGCACTTGCACTGTTTATTCCTTATTAGACATTTTTTAACGTTAGTATTAATCTTGTCGTCGTCAATAGCACATGTCAATATCGTTGATTGGTTTTCTGACAGGATGTGTTGTGGGTGTGTCTTGCTCTGGCGTGGATTTGAGTAATTTTGACAATCGGAATCTATTCTTTTAAATTGTGTGATAGCAGTTTGGTTGTTAGCTATTTGTCTTTTCAATGAGCTATTTTCTTGTTGGAGGTCTTCAATTTTTATGTGACAGGTCTGCAGTTGGCTTTTTAGTATTCGTATTTCATTTTCTAGTACTTCTGCATTCGCGTTTTGTACCGTTGAGAGATCCGGTAAGCTTCTAGCTAAGTAGTTGTCTATTGAGACAAACGATTCGTTCAGTGATACATCTTGTCCTTCATCATGCCAGCTTCGTTTTTTGCGAAGTGTTACATTATGGTCGTTCATTTCGACAGTTACTTATAAATAATGAGATTGAATTTAAATAATGTCTAAAAGTGCTGTTGAAGTGAGACTCGAACCTGCGCCTTTGTTATCAGTAGGTAGCTATCTTACACGGTGCTCTGCGAAGATACTTATGATTGGTAACGAAATTGGTGTACATTACCAACAGATCATAGTTTTCGAACATATATGCTAGTCAGATATGAGTCATTGGTTTGGTATTTTTTTCTAACATTCCATACATTCGTACACTTTGAAATATCTTGTTTTATGAAGTTTTGACGATATTGGTTGTTATTAGTTCACAAGTTACTGTACGTTAGCACTTTAATTCACGTTTACTTGCAGTTAGCACTCTGTTTATTGAATTATGATAGTTATGATGTTCATATTAAATTTTTATTTCATTCAGACATTGGTGATATAAATGATAAGATAACACTTTCACATGTAATTTTGTTGTTTGCGTACTTAGTTAACTTATATTTGCGATATTTTAAACACATTAACTATTTTAAATTCAACAAATTCGGACAGAGCTCCGTTATTCAAACTTTGACTAGACAGCGCCATCTAGTGAATTCATTCTTAAATTGATGCAACACTATGGAAGAATTTAATCCAGAATTACCTTTTATTTATAACTACGCGGTTCTCGCGCGTTATTGTCTCAGCTAGCAGGCATGCGATAACAGCTGCTTGCAACTCAAGTTTAGGTACCGTTATTATATTCGTGAATCGGCGAGACTCGATACTTCCAAACGATGAATGAGATGCATATGTCACCTATTTTTGTAGGCGACAGTGGCGTATGCGGCGGGGGAGGCATCACAGGACACATGTAAGTCTATACTCCCCTTAGTTCCGTTAAGTGAATGAAATCATTTAGACCCCTAAATGACTTCATTCACTAAACCTGAACAAACTACTAATTCAAAACCCATGCAAGTCAACTGTGTGAGTGTTGTGCGTTGCGAACGTATTCGAGTGCAGTGTGAGAACGCGGACAATAGTAGCGATGACGCGCGTAAAAAACGAGTGCGGAATATTTTATTATTAATGTAAATAACCATGTAAATCTCAAATCATAGATAAGTGTCCATTTAACTTAAAAAAACATGCCATTAATATTTTTTATCTATTATCCCGTGCCTTCTTAGATGTAGATTTTTTATATATTTTTTTTAATAATATTTATTTATTGATTTATTTATTTTATTTATCTTTATTTTTTTTATATTACATACTCAATTCTTAAAATAGAACTAGAAATAAATATTACATAGTATTTGAGTAAACATCCGTTGCCAAAGTAGGTAGAAACCTGTGTTTCGGTTTTCGGCGCCACTCCCCACAAACAATTTAACTTCACTAGTTCGCACATAAAACTATTCTAAAATGATGGAAGAATCTTGTGTCAGCGTTCTGTGTGTGTGTGTTCGTGTGTGGGTGTGTGCGTGTGCCAAGACAGTTACTTCACTTCATCATACTTAATACAAAATTCAAAGTAAAAGAAATTGTAAAGAAGTTTGAAGCCAATTAATAGGCTATTTGACTAATTTTTTTTTACTTTCGAAAAATGACCACTTTCTTATAATAAAATGAACTGTAAAAGTAAAATTTTCGTACGACAAATAGTTTTCAAGATGTTTGATTTTGAAAAATTCTATTTGTTGCGCCGCGCGCCGCCCGAAAACGCTCCATACAAAAGCCCACGAAATTGTGACGTCACGCTTCGGTAGCGCGTAGTGCAAATGTATGGAGTGCAAGAGAATATCGCATTTATCTCGGTCTACGTTGCGTTTACACGTATATAGTTCATAATAAAAGTTATTTAAAATTTAATAAGGAATCTAAAAAGTTATAAATTTGAATTGAATTAGATTGTTTATATTTTGACTTTTTTTGGGAATTTCAAGTAATGAAAAATCATAGTTTTAGTTTAGATATGCAATATTTTATTTTGCAAGGCATATTTTTTTAGAACAAGCTATCGTATTAGCAGTATTGGGAAGAATCGACGACTTAGTCAAATAGCTCATTACAGCTGCTTTACAATGCATCTTATTTAGCGGGTAAATACGGATAATTTTATTTACCTTGTTATATAGATATGGGCCAGTTGAACAGTAGAACTTTTGGACAAACGAGGTATGCGACATTTTTTTTGTTTCGCAGACCCTATTTCTTCGTTTATTTACATCTTTTTGCGGATCATACGACAGTTCATTGTGTTGCTTCCATAAGGAATCCATAGTAATATACCCAGGATGAACAGCTGTCTGACTGTAAGCACCTCCCATTGCTCATAAAGCAAAAGTGTTGGAAACTGCCCACGCTTAGGATTGCCCTTCGGGCAGTTTCCAATCGCTTCATCATGCATGGAAGACCCAGCTCCTCCCCAAACAGTAATGCAGTATGAGAGTAATGACTGGCAAAACGCTAAATAAATCCGCTTAACCAGATTGAAATCCGTGACATATCTTATAGTTTTAAATTGAATTTTGAATCACATCGGGCGAGTCTCGGTAGCCGAACTGGTCTAGGCATTCCCCCTGTAAGGGAAAGACTGCGGGTTCGAGTCGCGCCCGAGAAGATTCTTTTTCCCTATGTATTCGATTTGTATACACATAAGCTCAAGACACCCATTGAGTCAAAAAAATGCGGCTTTCCACTCGATGGTACACCGTTTATTTCCAATGTCACAGGCGGACTTCGAGGAGCAACTGTCAGTAACTAAGCAAATAGCTAGCAATAGATAATTTAATAGCACATGAGAGATCCAGAGCAGTCATAGACCTTGCATACAAAGGCGGTACACCTATGACCCCGGGAACAGACAGAGACAGATAAAGCGATGGACTCGTATACCGTTTATTGGTAATATCTCTTACAAATGCGCTAGACTTGTCTGAATGTAAAGCTGCCTTTTATACTACTCACAGCCTACAAAAGTTAATCTATATATATAAAAATGAGTTCCTATTTCCCTTGGTCACGCGTGAACGGCTGGACAGATTTCGCTAATTCTTTTTTTGTTGTGTTCGTTATTGTTAGGAGAAGGTTCTTATGAAAGAAAAAATGAAGAAAATTGCGCGGAAAATTAGAAAATTTAAGAATACATAACCACCATATAAAATAGCTGATCCGACATACGCCATGTCTAAATTTTGAATTTGGAATACGAATTGGAAAAAAAAAAACTAATACTGCTCTGTATGATATTCTTCTATGTTATCTGACGTTTGATATAGAATTGACATAATGCGTGCAAATATCGTCAGAGGGTGATTAGTAGACATTCTTCTGAATTAACAGAATGCCCGTTGCTTGGGCCGCGAAAATATTTATGGTGGCAATTTTTTTATTTAGGTCGAAAAATTGATGGTTTATGGTAGTATGAACGCCCTCGAGTGTAGAGGTATATGGTTGTAATGGGTCCCATAGGTATATGTAAGTATGGGCCCCGGTGACCTATTAGTGTCGGGAGCTCCGTGGGCGTATGGGGCCCGAATCGAAATGCTTTCCGTTCTCAAAATAATTAGGAGAATTTGACACAGCCAATTGATTCTAATTTCTAAGGCGAAACGAAGTTTGCCGGGACAGCTAGTTTGTAATAACAAAGACTTAACCCCCGTAGAACAGAAAAGTGGTATTTACGAATTAACATGTTCCAACTGCAATAAGAAGTATATTGGCCAAACGGGACGATCCTTTGCAACTAGAGTTACGGAACATGTCAGAGGTTGGAAACTAAAAAAACAGAATCAAATTTCGCAGAACACCTTCTCAATGAAAATCACTCCTTGAACTCAAATTTGAACTTTAAAGCACTGCGAAAATACGACAAAGGCAGAAAAATGAATGCTCTGGAAACTCTGGAAATAAATAGGTTACTACAAACAGACAGAAACAGTATATTAAACCAGCAATTGGATCTAAGTCGTTCACCTCTGTTGCAATAGATGATGACATTTACATAGCTATTCATTTTATTCCATAATTAAGTTCCATATTTAAATTTATTATAATTCTAATCTGATTTGACATTATTTTCATTTGATATTTTTCATTTGCATTTGAAATTTTTAATTTTCATCCGACATTATTAAATTTTAATCTGACATTATTTCATGTGACATTATTAATTTGACATTTATAATTATTTCAGCGTGTAACTCAAATGCAATTTTTTTTTTATTTACATACATACTAGATAATTATATTAATCATTTAAGAATTTTGTTAGGCCCTGCTTATAATATTTCGATCTTAATTTGGGGACAGTTGGCACGTACACGCAAATACAATACTCCTCTTGATGTCCAGCAAAATTCATAGCCTTGATCCTTTTGAATGCTCGGGCCAGGTAAAATAGTTTCTGCGACTTTTGTGTGAGGGTTTCAGCAACGAAAACCGGCCGGACCGAACCGGTGATGTTGAAGTGACTAGTATTTAACTTATCACCCTTTTGCTTCATTCTATTAAAACTTCTGATGTTGAGAGTATTTTTTCTTTCACAAGTACGGAGGTGAATTCCATTACGATTGTAGACGAGGAATCCCTAGCATTCGGTATACGGTATATATCATTTATGTCTGAGTCCCCAATATCAACACGGATTGACCTTCCCATATGTTGAAGCAGTTGACAAAGGTCTGATTTGGACTCAGGCTTGTCCGTTTTAGTTTTAGAAAAATAACGTAAGTATCTCAATACCTGATGCACGTGACTTGCGTTCTAATGTGTCGACTCTCTGTTCCAATAAGTGAATATATTTTTGATGCACTTTCCTTTTTTTTTTTTCAAGAGAGCTTATTCTATGTAACAATTCGTCGTATTTGTTGGACATCGTCTCAACAGATTTTGTGAGCTCGTTGTTCTGTTCCCTAATGCAGTTAACAGACTCAATTGAATCCTTAAAGCGGTTATTTTGGCCTTTACAAAAAGCGTTGAACATTTCCTGAATGGTGGACATGAAATTACCCAAATCTTCTCCCTCACAATTTCGCTTCTTTCGTTCGTTAGTCTTCAATGACAGCAAGTGCAAGTTTGGTTCCGAGTGTGTCGTTGTCGTTCTTTCCGTAGTGATAACACAGTACTGTACTGTACAGTGTGTTAGAGAAGCCATGTTGTTAGTTTGGATTTTAATTCATTTTTTTTTATTTAAATTGAAATCAATGATCTTTAGTTTTTTTGTGAATCTGTTTATAGATGTGCGTACTGACGATTTAAACTTATTCTTAGAAAAGGTAGTTCTATGAAGTGTGCCCGAAGGATAATTTGTTCGTCTTCTGGGATTAGAAGGGGGTATGCCATTGTGTTTCCTTAGGACACACCGGAGCACGTATAGTTGACAGACCGTCAGAAAGTTGCAATGAAGAAACAACTGATCTGTGGGATATTGTATAGGTTTTCGACTCATAACTTTTAAGATTGCTCTCTTAGCTCTCTCCAGCTTCAGTGGTTGGTCTTCATTACTCCACCCCAGACCGGGATACAGTATCCTTTATCTGATTGACACAGTGTTTTAAAGACCATTTTTAGAGTGTCAAAGTTTGCTGAGGCTCTGAGTGACTTGAAGACATGTATAAGCCTCATTGTTCTGGTGGGTAATGTTTCCAGATGTTTATCCCATCGTAGTCCTAGTTTCTATTTATACTCCCAGATATCGTACAACCTCTATTCTTTTGGGTTTCGGGCATGTGCATGGCGCTGCTTTTTGTGTGTATGTGTGCGCTGTTAATGTGAACGAAGATTCTGGGGACATGATTTGGCGGAGAAAGAAAGGTATATAGGCAGTTTTTTGATAGTTTAGGGTTAAGAAATTTGTATTGAGCCAATTTTTTTCCTTTATTAATGCTAATTCTGCGCTATTTTACTACTGACTAATTTTTACCCGTTGGGTACGGTTACTGAAATAACTTTTAAAAATGTCCAAGGTAATTCCTCTTACGCCTGCTCGTTCCAGCTTCAAAATAAGCGAGGGAACCGAGACCGTATCAAATGCCTTGGTTAAGTCTAAAAAGATACCTAGGCACTTTGTTTTCTTATCCAAGTTCCTAGCAACCAGCTGCGTCAGATTTAAGACAGCATCCTCAGTTGACACACCCGTGCGGAATCCATACTGGTTATGAGATATAATACTGTGTGTTTCAAGGAAGGTCTTTAACCGGTTGGTTGAAGACCTTCCTCGAAACACAGCTCATACCCTTTCAAGAACCTTCGAGAGGGCAGTACGGATCGAGATAGCCCAGTAATTATTTGCACTGCTTTTATGATCTAAATCTATAAAAAAAATATCACTTTTATGTACATATAAGTGTTATGTTATTAAGAACGTGATAATTATTTGCTTACGAAGAATGATAAATCCTCTGCCCAAATGTCCCGATATGCTCGTTCTATGAATGTTACGTAATAGCGCCAACTGCTCGGGGTCTATCGGGTTCGACTTCAAAACTTTAAGCACATATTTTACGGCTTCTTCGTGTATACCAGACAATGTAACTAAGTACGGTATATTAGTTGTGTAGCGATTAGGATTCTGAAAGGTTGATGAAATATAATACCGTCAAAAACATAAATTTGAAATGAGAGCACAACACAGAACAGAAAAAAGCACAATTTCAATAATTTTATGATAAATGCCTTGAGTTCATTGACAAAAAAGTGAGATCTAATTGGGTATTCTACTGGCTAGTAAAATTAGTTAAAACGATAAGTTATAAGGTACTTAAATAAAAACTACAAAACAAGAACCGATGCAATTTTTACCGCTCTTTTCCCATTCTTAATTTAATAAGCTCGGTTAGATAATTTATTTTAACTATAGGTTAATACCCAATTGGGTGCACAAGTTCAATGGTCAGTCACTTGGCAGTAGTAGACGCAATACTTATAAATTGTATACTTAATTAATAAATTAATTGTGGATGATGAATTAATAAATAAATAATAATCTAAATTTTTATATTTTTAATTATATTTTGTATTTTTTTAGGATATATTTCAAAAAATAATTTATATGCTATTTACTCAAATAAAGGAAATAATAATCTACGAAGCTTAAATTTTTTGCAGGGTTACAAGAATACATGATAACTATCACTGAATTTAGCTTGTTCATGGCATAAACAAATCAGTTCTACCTATATAATTACTTGATTCTTCTTACCTTAGGGTTATGACATCCGCGTAACAACACGTGGGAGTTCACGCCGGTGAAAGACATGCCATTTACTGCGACATAACCACGGTCGAAATGCTGATGCTCACTTATAACGTGCATACGCCCATCGCACAGAGCTGCAATATCTTTTCTGGGTTGTTCAAAATGCACGTTAGCAGCTAATTGACCGTTGTGGTAACCTAGCAGCACCTACAGAGAAGTTTATTAAGGAAGCATTTTAAATCGATTCTGCTATAGCAAAACTAAGGCACTGTTAAAAATCCATTCAATCTTAGATTTTAAGGCAATACGTTTAAAGTTTAAAATTAAAAGGCTTTTTGGAGAGTGAATGAAATAAAGTAATGAACTCTTTTCATTTAATTTTGAACTTAAACCGTAGGTATAACAATAAGTCAAAAAAGCTATGGCATGTTTTGCAATGTATGTGGTATGACAGTAGTATTGCTTAAGTGGAATCTAGGGCCAGGTATAGTAATTCGTTACCGAGATAGGTACAATCAGTAGGTACAACTTTATTACAGGTAGTCGCGTGCTTCATAAATGTGAATGTATTAATGAACTTTTAAGTCTAACTGTATATAAATATAGGAAACTAAGTACCAAAACTGACCAAGGCCCGTGTTCTTGTAACTGTTTGTCAAATAATTCCCATAGTAATGCACTGATCGCGGGTCAAGTTCTGCCTTGAGCATACACTTTTTCCAATCCAAATCTGTACCTAAAGTTTATAATCCGATATATCAGATTACAATGTTTCTAATCCTTTTATGTTACCTTTGTTAGGGCAGATATTCCAGAAGCAGCTTCTGAGTATCCGATGTTAGACATGACACTGCCGATCATAAGTGGTCTGTTTCTATTCTGACAAAATACTTTTTCAATAGCCTGTAACTCAACTTTGTCAGCCTGGGGTGAAGCTGTAACAAACAAAATTATTGTACTTGCTACCGTAACAGACAGACAGGTGGAATTATTGTCCAATTTACTATAGATTATCTAGAGGATCCTGATTATGCTAATTATTAACCATTATGATAATTCAAAGAACTTAACTTTAGATAGAGTGAACAAAAAATACAGATAATGTTGAAGTGTTAAACAGAATACCAACCACTCCCAAAAGCTTCAACGTATTCTATATCACGTGGATCAATCCTTGCCCTTTTATAGAAGTTTTGAAGGAAATTAGTTGTTCTCCTAAGATCCCGGTGGAATCCACATTTCTGTTCTTTTTCTGGTTTCAATATACTTGTGAACTCAGTTTGAACGTGCAGTAATTCAGCATATATTCTACGAAATAAATGAAATAAAGTAATTTTTGTTATAAATCACTGAGAGCAGTAAAAGGAGACTATATAAAATGGTTGAATGAATTTTACAGCATTAAGTACGCTAACTATACAAATCGAATACATGGAGAAATCATCTCGGGCGGGACTCGAACCCGCAATCTTTCCCTTACAAGGCGTTTCGGTAGCCGAGTTGGTAAGGCATTCCCCCTGTAAGGGAAAGATCGCGGGTTCGAGTTCCACCCGAGAAGATTCATTTTTCCCCATGTATTCGATTTATATAAAAAAAACCCCCGTCACAAAAAACACCAAAAAGTTGAAATAAATTAATAAATTTTAATTCAACGGTTGCCATGTCGGGGGACCGTAACTGGTTAAATACTCCTTTATATCGTAAGGTCCCCCGACATGGCAACCGTTGAATTAAAATTTATTCATTTATTTTCAACTTTTTGGTGTTTTTTGTGACGGGGGTTTTTTAAATTTTTAATTTAATTTTTATTTTATACTTTTTAAATTGATCTACTAGTCAAGCTCTTTCATTTGATACCCATATTAAGGGAATTATAAATAAATATGTATTCCAACATGCTGTGGCGGCGGCCATCTTGGACCGATTTTTTTCAAACATAGCTAAGAACACTCCCGACTAATACACCTTTCAAACAAAAAAAACTAAATCTAAATCGGTTTATCCGTTTGGGTACTACGATGCCACAGACAGACACACACACACACACACACACACACACACACACACACACACACACACACACACATACACACACACAGACACGTCAAACTTATAACACCCCGTCGTTTTTGCGTCGGGGGTTAAAAATACATCAAATTTAATCAAAAGAGATAACATCTTAAACCAGAATATCAATTATTTACCTCAAGGCATCTTTGGCTTTTTGCAAAAACAGTACATTTATGGCTTCAGAGATTGCACAGCCATCAGCCCGTTCATCAAATGATTTTGTCTTTCCATCATCGCACAATTTTATGATTCTGTAAATTAAAAACTACAGGCTTACAGAAAATCTTTCATGTGTACATGATAAGGACTATAAAAACGAATTGCTTGCCTTCCATAATGTACTGATGACTGAGGATGCAGATTCAAGAATGTACCACCAACAATGGCAGCTTCGCATTCCCCTCGACTGAGAGCCAAGTACGCATGTTCCAACGCAGCGGTAGAACTGCAGCATGCCTCGTCTATGGCCATTGATGGACCCTTAGAGTCCAGCCAGTATGATATACGATTAGCAAACATCGCTTTATAACTGCACCTATTTTTCAAAACACCAGAAAAATTAGAAGTATAAAGGTATATCATTGCCAATATTTATACCTATAGGACAATATATACACTGTGGTGCCAAGGTAGAAGGGGACAAGTCAAAAAACACAACTTTTCAGCAGGGGCAATTAAAGAAAACGCCAACTTTGTTTTGGGAGATAATTATTTTATAATCAACAGTATGTCAAAATACTCAAAGTATTTTAGTTTATTTTCATATAATAATGAAGCCGCCATGTCCTAGTGATTATAAAAAAAATATTTATGTATTTGTTATGTAAATAAATTGACATGTCTTATTTTTCCATAACAAGGAGAATTTACCAAAAAAAAAGAATACTGACTTACCTCTTTATATATTATTTATATATGTCATAATATTGATAAATCTTAATCAAATATAAATATATTTTTATATCCGTCGCTCATAAAAGATTAAGTAAATCGCTCGTCAAATTTCTTTGATCAAACAATCCAATTAATTGTGGGTATCAATGGGTGGATTGAAGCAAAAAGCAACACAAGATGTATCATTTTATTCATATTTATTGCGAATCGAAATTCAATCATAATACATAATCAAATAATAAATGAATAAACATACACATGTCGTCGTCTGTATGTATAAAATTAAATTACCTTTTTTTATACTTATCGTGCGAAAAATCCCCACGGAGCTGGTGGAGGTGGTTATGTCGGACTCAAACCGACTAAAACGCACGCCGTCTTGAGTCTTTGGTTACCGGAGGTCAGATTTCCGAAAGAATATCTCTTTCAGACCCAGACCCAGGACCATCTCTTTCGAGATGGCCCACCTTCCGGTTGTGGGGACCATAGTGTCCCCATCTAGCCCGGTTACGGGGAGGCGCACTTTGCGCCGCCACCACCGCCTGCTTCTGCAAGGGTGACCTTAAGTTTCACTAAACTCATCAAGTCAAGATCACCATGGAGGACGGAGGTCAGTCAGTGCCCTCCGACGCCCGAGTTGTCTGCGCGCGCGACGGCGGCGCCATCAGCGTGTCCCTTTCGCTCGCGCTCTGCTCCGCCCTCGTTCTGTCGTCTCCTCCACGACCATTACCTGCTCGCTGAAGGAGACACTGGCCGCCCACGCGTCCGCACAGCGGACCATAGCCATGAGCAGGGTGGCGAGGGTGAGAACTCTCACTCCCAGGGCCGTCACGAGCTCCCGCCTCGGTCCGGCCCACGACAGACACTCGGTGAACGTGTGCAGCCCCGTGTCCTCGCTCGCGTCGCAATGATGGCACTCGGGCGTTGGCTCCTTATCGATTAGACGCAGATATCGCCCGAAGCACCCGTGGTAATAATCTGCGTCAGTCGATACGAGAGGCTGCCATGTGGCCGCTCTAGCCACTAACTAAGTGACTACCAATCTCTCGGTAAATGTATATCCGTATCTGTACGCTTTTTTTCCTTCAATTTGGGCATGAATAGAATCGCATTCCATATGCGTATGCCCCGGAACTAAAAACTGATTTGATTGATTTGAAAATCAGGTCTTAGTTTGCTTAAACACAGAAACATAGCAGCAACGTGGCTATTTTTATTGTGTCCTCCACACGTGTGATACTAAAAAGTATAGAAGCACGATGCTATTTGGAGCAAAAACTTTTGCTATATGTGAAGCTAAGCAATCGTTAATCGTTAAATTAAACGTCCAACAACAACAGCTGTTTGTAAAAAACTATATTACTCTGGAGGAGTTGGAAGACACTGTTGGATGGCAAAAAAATAAACTCTTTTTATATCATTTGATCCTTCTTTATCCTTTTTTTTCATTGAAAAACCTGCATCCGCTTCTAACTGGGGAACCTCAAGTTCCCTCCTTAAAAGTTCAAATTCTGGTGGTAAAGATAGTTTATTTTTTTTATTTTTATGGATTAAGTATTGCACGTATCCAAAGAGGGTTTCTTAAAAGATAGACCCATACTGCGAAAAATATTTCCAAAATAGGTGTATGATACGGGATTTGTAACTTTCTCTATGTACATTTCGTAAATTATTGATAGTGGCGGTAAATTTTATTGATTCTCCTCATGCTTTACACTTTCAACTCAGCTTAACACTTGTAAAAATATTTTTTTCTTTGGAACAAACTACACCAACTCACAGTGCAAAATGCAAGTGACGCGGGTTGACGATTAGGTATTTAGGCACAAGTTGACTTATCACACAATATTTAGTTGTATTAGTAACCAATTAGGTATGTAAAAAGGAGATAGCTACACATAATTCCTTTTGTATTTTTACGAAGTTTAGATTTACGACTAGACTCAATTTGTTTTTTAAGCATCATGATAATAATATTCATTACATTGACTCAAATCCTTTTTACCGTAATAGATTTTGATGTTTTGTATTCAATTGTGTAAATAACCCATTTTTCGAAATTTTTGACTTGTCCCCTTTTACCTTGACACCACACATAGGTATGGTGTAATGTAAAATAATTTAGTTACCCAGTTAGACCAAAAGCGGATCTTAAACATGCATCATCAATATAAGCTTTATCCGTTTCAGAGAAACATGAGCCTATATAAACACCAACTTTTCTGCCAGATAACTGCGTAGGGTTGATTCCTACAATGAAATTATTACTATTACTTGTTTGTGTACTATTCAACTAATTAATATTATAGCTTACATGGAATCATATTATTCGATGATATCCCCGTGAACTTCACAGAGAACTAGTTTACCCGTTTATTGATTAGCTTACCAGCGTCATAGATAGCTTGATAGGTTTGCTCTAGAAGCTTTTTCCCCTTAGGATCCATAGCAGTAGCGAGACGAAAGTGCACTTTAAAAAACTGTGCATCAAAATAACCAATGTCAGGAACGCTTCCGGCATGCTGTGTCACTTCTGGATGGTCACACTTGTATCGAAGATCCTCGTGTGTTACCGGATTCATCTATAAAAATATTTATTTAAATTTTATTTTCGTTTTCATTCTTATCATTCCAGCAAGGAGCAAAAATGGGCGAATTCCATGAACATATTATATATTATTATTTTGAAAAGGTATGGAGACCAAAAAATATCCCTTTGTTCGAACCCAACATAGAAGTTTGTGTGGCAATCAAGTTCTAGGAATGATATCATAATTATTTTCGAAACAATTTTTATACACAAATATTAATAAATAATATTATTAATTTATATTTCTTTCTGTGAACGATACCTACAAATATCTGGGTACAGGCGTTAGGATATCTGGTGTTAATGAGTCGGGTATGAAGCAATCGTTACGGGAGCGCTTTTTGTACCGTCTGAAATAGTACTGAAGAGTCTTTTGTCGGGCGATAACAAGGTGCGTGCCTAAACATTGGGTCATACCAGTCCAAATCTATTCCTTTGGAATACTCAGATGGACTCAAACTGAGCTGGAAGCCCTAGATATAAGAGTTCGAACACTGCTTACTGCATATTGAATGTACCACCCACGTTCCTCAGTAATGAGGTTGTATATCCCGCGGATGTTTGGAGGTCGTGGTTTCTTAAACATTAAGACTACACAACTCTAGATATGCGAACTTATAAAATATTTTCTCAAGGTATGGAGAGGTATGGAGGGGATGTATTGGCAGTGGACCGCGGAATTACCCCAACTTGCTCTTGTGAAAGAGAACTAACGCAAACCTGCAATATCGCAAGGAAGTATGGAGGAGTAAAGAGCTGCATGGACGATTTTATTGGGCCTTGTATGTGCCTGATGTAGATTTAAAAGCATCTGGATCCTGGGTACGTTTCGGTGATCTCTTTGGAGAAACCGAAGGTTTTGTCTGCGCAATTACTGATGGAGTTGTATTGACGAACTACTACCGGGGATATATAATTAAGGATGTCCACTGGATGAGCCTATAAATTACACCGCGACTCAGTGCGGAGCCTCTTTTTCCATCAGCTCCATCCATTTTGTGGACTCTGCAACTTGTAAGGCTTGGGTGAGAATTATTAGTCTTTATACGCAGTACGCACTAATTTTTTAGGTGGCTTAATAGCAACATGAAAGAAAGAAGAAAGGTACACAAAATACATAAAAAACAATTTAAGAAAGAAAAATACTAAAAGGTTGACGAAATACTAAAAGTGACGTATGCTGACAAGAAGTCTGACAAGTAATCTAAAAATGTCAGTATCACTCAGGCTTACAGCTATACGTCACGGGTCACGACGTGGCATGCATAAAATAAAGGTTATTACGTATTACTTCAAGCGCATTCCAGACAGAAATAAAATTGCTCTTAAAATGGTGGATCTGACAGTTTAGAACTGCTGTGCTGACTGTTTTCCTGTCACTCGGCCATTATCGCGTACAAAGACT